>OZ007502.1:103635157-104835157 GCA_963931805.1 Microdon myrmicae
ATCTCGAGACCGAGCGCAACAATCCTCACGGATGTGGGTGATTCTGGTTATCGCAAGATGACCAGTAACCGGAGACAAGATGAAAGGACACATCTGTTCTTATCTCACAAAGTCGACCTCTCGACACCAATTTTTTTTTGTATTCGAAATCAGTCGAAATCCAGGAGGCCGAGGCCACGGCCAATCTTGACACATTAAAGAACATGAATGAAACTGAAACAAACCCCAGGCCTTTTTTTTAAACTTGTACAGGACCGATCCAGCCACAAGGACCAACAACAACGGTGGGCAACCGACATCTCCAATCCGAGAACCATTTCGAAAGGACGTCATACTGAAGGATCGACGTAATGCAATTCCTTGTGCGCATTATTCGCTAGATTGCCATTGAACGGAACCTTCTTGCTTACAGTAGTAAAGGATACCTGGCTGTTGCATCCTCTCCACATTCTCTCGCCCCCCCCCCCCCTCCTCTCTCCCTTTCTCGCCCTCTCTCTCTCTCTCTTTCTCTAGGAGGTTTGATAGTCAATATATCCAAGATGGAGCCTCCAAGATATGTCTGGTGTCCTTTTACCGCGTAAAGTGGATTTATTCACACTCCGGTAATGTTGCAGGTATAAGAGGCTAGTTGATGGTGATGCAGAAGCCCGTGCCACTGCCAAGTAGGGTGTTAGGGTCTGAAGATGTTGGAGTGTTATGTGTGGATCCTGGAGAGCTATACAGTGACTAACTCGATAGAGATGTTTCCATATACGACAGTAGGTACATTCGAAGTGATGTGCGGCGATAGTTGGATGGCTTGGTCGAACTTAGCCTTGCTCTACAAGAGCGTAATATTCCGTGAATATCCTGTATCCTACCAATTGATCTTCGAGAGTTTATAAATTGGACGTCATACTGAAGGATCGTCTCTTCAGGAAGCCTTCCGCCAAAGAAGCGAGAAAGATATACACCTTGAAGCTGCTTTCACCCCAACCGCTGCCCCGTCTACTGGGCTCTACACACCGACAGCAGCGGCCGGCTGGATCCAACAGGCCTCTGGCCACCGGAATCAGCCCGAGCGAGACTACCCAACCGGGTGGTAAGAAAAATGAACTAAAAATATAACCTCCACAGTAGAAAGGGGCACTAGCATAACACAGAAGGCACCACGGATTAACTAACCAGCCCATTTCTCTGCAAGGAACCATATCAAGAAAACGCCACAAAATACTGTGATATGTACTCACCATTTATAACTTTTATATATTTTGTGTGCAAACTTATTTTGCAACAAATCCAGCCAATACCAGCGAAGGGGAAATGGCGTTTCCTACAAAATAAGGTGATGGAAAAGGTCTTCAATGCCGAGTTGTTTAAATATATAGAACGCAACGAACTTGTAAATGATTGTCAATACGGATTTCAGAGGAGGCGGTTTATGGGAGACCTTTTGACCTGACCTCTGGACATCTGCAATTGAAAAACATGCTAAATAAAGGGCGGTCACAATGGATATATCTAAGGCTTTTGAACTCGTCTGACACGGAGCGTTGTCAGTCAAGCTTCGTTTAAACGGATTTTCCAAACAACGTTGCGACTGGAGGAAGATGTCGTCGAAAATCGATGGATCCGGGTTGTTGTAGATGTATTTTCGGATCCATATTTTATTAATTGTAGGGGTTCTATTTTGGCTCCAAGCTTGTCTTTGCTTCACATAAATGATTTGTTGGAGTCAATGGGTAACAAAGTGCTCCGTTTTACGGATGATAGCACGCTTGTTTCCGTTTTTCGAATAATCGCCCGATTAGTGCATGTAGTCAGATCGACTCTACGAACCAGGATCTGGATAAGATTCTACAGTGGGAAAAGGCCAATCCGTCGACTTCAATGCAACTAAAGCACAATATACAACATTGGCCAAAAAAAACGTTTCGATTGATTGATTGATTGAAAACGCATTTATACAATTTGTTTTTTTTTTTTTTACAATTTTAGACTAAATACTAAGCCTATTTTAACTATAATTCTTAATCTAATTTACTGACCCTGCACGAGCACTCTAAATTATTGTAGTTACAATTTTAAGGTATACCTTTCGGGTTCAATTATTTATTAGTTTTATTATTTTAATACAGTAGGTTGAAATAATCAAGTAAAAAAGATAAAAACTTGAAACTAGTAATATTTTAATGTTTTGATTTTTTTTTCTGGATATATATGTTATATACCTTTTTTTTTTATTTTTTGTTAGCCAACTATACTACAATTTAAAATTAAGAGAATTGAGTGGGAAGAGCAATAAGAAGAATAAAGATTGGGAAAATGAAATGGTAGAAGCGGAATGAAGAAGGGAGAAGCCGGATGGCGGAAGGGAGATGCCGTTTAGCCTATGAGGCGTTATAAGTATGGGGACGTGCGGTCCTTTCTTCTTTATTTAGCCATCACCAGGTTGGTTGAAAATCACATTCATTTTGTTTGTCACGCTCTCCTACCGCCGCACTATAACATAGACGATCCGAGGAGTTGTCGATGTTGTAGTTATGACGAATTCTTTTGTCCTTAGCTCTCCAGAAAACGTGGTAGATAATGGGGATTCCCGAATTGTCCTGTAAAAGACCTCTATTATCCAATAGGAGAAATGCTTCTGGGGGAACAAAGCCGCTTTGAAGAGTGCTCTCCAGATACCTATCGTTGGGGTAAAAGGCTACCGAGATCAAATTGTTTCCACTAGCTGTTGCTCTTGCAACATGGAGTCGAATTACTTTGATTATGAAATTGTTTACTCTTTTTATACCTGCTTTATTATACAGGTCTGCATTTCGATAATATTTCGTGTACTGTGATTCTGGCGTTCTCTACATTCGTAGACAGGAACGCAGACATTGTCTCTCGAATAATCTATATTTTTCCATATAGTAAGGAGCGACGTTCAACCATATAGGACAACCGTACGCCAGTATGGGTCGTATAAGTGACGTATATGATATGATCTTAACTTTTGAATCCAGGACGCGATTTCGAAATAATCTCCTCGCCATCGGCAACTTTTTGCTCTGGAGAGGGATGTTGCTATGTGTTTATCGAACTACAAGAATTGGCCTAGCCAGATACCAAGGTATCTAACAACCTTTCTGACTGCCAACGCTCTTCCGTTTTGTCCAATAATGGAAAACTTTCTCCAGTTCTTTTTTGTGTCACTCGAGGCCCCGCTTACGGGTGTCCTGAAAAGGATCGTTTCAGTCTTTTGGAAGTTAATTTTCATCTTCCATTTATCACCACAATCTTTAATTTTGTTGAGATCTTCTTGTAAACCTCTATTTATGATCTCGATTTTGCTACCCGTTCTGTAGATAACTATGTCATCGGCATATGCAATGGCATGAGTGAGAGAGTTTACCAGATCACTAGTATAAATGTTAAATAGAACAGGAGAGTTGACTGCTCCCTGTTGTAAGCCGTTTACTAAGGTGAAGGTCTTATTGGAAAATGTATCTCCGTGTTGACGTCCGTCGCCGTGGTTCCTCTGATGAGGGAAGAGCGTGGACCTTTTATTTTATCTTTACTTCTGTTTCTTTCATCAAGTCGCGTTTCATTGTTGAGTAGCTCCGATAGAATCAATGGTCAAAGAAAAACGTTTCTTGATATTAGTTACGTATTTTTTTAAACACTCAAACTTAACTGCTTTTACAATTCTCAATTAAAACTTCTTGTTTCAATATTCCACTTATAAATCAAACTTCTAACTACAACTGCTAAATCCAACTGTAACTTCTACTTCTACTCAAAACAAACTCAACTCTCAAACTTCCTTCTCAAACTGATTTTACTAATTTTTTTTTTTTTTTCAAAACTGTATTTATTAACTATAATTAGAATTCGTACATTTAAGTAATACAGTGACTTAAAATTAATTTTGTAACAATTGCTTACATGTAATTATTATAATAATATATACATTTTCCAAACAATATTTTATGAGATATAAGATAGATGCGTGCTTATAAATTTAGTGGTATTATCTTCCTGGAAAAGGTCAGAAAACCAGGAATTTGTTTTTTCAACTTTACTTAATCTAAACTTAATCCTAATTATATAAATAACTTAACCTAATTTAGCCTGATTACAGTATGATTTTCATAAAGCTATAAACAAAGTTTTATAATTAATGGGATATATGTTATGAATTAAAGGATGTGGAATGAGGTTGGTTATGGGTTAGAGGTAGAGTATTTCTCTCCGGTTGTTCGTTGGAAAAGCGTAGGATGTTGGAAAATGGTTGGACGTTACAGTATTTGAACTGGTTAGGGGTAACTTCGGTGTTGTGGTATATGATCTCATTTGAATCATTTACCAGTCTGCCTGAGGCGAAGATAGCTCTGGTGTGGGGACAGTTGGGATAGTTAGTTCTGATATCTAGAGGGCTCTCTAAGAGCGAGGTTGTTATGGGAGTGGGATTATTTTGTAGGTTTTCGATAAAGTTGATAGACAGTTCGAGGAATCGCCTATCGAGGCGCTCGATACCAGCGGTATTGTAGAGTTCGACGTTACTATAGTACTTATAGGAGTTAGGACGACGATGTAACCCAGAGACATACCTAAAGCATTTTCTTTCGAATACTCGTAATTTCTCCATTTGGGAGGGAGTGATATGGTACCACAATGGGCACGCGTACGTGAGTGTGGGCCTGATAATTTGTTTGTAAATGAGCAGTTTGACTTTGTGAGAGAGACTTTTAGGTTTCCACATTACTCTTCTACAGAGATTAAGCTGAATTGTGGCTTTTTGAAGGGAATTTTTAATGTGGGAGAAAAAAGACCAGTTATTAGAAAAAGTGATCCCCAGATATTTTAGGGTTTTGGAGGGTTTTATCAGAGTGTTGTTCAGTTGAATCTTAATTTTGTTGTGGCAGCGTCTAGTGTTGTTTGTACAGTGCTCGTGTTTGCCCTTGAACACTATGAGCTGCGTTTTATTTGGGTTAAGGTGAATTTTCCACTTATTAAAGTATGTTGATAGGTTAGGGAGGAAGTTGTTAATGCGGTTTCTTGCAGCCTTAACAAATTTGCTGCTAGAGTAAATTAATGTATCATCAGCATAATTCAGCATCACAGCATTAGGAGATACGGGTTGAGGAATATCCGCGGTATATAACAGATATAAAATTGGCCCTAAAATAGAGCCTTGGGGAACACCCGCGGTTATGGTGTGGGTTCCTGAGACAGAAGAATTTATTCTCACAACGAATTTTCTGGCAGAAAGATAAGAGGCTAAGAGCTTTGTTGTGTGAGAGTTTAGATTAAATATGGAGTGCAGTTTGTACAGAAGCCCTGAGATCCAGACGCAATCAAACGCCTTAGAAATATCGAGAGATATACACACAGTAGGGCTTGGGTTTTGGAGACCAGTTGTAACATCGTGTGTGAGTTTTAGTAGAGCATGACATGTGGATTGTCGCTTACGAAATCCGAACTGACAGTTAGGGATGAGGGCATTCTCATTGGCAAATGAGAGAAGATTTTAGTAGATGTTGCGTTCCAGTATCTTACTTAGTGTACTTAATAGAGATCATCATCATCATCATCATCGGCACTACAACCTGGAACCGGTCTTGGCCTTATTTAGCAAGTCCTGAGGCTTGTTAAATTTTCCATAATGATTTGTTTTTTCCGGGCAAGGTCATTAGTCTTGCGCCAGAGGCTCCCCGACGGTGAATCGAACCCCGGTCTCCCGCGTGACAGGCGGGTATACTAACCAGTATACTATTGAGGAGCACCTAATAGGGATATTGGACGATAATTGCAAGGGCTATTACTACTACTGGGCTTCTTAATAGGAATTACTACCGCAGTTTTCCAGTTCTCTGGGAAGTGCGATGCATTAATTATATGATTAAGAAGAATGAGGATGGGAAGTAGATTCTGTGGGCGTAGCCTCTTAAATAGAAGACGTGAGATTTCATCTAATCCAGTTGACTTTTTGTTATTTCCTGATCTTACGATCTCGGATAATTCGTCCGCAGTTAGAAAATTTGTAGTGTCTAAGGGGTGTGAAGCTATGTGTGTGTTGTTGAATTCACCGATGAAAGGAGTAAAAGATGGGAATAAGCTGTTTGAGATGTATTCGTTTACTGTGTTCTCGAAGCCAGGAGTTGAGAGAGAATTATTTTGCTCATGGATCTTTGCAAAGTGTTCCGCGAGGCAATTTGCTATGTCCGAATCGGACTGGGCAATATTATTGCTGATCGGGTTAATGAGATGGTCAATTCGGGGTTTATATTTACGACCAGTTAATTGATTGATGTTTTTGAAAAGATCCCGATTTGGTTTGATATTTTTAAGTGTGGAGGTGTAGTTTTCATCTGCGAATTTTTTCAACTGCTCATTTATCAGAGTGGATAGGAGTTGGATTTGGCTTTTAATAAAGGGGCAGTATCTTGTATGAAGTTTACGGCGGAGATGCTTTTTAAGGCGCAATAATTTGGTTAGGATGCTGGGCAAAGGCTTTCCTAAATAGTTATGAGGAATGGTTGTCGGGGTGTTTTTGCTGAGAACCTCCTTAAGAATTTGCTCTATTCTTAAAGATACTTGATCGATTTCAGTAGGGAGTAAGTTAGATGCTTCAGGGATATACAAGTCAGAGAAACTTATCGCTATGTCCCTATTGACGTTTCTCCAATTTGTTTTGGTGAAGTTTGGGACAGAGTTTGACGAGTATAGGGATCGAGAGAGGGGATTTGGATCGTGGTGTGAACGGAACTATGATCAGAAGGAAATATAAAGGAGACTGTAGGTGGACCCGCTGAATAAACATCGTCGGACTTGAGGAAGAAGTCGATTGTTGACCTGGCTGAGCTAGAGACTCGAGTTGGCTGTAATGGGGAGTAATTTTACTATTAAAATTTTTTCTCTACTTATGGAACATTTTGTTCTAATTTACTGTAAATTATAATATGAACAAAACAAATTTTCTCAAAGTATTCCTTTAGTTTCTGTGACTTTTAAATTGAATAAAATTTGAACGAAATTCAAAGTGCTCTGTTTTGAAATAAAAAGGGGCAAGTTATTAAAAAGGGGCATGTTATGAAATGTACTGTAACTGTAACTGGCTTGATATATTATTGTGTAGGTTTATTTATAGTATGTATTAAATGAGATGTTAGATATGTAAGGAGATTCAGTGTTAAAGCTAATAGGGGTAGTATTCTGGAATACTACATCCACATTTAACGATAAACTGTTTATTCGTCATACACCTTATAAAGCAAGTTTGCAGGCATGCCAAGAGCGGTTAACCTATAGAATAACTCTTCAAGCCAGATGGTGTCGAAGGCCTTTTCAAAGTCCACTAAACATGCGCCAGTGCACTGCCGTTTTGCTTTGTTCCACTGTATATCCGATACTAGTTTCGATGCCGCGTGGATAGTGCTGTGCTGGGTTCTAAAACCAAATTGGTTGTCCGAAATAATTGTATTATTCTCAGCCCATTTTAATAGCTCTTTGTTTATTATTTTTTCAAACACCTTGCTGATATTGGGGAGTAGACTGATAGAACGGAGATTAGTTGGATTGCTGCTATCCACTGCATTGGGTAATATGAGTTATTTAATGCGTTATTAAACAGAATGGTATAAATGTTTACTGCCTCCAATGGCAATTGTTTAAGAACAGTATTTGGAATTTGGTCAATCCCAGACGACTTTTTATTTTTAAGTGACTTAAAAATACCTTGTCCTTGTTTACAAACAAGTTGTTCTCTGAATTTGCTAGTGGGTAATTTGCTCTATTGACGTCATTAAACACTGTGAAATTTCGGTTTTCAGTACGCCGCCTGGTAATTGTGTTGCGAAGTGAAATGTGGTTTTCGAGTGCCCTTCTTTCTAGATCATAATTGGAGTGAGAAGGTTCGTTCACTTTATGTATCGACTCAAAACATGCACCTATGGCGTTCGATTTCTCTTCAGGATCTGCTATAATAAAGTAATCATCATCAAAAACCATGTTTTCGAGGTTAAAGCCTGCGTTTAGCAGTATTTCTTCGTTTTCTGGTGTTTGTGGTATTTTCAGGCACGGAATGTCGTTGCAGCCCTTCCTTCGAAATAGTTTGTTTATTAGGGAGAACATATTCGAGCCCTTTGGTTTGATAGCTCGAATTTTCTGTTCCCATTCTGTATTTATGGTTAATTTGTAGTTTTCCCGAATCAACTTTTGAATATTTCGGGTCAAGGACTTGAGTGTTCTTATTTCCGGGTTTTGTCGATCGGTGAATTGCCGGTCTAGTGTTTTCAACCTGGATAGGAGACTGCTTTTCTGTCTATGCAGAGCGTCGATAGTTGAGTTTCTGTATTAACCTGTGTGACTCTCATCGGGATTTATTTTTGGAATAGAGAGATCCATTGATTTCTTAATGATGTTGTCCATTGCTTGGAGGTAATGGTCTATTTCTATATTTTGAAGGTTCCTGTAGGTGGGTGGGTCTATCGCATTTGAGAGGATTTCTCTTTTCATAATGCGGTCAAAACGTGACCAGTGTGCTTTGCGATAATTGTAAGTATAAGGTTGTTCCCACAACTCAAACAACGTTTACTCATTTGGAACTTTAATTGTTGCGGTGAGACCGTAATGATCACTGTCATATTCGACTGTTCTAAGACAATTTCTGTCTGTGGTTAGGAGTTGTATTCGACCATCGATTAAGCGGAGGTCCAGAAAAGAGTCACCTCTTGGGTACGATGGTGTGGTAGTAGCGTAAATTTCTGCATTGTATTCGATTAGGTTTGCTTGCCACCAATTGAATAAGGCATTACCTCTTGTGTTGGTGGATGAGTTACCCCATATGGCATGTTTTGCGTTGAGATCGACTGCCAAAAAGAAATAGTTGTTTTCTGATTGCAGTCTGAGGCCCTGAAAGAGCGTATTTAGTTCACTGATGAAACGTGGGTTCTGGGTAGCATCAGGGGCGTATAACGATACCACATATATATTCTTCTGACTTTGTAATGGGATTTCCACAATACTTGCTTCTAGAATTTGGAAGTTGTACACCTCTTTACTGTGTATAATCTTATATCGAAGCCCTTTTTTGAGTAACAGTGCAACACCGCCTCCTTGTGTAGAGTTGGGTCTGTCTCTTCTTACCATATTATAGTTTTTATAGCCCAGTTTATGCTTTTGGTTAAGCTTAGTTTCGCTAACCAAAAGAATATCAGGGCATTCGGCTTCCAACAGTTTAGCTAAGTTATCTCTTCTCTCAATTCTGATTAGTGAATTAACATTCACGGCGATAATTTTAATTGTTGATTCCATTTGTAAAAGTTCTGTGTTTATGGGAATGAATCTGCAAATAGCGACGAATCTATTCGAGTAGTTTGTTCATTAAGTTTTTTCTCAAACTCAGTCATCTTTCCATGTATTCCAACAGTAAATTTTTTAGCTCTGAAATTTCTTCGCGAGCAGATCCTTTTTGCTCGGTTTGAACGTTGCTAGTTTAGCAGATTTGTTCGACCCAGAGACCATTTGAGCATATGAGATACTGGGAGCGACGAAGTTACTATAGGAGCGAATTTTCGTTTGTTTTTGTTCTTCTATTTGATGTTTACGCGTTTCCATTTTTGCCTTGAGAGCTTGGAATCTTGGACAACCCCTAAAATTCGCTGTATGACCTGTGTTTTTGCATAACACACATGCCAACTGACTTTTATCTGTGATCTTTTCTGTTCCCAGCGGGCATTCCCCCGTAGCATGTATGTTTAGGCACTTTACGCATCTATACTGCATATTGCAGTTTGAGGCAACGTGCCCAAAGCGTTGACATCGCATGCACTGTAGCACCCGATTAGTCCTGCGGATGTTTTTCCAACTAACCATGTGGTGGTTGAGATGCTTAATGTGTTTCAGTCCATCAATTTTACTATCAGGACTTAATGAGACAATGAAAAACGGTAATTTACGGTTTCTACTTTTGGAAAATGAGGTCGAGAATGGTTTTACGCCTATAAATTTCAGATTGTCAGTTTCAACCGTCTTTAGTTCCTCGAGTATTTCCTCTGGAGAGAATAGTGGGTCTATGGGGTATAATGGGTGTTGTGCCAACGTATGACACACAGGTCTTCCGTATCCCCATCGATCTATAGAAAGAATATTGTTCGAATAATAACGTCGGAAAAACGTTGCTCGAAACCCCAGGTTTGTCGTATAGCCATTCGTCTCTCAAAACGCGGCATCGCTGATTTGATTATAAACGTTATTATCGGCTTTACTGGCGAAGTACCTTCTTCCACGCATTTATGTTCACATTTATTGAGGAATGTGTAATTGTAAACATTTATGGGACGCACGTCCACTTTCTGATTGTATCGAATCCAATGAGCATATTGGACGACATCTCCTTCAAGTGGATAGATAAATAAACGATTGAAGTCTAATTCAAATAAGTGAGTTAAGACGCCAAAGTAACCAATAAGAAAGATAACAGATAGTACTGCCAGCAAGCGTTTTAATTTATTGAAAATATTCACTCGCGGGGACATTCCGATGCCGTCACACAACACATAACTTAGATAATATTTCTAATAATTATTAATCGTCACTTTCAACCATACAACGTACAAATTGTACCGACCTATTCAATTTCGACATTGAATGTCCGCGGACGATCATGTGCATAAGCATGCACACGCGGCGGCGGTTAGCGACACAACCTCTCCACCTTAATCACGTTAATCGGCTGACTTGAAAAGGGAAGAAATTGGATACAACCAAAAGAGAACATACCTCTGCTCTCTCATTGCCACGTTCTTCGATGTGTGGTAGGTTACATCGGTAATCTGATGATCGAAGAGAGCGGGACAATGAGAGAACAGAAACACGATGTACGATTATCTTGGGGTGGATTTGGTTGTATGTGCATGAATCATTGACCTGATTCGGTAGTATGGTGAGTTCAGTGTACATTGATCCATACGAAGACAGAACTGAGAAAGAGAGGAGAATTAAGCTGATGATATTCACCTGCAAAAAGAGAACATTGATCCCCAGCGAATGAAGTGTCTGGAGAAAAGCCGAAGTAACGCTAGGGAAATATTATCACGTGATTCAATCGAATGTTTTGATAAATTTCCCCAGCAGATCTGCAATGATGCCACAACTTCGTCCGGCTGGATTTGGTTGTCGCTAATCGACATGGACCCGAGTTGCCGTATGGCAAAAAAGGTAAGCTAAACTCATTTATGCATTGTCTGCGTGGTACAATGAGTTTAGCTATGTGTCCTTGGTGGAAACATGCTTTTCAGGTGAACAGGTAAGTAGGGGGAAATGGGGTTGATTTGACGCGCTGTAAGGCGGTCGAAATTAGGTAGGAATTGTGGGATGTTTCTCATATACAATAGAGAAACCCCCACAGGTCTACTCCTTTGAGTAGCATGGTGATGTTTTTTTCCGATTTCGGAGTGTACGTAAAGTACTGGCTTTCCGCTTCCCCTAATGCAGATTTAAATCTTTGATAGTTTTCCATACTATCACAAGCTACACTACTCTTTACTTCACTAATTTTTTTAATGTTAAATTTTAATTTGGCTAACTTACCCATTTTAACTACATCTTTAGCTTCCATGAAGCTAATTACAACTGGCGGTACTCTTGTTTTTTCTTCTTCTTTTGTTTGCTGTGATGGCAGCTGCTTGTCCGCTGGCTGCTCCTTCTCCGATGTATCATTTGTTATCTCAGATGCCTCTTTTGGTTTTGTTATCTTTTGTTCCTGCTTTGTTTTGAGGTCGTTCTTCGTGTTTTGCGAGCCGTTATTTTTCTGCTTCATTGCTGCAATGAATTCTCTGAGTTCTTTTTGATTTTCATTGTTGGCGTTTACCAATTCTTTAAATTGATTACCCAATCCATTGTAGGGACATTCATTATTTGGTGGTTCGTCAATTTCCACGTCCCTATCTGTTAGGATTTCATTATATTTAGCCTTTTATTGTTGGCTCTTTGTGTTTGGGTCATTCTTGTCTTCCTCATTGTCTTTAATTTTTCAAGTACCGGTTTTTTAATTGTTGTTGGTTTCATGACGGGCAGAGAGCTCAACTCATAAATGCCGGTACTCAAGTACTCTGAATACTATTTGTAGGTAAGCGTACACTTATTGTTTTTCAGGCGGTCAATGTTTCAGAACTCGCACTGAGTTTCACGTACTCTCACACACACAATTATTAATTCATCGACTATTTGTATGTTGGGTGACTATGAATTGTTATTGTTCTTATACATGGTTTGTTATTTCACTTGGCTTTGGTACTAAAGCATAAGTTAGCTACGGTAATTCACTTCGATATTTCTTAAGTTGAATGAAGTCGACGGCGTCCGTCCGCAACCGTGGTTCAAGGTCGACTGAGAAAAACGTTTCGTCGGTTCCACAGGTGACGATAAATGGGGAGGTGCTTGAATCTAGGGAAATCCTAAATTTGCCCGGCTTCAGGGTCTGTCGGAATGTATCGTGGCATAAACAGGTGCCGATCATCGCCCAATTGACCTCTGGAAAACGGAGTTATCTGATTATATCCAAGAAATATTTTACTCCCAACCAACTTTTCTCCTGTATAAATCGCAAATTAGACCCGCGCTTGAATATTGCTCTCATGTTTGGAGCTCTGCTCCTAAGCCTACCCTCGATCTACTTAAGAGCACACAGAGACGAGCGATCCACCTGATCGGGGACACGGCGCTGTCGTCTGGACTGCAGTCGTTATCACAGCGCGTAGCGGACCTTTGTCTGTTTTAGAAGTATTACCACGGGAAATGTTCCTTGGAGATTTGTGTTATGATCCTGTGAAATTCAGTTTATTTGCGGCCCACAAGATTATATGACGCATTCCAGCGATTTGCGGTTCATCTCCCGACAGCACGCACATATCTGTACCAAAGGTCGTTCCCCTACATACCGGGAAAGCTGTGGGGCTCCCTTCCCGCGCGAGTATTTCCGATGCGTTACAACCTCTAACCATTATATAATTTAATAGAGGTTCGCCTCTACAAATTTTTATATTTTTTTGATTTTTATATTGGGAGGAACAATACCCCATACAGTGCAGAGCATAACAAACAAGGTGCTACGGGGTCCTTTTTTGTCGCAAGTCGCTGTTCTTTTTTTTTGTTTAACCATATTTAAATTGAATACTATTTCTACTACTTATTGGCCTGTTTGTACTACAATTTGGTAATTTATATTTTACTGATCGAATACATTGTCTTTCCTGTTATGACCTAAAAATGATGGCGACTCGAATGTTGTTTCCAGTATCAAGGTTGTGGTTGGTTCTTTTATGTCTAGAAACAAACCGATACGGGTCAAATCAAGGATCAAAATCAACAATGGGGGTGAATCTGCATCCTAAGTTTTGGTATTACTTGGCCGGAAATGTTGCTCTACAAATTTGCATTATAGCGCGGGGTGTTTCATATGCCATGGTATTGTTGGACCCAAACATTTTGTAGGCCTAATTGATCCAATTCAGCACAAGAAAATTAGCATAATAGCAGTCCTCAATGACTGCAACAGCATTGCCTCTAGAACCCTCAGATAAACAGCCCCAGTGAAGTCGTTGGCCCAAACAGCATCCCATGCAGTTACTCTACAAGAATTTAGTAACCTTTGGTGTATCAATCAAGTGTTTTAGATGCGCTAGTATGGAAGTCAGCTAAAGGCTCACAAGGCAATTTGCCGTTCACAATGATCAACAACAACAACTATAACAATTTTTTAAATTATTTAAATAAAGTGTTTTATAAAGTATTATACCACTATTACTCTATTATGGTTTCCTTATAAACAGCAGTACTGCCTTGTTAAGATTAAAACTTACACTCAATCCTCGATAAACCACAAAATTTACGCTAAAGACATTTGCGCGTTCTTTACCCTAAGAACACAAATATCAAACACACATCAATACAGTTTCCGTAAGTTCCTGAGGTCAACATCCTAAGCTCGACCGCTATTCTTTTTTGTTAGCTATTCCAATCGCATGTACAGTCCAAGCTTCAAGATATGTCCTTCAAATAAGTCGCACTCTTGAGATCAACACTTCAGGTCGAAATTGCATTCAAAGACCCTCGGTCGTAGAACTATCATAAATCGCAGAATACTTCAGCTGTTGCCCAGTATCACCATTCATCGGGCGAGTACTAGTGAAGCTGCCGACATGCCAGCGGTACCATGCATAGCATTTCACAGTGCAGCATTCATAAAATATCCAAACGACCCATTCGAACGACTCACAGCAGCTCTACAGTATCAACAAACATAAAACCAACCTACAACCTACAACCCACAATCTACAGCCCTCGGTTCATGTCCTTAGAATATAGCCGGTGAATACGCCAGTTTTGCGCTTCTACCCCCTCCACAGAATCTAGGGTTAAGATCCATTCCGCATTTGTCAAGTTATTGACTGATAAAATATTGAAAATAATTCACCGAGCGCTCCAAGGACGTTTTTATTACACACAAAACTGCTGCCGAAAAAAAAGGATAAGGAGTAACGAAAATAATAAGGAAGTGAACGGGATATCGCGGGAAAAGTAAAAAAGAAATTATATTAAATATATATATACAGAATAACACAACCTCCCCATAGTCGTTACATCATCGTGGGTAAGCGAAAAGCTCGCAGGACGAAACAAAAGGATAACAAGTTCGTCGTTCGTCCACCCTCAATCTCGAAGTTAACGTGGAGCACAACTAAAAGCAGCTATTACAAGGATGCAACTGCTTCAAATGAAAAATGCACGAAGCACCAAAGAGCACCTACGTATACAACTACCCCCTCCTTTGGTTGGAGATGCCCTAACTCCTAAGCCAACCACCCACTGAGCGCCCACAACAAAACACTGAAACGTAATGCAATTCCTTGTGCGCATTATTCGCTAGATTGCCGTTGAACGGAACCTTCTTGCTTACAGTAGAAAAGGAAACCTGGCTGTTGCGTCCTTTCCACATTCTCTCGCTCTACTCTCCCCCCCCCCCCCCCTCTCTCTCCCTCTCTCTCTCTCTCTATCACTCTAGGAGGTTTGATAGTCAATATATCCAAGATGGAGCCTCCAACATATGCCTGGTGTCCTTTTACCGCGTAAAGTGGATTTATTCACACTCCGGTAATGCTGCAGGTGTAAGAGGCTAGTTGATGGTGATGCTGTATCCCGTGCCAATGCCAAGTTGGATGTTGGGGTGTGAAGTTGTTGGAGTGTTATGTGTGGATCCTGGAGAGTTATACACTGACTAACTCAATAGAGATGTTTCCATATATGATAGTAGGTACATTCGAAGTGATGTGCGGCGATAGTTGGATGGCTTAGTCGAACTTTGTCTTGCCCTACAAGAGCGTAAGGTTCCGTGAATATCCTGTATCCCACCAATTGATCTTTGAGAGTTTATAAATTGGTATCATACTGCAATGGGACTCTGACATAAACTTAAGAAATTTAAACCAACTAATAATTTGACCGAAGGTCCAATGAGCGGCAGGACTCCACATATGATACCCTTGGATCCATTCAAATGCATGCCGAATTTTTACCGCCTAAAATCACCACCAGGACATATTTCTATTCCCCGCGGGTTTTTCTATTATATCTTTGGGGCCGAGTTTATCTGTTCCCTCCCCCAGCGCGACGTTGGGCCTGTGAATATGATTGTTTGTCATTGGCGGGTGCGTGTCGTGTCAGTGATCGGGCGTAGGATGAAGAAAATGACGGCCGTGAACAAATATGAGGATAAAGAAAGTGTCTGCCGTGAACAAATAATTGAGAACTGCGCGGACAGTCGTGAATGGCGGGCAGCGGGAGATGAATTGCTCTCTAGACCATTTCCTTCCACATGATGATAGCGAGACGTGGGACAGACCCAGATGTCGATGCTTTGTTCGTGGCGTTACAAAATAGCCGAATCCATCGAATAAGGTCTTCTTCGTTTCCTGTATTTGAACTTAAGTGTCTTTGAGAGCTTACAATTTCTTTTAAATGGGATTAATTTCAGAATCAGATCAGAACGAACTCACCCAATTGTTGCAGCTGTTTGCGGGTCTTTAAAATACAAAGTGTTATACCGTAGTTTTATGCGACCATGAAATTGGAAAACTACTTTCCTGGAAGTAGTCTACGAGAGTGAAAGAAACACCAGCAAATCCCCACCAATCACTTGAATTCGAGGGCGTCGGTTTTTGTTGTTATTCGTGTGTGATGTAATCGCGCTAGAAAGTGGGGAGTGGAAAAAACTAATTTCTATACCAATTCATTGTTTAAACGATTGTGTGCTTTTTTTTACTTTACTTCTGCCAGGGTAGGCGGACCTGTAGCAGCTAGTCAGCGCCCCGAGATGCCTTTTTTTCCCGAGCGGGTCCATCAACCAAGCTCTGAAAGATGGTGAAGGATTTCTCCCAAACCCTTTACGAAGCCTATAACTTAATGGGGTGGTATTTCACGGGGTGGCTGGACTTCGGGACCATACCTACCACTCAGTAATTGTGCCAACTTGCACAACTTGTTTTCATATCAAACACGGTCTTGAAGGACTTTAAAATTGTTTTGCCAGCATTAAGGAACACATCCACAGAAGGAAAAATAATTAACAAAACAATTTGTTAATTTGCTACGAGGGCAGTTTGATAATTCAGTGACTTTTTTAATAAAAGATATTATTTCGGCAAATAAGCGTTTTATTCCTCAACATAACCTCCTTTTAGCTCGACACATTTCGTCCAGCGTTTTTCCAATTTATTTAATCCCTCCAAATAATAGGTTTCCCCAAGGCCGTCCAAATAGGCATTCGATTCTGTGATGACCTCTTCATTCGACCCAAATCTCTTACCGCCCAGCCATTTCTTGATCGTCGGCAGTTGTATATTACTTGGGGTGTGAGTATCACGATCTCAACCAACTTGTGTTTATATAAGTGCCTTTTTGTGGTGGCGTTTCACCGGGCGGCTGGGCGGGTGATCTGGTTGCTGGGGGTGTTGGATCTTGAGCCCCCAGTTGCGTAGTTTGTTCATTTAAAATTATGTTTTTACTATCGACCACAAGCTAAGATGTGCTATTATATTTGACCACAAGCGAGAATTATTTTTTCTTTTGTCTCGGAAGCGAATTCATTCTCTGTTCATATTATTCAATTTTATTCTTTTTATTTTATTTTATTTTTATTTGTTTACACCGCAGTTTTATTATCATTTTTTGGTGGCCTACTTGTTTATATGAGCTTGAGGAGATCGGATCAACCGGTCACGCGTGGAAGGAGAATGCACAGGACAGGGTGCGATGGCGCAGCTGAGTTTGTGAGGACTTGAACTTCCGAGCCCAATAAATAGGAGTAAAATAGTATTTGTTTTTATACTTTTAATTTGTTATCACAGTTATTTGCAGGAGCGAATGCGCCTTTTGTTATCTAAGAATATAAGCAAAAAATAAATATAGGGTGCGCCATCATTTATATCGGTATGAAAACATTGAATAACTTTGACATTTATCAACCGATTGACTTGAGTAGACAGGTTTTTGAAGCGTGAATTCAGTTCAATTATAACAATGTTAACTAAACGTGCATATCGTCGCAAATGTTGTGCCTAACAAGCACCGTCTGACAACACTATACGTCGTTTGGTGTTGAATTTTGTTGAGCACGGGGGAGTGGAAGGTCGTCGACATGCCGTTCATCAACGCCCAAGACGTTCCAATGAACTGGTTGACGCGGTAAAAGAGAGTGTTGCCGAGAACCCACATGTGTCGTATCCTCATCGCTCTCAGCATTTGGCGTCAGTGGAACCACCTTGCGGGGCATTTTGAAGAATGATTTGCATTTGTTTCGGTATAAAGTGCAATTGACTTTAAGAATATTGCCGACAGACGGTCCATGTCGGTTGGAATATGACCAAACATTCGTTGGAATGGTTGACACTGAACTTGATTTTAGAGCAAACTTTGACGACCAACGAGGCCCGTTTCACACTCTCTAGCGCCATTAACAAGCAAAATTACTGCATTTGGGGAATGGAGAATCCACACGAGATCCATGAAACGCCATTGCATGACCAAGAAGTGACTGCTTGGGCCGGCGTTTGCGCCAAACCCATCACTGGGCCTTATTGTTCAAAGAAAGCGAAAGAGTCGATGGGAATCGATATCGATGGATGTTGGCTCATTATGTCTGCCCACAAATGTGGGAAATGGGTCTGAACGGTTATTGTCTTCAACACGACGGTGCACCACACTGCAAAAGAAAAGATGCTGTTTCTACAACGAAAATTCCCTGGGCGTGTGCTGCCAAAAATGAGCGACATTGACTAGCCACCCAGATCTGTAGATTTGACCCCTCTGCACTTCTCTTTGTGGGGTTATTTGAAAATCAAAATGTACACCAATGAACATCAGACCATTGACGAGCTCAAGGCAAACATTCGTACCCGAATCATCACTATACTGTCCGAGATGGTTGAAAAAGTGATGGAACACGCAGCAAAAAGGCACATTTTTCTTTGGTTAAAAGACGTGGCCACTTGATTGTTGTTGCACTCAAAAACTAGTCCAAATAAATTGTAAAAGACCAGGTTAAATAAAAATACTTTGTGGGGAGGAAGTAAGTGTGCAGGCGTACTGCGCCGGGTTGCCTTCCACTCCCATCATCACTAAAAGAAAGTTCCGCCAAGCACCAAAAGAAAACTTCGCAACACACCGTCCACAAGCAGTAATTAATTTAAAGGCACTTTTTGTTTATTATTAAAGGTTCTTTTTATTCACAACAAATCTTATTACATTTAATTAGATTACAGAAAACAGATTCTGATTACACTGACGATGAAATGGATGCACAAAAAAAAAAGTAAGACAATGTACTCTACTTGTATATACATTATGCTGGGGACACAAGAAACATTTCTTTTAATTGAACATATTGTATTTAATTAATCTAATCCCGACTCCTGGATTTACGTGTTCGCGTCCCCGCAGGGCTACGGGGAGCGGGAGAAAAACCGACCGGCTCGGTCTGTGAACGGAATAAGACTCCATGATTCAACCCTCGTTTGGGGTGAGTTTGGTGGTGTGGTGAAATTTCCTTTGACCAGTGACCAATGGAAAGCGATCTCTGGCACGCAGTGGTGTGCGTGTGTGATCGTATAGATCTTTGTTTGCTCATGCATTTCGGCAAGGGACAAACGAAACCAAAAAATTGAAAGGGGATAATGGCATTGATGAGATGTGAGTTCGACTAAGTAAACAAGCTCATTGGGTGCTAATGCATTTGGCTGTTTATGGCATCCCTGGCTGCCGTAGAAACGGGGTCCGTATTTGTATAAGGAAATTCTGGAGATGCGGTAATTGTTTGTCGATTGAACAAGCAGAAACAGAAACAAGCTGACCGACGTTGCTTTGGTCGTTGGACAAAGGAATCGCCGGCCAATGTGTATGTAGGGAAATTTGTTGTACACATGGTGAGGCTGGAAATAGCTGACGCAAGGATAAGATTCCCTGATTATGTGGTTACATTATATGTGATTATGTGGTTACATTATATGTGAACCGAATTGTTTCTTTTCAGGAATATGATGATTGATCTATAGAGGCTTCTTCTCGGAAAATGCATATGAACTATGAATGCTTGAGAATTCCTTTAGGAAAATTTTGCCGATGCGTTGATGCATGGAAAATACACTTGTGGGTGAAATTCTTTTTACAGAGACTTTAAGGTTATGCATTAGATAACCTTAATGCTTGTAGCGTTGTAGGTTCTAATGCCATTGCATTAACAAAGAACAATGGGATTATGGGAGCTTCTGGACTGGAAGCTTTTATGTAATTTGGGAGGGTGAGTAGTGGCATTTATGGGAACCGCCATCGTAACACCCCCCCCCCCCCCCCCCTTCAGTGACATAGTCACGAAGTCACGAAAGGAAAATGTACGGCTAAAGGACTGCTCGGGTGGTTGGTGCAGTGCTGGGAGGAGAGCTGAACGCTTGGAAAACAGGGTGGCCCTACTTGCTTCGGGAAGGGCTGTAATTAGGTTAGGGGAACTGTCGCGTTGACGAGTTCCTGGGTCATTGTATAGGCCTGGGTCGATAATCGAGGTGGACGCGGATGTTATCGCGTTGATGCCACAGGGGCAAGCGGCGTGCGGCGTGGTCCACAGGCCTGTTGTGGGTCGTTTGGACCAACAGGTTTATCGGCCGAGAAATCTGCTCACATCCGCAGTGATGAAGTGGCGTGTGCGGGAAGAGGCAGGTGGGGGCGCTGTGGGTACTAACCTGTTGTTGGCAGTGTCCACCAACAGGTTGCACCTTCCCAATAGGTCAGATCCCCTTAGAGGCTCGCTGACATCGTACAACGAAGTGCCAAGAGGTGGGACTTATGGGGGCTCGCTGACATCGTACAACTGAGTGCCAGGAGATGGGACCTATTGGGGCTCGCTGACTAGTGAGGGGGTTCCTGGTGGATGGTTGGTTGTGTCCAATCGCAGGGCGCCCTAGGGCAATGGAAGCGCGCTCCGAAGGGTGTTTGTTGCACCTGGGATATGGGGCGACGTTGTGGGGCATGCTTAGCCCATGGTTGCCGCTTAAATTTAAATTAAAAGTCCCAAAGGAAAAGATCCTTACGTGGGAGTAATTCTTTTTACAGAGACTTTAAGGTTATGCATTAGATAACCTTAATGCTTGTATCTTTGTAGGTGCTAATGCCATTGCATTCGCAAAGAACAATGGAGTTATGGTGGCTTCCGGACTGGAAGCTTTTATGTAATTTGGGAAGGTGAGTAGTTGCGTTTATGGGAACCGCCACAACATCAGATATAGAAATCGGTTGTTTCTTTTTCTAAATTTATTCAATATTTACATGCTGACATAAAATGTAGCGCCATATACATGGCAGGTCAATAAGTCTTTAGAAAATGAGCACGATTTTTTTTATTTTCTCACTTAGGTGACCCAATAATGACGCATTATACTATCCAGTTATCGGCTGTCCTTCTTCCATATAGTCAATGAAGATAATACCACGTTTATCCCGAAATACAGTAGCCATAACTTTTCCAGCTGATTTCACCGCCTTTGCCGTCTTTAGATCCCGTTTGCTTTTAACAAACCACTGTTTTGACTGTTCTTTCGTCTCGGGAGTGAAGTGGTTTATACATGTTTCATGTACAATTACTACTCTGCGGAGGAACTCATCTGGGTTGCGACGCATCTGCTCCAAAAGTTCTCAGCTGATAGCAAATCCGGCATCGATCTTGCAGATATTTTTTTTCATACTGAATTTATCATGCAAAATTGAAATATGAAACAAATTGAAAATTGACATATACCTAGTGAGGAATGATGGATGATAAAAACACACCATTAGCGATGCTACCAGCGCCATCGTAGACGTTTCTAGGGACTTAGTGACCTACCCTCGTATACAGATATTGTATAATTTAAAGTGCTTGTGAAGAGTCAGTAAGTTAACATAGGAATCAAACTTGTTAAATTGGATATAACATTTAATCTGTAATTTTTCATGTAAATAAATGTGGATTTAAAACTAAAAAAAATGCCAACGATATCTTTATGCATCTTATTGGAACCGCTTCCATCATAGTGTTCTTCCATGTGTGGATATTCTGGACTCTATGATTTCATTTCCCGTGTATTCATTCCAGGTTTTACAGATACCAATAAATAATTTGATGCGTTAATTTGGTACAAATTAATAGAAACGAACAAATTCACATTTAATGAATCAGATTATTCTGGGGTTCGGTCCTAATGGGTATTTGGGAGTGGCAGTTTTTACATGTGCCAGGGCGGTCATTAGGAACGTCATTCGATTGAAGATGTTTTGGGAATTGACGGTTTTTCAGTGTCTCCGTAACTTTTGATAGTTTGGTAGTTAGTGCTATGTGTCGATAGGCAGATGAGGATATTGATTCAGTCTTTTTGGAAATTCGGTTTTATATTCATTGGCTTATATTTATTTGGGAATTGACCCTCTAAATAAAGTATATTGGGCATATCGTTTGGACTAACACATTTGTTAATGTTCAACTGTTTGATTAACAGTGACAGTACTTGCCCAAGATTGAATTTGGGTTATAGACAGCTTTGGCGGATTTTTGTCTTGGTCGAAAGTGTTCCGCCGAACACTGTCCGCAAATCGAACATGGAGCGATTCAGCACAAATAAAACACCAGTTCTTCTTTTGGAAACGGTCTTTTTATTGTTTATTACTTTTCGCTTAATCGTCTCAGAGACAATCTTAGTATTTTGGTCTTTTGGGTAGTATGTTACAAAATAAAAACACAAACTTCCATCACGCCTGGCATTGTCTTACATTTTTACAATATCCTTATTTATTTCTGTCACTCGTATATTATCTTTCGCTTAGTGTTTCCAGAACAACTACACAAAACAAATGGTGAATTAAAATTGCACACGCTAGGAATATGACGAAAGTGTCGCAACGAGGAAGTGCTGTGTGTTGAACGTCGGGTATTACGTTTATGATGTTTGCCTTCGGTGGCAGTTCGGTCAAATTACTTAAGTTACTCGCGTCTTTTGAAAGTTCTAAACTTCGGATCGACGTTACTTTCTCGATTTAATACATCGCGCGAACCGACCTCCTCCTTGGGTTCTCTGTGATGACTGTTCTTTTCAATTCCCTATTCTACTCCTCGTACCTTTATCTTCTTTCAACGATCCAGACGCATCGCCACTTATCTCTTGATCCTTTCTTGGGGTTTTGTTTGCGTTACCCATCTGGCTTATAATAACAAGAGTTTTCGTGAGCTTCAGATGGGCAACAAAGGATCCGTGGAAATTGGGTGTCGGTTTCTAGATTGGTGCATTTACAAGTCATAAAACATCTGGCATGTGAAGATATGAATTAGGATGTTTATGATTGCGAGAATTGTGTGTCGGCGGATCGAATAGATATTCCTTTGTTTGTACACATGCGCTTTTTGGGTTTTGGATCTTGTAGGAGATTTGGAGGTGTTAATTGCTTATAGCATACATAAGAAGATTTGCATTAGCTGTTTGCTTTTAGGGAATCGAATTGAATTGGATGAAATTGAACTGAATTCAATGTTAGAGAATTTGAACGTTTAGTTCTATTGGGTTTGACCAGTGAATCAGTGTTGCGTTGGAGATATGCAATGGATTATGCTATAGGTCATTTGTGTGGTTCGTAGAACCGTCACACAGGTACTTGCAGTTATTTGGAAAGAGCATGAAGATGACTTTCAAGTGGGTAGTAAAGCGATTCACTTTCTCTATCGCCTTGATGACCTTCAGTATAAGCTGTGTTCTCGGCAGTTGCTCAAAAATTTGCACTAACTTTGGGACAGTGGCGCCTCATTTTCTGATTCTATAGACATTTTATTTGGCGCAAGGCTAATAACCTTGCCCGTAAAAACAAATTATTATGGACAATTTAACAAGTCTCTGATAAGTACCGGATACTCGTAGAAAGACTTTGTTAAGCTGCGCCGTGCTGCCTCTATGATCGAGGGAAGAGCGTGGTCTGCGAAGTAGTTCGAATGAATGATATCAACTTTCCGTTTGAAAAATATCTTTATTTTTATGTTATCAATTCTATTTGAAATGAAAGTTGCCTGTGTATGGCGTGCGTCGTACAATGTAAAATGACAATGATCGAATGTGATCGATATGAAATTGAAAAAAGAAAAAGCCTTGAAAACATGTTCGTTTTCTTTTTTATACTAGAACTCCGAAATACATGGAAGTTGGTTTGGCCAATCATATTCCAGCAGATGCCACTGTTGCTCGATATTGATTTTGCTGATTGTATTCAACTCCGGTGGGCGGGACACCTAGCTCGAATGAGCGAAAAGGAGCCTGTCCGGAAAGTCCTTTGTGGCAGGATGTATGGAAGGCGACAGCGCGGCGGATCTTGTCTGCGATGGAGGGATGGCGTAGATAAAGCCAAATCTATTTACAAAACCAACCTTCCCTATATCAATGGGTTTCGTGTCTGTTGTAATTGTATTTTTTAAGGAATTATTCTCATTAATAGTTGATCAACGATCCTCGAAAATGGATTTTTCCAGATTTAGTTTCGGAAGTTTATAGCCTTTTGGCGAATGTATGAAGAGCGTGATTCGATCCCACGCCATAAAAATGTTAAAACCAAAGCACCAGACTATGGCCGGGTGTACATGAGGATGCTTCAACTCGTTAGTTATGTTGTGGATTGTTGTGCTAATACATAACATACAGCTCTAAAGATTTATTTTTTTTAATGCTTTTTTAGTATCGTGGTATTCATTATTATTGCGTGTTTGTGTGAGTCTGTCGGATACGCCGCAAGTGTTTTGTACTACCTGATTGAGAACACAATTCTGTTATACATGTCTGCAACAACATCAAAGTAAAGCCTAGTCAAGCACATTTTCAAAATAATAATAAAAAAAATTCCTTCAAGACATGCCCTAAAAAGAGTTTTTTTACCCGTTCCATTTGGAGCCATCACCCAATTTCCTTAACTTCCTAAATCTGCATCACTCTCCACTCACTCCCCGCCTTGCTTTCGACCGTCTTATACTGTAAAATTAATTGAAGTACTAAGTGGGAATTATTTACTGCCTTTGAAAATAACTGCATCCGCCCGGTTCGTGATATGAAATTCTCTAGCCTGGCATATCTACCCGTGGAACGCAATATCCTAGCGGTGATCCTTGCCAGAAACAAATTTTCCCCAACGAGGTCATCAATTTTGGATGGGACGAACACCTTTTTTGCCTACTAAAGCCAGAACAGCTCAAAGCGTTTACTGGAGCAAAACTCATTTGCCGTCCGAAACATTCCCAGGACATTATCCTTTCGTAAATTCAACACAAACATTCAGGACATCTAGCATTGTCAGCAGTATTCTATTGCTGTTCGAGGCCCAATCTTGCCTCACACGAAAATTACAAGGAAACCATTCCAAACGATCGCCCACAGTTGGTACAAGGACGAAGAATGCACCATCATAACCGTAGTACAGCAAACACGCAAGGACATTTCAAGGATATTGCATTGAAGAAAGGAAAGGAAAACAACAAAAACTTTAAGTACGACAATAAAAATTGAAAATGAGCAGCCGTTAGATGAGAACAGCGGGTGGGGAGACACTATGCCGGTGCATCTGGATGCATGTTACGATTCCCCAGTCGAAGGAACAACGAGAAAGGACTCGCCGTTCGCCGTTGCACCAGCAACACCAGCACAAGGATTCAAATGGCAGACATCCTTCGTTCATGCGATATTTTAATAAATAATCCAAAAAACGTGCGCTATGGATTTTCGTGGTACATAGCCGGTTTCATTCCATTTTCGCACGATGACGGCGACGACGTCGGTGGCTGGCGTCGAAAGTGTACATCAGCCTTGAAGTAGGGGGCGGAATGGGGCTAGGATGCTATGCGGACAACGAAGGCGATGTAGGAACGCGGGAGGTTTTAAAAATTCAGCACCATAAAGTATTTGGGCAGAGGCAAGCTTGGAGGGTTCGGTATCTTACTCTCGTTTTACTTCTGAAGTGCCATGCAATCGCGTTTGCAATGAACCTAGGTGCATCAACTTGAACCATTTTCCTTTGTATGGCCAGGCTAGGAGATCGGAGCACAAGTAAATGGAGTTCGCTACTGATGTTGCATACCACGCGACCGAAAGGTGGTCGGACACAGTGTAATGTTGAATCTAAGGTCGGAGTTGGAGGAGGAACGTTGTCAGTTAGTCGGGATTAGAATGTCGGCTCGGAATTTATGAAGACTCATAAAGAAAACATTGACGTACTAGGGCAACTTATCCAGAGGGTAAACCGGATTAGAGTGTGCCACTGAAGGTCAATTAAAGGTGAAGTGGAGGCGTTGGGGGTTTTAAAAAGTCGGGCGACTAAAACATCTTTGGATTTGAGGTCGATATATTTGAAAGGTATTGTTGTTTGACAGTCTGGATTCACTTGCGTTGAAAAGTTGATAAATATAATTATGATGTTTGCATATTCCGCAAAGTTGGTAAATTGGGAAGTATCGCAAATATCAGAATCACCAAAAAGAGAAAAGAGTGGTAGGTTGTATACTTCGGTCTGAAATATTAATTGATTGTAGACTTCGGGCTTAAATATATCCACACTAACTTAAGCTGTGCTCTAGGCCAGTTGAGATAATTTGGTTGAGAACAAACTTAAAAACACCAAGAGGGAATATAAGACACAAGGTCAATACCACTAAGTAAAAATTAAAGCTAAAGTTAATGTTGTTTTTTCTTTTTATTCCAGAGTAGCTTTATATCCTTCAAACTGTGTAATTTGATAGTTATGGTCGGGTCTTATATTATCCAGTTGGTAGAACTAGTCAAATGAAAGACTTGCCTTGACATCGTTCGCTCGTGAGAGTTATGGACCCGCGTACTTTAGTTATGAACCCACGTACTTTAGTTATGGACGTACATTGATATCATGAAATAATCAACCGCAAAGAGATGAACGGCGACGCAGAATCTAATCGGTTGCGGACTCTCATCCTTTGGAATCAGCCTCATAGATACGAACGGCGACGCAGAATCTAATCACGAACCATGGACTTTACCACAGTTAGTTAAAAGATAGAAACGACGCCAAGCTAACAGAATTTACCCATACGATAACGACAGAAGTGGGCGATAACAACATTTATGGATTGCAGCAACATATAAAGACAGTGGAGAGAATTCCATAGTTAGTCTTGTCGCAATTTTCTTTGCACACAATTGAAAAGATTTTTAAGATGAGGAAAAAAGGGGTACTTATTTTTTTCCTTGGCTGCTTGGTGTCTTCTTTGCTTGGTGTTACTTGAGTACGCACCTTGAAGGATGGGGACTTCCTTTCCACCTCACGACCGTCACTACTGTTGGAACCCCATATCCGAGGAAAACTTCCCTTTCTTTTGCATCCTACTTCACGCAGATAGATCGGACACCGCTTGTGTGATCGAAAATGCGGCAGAGATTATTTCATACTTTGGTGGTGCTTTACTTTTTAGGAATAATTTTCTGTTCTACAACTGATGATAACTCTCTTCGTTGTGGTTATTATCGGGTACAGCAGTAGTTTACTTGTTTCTTCTTTCTGTGGAAATATAGGTCGTCGGTTATCTGTCACAAAATAGGAACAGTGCTCTCTTCTCCCTTATGGTTTTTTAATACTGTGAGTACTGGTAAGATTTCCGCGAAGGAAAACCCAGTCAGCGTTAGTTCTAAGAGTATTGTAAAATCTGTGCAGGTTGCATGACTCTTCTATTGCGCTTTTAATCCCTGTGGTGGTGATACTGCATCTAGGCAATTTTAGTTTTAAACACGGGTGTCATGAGATAGGTGTGCAGACATGTTACATGTGGAGGATATGATCCCATTTGTTGGGTAAAGAGTGTACAACTATTCTGAGCTTGTTTGGCTCTCCATTCAAGCGCTCACATATGTCCCTACGAAAGTCGGACAATCGGAATATTTGTTGTTGGGGTGTGTGATTTCACTTTCATAAATTTTATTACCATGATTGGGTCTGAGAATTTTGGTCTAACCGGTGTTCATTTCCCGAATAGTTGATCCGCAAGATACTCACTCCATTTATTCTTGGCAAGATTTGAGATAACGGCCCTGTTGAACGCAGAAGTCACAAGTCCCAGTTATGCGGAGGACTCGTGCTTCTGTGGGGTTCTGTTCTGCGCAGTATTGAGCTACCTCTGTGGAAGTTACATAGATTGCTGAGTCGTCCTGATTATTTAATCGCCGACAATCACCGATATCCATCAACCAATTGCTTCTGGCGCAAGATTAATGGCCTTGCCCGGAATAAACAAATCATTATGGAAAATTTAACAAGCCCCAAGACTTGCTAAATAAGGCCAAGACCGATTCCCGGTTGTAGTGCCGATGATGATGATGATGATGAATCACCGATATCGTCATTAGCTTGAAAACAGTGGGTATAAACAACATCCAATGGGGCATCCATTGTCATTAACTACATGGGGAGAAGGTTTGGCTGCTTGTTCATTTGCCGTCGTTGGATCAGCCATCTCCTGAGGAATGGGTTGTACGTAGAGTTATAGTTTCACATTTGGATAGCTATAAGTAGGGGGTTCACTACTCCCTATTAAGTAAGCAGCCAGCAGCATTGAAGTTGGAGCAAAGAAAAAAGGAAAATGGTTCACATCGTTTTATGCTTGTGAAAGGGAGTTCACTGCTAACTGAGGTTGTTGTATTTGTTCCAACTCTAAGGTCCTTTGCGTTAAAGTGTTTAGAGGTTCCGCGCTCAATATGAACAGAAAGTGTTGGTTGTACGGTTGGAAGAACACTGAGTTCTATGCTCCTGTAACAATCGTTCAGCTTCGTTCTTAAGGCCTTTATGGCTTTGTTGCTGTTTTACACTCCACCGACGGCGCTCTAATCGAATTTCAAAGAGAATCAGTGCTTATCAGATAGCTAACGGCTTATTCCAGGTCTTTGTAATTCTTTATTGGCAAATAAACTTTCCTGAGAAGGTACTCGTCTTCTTGGAAGGAAGAGAGCAGAGTAAATAGGAATAAGTCGGAGGCTACATCCTGCAACCTGGGACGAAGTATTTGCAAGGTGGTCTTCCATCCGGATGGAGTTCAGAATTCTCCTACAATTATCTGAGAAGGCCTGTAGCGCCACACGTAGATGCAGAATCCGTTCGTCTTTAAATATGGGTACAAACAGGGCCGTCAGCTCCGTAATCTTTGTATGATATTTTGCTGAAATTTGTTTCCCGAAAAAGGTGTTGTGTTTAGTAGGGGTTTCTTTCAGGACGCGAGTCTCCTGATCCTTAAAAGGACACGGCGATCTCTTAAAACAGACCGCTCCTGAAAACTTGTCCTACAAGGGGTCGTTAACCGTGCTTCCTCTGATCGAGAGGGAAGAGTAACGTCCTTTTGGTTTGGCCTCAGTCTTCGCAAGTCCGCAGAAAAATGTAAACAAGGCTCGTTTTTCCTTTTAGTATTTTATTTATTTCCAATTTGAACTTCGCCCTTCTCCAGGATATTTTCCTTCAGGGACAACGGACGATATTCAACTGCGGCCAAACCAAAAGGACGTTACTCTTCCCTCTGGATCAGAGGAAGCACGGTTAACGACCCCTTGTAGGACAAGTTTTCAGGAGCGGTCTGTTTTAAGAGATCGCCGTGTCCTTTTAAGGATCAGGAGACTCGCGTCCTGAAACAAACCCCTATAAACACAACAAAAAATTTTGGTGGCAGCGGTGGGATTAGGATGTATGGATGGGGAAAAAGGTGGTAGGGCTTTTTAGAGCACTACAGAGGAGAAATCGGGTTACGGGGTACTATCACCTTGTGTTCCCTAAATTTCACGTGATTTTCTGAGACGTACCGCGAACGATAGGAAAGAGATGAAGGTATGAGGATATGGGGTTGATTTTTTTTCCGAAAGGGGAGAAATAAGATTAAGACATTTAATTGTGTATACGTGGGCCAGAGGATTTAAAAGCGGGCGAGAACGTATCGAAAACGAAAGTCATGATCGGCGCCCAAGGACAAGTCGTACAGATCCCCGCTTACCAGTTGGAGTGGGGATCAGCTATGGAAAAGTCGGATATCGAAACAAAAGACGTCAACTTTTTCTTGACAACGCCAGGCCTCACAACGCGTCTTTGACGAGGGATACATGGGAAGAAACGGGCTGGGAAACCCTCGAACACCCTCCTTATAGACCAGACTAGTCTCGCTGTGACTAGTTTTTATTCGCACCCTTCAATGAATCACTTGGAGGAAAAAAAATTCGAAAGTACGAAGTCGAGGAGCACGTGTGCAATTGGCTAACAACTTGCGTAAATCTTTGTACGAACAAGAGATATTAAAGCTTCCAAATCAGTGGCAAAAGTGTGTAGATTACGCAGGATATTAAATAGAAAAATGTTGATAAAATTACTTAGCGTATAACATTATGCAATAAATGTATAAAAAGAAATTACCGTTTATATATGATTCACCCTCCTACAATTTGGGAGGATTTCGTGTTACGCTTATAAAACTACTTGGTGAGTTGGATGGTAAGATAAAGAATGTGTTTGGGTTGACAGGCCACCCAAAAATTCTGATGTTGTGGGGAAACGATTGACAACTCAACGGCGAAGGCTAGAAAAAAATACAAATGTTACCAAAGGGAAGGCGAGATGTTTCAGCGATCGGTTCCCTTTTATACTCTTATACCCACTCTAACAATTTTCAATTTTTATTTTTTATCGGAAATATGTATTATACCCATATTATTTATCGTGCATGTCCATCAAATTTTCCCTAGAAAATTTGGGGCGGGTGGTATACATTACATGTAGTATTTTCCCATTCAGGAATGGGAATTTTGTTTTTGCTTATGAAAGAAGCACAAATAGTGAGTGTCCCAGTATATGTTTATTGTAGATATTTGGCGGACACTTCCATTATATACCGTTCATATCCTTTTCTCTCAAGGATTGGTGTGGGCGACACACATTAAGGGTACCATTTTTCTGATTTTGATGAAGTATTGCGAATCATATTGTACGTATGAAGAAATCAAAAGTAGTGAAGCTCTAAAAATCGATGAACACATTCTAGTGAATTCATCATCATCGTCGGCACTACAACCAGAATGCGGTCTTGGCATTATTTAGCAAGTGTTTCCAGCAGTATCCGGTCCTTATCCGAGACTTGTTAAATTGTCTATAATAATATGTTTTTGGGCAAGGTTCTTAGCTTCTCGCCAACCTAGTGAATTAGAAGGTATGAATAAATGAATGAAGTGAGGGCAGAACCCTCAGTTTATTTCGCTTAGTACATGTGGTATTAACATATAAACTTATAAATAAACTTACGAACTAACTTAAAAACTAAGGCATGAGCGTTGGGGGTGGAGGATTAACTTTAAAGTAACTTAAGAACTTGCGAATGGGGAACTAAACAAAGATGGATAGACTAATAGTATAAGTGGTAGGGCGGGGAGGCGCGAGGATAAGCTGGATGCTAGGGTGTGAGTATGATTGTGGGAGAATGTATGCGGTGAGCGGCGTGTGGTCAGAAGGGGTAAGAGAGGAGATGACGTTTGAGAACGGGAGAGGTGAGATTGAAATTAAATAAGGTGGGGTAAGAGTTTCCCCACCCCTGCATTAGCGAAAGGGGTTCATTAGAGACGTAAGAGATGTGGCGGGTGGGCGAGTATAAGAGACGATAAAAAGTCGATTCTGTTGTAACCTAAAATCGAGACAGTATATATTTTAAAATATGGTAGTTGGCAGGGAGGGTTTGTGGGGGTTCTCTAGCCTTACGCAAAGAACCACCCACAATTCCAACCCCAACTTCCTTGGCAAATCTGCAGTTACCTGCAAACATTCCCTTCATCAAGGGCATTGCCTTCATTAAGGTATCATCCCAAGTCCCTGTAAAGAATTCTCTAGCATTCATACATTCAATGCATCATAACAATTTCCTGAAAAGAATTCTTTTTCATACATAACGATAATTAGGAAAACTTATCGGCACCCCTGTTTGTCAAGCAATTCTGCTGCACATGTGCACACCACATTTTCCAGGCAATTCCATGGCCTCGGCAGCCTTTTCTCCAAGCGACAAAAGCAAATACATGCATCTAGTGTCTAGTGGCCATATATCGAATTCTTCAGCATACAAACACGCAAACAAGAATCTGACCCTTGCCGCCAGCAAGATTCGGTGCACATCGCCATTATGTACCGAAATTTCTTTTAGCTCCATTTTCCTAATAGCAATGCAGACTATGTACTCAGCTGCATCTATGCCATTAATAATGTCCTTTGTTCATCTTCTCTTTTCTTAATTTCGTTTTCCCATGACCTTCGTTGCATGGGTACACAATGGATCTATTACCACTCTCGCCAGGATCAACCGGAGAGATCTGTGGCCGTTCCGCCAAACCCCACTGTCTACTTACCCGAAGAACCCTCATAACTACAACCCACCTTTCATTAGTTTCTACTAATGCAATCCCATTAGCGCCTGTAAATGCTTCATGCATTAAGTTTATCAAACGTATTTAGCTAAAAGCTGCTGGAAGAGAATTCTTACCTTTCATTCATTTATTCGAATTCAAAATTCCCTTTAAGAATTCTGTTCCAAACATCATAAATCCCAAGCCCAATTCGGCACCTTCGGTTGCCAGGCAAATCCCAATTTTACATACGCATTTTCCCTAGTAGAATTTCTGAAAACGAAATAATTTGGTTTACACATGAAGTAACCATCATAACAGGGATCATAAACATTGCGTCGCCTATTCCCAGCCTCACCATATACTTTGGCTAGCGACCTATACCCAAGGGACAAAAGCAAATATACGCATCTCGCGTCTTAAACCATAAATTAAATCCTACAGCATAGGCAAATGCAACTAGGTATGGTATACTTACCCTTGGCAGCGATGCAATAAACACCAATTCCCTGTAGATAAGCTAGAATCAATTAGAACCACGGGCATGGAGCACTGCGGCTATCGTTACAGCTGCAATGCATAGCTTAGACAATGATCTACCCGATCTCTTTGCATTCCCATATTTCTGGATCTGCTTCTCATGACTAGCGGCATGAACAAACAGAAACCCCAATTAGCACCCAATGAGATTCGGCCCGTTTATTTAGCCGAACTCACATCTCATTGATGCACATTATTCCCTTTTCTTTGTTTTCAGATTCATTCCCATAGCTTTGTCCCATGAAAGAACCAATGTTCACACATATATGTGTACCATTATAGATCTTCGCTAGGAGATCTGGTTCCCTACCCCCAAAGAGAGACTTCACGTTTCTCTTGGCATAGGAAATTCATCCCTAAGTTAAGAGAGCCAGTACCACTGGCCGAATTTCCCTTGCCGGCGAATTGACATCGCTGAACCGTATTTCAACATCCAGCGACGCTGGTTGGTTCTTCTCCTTCTACCCGTGGCGCCGCGGAATTTCTTTCGCCAGCGAATTAGTATCGCTGAGTCCATTTCCATCCACCGACCGCGCCGGTCGTGTTCACCCCCGCTCCCCGGTGCGCACGGGGACGCGAAGATCATTAAGTCGAGAGTGAGTAAGCGCGCTAAAAGCAAAAAGTCCTTTCCCGTTCAACTCGCGTGTCCTACAGTGCAGTGAATTCGCAATCATAATTAAGCTAACAGAGCCGTCAAACATAAACAATAAACCTTTGCTAATCGGGACAATTAATCCAACCAAATAGCATTAAGTTATGTAAAATTGTGCGAACCTGTGTAAAGTTAATAATTCATACAAAGTTATCAATCAACAAACATTAAATACAGTTTTAACTCCGGAAACCCTGTGTGTTTTATTTCTTATTCCTCCTGTTTTACTTTTACTTGTGCGACCTGTGTTGTTGAGGTTCGTGTTTGTGCATTCCTTTTAGTGAAGCGACGATTAGGTTTGGCGGCACCTTGTTCGGAAAGCGGATTGTTAGTGGGACGAAGTAGAACCCTGCACCCATGCTGGCGCTCAGACTTCGTTTCCAACAGATCCTCTCCAACTTCTCACCACACCACCAAAAGACTTCACGTTTCTCTTAAAGAAAAGAAAACTCACCCTTATCTGGGAGAGTATTTCACAGTCAGTCGTAATTCAACTACTAGTGCGCACACAACGAGGAGTCTTATTCCATCCATTGCAGCGTGCGCACGAGGGTGCGCACACCCCCGAGTGTGTCCGAGAGTGTATAGCACAGTTTAACCGTGTCAAGCTAGTGTTGTTTCTTTTTTTGAACAAAACTATGTTGCAAAAGACAAATCAAATGAAATTAAAACTAGCGTGGTTAAGATAATAAAACAAAATACTTGCCGTTGTAATTGTTCTACCACTGTACAAGCTCTTCGAATTTCCATAACTTTGTCCAAATTATTCCTGAATAATTGACTGCCTGCTGCGATTAGTGTTAACAAGTCCCCTTGTGCAATAGCCTAAGTGACAATTGTTTTTAATTCCCCGTGAAGACTGGCGTTAACAAATAAAGAATTAATATTGACTAAAACAGTGTGTTTTATTTTCCCTTTTTCTAGGTGATTAGTTTTCTGCGAACGGGTTTCGTGAACTATCGTTGGGGATAGGAGTGAACCATACTTCGTACCCCCACAGGTTCATGGATATGCTAATCCCTGTTTTTAAAATGACAATTAAAAAAGTCCTAATTGAGTTTAGAGCAGATAGCAAGTCAACTGGCTGAAATTGAAGGGCAAACAACATATTTTTATCATTTTCAATTACTTACTGGTCGTTTCTAGTATCGCTATTATTTTAGCCGTAATGCTGAGTGCGCTCTGCAAGTCAGTAAACCAAGTTTACTTTTTGTGTACACATATATTGTTAAATTAGCTCCTCAATAGTATACTGGTTAGTATACCCGCCTGTCACGCGGGAGACCGGGGTTCGATTCCCCGTCGGGGAGCCTCTGGCGCAAGACTAATGACCTTGCCCGGAAAAAACAAATCATTATGGAAAATTTAACAAGCCTCAGGACTTGCTAAATAAGGCCAAGACCGGTTCCAGGTTGTAGTGCCGATGATGATGATGATGATATCGTTAAATTAAAGTCCTCGCTAGTCTATCTAGGTATCACTATTTTAACGTTGGAACAAGGTATGAATTCATCCCTTATTGCAGAAGTTGCTCCTTCACATTGCTTATTAAAAATCGACGCCGTATATAAAAACATAATTCAAGCCCCTACTTCCAATGATCGACTTCAACTTATTTGTATATGGCTCCCTCTGCTGTCAAGCCAGTAAACTGAATGGCCTAGAGAGGGATGGGCTCACTCTTTTTCCTCTTTCCACCCTTTTTGACAATTTCACAATTCGATTCTGTCTATAGGAGGCGACATTATTCGTAACTACAACCAAAACGAAAATTCACATATCAAGGCCGGAACCAATTTGTACTTTCCAATTTTCCATTTCTCACCAATTGATCCTTGTGGACGGTTCTCTATTCCCATCTACAAAACAAATAAGGAACGCAAACCATAAAAAACAAGCAAGGATTCCCTCCTATCACCACATCACCGGACCAAGTTTACACTGGTGACTCAGCGAAAATAAAGAGAAAAATGTTTGTCCTGTCGAACGAATGCAATCTGAGCCTTTCATGTGCATGCGGGTGATTCGATTAGTCGCGTTGAAACGTATTCGGTTATATTTTTGTTGTTGTCCTTTTGCACTATCCTTTTCTATGTTCTTTCATCTCGTCAGTAACTCCATTTTGTACTGGAGTGCCCAATATCCTGTTTGCATCACTGCTAACATTGTCCGTTGTCCATTTGAAGGAACTTTTTGTGCAGTCAACGCGGCCAATATCAAAGGAAGCAAAACTAAGCCTTTTAAGGATAATGAAATTGAAGGCCGAACACTAGGCGAAGCGAGAGACTCCAAAAGGAAAACACGATCTCACCATCAGCAACCAGGCTTAGAAAAAGAAAAAAAAACGAACGAGTTTACTGGATTCAGTTTGGTGTGCATGTCCAGTATGTAACTCCCGGTCGCATCCTTGCATTGGGTGGCTATTTGCATGTTGTTGTGTTGATTATTTTGCTGCAGCGAATGGCAGCCGAAGGATAAGGGAATTGGTCATTCAAAAATTCTTGTGAATTTTTTGAGCCCTTGTTGTACGTTCGAATCCTTTTTTGTTTGTTGTTGTTTGGCATGGTATACATTTTTGTTACTTTTATTTTTTTATTGTGCGCGTCTTTGATGAAGGAATTTTGAGGATAACAGTCCCTGCTCGATGCATTGAATGCATTGATAACCAATCAGGGGTCCCTATGGGTGTGTCCAGATTCGTTAGTAATCAGTAAATGAAAATTTGACTTTGGCTACGTGACTGTCTTTAGCAAGGATGTAATTTGAAATGTCCTGAGGGTGATGGTGGGAAGGAACGGATAAATGTAAAGTTGAAAAGCCCAATTAAAAAGCTAGAAAGCCTTCTTTTCATTGGAAGCAAAGGGTTTTTCTGTTGGAACATGTCACTGATGTAACAGAAATGATGAACTGATGGGTTGAGAGATTTATGTGCAGTTTATAAATCATCAAAATATTTGTTCTAAGGTTCACAGAAGCGAAATTAGGTACAAAATGGGAAGATAAAAGAACTTTGGAACTGAGGTCCTGCTTTTTTTATATATTATGACTGTGTACCGTTTTGAAAAACCCTTAAAATACTTCTCTCAGGAAAGGCCAACCAATAGTGCTGTGTCAATGTCTTGAGCAGTTGCACATTGTATTTCTTTGACTTCTGCCCTGTTTTTTATTTTTATTTTTATATGGAATTTTCCAGTGATTCAGTCAGTTGCATCAATAAATGCAAATTACATTTAAAATGTGCGCGAAAAAACATTTAAAGTGGGTAGAAAATACCAGGAAAATGTTAACAGTTAAACTTAACGAAAAAATAAGCTTTTTATTTAGACAACGAATCAATTTAACAACAGGCCACATTTTTAGCCAAATCCCTAGGATTAAACACAAATATTGTTTTAATCGCATTTAGCATAAAAATATCTAACGATCGTTCAACAGGTACTCGGTCAGCACGCTTTGAGCCTCTATAAAAGTTAAATCCTCGCATTTTGTCCTTTAGTAGAATATATTATTACGTTGTTAATTTTTGTTATAATACATTTTTATTATACAATGTTTTGTTGTGTAGTCGAAGACCCTGGTAGCAGTGTTCAATCTTGAAAAATTATTGATATTGTAATTAATTATATATCAATAAAGTTTTAATAATAATAATAAAAATATTTTGTCATTTTTTATTTTAAACGTTTCACTTGAAAGTAAATTTGTCCTTCGCCTTCGTAGATGCAGAAAAATAATTTAAAGCAAATAACTTTCATTAGTATTTATGATATTCTTTTCGGGGTTCTCAGTTCAATTACCGGAAATATTATTTTTGTTTTATGACTGCTGAAAAAACGACACAAATATTAACCCAGTTGAACAGCTGAGAAAAAATCAACAAATCTATCGGTGAAATCATATAATTTAACTTGGCCTTATTCACTTCTGGACTCGTGGGTTTTACATATATTTGTAATTTGGTGTTGTTCCTTTTTACGCGAAAGTCACGCACAAATGGGATTTTGAGGAATTCTTAAATGTGTCGGAGCAAAAAAACAAAAAAACCCAAGTCTAAAGAAAGGAAGTACTCATGCATAATGTACTTCAATACCAGAAGATTATAATGACGAGAAAACACTTGGCGAGAGAGCGCTATTCGTGTTGTTCATTTTGAGAACGATTATTTGTGTTTAACCATATTTCTGAAGTACATTTATAACGTGTGCTGATGCGTTTACTCTGGCTGACATTGAAATGTTTGGAGTAGTGGAATACATTTACCAAGTTCAGTTGAGAAACGACCATAAACCCCTGTACAAAAGAAATCGGCAGTATACGACGTTGCGATTGTACTATTTATTGGCCTGTAGGAACCCGGAATTTCATGACCTCACCAGCTTGACTCCGCCGTTGTTCCCCGTCCTGTTTTTATTTGTTTTTTTCTCACTATTCCCGGTGTTTGGGCCCAGGGAACGCTTTTATTATTTGTAAGTTGTTTATTTTTTCACTACACTTATTCACTTTTGTCCAACGTTGTTACTTCAGGACCTGAAGGCTGGTTTGTTGAGCAATCAGTTGCGCATTGGGCGATGTTACATTTTGTTCACTATTTGAACCAAAGCAGGATTTTCCATAGCCAATTATTGATTTGGCTCCGGTGCTACACCTTCCGGCAATTGTGCCTCTTGGGGTGGAGGTTCTGTGGGGGGCGAAGTCAGTGCGCCGGCATGGACGCTGGGTTCTGTGGCGGTTCCGCCAAACCCCACGGTTCGCTTACCTAAAAAACCCCCATATATTCCACCTAATCTCATAACTTCACTAATGCAATCGCATTAGCATCTTAAATGCTTCACGCATTAAATAGATCAAATCTTTAACCTAAAAGTCCCTGTAAGAGAAAACTTACGTTTCATGCATCTCTTCGCATACAATTCCCCGTAAGATTTCTTTTCTACCTATTCAGGAATCCCAAAACCTATCGGTACCTTCGGTTGCCAGGCAAATTCCAACTTCCCCACACCCGCACCACAATCTCCACCCAGCATAAACGTTTCCTACTACAAGGACATTAATGCTTTCAATGCCGTACCTGGAAATGCCTGCAAAGAACTTTTCCTACAAGGGGATTGTATCAATGCGTCTTTGCATAAGCGACCAAAAACCGAATTTCCAATTAGTGTAGATTTTTACACTAGAGTTCGATACTTGCGTCGCCATAGATAGCATGTACCATTGACACAGATGGTATATACAAACCGTCATTGTATAACCATTTAATCTGCCTTGCAATGACTTGCAACTATCGATTCAGTACTGCAAGTACTTCACTCGGAAATATTTCTTTGTTTGAATCTTCACACAATCACCGACGTCGCGCTTAGCCGTCGGATTGGATTCAATAGCATAAACATATGCAAACAAAAGAATCCGTTTCTCCCAGTCGGCAGAGATACGATATACTATCTCTATTATTTCAAGCCCTTTTAGCATCTAATGAGTGGCTGATATTTACTCAGCTGACCCTCATTACCGGACGATGCATTAGGTCGCTTCTTTCTTTGTCTGTATCCCTTGTCTAGGTTTCGTTTCGTTTTTGACCTGCAAGCGTTATGTAAACAATCTGATCTCAACGATCGATCTCACAAACACCACCATGATCTCCATTACGAGATCTGATTTTCTTGTCACCACAAGAGAGACTTTACGTTTCTCTGGTGGTAGGTAAATCTTTTCCCTAGTGAAGGGAAACACTTTCTCTCTCAGGGAAAATGCCCCTAAAAATTTCCCTCGTAGCGAATCAGATCTGCACGAGATGATTATCGCTAAGTCGTTTGCCACCATCCAACCGAGCAAGTCGATTCGGCTTCCACTCTACGTCGCGCGGCGGAGAGGCGATATGCATATTCGAAGTCGTAGTTTGAGTGAAGTATAAAAATATTAAACATATTCAATTAAAAAAAATCTTGTGTGTCTAAATTTAACCGAATAATAAAAAACATTAACTATATCCAACCTGTGCACGGTGGTTTAGTATTAATAGACATAACCTTCACCATTTTTAAAGAAAATAAAACGGATTAAACAGTATTGCAGTGGTTTCACTTCCTTTATAAGCGCGTGTCTTGTGGCGGAGTTTTACACCTTTGTCGGCGGAACAACGGCTGAACCCCCGCGCGTGAACAATAGACGATGGGGATGGGAGTGAACGGAGTGCCCATGCCTGGCACAAAACTTCCTCCCCACAGTTCTACTACGACCCCACAAACTGTTCTCTGTCACTCACCGATTGTTCCACCGAATACAAAAGGACGATCACCAGGGAAAAGGAAAGTACAATAAAACACACAGGAACTTGTTGTTTATAGGTGATTTTTATTTAAATTTATTTGAGAGTGCAATTCACATGTTTAAATGTTTGCTTGTTTGGTTGACTTAAAACGTCATAGTTAAAGAATGTTACCAAGTAAAGGGCGAAACATCAGGATAAGGCACATGCAAATGCAGACAGTAGTCACGGTGTTTTTCACAATTACTTATACGTTAGATTTTTTGGATACTGTCACTGATAAGACACAAAAACTATTCTTTTATCCTGTAGTGTATTTAACAGATAACATCTAAGAGAGTTCTCCAAAAACGCACTGATGGTTATAATACGACTCAACCGAGGGTTGGAATCGGACACTTGATCAAACCCCCAGTTCGATGGTGAGTTTGCGGGAAAAGAGAAAATTTCTCTCTATGGTGTGGTAGAAAGGAAATGCATTTTTTCCTCTCTTCCATTGACCAATGGAAGGCGATCTCTGGTGCGCAGTGGTGTGCGTGTGGTGATCTTAGCAATGTGCCATATGGATCACAGTTTGCTCATGCAACAAGCTCATGAGAAACGAATCCTGAAACATTGAAAGAACAAAGGCCATCGTGTGTCATGAGGTTCAGCTGAGTAAACGAGCTGTATCTATTAAGGAAGCATAAGTTGCTAAAAGCCACTGGGATACTTTACACAATAGAGATTGTATATCGCATCGCTAGAATGTCTACGGAAGAACCGAATTCTTTTGTTTGCACGTGATGCATGCTGAAGAATTCGGTTTCGGCGATAATGCTCGAGATGTGGTAATTGTTTGTCGATTGAACAACCGGTTCGCGGGTCGGTATATTGCAGCTGAATAAACAAGCTGTCCGACGTTGCCTTTTATCGTTAGACACAAGGGTCGCCAGCCAATGTGCATGTAAAGGCAATTGCTCTGCACATGTGCGGCTGGGATCTGCTTGGCAAATAAAGGTGCCGAATGGTTGCTCTAACTATGGCGGTTACATGGTACGGTAACCGAATTGTTTTCTTTCAGAAATATGATGCTTGGCCTATAAGGAATTCTTTTCAGGAATTTGAATGTGCATTGAATGCATGAAATGTAAGAATTCTTTTTCAGGAACATAGGATAAAACCTTGATGAAGGAAATGTAAGGGAGATTTTGCAGATAACTGCTAATTTGCCAAGGGAGTTTCGGGTCTAGATTGTGGGTGGTTCTTGTGTAAAGTTAAAGAACCCCCACAGTTCTTCTGGTAGGGGGTTGTTGGAATGTAATCCAAGCTGTGCCCTGTGTCCTCTGCGTTCCTCTGTATCCTCCGTTAGTTCCTCCAGGTAGGGGATGTTTGGAACGTAATCCCACCGCTGCCACCAAAAATTGGTTTATGTAGTAGTTTGACCTTTTGTTTAGCGAGCGTGGCTCCTAGTCCTTAAAAGGAGAAGGGATCTTGTAGCGGTTCCGCCAAACTCCACGGTTCTCTTTCCTAAAAACCCCCATAGCGTTCACCCAATCTAATAACTTCGCTAATGCAATCGCATTAGCACCTTCAATCCTTCACGCAACAAAATTCACCACATGTATTTACCTAAAAGCTCCTGGAAGAGAATTCTTACCTGCGATCATTTATTCGAATTCAAAATTCCTCTTAAGAATTCTGTTCCAAACAGCATATCCCCGGAAAGAAAACTTATCGGTTGACATATCATGTAACCATCCCAACCAGGGATGGTGATCATTGTGTAGCCTATTTCCCGTCCTCACCAAGTGTATCATAAATCACCATACATACACATTGGCTGTCGACCTACATCCGAGGGATTAAAACAAATATACGCATAGCGCGTCTCTTGGCACTAATTAAATCCTACGGCATAAGCGAATGCAAATAGGTATGGTATACTTACCGTTGGCAGCGATGCAATAAACACCATTTCCCGGTAATCTAGCTAAAACCCATTAGCACATTTCCACATCGCATTGCCGCCTATTTATTTAGCCGCAATTCACATCTCAGACAAAGACCCAAACGTTCCCTTTGTCTTTTCATATTTCGGGATCTGCTTCTCATCAGCAGTTGCAAGAGCAAACAGAAAACCAATTATCGTGCAAGGGGTTTCGGTTTGTTTGCTTTACCGAACTCGCATCCCATGAATACACTCTATGCCCTTTTCTTTGTTTTAGATTCGTTCCCATGGCTTTGATCCCTAAAAGAACCAATGTACACACATACATGTGTACCATTATAGATCTTCGCTAGGAGATCGGGTTACTTTCCCCCAAAGAGAGACTTTACGTTTCCCTGGGAAGAGAAAATACACCCTTAAAGTAGAAGAGCCAGTTTCACTGGCAAAATTTCCTTCGCCAGCGAATTGAATCATTGAGTCGTTTCCCATCAGCCGACCGAACCGGTCGGGTCTTTGTCTTCCGCTCCTCGTTGGGCGCCGAGGATGCGTACATTTCGTAGTCAGGTTTTAAGCCCCAGTCGTGTGTGTCAAAATGGCAAACGCCAATATCCTCCGCCCGTAGTCCGATAAAGGGTGATGTCTACATTAGCGAAGACATAAATAGTGCGTCTTTTTTAAAGTAGTTTGTTTTGCGCCAAACCATTAATAACTTAAAATAAATGAACAGTGCTCCTGAACTATTAAACCAAACCAGTGTGTTTATTTTTCCGAATATCTACGGTGGACAACTTACCTCTTTCGAACAATTCGTGGACATTGCGTTGTGGAGTTTCGCGTGTGCTTCTCTCCCAGTGTGTTTATGCATTTCCTTTACTTCCGGTTGTGGAAAAACTTGGCGACGTTTCGTTCTTTTGTCGTTGGAACAACGGATGAACCATCACGCGTGAACAATAGACGATGGGGATGGAAGAGAACGGAGTGCCCATGCCTGGCGAAATACTTCCTCCCACAATCTCTTTAGACCGCTCCTGAGAAAGTCCTACTGTGTTCGCCGCCGTGCTTCCTCAAAACCTCAGGGAAGAGTAACCTCTGTTTTGTTGGTTTTCGCCGCTTTTTCGGCTTTCAAAGTCCTCGTCTCCGCTGGGGTTGCTTGAAACGGGGATGCAGTCAAAATAAAACACTGTTGTACTTACAAGAAGGTTTCGTTTATTTTTCTCGGATTCTTCTAATTGTCCATTTGTAATTTCGAAATGTTTCTGTGGTACTTACTCCAGGTACGTTGAATAGTTACACACGAACAGCTCGGCACAATGAACATCTAGATACTGCCGTTTGGCACGAAGAATATTAGGATACTGGCTCCGCTCGGCACAAAGACTATTTGGATACTGGCTCGCGAGATCACTCTACGGTTCTTTTATAAAAGGAAACAAATCGAGATTTGTATCTCGAAAATGCACGATTCCATACCAAATCCCGATTTTGGTACACTGAGTATAACGCCCAGTGTTTGTTTAGGATAATGGTTCGGTTTTATGAGTTCTCCTGAAACTATAGTGCATATGAGGATATGCATTGGAATTAGGGTTTTTGTTTTTGTTATCCATCTGGCTTATGCAAACAAGAATATGCGTATCCTCCGGATGGGTAACACAAGATCCGTGGGAATTAGGTGTTAGTTTTTGAATTAGTGCATTTACAAGTCATAAAACATCTGGCATGTGAAGATATGCATTAGGATGTTTATGATTGCTTGAATTGTGTGTCGGCGGATCAAATAGATATGCCTTTGTTTAGACACATGCACATTTTGGGCTTTGGATCTTGTAGGAATTTGAATTGAATTGAATTCAATGTTTGAGGGTTTGAACGTTTAGTTTGATTTGGTTGACATTGAATTCAATGTTGATTTGGGTGTAGGGATTTGTATGTGGGGGAAGGAGAATTATTCTATGAGGTAAGGAAATTGTAGGACTTCCCGGAACACCACAATTGCCGCTTTTGTTGAAACTACTGCTGTTTTTGTTTATTTTGGTTGGTCTTTGTTGTTTCCTCTGGTTGCCGGTTTTTCATCTTTTCTCCGGACTCTCTCTTAACATTTTTGTATGTGTTTTTTTTTTTTTTTCGTTTTTTCATCGTGGTGATGTATCTGTCGATGTTTTCTGTTTTATTTGCCTTTGGGTTGCCAATTAATTTTTTTTTTTTTATTAGTTTTTCAATTTTTATTTGGTAGATAATTACATTTATGGTATATTTTACAACTAGTACTTAAGAGATTTAGGATAGCAATTCCTTTACAACTATAATCTTAAATCTATATAACGACAACTGTGAACATCATTATTCTCTGTGATGTCAACTTCACACGCATCACTTTCCTTTACCTGAGGAATTGTCGGTTAGACGTCGTTTTCCTGAACGACTTGCGCTTGACACAGATTTGTATCAGCCATTCTTTTATTATTATTGTTTTTTTTTTTTATTATTATTTTTATTGTCTTTAAATGTTTGTTTGTCTCACGAGTGATTCACGAAAGTGCACAGCTGTGCACGCACACACGCTCGCAACCACTTATTATTATTTATTTTTTTTACCGCTGAATTCACTATAGCACGTGCGTATTGGAACACACACTAGTTTACTTGTGCGTGTATAGAACTTCCGCACTTTACTGTTAATATATACCAACTAATGAGGTCTTCGTGATCGAAGATCCCGTGGAAGAGGTGAATGCCGTGGGAGCTGTCTTTGTGTTGTACCTTTGTCTTTGGAAAGTTTTAACAGCTTGTGGTAGAACTTTTCATATTCACGTTGAGTGTAATCGTTCGGCTTTTTTTTATTCTTGTGATTTTTGATACCCGGTTTCTCCAACACTTATGTTGGTTTCACATATAATCATTTCTATTTAGCGATTAAGATTTGTCATTTGTTTTTTTGTTTGTTTTTTTTTATTTTCTTCTCCCAGGAATGGCGAACCTATAGAGCTGAGTCGGGGCCCCGAGATGCTATTTATTCGTGACCGGGTCCATCAGCCAAGCTCCGAAATATGCTCAAGAATCCCCCCCCCCCCCCCCCCCGCCCCATTTCACGAAATTGATAACTTTATGCGGTGGTATTTCACCGGACGGCTGGGCTTTGGGACCCTACTCACCAGTCAGTAATTGTGCCGAACTACACAATAGCAAGAGTCGTTAGTTGAACCTAGGTTTGCACAATCAAACGTAAGACACAACTTCTTTATCAATCAGACACTGATCGAACTGCCTCAATTTCCACCAAGCTTCCTGGTTCTAAACCAATTTACCATGGTATATAACTTTAATACATTTGTCTATCTATTTACTACAGTAGTAACCTACTTAATTTTGACTAAATTTCTGACCGGGTATTTGTCTATTCAATACGTTTAGTTCTGCCGTTATCAACTATGTAGTTATCCTATCTAAATGAATAATTCCGATTCTTCGGGGTCGAACTCTTGTAGTTTGGACTCTTGTAGCTTGGACTCTCGTAGCTTGGACTCTTGTAGCTTGGACTCTCATCATTTTGGCCTCCTACAACATAGACTTCAGTGGATTGAATTGTGATGAATGAGATCTTGGGAAGTTGGATTTCGGTAGCTTGCACTTTGGTGGCTTGGGCTCTGATGATTTGAACCTTGATGGTATGGAGTTTTATGATTTAGACTCTGAGAGGTGAACTCTGACATCTTATATTTCGACGGTTTGGGCTTTGGTGACTTGGTATGCGATAGCTTGGTATAAGCTGTGTTTGCTTTAGTCTCGGGTGGCTTATTTTTTGGTGGCTTGGACACTAGGGTTTTAGACTCTGGTGGCTTTCACTTCGGTATTCCTCAACTTAAAGATATTCGTTATGTTTTTCCTTATATGACTCTTTAAGGTCAATAGATCTATTTGGATTTGGTTGGATTTACTGTCTCTTGTTCCGACGTCTCCGACTTTGCTGCTCTTGAGGTCATCGTCTTTAAATTGTGCGAAATGGGTAGAAATGCCTAATACTTAGAATACAACGTAATACACTGGATGGTATCTAAATGTCCGTGTACATTGCTTTAGTCGTGAAATGAATAAGTATTCTCTTCGATTACAAATAGCAAAACAGGACAAGTGATTGATGGTTTAAAGATTGATATGTCCTAAATATAAATGCAGGACATGCGAGTATACGTATTTAAAAATGTCGTCTTCATATCTGTAGGTGCAGCAGCCAGCTCCACCAATATTCCCCTTGATTGCGTGTAATTTAAAACTTCGCTTCACCAATTATTCGAATGTAATTAATGTGGTCGCGTCATGTATGGAGAATATACATACCTGTACTTCTGGCGAGGAGCGTAACTAATAATTCCTTGCATGTACCTATTATCATCCCGAGAATATAACCGCGCCAGGTGAGAATAGGGCGTTCAAGACGACGTTGTGTTTATCCTCGTGAGGCTTACCCCCGTCACCCATCACTGGGGGATGAATATAAACGCATTTCACATGCAAATTGCTCAGGTTCCAGAGGTATCGGGAGAAAAAAGACAAAACAGAGAGAACGAGAGAGAAAAAAGGCTACAAACCCAATGAAGGAATATATCGAAAGGAAGGACGAAGGGAAACTGCAGCCTCAACCAGACATCGTGGTCGAGGCAATTTGTTATGAGCTCAAGTGAAATTGATGAGACCGCAGTTAATTGGTTTAAGTAATTATTTAAACCGTGCGATGAAGTTGGACGGATTTGCATAGATAGAGATGCATGCGATGTCATGCGATCTACTTTCGAACTTAACGTTCTTCCGTATTTTTCCTGGAATGGGTTAGACAGAGGGTGACGCTGATGAGGATGATGATGCATTCATAATCGCCAGCAATTATTATTAGCGATTAGAGGGCAGAACGGCTATGACGATAGACTGAGAGCACCTCGCAAGGCGCAAAACAAAACGGACAGTGATCAGGAGTTGAATAATTAGACTTCACCTGTTAATTGTGTTCGCACTTCGTAATTTGTTGTACGGAACAAAAAAAAAGGAAAAGAGAAACACAAAAAGGATGACGGTTGAGTTACGCAGTAAAATGGGTAATTTTCTGTTAAGCTGACGTTTGTCTGGGTTAAAATGAATTCTTATCCGATCTTAGATGCATTTAGGGGCGACGCCATGGGTTTGCTGTTCATTTTCTCCATGCGCGATAAAGGGCCAATGAACTATAGTCCTGTATGTTGGAGCTGGTGGAAATAATCGATGTGATAGTTCTTATGTTAGTGTAAATTTGTTTAGTGGCAGCGTCATATTTGAAGATGGTTCTGGAAAGTGATTTCAATTTGAAATAACTGCATGAACATCATCTCTCTGTTTACGGGTTACAATGTTTCAAGGAAAGCTTCCCGACCGCAATTAATGTTTAATTTTAAAGCGTATCAGATACCCAGTCACGTGCTTAAATATTCCTTCCTCTTATTCTTCTTCTCCGTTCAGCCTCTGACTTTATTCTTCTGCGGTTCTCCTTATGCTCAAATTGTTTTAACCCACCGCCCTCTTAACTCTGACGACCATTTGCATTTATCTCAATGAACTTCTCAACTCAGTCCATCAATTAAGCTTTCGATGAGGCCCTCTTGATCCTTTCCTGCTGCCGTTGTCCCACAGACCGTTTAAACTATACGATAAAGGACTAAGCAGAAGTCTGTGGCCGTTTGTCTGAGACTAACTTTACATTTCCATTTCCAACAGTCGTATATGTAAAGTGAATTATCTTTAGAGTGAAAAAACGTCTATGAGGCAGACACTCTCCAGGTGTCAGACAGGTGGAACAAAAATCCTTTTCTAATATCCCACGCAGACGAGTCCTTCCCAACGGCATATGTTTGTAATTTGATTGTGCACCCCCGTGAATGTTTAATCGATTTTTTGGGCCGAGGATATCCACAACCATACACACACACACATTCCTGTGAATAAAACAATTGTTTCTGACATAAATCTTTAAACAATTATTCAGCTAGGCGTACGTGTGTAAAGCAAGTAGACTAGTGGCAGACCAATCGACCCCCCATGATTCCATTTATTGAATGAAAAACCATGTGATGGACACAAACGAACGAGGAACGTGCGAAGATTCCAAGCAGGAGTACGTATACAGCAACAGAACACATAACAACGGCAGTCACAGGAGTAGCATTGACATCACTCGGGCCGCGATGGCGAGGCCCCTTTAATTGGTCTATTACGTCAGATCACATCACGTTACGGACGAATCGGACAATTTTGTGTCCTCGATACGCTGATTGACAATCGGAGTGTTTTGGTTTGTTGATGTCCTTTCAATTACGGACGTAGACCGTGAATTTTTCGGGCCCAACTTGTGACTTCGTCGGATTCGTTTGATCGTACCGAGGGCGTAAGACACCCGAAACGTGCTGCACAAAGCGCCATCGCACAAATTCATCACCGAGTCCTTGTGACAACATATTGTAATGTGTGTCCATCATTATGTCGGTGCCGTGAATGCGGGTGTCAATCAAACCGGCGGTCTGATACTTAGCTGGGCGGTTGATCGGGCAACCTCTTCCTCGACAGAAGATAGATTTAAAAAGAAAAGGAATAAGATCATGATGATCGTGCCCGGCCACAATATGGTGAATACTAGACCAAGAATGCAGCCAGAGTAGATGTGATAAGTTATTGTTTCATTGGTGAATTTTAATTAGGGTGAAGGTTTCGAATTGCTGAAATGTTCCTAATTGTTGTAAGACGTGAACGAGCGATTAGATGGATGGAATGTGTGGGGAATTTATTGGGTACGTTCTACAAGAAAATTCGTGTCCATATTTGATGGAGAGCAAATCACATTTTAAATATCATGGAAAAGGATAGATAAGCGGGAATACTGTCATGACAATAAAGGTAATAGATCCGCTTATCGTTTATATTTGTGGATGTATTTCAATGGAGTTGAAGCTTTACAGTTAAATAGACATTCTCCATGAGGAACATATAGAAAGCCGTGCAAGCAGCGCAAATAACATCATACTCGTATACATGTAAAGCTTTTGAAACCTACAGTTTCGTCTGGATGTTGTATGCTAAGAGGCGAAATCTCTTAGTTATTGTAGTGAATTATATTATCGAATTTTTGGGTAACATAGTGGTTTGTTCAACCTGCGAAAGTCAATTGCCGGCTCGACTATGCCGAGTAATTGCAACGGTGCGAGAGTTTCGCGTTTTCCAATGCAATAAGTGTGCCTTAAGGTGAAATTTTTTTTCGGTGTTTTCCTATCTGTCTCCCAGTTATGTCACTGAATGGAATGACAGTTTAGTATTTGATATTTTTATATTTTATATTTTTGATTTAAATATACCTGGATATCACTTAGTCCCTGTGTTCACCTCGGATGATACCCGTTTGATAAAATTCAATATTGAGAGAAATAATATCCGGCGTTAACATCGAAGTAACTGAATCAAACCTCACTCAACAAAAAGAATACGTAGAAATCTAAAAAATACCAAGTATTCGTAAGAGCTCGTTGGTTATACGACATGATCGTAGGTTTGTGGCGACTCTAACAGATCCACACACAATTCACAAGCAAAATAGTGAAGAGCAACGAACGAAAAATCGAATAAGAAAATACATCAGAACCGTATACCTTAGCGATAACAAAACAATTCACATCAGTGGAGTATAATCGAGTATAAAAATCAAATTCTAAACACGGTCAGCAGCCTGATGGGTAACGCTTAGGTTCAATTTCAGTTCGAATCACACGATCTTCTTCACTATTATTTTAAACGCTATAGGTTCTTTTACTCGCTGAGTGAAATCTCGACTGATGGCGTTTCAGCTAGCTACTCTGCCTCATCTTATCCAAGAGAATACGACAGTAGTCAAATTGAGCTGTTCTGTTTAAATTCAACAAAAAAATTAATCTGTGACATTAGATTGTAGATGTGTAGCAACTAGATGAGGGTGTTTAAAGAGTGCATGGCGTCCAAGTTGTTGAGTTCGATGGTCCTTATTTTAGGCAAACTATTTCCGAGGTTGTGAAGATGGCAGTGTGTGCACCTCTAAATTATGCTGGGTTAATTACAAAGTTTTTTTATTACAATTTTACGAAATCAAAATTTCAGAGGACATTCTCTGAACGGAGTAACTCGTATTTCTTGTTTGTTTACTTACACAAGCAAACTGCAAAATTGGAAACAAACAACAACAAAGCCACATCAATCTTTTAGAACGCTCTAGAAACTTCCATGGCGTCGGTTTTCTCTGCTGTTGTCGGTATGTCAGTCAGTTGGCTTAGTCCAGTTACAGGGGGTTGTTGTTTTCATGTTGCGTATCATGAGATAAAACATTTTAATTTGTATCAATTTCAAATTGGAAGTGTTGTGCCAAGTGGAACGTCATCTAATTAATTATTGACCACAATTCGTATTCGGCGGTGGGCAAAAAAAAAAAACAAAACAAAACAGCCAAACCAAACATCTTTATATTGGAATTTTGTTTGGAAATCGTATCTGGGATAATGAAGATATGTGGAATCAGTTGATTGGCCAATCTGAGTTTCTGGTAGGGGCAGAATAGTTCGAGGAACAATACTAGGCTGTGGTCACAGTCATGACAGCGATCTTTTACAAGTAGATCGAACACAACGAAGGGCGGGAGTTGTCTTTTGACAAGTGGGTTAGAAGAGTAGGGTTCGATTCAGACTGTAAATTATAAATTAATAAATTTTAAAATTACAAAGAAAAACTCGGCCCGTTTTAGAATGCGCGAATTCTCTCCGTTTTAACAGTTGCCAAGCGAGGACATAACTTGTTCCCACCGGGACAATTGTGACCTCTCATCAGCAGAGACATGAGAATGTCTCCTGTTTATATTCGATATCTAGGAACCTACACCTTAATGTGTCAAAGATCTACGTAAAGTTGAGAACGAACGAAGATACATAAAAAAAGGTGCATCGAGACCCCAGTCCATGAAATCACAGAAGAACAACAACCGCCATTGAACAGATGGGCTTGTGGCATTTCTTACATACACACATGACGTGTTATATTTTAATAAGTGCTATTTGCTTACCTCCCGTTGACAAGTCCAAGGAGTCCAAAAATGAGACGAGTTTTTAAGTTTTAGTTATTTATTTGCACTATTGAACTTCGGCTTCTGGTTTTCGATTGCCCGAGTTGGCTGCCTGTGATCGACTGCCCCGAAACCAAAAAAAAAAAAAAAAAAAAATTGTGGCGAGAAGGCCGAATTTAGCGAGACAGGACATATGTGTCCTTCATCTTGTCTCTGACTTCTGGTCATCTTGCGATAACCAGAATCACCCACATCCGTGAGGATGTTGGGCAAGGTCTCGCGGCATCTGAAAAGAGAAGAAAAAAAGGGGGGTATCCAAGGATAGTGTGGACAGTGTTAGTCCAAGTGTTCTCTAACAACTTTGATAGGGGGATGGTGGGAAAGAAATCATACAAGACCGGTGGGTCTTGGGTGCGGTAGTAAACGCAGATCACGTCTTTGGCGTCTGATAATCTGCTCTTCGGTCGGTGTGTATGTTTGTGTTTGTGCCGTCTTGTACTGTGCGTTCGTATGTTTGGTTTGTTAATAGTAGACCCTATGGGATGGGTCCAGGAATCCTCTATTATAGAGGGGAATGTTGTTGGGAAGGGTGCTTTCTTCAGTTTTGTACTGAAGAAGAAATTGTGTGGGTTTGATCCGAAGAGATCGAGAAAGAGAAGGGTCAAGAACGCAAGAGTCCCGTACAAGTGGGTTCTCGCTGTTCTGAATGTTTTCGAGGTTCTTATATGCTAATTGAAGCAAGTACTCGTCGATAGGGGTAATGGAGGCGCCTTTGTATAGGTGAGTGTTGGTGTAATGACGACCGTCATGCCTTCTAGAATGATTGGTGCATCTTCTGAGGAGTTTCCTTTCGAAAACCCGAAGTCTTTCCATTTGAGCCGAAGATATGCAGGACCATATGGGAAAGGCGTACGATATTCCAGATCGGATTAGCTGCTTATAGCAGAGAAGCTTAACTTTGGTGTCAACTTTGTTCGTCCACTTCAGGATGTTGTGCAGTTGCTTAGACCGACCGAGGCCCCTTGGAGAATGTGGGTCACATGTTTGATGAAATTCATTTTTGGGGTATAAGTGACCCCGAGATATTTCATCTTGTCCTGTGGTCTAATCGTAGTATCTCCCATTTTTATTCGAATATTCTGTGAATATCGAGAAGTAGGTTGGGAGTGTTTACTACTCAGAATTATGGCTACTGCTTTGGATGGATTAAGTCGGATTTTCCATCGACTGTAATACTGATACAGTTCGTCCAAGTGACGGTTGAGTCGATTTGTTGCGAGGTTAGGGCCTTTGGATGACGTGTACACCAGGACGTCATCCGCATAGCATATTTGGTTTACTCTCCCATCCGCAGGGCGGGGAATATCGGAGGTGTAAATATTGAATAAGATGGGGCCTAGAATGGAGCCCTGTGGTACGCCTGCAGCGGCTTGAAAAGGTTCTGTTTCGAATGAACTGGTAGATGATGCTACACAGCGTTCTACTGAGGCCAGTATTCAGTAGTTTAAAAGCGAGACCTTCGATCCAAGTCGTATCAAAAGCTTTTTCAATGTCTAGGCTTACCGCAACGGTGGATTCTTTATTAAAGAGCCGCACGCAGACGTGGTTTTGAAATAAATTGAGAGCCATAGTGGTGCTGTGCGCTCTTCGAAATCCGAATTGGAAATCAGGTATTAGGTGCCTGGCACTGACAAAGTTATTTAGCTTCTCGTATATGAATTTTTCATATATTTTGCTGGTGCAAGTGAGAAGCGAGATAGGGCGAAAGCTTGAGGGGTGATACGTTGGTTTCCCAACTTTTGCTATTGGACAAATAATAGCGTGCCTCCACGCTTGGGGAACTGCCCCGAAACCAAGATGGGCCACCCTTTTTATACTGTGGCCATTCGAGAATTTCCCACATGCTGTATTTTATTTGTCAAGCACAAACTCGATTGTTGTGCTAATAAAAGGTTAGTCATTAGAGCAATGCGCGACAGATTAGATTTAGGTTTCACCCGTCGCACATATGCCCCGCTATGGGAGGATGGATAAGTGGATGGAAATGGTAAGTATGGATAAAGGTAAGTATGGAATGGGATAGGTTAGGGGGTTTTAGGTAAGTTGGTAGGTAAAGGAGTTGTGATTACGAATCACAACATCCTTCCCCCCTTCAGAAAAGAAAATTAATATAGAAGAGATTAATTTTCTAGAGTGGGTGAAATTTGAAAGATGTTGGGGGTAGCGATTTAGGATCGCTACTTTCCTCCCCCCGTCTGACAAGGACATTAATCTTGTTGAAGTTAAATTTCTGAAACGAATGTAATTACGAAGGGCGGCTGCTTCTTGATTTCGGATTAGTTTACATAATTATGTTTTTTGGTAGCTTAATTGTTTAAGGTTAACAATAGGTATACTCATTTCAGTTTTCATAATTTTTTTGTGCTTAATTCCTTAATATTAACAATAGGTATATTTATATTTAAATGTTCATAATTTTTTGGTGCTTACGTTTTTAATTTTAACAATAGGTGTACATATTTCAGTTTTCATAATTTTTGGTGCTTAAGTTTTTAATATTAATAATAGATATATTTATATTCAAATTTTCATAATTTTTGGTGCTTAAATTTTTAATATTAATAATATGTATATTTATATACCTAGAGGCTCCTCGATAGTATAGTGGTTAGTATACCCGCCTGTCACCCGGGAGACGGGGGTTCGATTTCCCGTCGGGGAACCTCTGGCGCAAGACTAATGACCTTGCCCAGAAAAAATAAATCATTATGGAAAATTTAACAAGCCTCAGGACTTACTAAATAAGGCCAAGACCGGTTCCCGGTTGTAGTGCCGATGATGATGATGATGATGATGATGATATTTATATTTCAATTTTCATAATTTTTGGTGCTTAAGTTTTTAATATTAATAATAGGTATTTCATATTTCAATTTTCATAATTTTTTGTGCTTAAGTTTTTAATTTTAACCATAGGTGTATATATTTCAGTTTTCACTAGTGTGTATTTATTATGTTCCATTTTTCCTGGTGTGTGTTTTATTTCTGTTCATATTGTGTGTTTATGAATGTTTTTATTGATTTTTTTGGTTAGTTATTGAATTATGGTACACCCTGGGGATAGCACATGTCTAGGGTTAATAGTGGGACACGGGCATTTGGAAGGGTTAGGATTTAGAAATAAGGTTTTAGTCTATTGATGTGGATTACCACGGATCTTTTGCCTATTTTGATGACCGTATTGTTTGTCTTAGTTGTCCCTGTAATGAGGAAAGGGCCCTTCCAAATAGATGCCAGTTTGCCCTTGCGGTTTTCGTTTTTTACTAAGACTTGGTCCCCCACTTGAAATGGTTGCGGTTTTGTTTCAATTCCGTGGCATGCGGTTGCCTTTGAAGAACGGCATTCCTCGCATTGCTTTTTATATTTCCGAATGTCGGAGAGCATGGACGGCCACCAGTATCTTGGTCGTATTTTGTTGTACGACTTGGTGATGCTCAGATGTTCACCGGAAGGGGAATTATGATAAACCCTGAGTATTTCCGCGATCTCATTGAGGTTTATTATTTTTTCAGGCGTTGTGGGGAATTGCAATAGGTTTGTATTCTGAGAGGGGCTGGGACAAGAGTTTTTTGGATTAGCTGGCGGAGTATCAGTTATTTGGTTTATACTTTTGGTGTTATCACTTGGCTCCTTGGGGTTCCTTTTTAATCTGTAGATTTTGCGCTTACCTTGGTCTTGCTCCTTTTTTCCTTTGGCGTATTTATTTTCAGGCGCCTTTTTCTCGAGGTGTGAGCATTTTATTGCCACGCTAAATATGCTAGGGTTTCTTTTCGTACGAGGAAAAGTGACGCGTTGCAGTTCCTTGACAGGAAGTCATTTCCAAGTAGACCGTCTTCTGGAAGATCGGGCATATTGCTCACTACTTGGAATGTGCATGGGAGTTTGGACTTACCTTTTAATTGGAAGTTGACCTTGCAGCTTCCCAAGGTTCTAATGCTTCCGAATGGCGTCTCTAAGGTGCAGGCTTCTTGCCGATTTAATTTGGAGTCTGTTTTTCTAAGGCACTTTTGGCTGATCAGACTGATTTCAGTGCCGGTGTCCACTACTAGCGTTGTGTTTTTGTTAAGACCTACATCTATAGGTAGTTGGACAGTTGGGACGCTAGTTATCGGCGCGCGTGGGGTCCTGATGTGGTAGCTCCTTTTTGCCGCCGAAGGGTTTTGACCCTTTTTGTTTTGGTTTTGAAGTAGAGGAGTTCTTTGCAGGTTGACATTGAACTCGCGGCTCCCATTTCAGCTTTTGCTGACAGGATCCTAGATTGTGACCTTGTTGGCCACAGAAGTCGCAAGTCTGCCTTATGTGCAGAACTCTTTTTACCTCCCTTAATTGCCAGCAATCACGGATATCGTGGTTTAATTGCCGGCAGTGTGTGCAAAAGGGTGTGTTCTTCCTTTTCACACAATCCTCATAGGCATGCCCCCTTTTGTTGCAGTAACTGCAGGTTATCCTGCTGAGAGGGTCTGCATGTGTCAGGGGTATGCTGAGGGGGTCTGCTTCCATTATTCCTTTGGTTTCCCTGTGTAGTTGGTCAGCTGGCGGTATTTGGTTGGTTGGGTGTATGGTACCACTCTAGTTTCTTGGGTTGTATGTGAGATAGTTTCGAAAGTTTTGTTAAAGTTAGGGGCCTGTGGGATTAGGGTTGGTACAAAAAGGTGAGATTGTTGGTCCATGGTGCTATTAGGTTGAACAGGGAATGTTGTTTGTGTCGGAGTTTGCTGTACCTGTTCCAATTCCAGTGTTTTTTCCATCAGTGAATCTATCGCTACATCTCCCATCAATAGTAAGAATTTCCGATGGTAGGGATTTATTAACCCCTTTTTGTAGATGCTTATTGCAAAGTCATCTAATTGTGTCCTTACCGCCTCGGATAGTGTGGGGCCATATTTTAGCTCCGCAGCTTTCTTACATTCCATTAATGATTTTTTCAGTCGTAGTTGGAATAAGATACGAGTAATAGCTTCTCCTGGGTTTTGTTGAGTAGCTAAAAGCTTATTTACCAGGTCTTGGTAGTTTTCTACCGGCAAATAGACTTTTCTCAGCACATCCTCGGCTTCCTTAAAAGATGCGAACGGAGTGGTTTAATGTGTGATGTGTTCACAACCTACCTTCAAAGAGGAGAATTTTCTAAACGATGAAAAAAACAGCGACTTGTGCTTATATCAAAACGAGTCTAGTATCCAGAGGCGCCGTCGTCTTATCGCCCGTTGTGCATGCCGGACACAACAGGAAAACTGCTTGAGCGAGTAATTGCCACTCAACTGGAACATTTCGTTGTGGGGAGATCGGGCCTCTCTGAATGGCAGTATGGGTTCCGGAAAGCTAGATCAACCGGTAAGGCACTATCTGTGTTCTGCGACATCGCTTGCAATGCGATAGCTGGATCACGATGACTAGGTGGTACAAAAAAATATTGGGCGTTGGTGACACTAGATGTTTAAAATGCGTTTAACTCGGTGAACTGGAATCGGATTCTAGAAGCGTTGTGCGATCTACAAGTCTCATCGTACTTGATGCGTATACTAGCAAACTATCTGTCGGGTAAAAGACGGCTCTATGACACAGATGAGGGACCACCGGAATATAAAATGACAGCAAGTGTGCCTCAGGGATCTGTATTAGGCCGGCTGTTATGGAATATCATGTATGATGGTGTGCTCAGGTTCAATGTACCAGAAGGGGTTAGAATCATTGGGTACGCAGATGAATTGGCAATAGTGGTCGTAACTAAATATCTAGATGTCCTGGAGAATATTTGCTCCCAAGCAATCCAGACCATTAAATGCTGGCTAGATATGGCCAAGACAGGGTCCCGGTTATAGTGCCGATGATGTTGATGAGATATTGTAAGGGCTGATTATTGTACTGTACATGGGCACTAGTTCAACTCAACACCCAAACACTTACCATTGGTTTCTCCGAAATTTTGCCACGAAACAAATCAACTCCAAACAAGCGAAGGTAATAAATAGTCCGCAAGTACTTCTTAGCAAGTGTTCTTTATTTAAATTTGCGTTATGGCATCGGCACATGCGTATAACACGGGACTTAATTCACTAAACTGGTAACTAGGAGTTAACAATATGATCCTTTAATCCATTAGCTGGTGGGCGCCTGCACTCCTTCAGGATCGTAGTGACGAAGTTCACTTTACCGAACAAAATGTATTCCGCGACTAGTTGACAGCAAGGAAAAACGGCACTCCAACTCGAATATTTAAACGGAGGAAAAACGAAATTGGCTACTTAGTAGCGGGGCTGGTAAAAGGCGGAACTCTAACCGGGTGCGACTGTCCGCTGCGGTAATAGGAATCTGACTCCACGATGCAATTCACATCCATCAGATTCGATGGCCGCGAATTGCATTGAAAGGGAAGGATTCTATATGTGTCCGTATAGGACAAGTACAACGCCCTGCGATGAGGACGATGATCGGCGGACACCTGATTAAACAGAAGTACGATCGTCGTGGGCGATGTACCCATACATCGTTGATGATGTATGCCAGGGATCGAAATAGATCTTTGTTTCAAAGTAAACAAAAACGCTATTTCGCAGGTCTGTGCCTATGATACAATAGGGTCGTCATGGTATTTGCCTAAGATTCCTTGGAAACACCGATGCAGGCAATATCCAATCTAGCCGTATGGCTCCGGTGCACAAGGAGGCAAATTATTTTGTTGACATAAGTCAGCAGAAACTTCGTCAACGACCGCAAAGAGTCAGGCTGGATGGCTATATGTTTGAATTAATATGCGGGTAAGTAACGAACACAGTGAGATACTGTATGCTTACTTTAGATTTCAGGCGGGTCATCATAGGCATGGGATGGGTAAGATTGCCCAAGCAATGATCTCTTCCATGCCCAAATTCCATTGATAGCCGATAACGGGGAATTGTCGCAACTGTCGCGGACCTAAGGGTATGAGCGCGACATGCAATTGTGACTATGGAAAGAATATCGGCTACAGCTATGTCAACAATACGCTGGCCAGCGTTTGTTTATCGTAATTGAAGACAGACTGAGTCGATAGGAGTTCCTGTTCATGTTCATGGAATATGAACCAGGGAAATTCAGAATGTGTGGATGCCGTCGGGTACGTTTTCCTTTCAGGTATGATGCTGCAGGGGAGCTTACGCTGCGCCCAGTTGCAGATAAGTACTATGGGTTTGCATGGAAAGAGGAAGGTGGTTAGTGTAAGAGGATGGGCGGTTCTTTGGGAATGTCTTAAAGAACCGCCACAGATGCTTTCGGGAGTATTTGCATAAGTATAAGCATGTGAATCACACATACTGCTCGTATTGCGAAGGCAAAATAGAAAATGTGGAACACGTACTTACAGAGCGGATGAGATTCGAGTCCGCGCGAACGATTTTGGAGAGACAAATGAGACGGACAGTTACTCCGGGAGGAGTAATAGAATACATGCTGAGTTCAAAACAAACATGGTCCGTACAAATGGCGTTCTACGTGATATGATGTAGCAGTTGCGACGCGACGAGCGGCATAACAGATAAACTCCGTGCCGCCACAAGAATATATAAAAGAAAGTTGCGCGGGGATTAATGGGGAATATGTGCCTGACGGAAAGTGGTTTTAGTCGGTAAAAGTCCCGCATATCTCTGGATCGGTCCAGAGGTATCTTTTGAAGATCTCCACCTTCCTACCGAAAACAAAAAAAAACAAAAAAAACATATACATATATATATATATATATATATATATATATATATATATATATATATATATTTATATATATACATATATATATGTATATATATATATATATATATATATATATATATATATATATATATATATATATATATATATATATATATATATATATATATATATATATATGGGGGTAGAAGTAGTATGCCAACGTATGACACAGGATTCATTTGTGTCCCCAACGATGCTGCAGCGTGAAAATAATCCTCAGGAGACAGGAAAACACTTTTAATTTGTTTAACTCAAAGAAGGGTTTTGTTGTTTATTATAATTCTTTTATCACTTTAGAGACTTTTGGCAATAGCGGTGAAATTTTACAGTTTTTGCTTTTATTCTAACAAACGAGCAGCGGCGCGACCTTCCAGATTGATTATTCGAAAGTGACTTTTTAAACGCGGTGCAGCGTGACTGCAGGCGATTGTAGTGGAGATCTGACTAACTCCGATAGGAAATGACAAGCGACTCGTGCGGCAGCGTGACTGCACGCAATGGTGATTGAATAGTGACTGGGTGAATTAAGGTTGAAATTCATATTTCATTCTACACACAGGACAACCAAAAGAGACCACACCTCTGCTCTCTCAACCTCACGCCCGTCAAAGTGTGAATAACTTTTGTTAATAGGGTAATTGACGGACATGAAGAATGAGAGAACAGAAAACATGATATGCTGTGATCTCGGGGAGCTTTGGTTGTGTGTGTTGGTATCAGATGCAGCTACTGACATGACCTGGTGACCCAGTGGTACGGCTATGGTGTAGTCGGAACACATTGAACCGTGGAAAGAAATACGAATGAGAGGGAAACCTAGCTGATATTACTCCCCTGCAAAGAGAGATTGTGGCGGCTCTTGCGAATGCCATTACTTACCTGTTTACCTACCACCAGGTAACCCCCGTTTCGTAAGCACCATGCTCCGATAAAAGCGTGTACTTACCTGCATTAGCATGACTAATAACCACAATGTCTGCTGATACAAAAAGTGTATCAGCAATAACAGGCATCTTCCCCAAAGTAGAAATGTTTAAAATATCTGAAATCATGACACGAAGACCAAGCGCAACGTAGTTGCAATGGTATGAAACTCCATGACATAAGCAAGCATGGGACACCTGCACATCGAGCTGGTAAAAACACCAACCAACGATCTGATATGGCAGAACAACCATCCAAAACATTGTACGGTTGCGCAAGCCTGCGACTAATTCCCAGAATTACCAAGCAGGCGCGCAAACAGATGAAACCTACAACGCATGCCCTTAAAAGGACACATCTCAACCAATACAAATACGAAAGATACAACGCATGTCCGTGTAACTGCATCAAGCCGCACGTATGAGCAATACGAGCGACCCTTGATATGAATACGTGCAAGGTTCGAACCACACACAATAGCGCCCACCACTGTGCACATAACGAATAATGTGCACGCAGGCAGGGCAACATGGATAGCGGCTCTTGCGATGACTTACACAGCCGGGGCAATGGTGATCATGTCCGTGGCTGTGTGAGAGCAAAGCACCAGGAGTGGATCTTCGCACGAGTGGTCCGTACAGAAATGGCTGCGCCGGTGTTGGTGAAAAGCAAAACCAACCCCTAAGGCTGGAGCAAATGGTAAGTCGCGTCTGAGATCCAGTGATGGCATGAGTGTCAGAATTACCGTGAAACGATAAACACCGTGGCTGCGTTTATGTAAGATTAAAAAATACTTGCTTCGACGTAAATACTGTGCCGACAAACACCGAGTGCTGTACGTAATTCATTGGATAGCTTTACATCCAATACGGGAAACTCGTTGTGTAATCATTCATGAACTACAGTGCATATTCCCTTAATAACTACGGTGTATATAACTAACAATTAAATACTGTGCAGTTAATTATGTAAATACTGTGCCCACAAACACCGAGTGCTGTACGTAATTCATTGGATAGCTTAACATCCAATACGGGAAACTCGTTGTGTAATCATTCATGAACTACAGTGCATATTCCCTTAATAACTACGGTGTATATACTAACAATTTAATACAGTTACAGTTAATTATTTAAATACCGTGCCGACAAACACCGAGTGCTGTATGTGAATTCATTGGATAGCTTTACATCCAATACGGGAAACTCAATGTGCATTCATTCATGAGCTACAGTGCATATCCTATTGATAACTACATGCAGATTCTATTAGTAACTACCGAATATATGCAAACAATTTAATGCTATTACAGTTCAATCGTAGTGACAATTACATTATATTCATTGATTTCTACTACATTATTAGTAGTAAACACTGTACGCCGTATGCGTTAACAAGTGCGTAAGTTCGGTTAGTAATCACTATTACATTATATTCAATAATTTCAATTACATAATATTCAGTAAATTACAATTACATTATATTCACTCAGTACTATTACATAATATGAGGTGATCACTATTACATTATATTCATTGATCACTATTACATTATATTCATTAATTACTATTACATAATATTCAGTAATTACTATTACATTATATTCATTAATTACTATTACATAATATGCAGTAATTACTATTACATTATATTCATTAATTACTATTACATAATATGCAGTAATTACTATTACATTATATTCATTAATTACTATTACATAATATTCAGTAATTACTATTACATTATATTCATTACTCACTACTATATTATTTCTACTAAACACTAAGCATTTAAGCCTTAAATAGCGCGTAAGATTACTTTGATAATTATTCAACCGTTAATTACTGTACATCAATTACCTTAAATAGTGTATAAGATCAATTCGACTATTATTCAATCATTAATTACTGTACATCGCATACCTTAAATTGTGAGTAAGATTAATTCAACAATTATTAAATCATTAATTATTGTACATCAATTACCTTAAATAGTGTGTAAGAATAATACGATAATTATTAAATCGTTAATTACTGTACATCGCATACCTTAAATAGTGAGTAAGATTAATTCGACAACTATTCAATCGTTAATTATTGTACATCAATTACCTTAAATAGCGTAAGATTAATTAGCGATAAGGTTTTTTTTTAGACGTGGTTATTTTAATTTGTATGAAATCACCATTTTGTTAAAAGCACAATAAAGATAATAGACGTAAGGAAAAAGGAGGTACCGATTTTTTTCTTCTCCTCACGGAAATACAAAACTAGCTTGGACAAACTGTTGCGGAGTTTGGGGGAACGTCTTGGTGAACCTGTGTCGGGCCGACACACTATCAAGACCAATAAAAACAAGAACCAAATCCACCCCATAACTGGTGACCTACCAAGTGAAGAAGAACACGCAACCTGACAAACGAGCTATCAAACGGCCACCGATATCATTTGGACACAACCACAGTTACGAACATCGAAGCAACGACACGTACGGCAACCACATTCGCCTACTAACACAAGATACACATAATTGGTGAACAAGTCAACGTGCGCGAAGACGCATCTTCTCATCAATCACACAAGTTGGAGTCAGATAAGGGTCCTATCCCCAACATAGAGCAATTAACGACAGCAATCAACGACACCTGACGCGGCCAGGGTCCCCAACGTGGACATCAGGTGACGTCAAAAATTTTCCTCTTTTTCTTACGTAGTAGGTGAGCTCCTTCCGACTCACCAAAAATACAAGTATCCTTTTTTTTTCTATTTTATTTAAAGAGTAGCATTAAGTAGTATTGAAAAATTTTTTTGTTTTGTAATTGAATTGTACAAACGTGCACAGCAACAAATTCGAGTAGTAAGCCCCTTCCGGGCATCGGAAAATCGGAACTGACACAGATTTAGCACCGGCTAACCATTCACATTAGAGTAATCAATCCACACAGACACACTGTTCACTCGTTCCCATCACAACAGCTGCAAGCGACAAGTTTTTCGCCCACTGCGCAGAGCTATAATTCCTCTTTCCACCAACCGTTTCCTACATTTCTCGTGGTTCTCGCGTTTCGAGGAACGGCCCCATCACCTTTTGTAGAAAATGGCCCAGTTTACGAGGTCAAAGAAGGCTCAACAGGAGCCCCAACCGGAATCACTGCGGGAGTCGCATGCCGAACCACAGACGGTGCCACAGGCGGAGCTACAGCGGGAGCTGGGAGTACCGCGCCCGGATTCCCCGGCCTTCGTGGACGCGCTCAGTGTAGAACAGCCCACGGACTCGCGACATGAGAAAGCCCGCGACACACGCCCTCACAGATCGGAAACCCCGGTATCCGCTAGTGCGACTCCAACAGAGCAGTCACCACACGCTCCCGCGCGCGACTTGCGCTTGCCTCCTTTTGACGAGGAGGAATCGGAGCTCTGGTTCACCATGGCGGACCTCATATTCGAAGCGGCGGGCGTGAGCGAGGAAAGGCCACGTGCGCTTGAGGTTATGAGGGTGTTAAACCGAAACCAGCGTACACATGTGGCACACATTATAAGAACTCCTGGTAACAGCCCGTATACAGATATGAGGGAAACGCTCCTCAACGCGCTCGAGGAGTCTATTGCCAAGAGGCACCAACGCTTGTTCAACGAGACCAATTTCACGGGGATGAAGCCATCACATTTTCTCACACATTTGCGGTCTATAGCGGGAAAGGGGATCTCTGATGATGTCATCAGACCCCACTTCATTAGGGGTCTTCCGCAACAAGCGCGTCCTACAGTAATCGCGCAAACCAATCAAAGCCTGAGTTGGCTGGCTAAGATTGCAGATGCAATCGTAGAAAGCGCTGACCAACGAGAGGAGCCCCCCGCCTTTCAGGTAGCGACCATTAATCGACAGGATGAATCGTCTTCGCGATACTACTCTTCGGCCCATAATATTCCGCGCGCAAGTGGGGGCACCAACGCGTCACAACCTATAGCCACAGACACGGCACAGCCTTTGACGCATACTCGAGATGCAAGGCAACCTAATTTCCGGCAACCGGGACCCTCGCGTTACGAATTAAGTTTACAACGCGAAATCGCCCAATTACGAGCCGAATTACGAGACTTTGCGCGTTCGGCCCAAAATCGCCCAACATATCAGCGGCCCCAGACCCAGACCACAGCAGGGCAACGCGAACCCCTGAGAGGCGCCACTAGCACGCGCGGTAGACCCACACCACAGCCGACGGCGAACCCTCAAAGGGCATTAACACCCGCCTGGTGTTCATACCATCGGCGGTTTGGGGCAAAGGCCCGCAAATGCACACAACCCTGCGGGTGGAAACCCGTAAAACCAGCACCAAACGCGGATTTAAACTAGGACGGCCGACCGCTACCCCAGCGCAAACGGTCGGCACACTCCAAGTAAGCCGCTTAACAATCAAAGACCCGAGATTGGATATAAGTTTTACGGTCGACACTGGCGCCGACATATCAGTTTTACCTAAGTCATACGCTTCGCAAAATAGAACGCCTAGCAGACTCCAATTACTAGCAGCGAACAACACATCCATAGCTACTTACGGACGTAAGTACCTACGACTGGATCTAGGTTTGCTGCACCCTATTGGTTGGCACTTCATAGTGGCCGACGTCTCCGAGCCATTAATAGGTTCGGACTTACTATCGCGCCACAACTTGCTGGTCGACACCGCGAACAATAGACTGGTGGAACAACGGTCACTAGGCCATCCGCCTGGGGAGGCCCCACGGACGCCACACGAGGCCGACAGCACATGCGATGAAATTCCGGCTCTACTGGAAGAGTATAGACACTCGACAGTACCACTTCCCAATCAGGAACACATTGAGTCCGGGGTTTACCATCACATCGAGACACGGGGTCCACCGGTAAGCCAACGCCCGCGACGACTAGCACCGGACAAATTGCGCGCAGCACGCGAAGAATTCGACTACATGCTGGAGCAAGGAATCTGCCAACCTTCAGTCAGCCCATGGGCCAGCCCGCTTCACCTAGTTAAGAAACGAAGTGGCGAATGGCGCCCGTGCGGCGACTACCGACTGTTAAACGCGGTCACAATTCCTGACCGATACCCCATTGCACACTTGTACGATTACTCATACAAATTGCGCGGATGCACAGTCTTCACGACCCTGGACCTCACCAGGGCATACCACCAAATACCAGTGGCCCACGAAGACATCCCCAAAACCGCGGTCATTACCCCTTTTGGACTATATGAGTTCAAGGTAATGACATTTGGTCTTAGAAACGCCGCACAAACATTTCAAAGGTACATCGATTCAGCTCTGCGTGGACTGGATTTTTGCTACGCCTACATCGATGATATCCTGATTGCGTCTCAAAACCGAGCGGAGCACCAGCAACATCTTAAACAGGTGTTAGAACGCCTCCGCCGATACGGACTCATGATTAACCCAGACAAATGCCAAATTGCCAAAGAGCAGGTGAGCTATTTGGGTTATAATATCAACAATCGGGGTATTCGGCCTCTCTCGGATAGAGTTAAAGCTCTCAACGAATTCCCACGTCCTACCAACGTTCGCGAATTACGACGTTTCCTGGGCATGCTTAATTTTTACCGGCCGACATTACAAAATGCCGCGCATGTCCAGGCCCCTCTAAATGAATATTTAAAGGGGGCAAAGAAGAACGACAAACGTCCAATCGTCTGGACGGAAGCAGCAAGTAATGCATTCCGGCAGTCGAAAGCGCAACTTTCAAACGCCACCCTGCTGCGTTACCCAGCAGAGGGCGCACAGTTGGCGATACAATGCGACGCGTCGGACACCGCAATTGGAGCGGTATTGGAGCAAGAGTGCGACGGGAGCTGGGAGCCGCTGGGTTTTTTTCTCTAGAAAGCTCAGTACGGCAGAACGGAAGTACAGCACCTATGACCGAGAGTTATTAGCCATTTACAGTGCTATCAAGTACTTTCGACACATGGTCGAGGGTCGCCAGGCGATCGTCAGAACGGACCATAAACCATTGAGCCAAGCTTTCCGGAAGAAGTCCGGAAATGCATCGCCGCGGCAGGAGCGGCACCTGGACCTAATAGGCCAATACGTTACCGAGATAAAGTACGTTCCAGGTAACCAGAACGTAATAGCAGATGCACTATCTCGCATAGATGTGATTCAGTTGCGCGCGGCCTTAGCCGACGCTGACTTGGAGCAAGCCCAAAAAAACGACAGCCAACTTAAAGCTCTCGTAATAGCAGACACAGCTCTGGAACTGCGAAAGTTCGCGATAGACACCAACGGGAAAACTGTTTGGTGCGACGTCTCAACGGGTACAGTCAGGCCGTACATTCCTGCTGAGTTGCGTAGGGGCATTTATGAGACTTTTCATAGCCCAGCTCATCCCAGCGGGCGCGCGACGGCTGCGGCGGTTCGACGTAAGTTCGTTTGGCCACATATGAATAAGGACCTCACGAGGTGGGCGCGGGCGTGTCTCAAGTGTCAACGTTGTAAGATAAGCAGACACAACGTACTGGAACCGGCACAATTCAAGTTGCCCGAGGCGCGTTTCGCCCACGTACACATTGACATAGTCGGTCCCTTAACTCCCTCCAGAGGATTCTCGTACCTGCTCACGATGATAGATCGCTTTACGCGATGGCCCGAGGCTACCCCATTACGTGTGATAACCGCGGAGAGCGTGGCTCGGGCTTTCTACTCAACGTGGGTAACGCGTTTCGGCGTTCCCACAACACTTACCTCGGACAGGGGACCACAGTTTGAGGCTACGATCTTCAGACAGCTTACGGAGTTGCTGGGTTGTCAAAGAGATCGTACGACAGCATATCATCCTGCGGCCAACGGAATGATAGAGCGTTGGCATAGATCATTGAAGGCCTCCTTAATGTGCCATAATGACACACAGTGGTTCGACGCCCTGCCCACTGTCCTCCTTGGTTTGAGGACCAGCATGAAGGAGGACCTGGGCGCCTCAGCAGCCGAGCTCACTTACGGCACCAGCCTCGTTTTGCCCGGCGAGCTTTTCGTCGACGGCGAGGCACCAGCGGAGCTAACGAAGAGCGTGGGCTACCTGCGTGAGTTGATGCGGAAAATACGACCAAGACCGGTGGCCCGACACGGGGCAAAGAGAGTTTTCGTGCATCCAGCGTTGCACAACTGTACGCACGTTTTCGTTAGAGTGGACAAAGTAAAAAAACCACTCGACCCTCCTTATGAGGGCCCGTTCAAAGTGATTAGAAGAATCAGCGAACGGGTCTACGAGTTGGACATGCATGGAAAAGCAGCCACAATCAGCGTGGAACGGCTAAAACCTTGCTTTTCAGAAGAAAGTAACCAGGGGTGCACTTCTCACACTACCGAGGTGCCGAAAAAGACACCGCCGACCTCGGCGGGCGTGCCAGATCAATATAAAGGTCCCTTTACGCGAAGTCGTAAACGACTGCGCACGCGACAAGCGTTACCGATCGGATAGTAATAACAGAACCCCAAGGGAACAGCCGCGTAACCACCCAAGAGCACGCCTCACTCGTACCACCTCTTCATTTTTTATTTTTATCGTGACTATGTCACTGGGGGGGGAGTGCTGTGGCGGCTCTTGCGAATGCCATTACTTACCTGTTTACCTACCACCAGGTAACCCCCGTTTCGTAAGCACCATGCTCCGATAAAAGCGTGTACTTACCTGCATTAGCATGACTAATAACCACAATGTCTGCTGATACAAAAAGTGTATCAGCAATAACAGGCATCTTCCCCAAAGTAGAAATGTTTAAAATATCTGAAATCATGACACGAAGACCAAGCGCAACGTAGTTGCAATGGTATGAAACTCCATGACATAAGCAAGCATGGGACACCTGCACATCGAGCTGGTAAAAACACCAACCAACGATCTGATATGGCAGAACAACCATCCAAAACATTGTACGGTTGCGCAAGCCTGCGACTAATTCCCAGAATTACCAAGCAGGCGCGCAAACAGATGAAACCTACAACGCATGCCCTTAAAAGGACACATCTCAACCAATACAAATACGAAAGATACAACGCATGTCCGTGTAACTGCATCAAGCCGCACGTATGAGCAATACGAGCGACCCTTGATATGAATACGTGCAAGGTTCGAACCACACACAATAGCGCCCACCACTGTGCACATAACGAATAATGTGCACGCAGGCAGGGCAACATGGATAGCGGCTCTTGCGATGACTTACACAGCCGGGGCAATGGTGATCATGTCCGTGGCTGTGTGAGAGCAAAGCACCAGGAGTGGATCTTCGCACGAGTGGTCCGTACAGAAATGGCTGCGCCGGTGTTGGTGAAAAGCAAAACCAACCCCTAAGGCTGGAGCAAATGGTAAGTCGCGTCTGAGATCCAGTGATGGCATGAGTGTCAGAATTACCGTGAAACGATAAACACCGTGGCTGCGTTTATGTAAGATTAAAAAATACTTGCTTCGACGTAAATACTGTGCCGACAAACACCGAGTGCTGTACGTAATTCATTGGATAGCTTTACATCCAATACGGGAAACTCGTTGTGTAATCATTCATGAACTACAGTGCATATTCCCTTAATAACTACGGTGTATATAACTAACAATTAAATACTGTGCAGTTAATTATGTAAATACTGTGCCCACAAACACCGAGTGCTGTACGTAATTCATTGGATAGCTTAACATCCAATACGGGAAACTCGTTGTGTAATCATTCATGAACTACAGTGCATATTCCCTTAATAACTACGGTGTATATACTAACAATTTAATACAGTTACAGTTAATTATTTAAATACCGTGCCGACAAACACCGAGTGCTGTATGTGAATTCATTGGATAGCTTTACATCCAATACGGGAAACTCAATGTGCATTCATTCATGAGCTACAGTGCATATCCTATTGATAACTACATGCAGATTCTATTAGTAACTACCGAATATATGCAAACAATTTAATGCTATTACAGTTCAATCGTAGTGACAATTACATTATATTCATTGATTTCTACTACATTATTAGTAGTAAACACTGTACGCCGTATGCGTTAACAAGTGCGTAAGTTCGGTTAGTAATCACTATTACATTATATTCAATAATTTCAATTACATAATATTCAGTAAATTACAATTACATTATATTCACTCAGTACTATTACATAATATGAGGTGATCACTATTACATTATATTCATTGATCACTATTACATTATATTCATTAATTACTATTACATAATATTCAGTAATTACTATTACATTATATTCATTAATTACTATTACATAATATGCAGTAATTACTATTACATTATATTCATTAATTACTATTACATAATATGCAGTAATTACTATTACATTATATTCATTAATTACTATTACATAATATTCAGTAATTACTATTACATTATATTCATTACTCACTACTATATTATTTCTACTAAACACTAAGCATTTAAGCCTTAAATAGCGCGTAAGATTACTTTGATAATTATTCAACCGTTAATTACTGTACATCAATTACCTTAAATAGTGTATAAGATCAATTCGACTATTATTCAATCATTAATTACTGTACATCGCATACCTTAAATTGTGAGTAAGATTAATTCAACAATTATTAAATCATTAATTATTGTACATCAATTACCTTAAATAGTGTGTAAGAATAATACGATAATTATTAAATCGTTAATTACTGTACATCGCATACCTTAAATAGTGAGTAAGATTAATTCGACAACTATTCAATCGTTAATTATTGTACATCAATTACCTTAAATAGCGTAAGATTAATTAGCGATAAGGTTTTTTTTTAGACGTGGTTATTTTAATTTGTATGAAATCACCATTTTGTTAAAAGCACAATAAAGATAATAGACGTAAGGAAAAAGGAGGTACCGATTTTTTTCTTCTCCTCACGGAAATACAAAACTAGCTTGGACAAACTGTTGCGGAGTTTGGGGGAACGTCTTGGTGAACCTGTGTCGGGCCGACACACTATCAAGACCAATAAAAACAAGAACCAAATCCACCCCATAAGATCATTGATCCCAAGCGAATGGGTGATCTGAGGGAAAACGATAGGACGCCGCTGATGTTTGGGAAATAATTCGCGTGAGAACCAGACTCTAAGACGCTGAAATAACCCCAGCTATTTTGCTATGATGCAACAGCGTCGTTCTTGTAGATTTGTTGTTGCTAACCGACATTATGAGATTTCCGATGGGAAACTCATGGTTAGCAAGAATGGAGTTGCCATGTGACAAGAATGTAGCTAAACTCAATTATGAATTATCTGCAAAGGATAATGAGTTTAGCTATACGTCCGTTTGAAATGTATTACAGGGGAATACATATAAAGGAAATTGGTAAGTATGACGCGCTGAAAGCGGTCGAAATTAGGTGGAAATGTTGGTTGGAAATTGTGGGAAATGTAGAATAGAGAAACCCCCCACATATATATGCATATATAGTTTTTAATTATGTACAAATCCTTCCTACCAAAAAAAAGAGCTGTGTTTTGATGTGTTGAGCATTGGCCGATCTTTTAGGGACTCTAACCATTATACCTTCGTTTCGAATCACATGTTCTTCACTATCGTCTTAAACGCTATAATTTGTAAGCGCGATGTGATAGCTGCTGAAATTGAAAATTAATCTACCACCGGTTCCAAAATTTTTGACCGATTTAACAGCCACTTGTCATCAATCTTAGACCACATTGTGGCCGCCAAACCCCACAGTACACTTACCTAAAAAACCCCTTTACCTCATCCCAAGACGCATACGTTTTCGCCAATGCAATCGCATTAGGCGCCTGAAAATACTTCACGCATTAAAGAGATTAAATCTACGATCTTTAAGTCCCTCTAAAGAAAACTTACCTTTCATGCATTCTCTCCGCATACCAATTCTCTGTAAGATTTATTTATTAGCTTATCGGGAATTCTAAACCAATTTCGGCATCTACGTTGCCAGACAAATTCCCCTAGACGAATTCCTGTAAACAAAAGGATTTGGTTTACATATAATGTAACCATCATAACAGGGACCATACACATTGCGTCGCCTATTCCCCGTCCTCACCAAGTGTATCATAAATCACCAAATATACACATTGGCTGGCGACCACTTTAACCAACGATAAATGGTCCAACGCAGCTACATGTAATTAGCACCATAGACGTTGAGACCAATTCCCAGTAACCTAGCTAAAACCAATTAGCACATTTCCACATCGTATCGTCGTCTTTTTGTTTAGCCGCGACGCATATGTATACAAAGATCCCATTAGCATCCGACGAGTTCGGTTTTATTTGCTTTACCGGAATCGTATTTCGTTAATGCACTTATGCCCTTTTCATTGTTTCAGATTCTTTATCATGGCTTCGACCCATGAAAGGAACCGACGTACACATATACATGTGTACAATGACGATCTCCTCTATGAGATCCGGTTATCACCACCGTAAAAGTGAATACACCTAAATTTCACCAGGACAACGATTGAATATCGTTGAGTCCTTTTACATCCGCCGTCCGAGCAGGTCGTGGCCATGTCACTCCCGCTCCCCGGTGCACACGGGAACGCGAACTTCAACCGCGAGTCATCATTAACGAGTCGGGGTTAGTCATTTTGGAGTCGAGTTCGTCCTTAATGACTGTTGTGTAAATTAACAAATCATGTGGTCGTTAGTGGAAACTTTGTTTAGTGCATAACCGAGAATCAATTTAGTTCAAAAGAATCTACAATTAATACTTAATAAACCAATAACTATAATGCTGTGTTTTATTCCTGTGTGGTGTCCGCTCAGTGCTTTGGAGCTTGATTCTTGATGAACCCTTTGGCGGTGTTGCTCAGTGTTTTGTCCTCCATCCGACTGACGGTGTTTCTTGTCGGAGATATATAAAGTGACGTTAGTGATGGGGAATGAGGTGAACCAGCGCCGTACACCGGTGCAACATACTTCGCCCCCCACAACATCACTGCCGAAAATTTTTCCCGACAATTTCACACGGTCTATAATGTGGAGTAGCGGTATCTCACTATGCGGCTCAAGTCAAAAACTAACCTATCACCGACTTCAAATTTTCCGACCGGTTTAACAACTCCTTGTTACCAAGCTTAGACCGGACCACCCTCTAAATTACAAAATATTGTTACAGATTTTTCCGACAGCACGGTGAAACCTATGGAACGTGAGCCGGTGCTTCAGAAGTAGTCAACCTGCCACTTATTCCAACTCCCGGTTCATCTTCCAAGCTCCGACATATGATCTGTTGAGAGAGCATATTTCGACACGCAGCTGCACAAACAGATTTTGAAAGAAAAAAGAAAAAACAGTTACATCAAGCAAGTTGTAACTTTTACATTTATTTAAACTCTCCAGAAAGACATTTTATGTCCAATAAACTAAATTTCGTCCTAAATCTTTGGTGTTCCTTTTCTCTATTGTTTACACATAATGCACGGAACCGCATAAAAATCACACATCCCTCTACAGTCTGTTCAGGGTTATGCTTAGCGATCCACAGGACGCAGTTTGTTTAATAATACTAAATACGCAAAAAAAAATATTTTGAGTGATGGAAATATTTATTTGGACCATTACAATTTTTTCTGTTAAATGAAAAAGATATCCGTTAAGTCGCTGCCGCCAGTGTTGATACCTTTTTGTACCCGTTTTATGGCATTTTCCATGACTTTCCGCAAGATTTCCGGTGGTAACTGTTCGCATTCCTGTCGAATATTCTCCTCAAGGACTGCGAACGTTTGAGGCTTGTTGGCATAAGCCTGCCACTTCAAGTAGCCCCAAAGAAAGAAGTTAAATCGGGCGATCTTGCTGGCCATGCCAAATCCCTAGAACGGGAGATTACGCGATCAAGACACGCTTCCTTCACAATATCCATTGTGGCTCGTGCTGTGTGTGCGGTTGCACCGTCTTGTTGAAACCACATGTTCACCAAACACCGCTCATCGAATTCAGGCAGTCAGAAGTCATTTTTAATGACCCTGTAGCGTTCGCTAGTAACAGTGACCGTATTGCCGATGGCGCCCCAAAAAAACGACGACCCAATCATTCCTCCCGCGTGAACTCCACACCACACAGTGGCTTTGAGTGGATGTAATGACTCTTCGTGCATCACAAGCGGAGTTTCAGTACCCCAGAAACGAAGATTTTGCTTATTGACCTAACCGTTTAAGTGGAAATGAGCCTCGTCGCCCATGATGATTTTCGACACAAAAGCGTCCTCTTCGTTGTTGATATTAAGGACGGCTTGACAGCAAATCACACGCCCTATATTGCAGTTGCCTGTATTCTGCAGCTGTCTAGGGCACAAATGTAAAATATGGTTGATGTACGACGCCATTTGCAAAAATTATAACATCTTTCCATAGGGTGATTCATTTTGCGCCACCTTGTATTTACATCTTCGCGATCGCGCATTCCCCTGCCAACCAGACACATTCGGATTTTATTGTTTACCCACCCTGAATGAGTGTCTGAAAACTTATTGACCGGACATCAAACAACAACAATCCCTACAGAAAAGGAACCAATGGTGTCGAGTATATGCTCACGGTACGGATGGTAATTGAGTCTCATTCGAGGGATGTGAACGTTCGGACCTTAATCACACTTCCAATACAATCTCTAAAAACAGTGTTTTAAAGACAATCTTTTCTGAGTAACAAAAATGTTCAGAGGTGAGTTTCTGTTGTGGACTGTTCAGGATGGACTATACATATTGCTTCCACCTACAACGCTGTATCATGTATCATGGCCTCTATACGGATTGATGGCATTTTTACTATGACTATTTCAATTGCAAGACACAAGGCCTGAATGTATCCTCAAACTGTTATGTAGAAGGATCATTCGTACACAACACTCACAGTCCTTTTTGAACATAGTTCTAAAATATTTCATCAAAATTTTTTTGAATTCTCTCCTAGTAATAAAGTACAGTTTCTTTTGTAAACAACATGAACCCGACATCAATCCAAAAACTTGCCCACTCCTCCTGTATTTTGATCTCCATCGCCAATTGATTCTCTGTTCACGCTGGAGTGAACTCCCATCATAACAATGGAAGTTGCGGGTTCTTCGACACAACAATTGAAATACAAAAAAAGAAGGCATTTTTTGGTCCATCGTTGTGCGCGTGTGTCTGACAAGACCTACGATCGTGGTTCTTTTTTATTACAATGTTATCTATCGCTACAGTGGTTCTGTAGAGTCGGACTACTGCTGAGGGAAATACAATAAAATTCATTAGATACCCAATGAGGTACACGAAACGTCTTGCGCACATATTTCTAGGTTGCCTTGGATGTAAACAAAAGGAAAAGTCCACTCAGCGAAGCGAAGAGACGGCAAAAAAGATCACAGCGCGGCTTTTAATCGTAACCCTGGACTTATGTAACAATCGGTACAACCCCATCGGTTTGGATGTTGAACGAAAAAAGAAATGCCAGACTTAAGAGAGAGATAGTAAAGCCAATGAAGAGGGCGAGATAGAGGTAAATACAAAAATTCTCGCTCGACTGGGATTGATCATGGCTCACGCAAAATAGTCGTGCACGATCTGCTTCGTGATTTTAGGGTTTCAACAAACACAAAGTCCCATAAAAATTAACAGAACTCGCGTTGTAGGCAAGTGGATAACCACTCCCGTTCCGTCCCATACTCCCGTTATACCTTACACCGTCAGAAACCCCTACCTTTACCTTTGAGCAGTTAAGCTCCACATATCCAGTTTACCATGTCGTCGGATATGGACTGAATGCGACTGTGCATCTTCTTCAGTTACTCACCGTTGATTGGAGTACAAAAATTCGAGAATAAACAATCCGTAACAGTCGCATCAGTTAGGGTCGTGCCTGGTCCATGGCTCTCGGATGGTCGTTTTGATTTATGCGATTTATTGTCCAGAGGTGCTTCCATAGACAAGAACGGTGCTGTGGCTACGATTCCTCTACCGAGTTCTCTGTGGGAATAGTCAAGAGGATAATAAGCAAAACCAACAACAACGAAACAGATAGACTCTGCGTTTTCGGTTAATTTACTTGGACACGAACTGGTGGGTCACGGTCATGAAACTCACTCAAATCTTGAACCAGATCTTCAAGTGTTCACTACCCATGCATCATTGCCTATCGGCCTTCCTACTTATAACGTCTTCTATTCGTCTCTGACTAATGGAACAATTTTTGCCCACAGATTGCAAACAAAAAAACAGATCCCGACGATCAGGTGTGCGACACACACCAACTCGTCAATCATCGCAAACAGTTCTGTTGCCCAACCCCGCTAAAATTGCCCCATTCAGCACGTCCTCTCGTCATTTTATCGCTCTGACGTTCCACTCTTGCGTAATCATCGTTTTTCACAATCCATTATCGTTCGGTATCCCATTCCATCCCGAGAACTCGACAAGCCACATTTGTCCTGTGTGTGGGGCTGTATTATGTCGCACAAGTGGAGTCATCACGTTTCTTCCCTGGAACTGGCATCCCAGTGAACGGCTCCAAGTGCAGGCAAATCTCCTTCCAATCGTAATGACAACATAATTACTTGATACCGTTTTAATTGCAACATGCACTTGGCTCTTTGGTCGTTAGAGGATTGAGCTATGCGAAGGGATACTGGTGGGTTGTGTCTCCATCAACGCCTACACTCTCCTTCGGTGGTGCTTTCCGCGGAATCGTGCGTATCAGATAGTGGCGAGGGCATTTCTGTAAGTGCGGACCACCACATCGGATTGATAAACTATTTGTTTAGATCGGATTTGTCCTGCGGTGGAGCATTTACGTTGACAGAGAGACGTGAAACTTGGGTGAATATTGCAATTGCAGCCATTGGAGCAGATTACTCAAAACTATGCGTGGGTGGTTGGAAACTAATCAACACATGAAAAGATGAAATATGTTTTTCTTGAGCAGCGATTTTCGACTGATTTTAGGGAGTTTACGGGGCCAACAACAAGTTTAGGGCAAACTTGTCACTTAAGTGATTTACATACCAAAAATGATCTTAAATGGGGCTCGGTGATGGGGATACCTTAAACTTCAAACATAACGTTGTAACGAAGACAATATAATTGTAGACTTTAATTATAAAAGTAAAATAAAATAAAAAGAACAACATTTAGTATTTCAGAGAAAATAGATATTTTTCCATCTAGGGAAAGTGATATTGGATTCCATTTGGGGAACCCACGTAGATCTAAGCGAATAGACTTACAACGGATAGATTTGATCCAAGTCGTAGTGTCGGGGCTGTACTTGACTTTCTTACTCAAAGATTGGCTAATCAAAAGTTATGTAGACACTCGGTTAGATAGATCGGACAACTCCTTACGTTAACGTCTCATGAAACCGTGGCGGTTCCGTGGCGGACTTACCTGAAAAACCCCCATAACTGCATAGGTTTTGCTAATGCAATGGCATTAGGCACCTGTAAATGCGTCACGGATAAAATGGATCAAATTTGTAATCTAAAGGTCCCCGTAAAAGAATCCTTACCTTTCATGCATCTCTTCGCATACAAATTCCCTGTAGGAATTCTTTCCTAACTTATCAGGAATCCCAAAACCAATTCGGCACCATTTGCCAGGTAAATCCCCCTAGACGAATTCCCGAGAACAAAATGATTTGGTTTACATACAATGTAACCATCATAACAGGGATCATAAACATTGCGTCGCCTATTTCCCGCCCTCACCAGGTGTATCATAAATCACCATACATACACATTGGCTGGCCATCTACACCTAAGGGACCAAAACAAATATACGCATCTCGCGTCTTGGGGCATCAATTAAATCCTACAGCACAGGAAAATGCAAATAGGAATTGGATACCTACCCTTACCAGCGATGCCATAAACACAATTTCCCGGTAATCAAGCTAAAACCAATTAGTGCATTTCCACATTGCATTTCCGCCTGTTTATTTAGCCGCAATGCACATCTTAGACAAAGACCTAAGCGTCCCCTTTGCCTTCTCATATTTCGGGATCTGCTTCTCATCAGCAGCGGCATGAGCAAACAAAAACCATTAGCATCCAAGGAGATTCGGTTTGTTTGCTTTACCGAACTCACATCTCATGAGTACACCTTATGCCCTTTTTGTCATTTCAGGTTGTGACAGTTTTTACCTTTGCCACAAATAATTAACTGTAATTTAATTTTACCTGTAATCTTGGTGAATTAGATCAGCAGCTAGTCAAATCATAGACCTCGGTCCATTGTCGATAATGTCAGGAATGTACAGTGTTCCCGCTCTCGGCCAGATTAGTCCTTTCAATGGTGAATGATTTAGTTAGAATCTATAGATCATATATTGAAGCTCCTCTATTTCCATGGGCACCATTGAAACAATTTTGTATTTTATAAACAGCTCTCCAGGACAGTGATCAACATTTAATTACAAATAGATGTTCGTGACACTGTACAAAAAATATAGTTTGCTGTTTTTGCACGTTCACACTCGGGTCATATCTGAGTTAGGATTTATATGAAGGGTAAATTTTCTGAACCGAATCATTTGAAAGAATCTGACACTGAGAATTTCAATTAATTATGAGATATATTTAATATGTAACAACAATTTTAACACTTTTGGGAATCTAGTGTATTTTTGAAAATACTCTTATTACTTTTCAATTTTCTTATCTTTTCTTTTAATCTCAAACAAACAAGGCACGGCTTTTTTCTTTTCTTTCCTCCCAAAAAAAAATCTCTATCCACCGGGCCACGAACAACCGTATTTTTTCTTTCTTTCAAATCAACCGAAAACGGAATTTCAAAACCGTACATCTCAAAAACATGAACCTGTTCTCTCTCTCGCTCCCCATCAACGTCCACTTAGAAAACCGAATTCGAACTCGAAGAGCTGCACGATCCACACCCGAATCGGGGCGTGTTCGAAAACTCACTTGTGGATCGCGCAACTCCTCCACCACCTTACCATCATACCATTTTAAAACAAATTATATTAAAATTACAAATTATCGAATGATGGTGGTGGCGGAAACCGTACGTTCTCATGGTTTGTCCTATGAAAGAACCCATGTACACACATACATGTCCCTTTGTCCGTACCGCCTGTCTGCTTCGTTTATCCATCGCCTTCGCGCGTGTGTTGAATATTATGATCCGCACGATCACCATGCACACATACTACCACGATCTCCATTACGAGATCTGGTTTTCTGTTCCACAAAGAGAGACTTTAGGAACACTTTCTCTCTCGGGGAAACTCACCCCATTAGCGAGTCGGCTCTTCACGACCCGTTTATCGCTGAGTCCAATTACATCCGCCGACCACCACGGTCGCGCCGCTTCCGCTCCCCGGTACGTACGGGAACGCGAATATAATATATGCCGGGTCGAGTTAGTGCTGCGTTAACTTATTCGAAACGTTTCAAGTGACTTTTTATCCATGTTTTATCATTTAATAAAGCCAAAAGTAACTATCGGTTACCGTCAACGAAGTAACCTTTTAATTAATAAACAACCAAACAAGTGAATCTAAGTGTTTTGTTTTCTCTCCTCGGTGGATAGTCGCTATAAGCGCAGTACTACGGAATGCGTTGGAATGCTATCCTGGTACCCGCGGTGCATTTTTATCCTGTCGTTGTGTCCGGTGAACTATTTCCAGCGTAATTATGATGGAGGCGGAAGGTGAACCGAGTGCCCATGCCTGGCACAATACTCTTCCTCCCCACAAAACAACCGTTCGATTCGACTGGGATATTATTTGCTCGCGGTGTAATTCCGCTCCTATTTTTAAAAATCTTTTCGCAGAAAAGGCGAGCTAAGCCGGACCTAAAGTCACAATATACTTATATCACATCGAGGTAGTTAAGGAGTAGTCTCTGCCTAGAGTCCATAAAAAATAACCCCACGACAAATATTGGAGACTTATACCTTCGGTTGTCTCTGTGGACTGTCAAAAAGCTTGCGTAGTATGGCCTTTCCGAGTATTAAAGCAGAAAAAAAATGGAGATTCCACTAATGGGGACGGGGATCCTAGATTATCAGTCTAGCCGCTCCCCATCAGCAGCAATGGAGACTATTGTGATCGGCGATCAAGGATGAGTTTGCCTTTTCCCGATTTTCTTGTCGGGGTGTAAGTACGCGGAGCATATCTTTCGATTTGGTGTAATGACTTAGAGAACAAGCTTGTGTAGTGCGAAGATTCTTTGAACGACCATGCTGATCTGGGGGCTTTTCGGAAATATTTGGTTCCAGGAAATGGTGCCCCCAGGGAGATAGACGGATCTTGGTAGGATAGTAGTTGAGGTTTAATTTGAATTGTGATAGGTTCAGTCCGAAATCTATTTCGATGCGTTAAAAGGACGAATTTTCGACGAAATTATCGTAAATGTCTTAATGGCGTATTCATCGGTATGGGGCACCACCCACCGTGGAAAGTCCACTTGCTAGTTGAAGTTGTCATGGTAATTCATCAACGGAAACACATGATCGACATACGAGTATCTCGATTTCGTTAGGATTTTGAATGCCAAAACAGAATAACTGCATTACATCAAATAAACTGTCCTGTGGTCCGAAATCTAGCAAATGCGTCCAGGGTAATCCGTACGTGACACGCGTTTCGATCGGTAGGTAATGCCACTATTATTGAACGAAAATTATCGCTGAACCTGAGAAGAGTGAACTTTTCTAAGAAGAGGCCAGGCTGCGCAGTGGAAGGGTCAAATCTGCTGGTAGAGGTCTGTGGCGGTTCCGCCAAACCCCACGGCCCACTTACCTGAAAAACCCCCATAACTACATCCCAATCAGCATAAGTTTTTGCTAATGCAAGTGCATTAGAAGGAGGAGTACATGCATTCATCAGAGGCTTAAACTGTGACTATACAAGGACATCATTATACACCCTCAAGCCGCAAGATCTAAAAAGTGCCTACGCACTATTTCACATGATAGCAACGGCTATCAACTCCACCGTGGTGGACGTGAGCATTATCCTGTCCAATCCTTTAAGCCACACCCCCCCCCCCCCCCCCCGCAGCAACAACAACACTTCGTACAACAGAGGCACGAACCACCAAGATATCGTCCCAACACACAGATCCAATATAGACCCGCAGCGGAACCAGTGGAAGCTGATGATTCACGGCAGTTTATGCGACCCACCCTACACAACACGCATAATGATTCCTACAGAAACCAACAACAACACAAAAGATCTCACAGACAACAAAATTTCCCACGACAAGAAGCAACGAGAAGAGAACATGGTACATCCTCACAGAACCAATACCCAACACGGAAATTCCAACGTGTACACAAAATTGAAGATACACGCGATAACGAATCCATAATCCCCCAAGTAGATGAAAATGAAGTTTGGGAAACTGAAAATTCTTTTTTAGTGAAATAAACGGCCTTCCGTTTTAAAACTAAGGATACATGAAGACCTATAATAATCTTAATAGGTAGCAGGCGCTACCAACAACTACATATCCACAAAATGTAATATCAGCACATCCATTCCCATTTCTCCCATAAAAGTAAAAAGCATCCATGGTATATCTGTATCAAAAACTAAGAAACGAATAAATTTATTGAATCACTATATAATGTTTTGTGAGACAAATGAAAAAACAAGGTTTAGAGAAAATGAAAGCTGTGGACAAGAAGTTGTTGAGGACTAAATACCACAAAAACAAGAAATCAATTATACCATAGAAAACGGAAAATATAAAAGAGAAATTGACGGGATAATCCGAGTGAATGAGGACACGAATCGTACTTTGCCATTCACAACGACTATCGAAGCAACCATCAGAACTAAGAACTAAGAGCCGATATACTCACCACAATACCAATACCCAGCAACGGATCATGAATTCGTTAACAAAGAAATAAATAAATTACTAGACGAAGGTATAATACAAAAATCATATAGCCCATACAACTCCGCAGTATGGGTAGTTCCCAAAAAAGGTTTAGATGAAGATGGACGGCCGAAGAGACGTATGGTTATAGATTTCCAGAAACTAAACGCCGAAACCATCACGGATAGATACCCAATCCCCGATGTGAACCTAACCATTCAAAACTTGGGAAATGCCATAATTTTATCAACCTTAGACCTGGAATCCGGATTCCACCAGATAAAGTTGAGGGAATCCGACAGACCCAAGACGAGTTTTAACATCAATGGAGCCAAGTACGAATTCATACGAATGCCCTTCGGACTCAAGAAAGCACCATCGATTTTCCAACGATGCGTCGATGACATTCTCCGACCATACATCGGCAAATTCGCGTATGTCTATATCGATGACGTACTAATTTTTTCAAATACTCCAGAAGAACATATTGAACACATCAAGATAATTATCAATGCCCTGAAAAACGCGAATATGAAGATATCAAATGAGAAATCAAATTTTTTTAACAAAGAAGTTAATTATTTGGGACATATAATTAAACATAATATTATAACTGTCGATCCGGAAAAAATCAACACAATAAAAAACTATCCCGCATCGACAAACCTGAAAGAACTAAGGTCATTTCTCGGACTCGCTGGATATTATAGAAGGTTTATTAAAGGTTACGCAAACATCACTAAACCTATGACATTATTATTACAACAGGAAAATGGGCAAACATCGAAGAATAAAAGCGCTAAAGTACCAATAAAATTCGATGAAAGAATCCTTCGACAAAATAAAACATGAATTAAGAGCACAAGTAGAACTATATCAACTAGATTACTCACAACCCTTCGACCTCACTACGGACGCGAGTAACTTCGCCATAGGAGCTGTATTAAGCCAAGGAAGAAACCTTATCACCTGCATATCAAGAACATTAACGTCTACCGAACAGAACTACTCAACCAATGAAAAAGAATTGTTGGCTATCGTATGGGCACTTCAGAAATTAAGACATCTACTATCCACTCAGAGAAGAACCCTAATACAAAATTAAAAAGATGGAAGAATTTCATCGAAGAGTTTGGAGCAAAAATCGTCTACAAACCCAACAACCATATCATCGGCACCACACCAATACCAAGCAAAGTTTCACAATATCTGCAAATAGACTTATTTCATATGAACAACGAAATCTACATCAGCTCTGTGGCGACTCTAACAGATGCACACACAATTCACAAGCAAAATAGTGAAGAGCACTCAATGAAAAATCGAATAAGAAAATACACCAGAGCCGGATACCAAGCGATAACATAACAATTCACATCAGTGGAGTATAGTCGAGTTTAAAAATCAAATTCAAAAATCGGCTAGTAGCCTGATGGGTAACGCTTAGGTAAATTTTTGGTGATTCAAACTGTCATAGCGTCAGTTCGAATCACACGTTCTTCTTCACTATTATTTCAAACGCTATAGCTCCATCGGCAGATACTCAAAATGCCTACACTTACGCCACATTACAAATAAATTAAATACTCACTTGTCCTAGCCGAACTCTTATCTCAAGTTTTTACATATCATGGCACAAGATATCTCACGACAGATAATGAATCAATATTCATTAGTAATTATGCCAGAAACATTTACGGCCGACACGACGTGATACACATAAGAGTCCCCACGGATCATTCCACATCAAACACCCAAGTAGAACGCGCACATTCTACAGTAATAGAGATAGTCCGGGCATTAACAAAAGCAAACGGAGGCGAATGTAAAGATTACATTTTCGACGCAGTCAAACAGTACAGTCGAATAATTCTCTCAGTGACTGGAATAAAACCGAGCGGCGCATCGGGACATCTAGGACAAATTTGAAGTAAAACATAAGCAACTCCTAAACTATTTCAATAAAAACCGCACAGAAAAAATCTGTAAACCAGGAGAAAGAATTTACGCGAAATCCAAACGACGAAATAAAAATACCGACAGGTTTATTGAACACATAGTACGAGAAGACAAGGGAAACACAGTAACCACAAATCCAAGTTTCCAATTTCACAAGGACAATATCCGCTCACAACGATGCAGCTAAAGATAATTATCACCATGCTCATCATTAAAATCCCAGACACGCCATGGAATATTCTAAAATCATTTGACTTATATTCACGTATCTAATTGTAAAAATAATATTGGTAGTTACATATATAAAAACAACAGACAACTGTACAATTAAGATTTTAAATATTGAGCCAGCCCAATGTACCCCAATAAAAAAAAAAAAAAAAACAGTGATTCATTTAAAGAATTAGAAAACGGGCATATACTATTAGACTATGAACATATTGTGAATAATAAGACCATGTATGGTCCAAATTTAATCCAGTTCAGTAACACAGTCAATATAGATGGAATCATATACCCAAATGTAAAAAAATAACTTAAGACAATAATCACGAGGAAGCATGACGAAAATTTTGAAGTAAAAATCAAATCCTGAAACTAAGTTCACAAATACCCGGGAAATTTCCACTTTTTTTTTATCCCAGTCGAAGAAAATCCTGTGAAAAGTTCTATCTGTCTTGTATCCCTTCTAATAATCACCATAATCATATCCCTTATAACGAGAAGGTTATGCAACCACTATCAAGAAAAAAACAACTGATCCAGAGGAGGAAATTTCAAGAAACCTACGAGAGGGAGTTACGACTCTTGGAGAAGGGGCAAATAAGTCAATGAAAACGAGGACGTTTTATTCTAAGCCAGGGGAGAGTTAACACACCCAACTCTCAACTAGAAGATAAGATTCATCAAATCACAAACCTACACAACAATGTAATAGAAATGATGACATCCAACGTGATCAACATTGAAGATAGGATTCACTGCTGCAGCTCTGTAAACAATGCAACAGATTAACCTTCAGCATTGAAGATAGGATTCAGTGGTGCATCCGACATGACGCAGCTGTTCAAACAATCATCAAAACGAGCCCACGACCCAAATGAAGTGTGAGATAAGAAATTGGAGAAACAACAAAAGATGACTGGAAAAGAGATATAGGCGAACGGTGGAATAAGTCAGTCAGGTTTCATCGACTGATGTGTTCAGATACACCTAGTATCTAAACTATATTGTAAATACAGTTTTAAGAAAATGAAGTGTAAACATTTTTTAAATTAAATAAGAAGACTCTTATTAATTCGAGCGACCAAATCCTCATTTGCCCGTCTTGGTAGATCTGTGGGCAACAATTGAGGAAAATCCCCTTATATAAAACATTACCTCCACCTGGTGAAGTTTTTGTCTCTTGTACGAGGGTTGCCTCTTATATTTCGGGATGTGGCAACCCTAGCGTCGCAATCCGGCAATTGACAGCTCTGTCGTAAAATTGGACATTTTTGAGGTTATACGCACTCAGAACGTTTTGACATACGAGCGCTATTTGTGTTGTTTACAGTAACTTAAAAGATTCATCTCGGCCCAAAAATGGAATTCAATCGTCAACATTTTCGTGCGATTATTTTTTACAACTTTCGGCGTGGATTAACTCAGCAACAGTGCATGGATGTACTTAATTCAATTTTTGGCGATGAAGCTCCATCAAGGACCAGTGTTTATCGATGGTATGGTGAATTCAATGGTGGTCGTAGTTCACTCCAAGGTGAATTTCGTGAAGGTCGTCCAAAATCAGTTGTTGTTCCGAAAACCATTGATGCTGTGCGCGAACTGATATTGGAAGATCGTCATGTGACCTTGTAGCGATTCTAACAGATACACACACAATTCACAAGCAAAAATAGTGAAGAACACCGAACGAAAAATCGAATAAGAAAAATACATCAGAACCGTATACCAAGCGATAAATTAAAATAATTCACACCAGTGGAATATAGTCGAGTTTGGAAATCAAATTCTAAACACGGTCAGTAGCCTGGTGTGTAACGCTTAGGTAAATTTTTTTTCGTGATTCGAGCTGTTCGAATCACCCGATCTTTTTCACTATTATTTAAAAAAAAACGCTATAACCTATCGTGAGATTGAGACAAACTTAGGCGTTAGTGGGCCCAGCATACATTCAATATTGCATAAACATTTGACTGTCAAAAAAATTTGATCGCGTTGGATCCCACACAATTTGTCAATCGCCCAAAAAAAGGCTCGTGTCAATTGGTCGAAAGAAATGCACAAAAAATACGGTCGCGGTGCTTCGAAACACGTCTATGACATCGTGACAGGTGATGAATCGTGGATTTACGCGTATGAGCCCGAAAGTAAACAGCAGTCGACTGTCTGGGTGTTTCAAGATGAGCCAAATCCAACAAAAGTTGTTCGCGCACGAAGCACTTCCAAGCAAATGGTCGCCTGTTTTTTTCGGAAAAACTGGACATGTCGCAAACGTACCACTAGAACAACGCAGAACAGTCAATTCTGAGTGGTACACAACCATTTGTTTGCCAGTTGTCTTCCAAGAAATCAGGAAAACCAACCGCCGAAGACGGATCACTCTTCACGACGACAATGCGAGCTCTCACACATCGGCTGCGACAACTGCATTTTTGAGCACCCAAAACATCGATTTGATAGGTCATCCGCCGTATAGTCCTGACTTGGCACCGAATGACTTCTTTTTATTCCCGTACGTAAAAAACAAACTGAGAGGTCAACGTTTTTCGACACTTGAAGAAGCGGTCGCTGCATTCAGAATGCATGTGTTGGAGATACCTCAATCAGAGTGGCAAAAGTGCTTCGACAATTGGTTCAAACGCATGCAAAAGTGTATATATCTTCATGGGGAATATTTTGAGAAACAATAAAGTGATTTTCGATGATCAATATTTGTTTGTTCTCTAATCCCGAAATATAAAAGGCAACCCTCGTATAGGGCTATGCGTGGGAACTGTAGACGTCACCGTAACAATTACTTAGCCTACATCCTTGAGTTCGGGGTAGCTTCAGTCATAAATTGCACCAACGAAATGTTTTATTTGCCTAAAAACACCCGAGAAATTCTAGCATAAGCTATATACTGCAAACTTGTCCTAGACAACGAAACAAATAATTGCAACATCAGCGAGTTCCTTTGTAAGGGCAATCTAACCAATGGCACGTTCGCGGTTGTTAGGAAAACATGTTTAATTATAATTATGAATTTCGTTCCAAGTGTTATAAAGATGAGGAAGAGAGTGGGTGAGAGTACAGAACCTGGGGGAACACCTGCATTAATTTGATGGGAGGCAGATTTGACACCATAAAGAACCACTTAGATTGAATGGCCAGAAAGATAGTCTCCTATCCATTGGTTCAGGGAATTGTCCACTCCATATGAATGTAATTTTGATTAGAGGGCTGGATGCCAAACTCTGTCGAGGGCTTTCGATATATCCAGTGTAACAACCTCGATTTCTCCGAACTAGTGGGTGGAATGGCTCCACGTTTCGGTAAGGTACGCCATCAAATCTCCTGTGGACCTGTCGCTACGAAAGCCATATTGCCGGTCATTGGGGAGGTCATTTGTTTCCGGATATTTCGAAAATTGACGGTTGATAAGTCTTTCCAGTACCTTGGAGAGAATAGAAGTTAGTGCTATGAGTCGATAAGAAGAAAGGGTTGATTTGTCACCGTTTTTGGGAATTGGCTGAATATTCGCTGACTTCTATCTATTTGGGAAACGGGCAGTAGAATAAGACAAATGGAAGAGTTTCCACAGTGGTTTAGCAAGTGAAGAGGAACATCTCTTCAAAAGGATTGGGGGAATGCCATCCGGACCAGTGGATTTGTGCGCGTTTAGCTCTTTGAGTGCCCGGGCAACAGTACGCGTTCGGAAGCAAATCTGACTCATGGTGTGCCGCTTATGCTCAAGTTGAGGTGGAACTGATGTGGTATCAGGCAATCTTGAGTTGGCTGCAAAATGTCCAGCAAGTGGATTCGCGTTCTCTATTGCAGTGGTGACTGGTTTGTCATCGACTACAAGAAATGGAATGGATGAAGAGACCGAGTTTTGAATGTTTTTCACGAATGCCCAGAAGTTTATACCACCTGTGGGAGAGTATAGTATTTTTGGCCCCACTCTCTGGTCATTCAAGAACTAGGCGCATTGAATATACGCATTGCAGTCATTTCTAGCTCTCTTAAATCTTCTTCGGTTTTCCACAGTATAGTTTCATTTATACAACCGGAAGGTCAACTCTTTAGTATTTTATGGCTTCTCTGCATCCGGAGTCGAACCACATATTTCTCTTGGGTTTGATGATCTTTACTCTGTGTGGTATAAAGGTTCGCATGCCAAGTAGAATCGTGTCTGTCAATGTGTCCGCTATAGAGTCAACATCGTTATGGAGGAAAAATAACGACCAATTTAACCTCCCAAAAAAGTCGTTCAGACCTTCCCAGCTGGCTTTCTCGTAGAACCATTAAGTTCTTTTCGGAGCTTTCTCATTAACGTTACTCTTGGTTAGAGGAAATTAAGCTGACACGACATAGTAGTCCCAAGGGCAAAGAAATTTCAATTGTGTGTTTGTTTGGGTGGGAGGTGAGAAACAGGTCCAGTGTGTTACGAAATGACCATATATATCTAGTACCCGTGTTGGCTCATTGACAAGTTGAGTTAAAATATTTGAATCAGCAAAGAGCTGGACATATTGATCTTCAGGTGTTGTGTGTTTGGAGTGACGAAGCCACTGAGAGTCATGCACATTAAAATCACCCACAATAACGATTTCAGTGTGTGGATATGAAGCCAAGATCCTATCGATAGAATCAGACAGAGCATCAAACTCGTTAAAGAATGCGTTTCTATCCAAGTTTGGACTTCTGTAAAGAAAGCAGTGATGTATGATATGCTTACGAACGTGTAGTTTTAGCTAAGAGAAATTAAATTCTGGGTTGGAACGGAGCCCATATTGTGGGAGAAGCTGATCAGCAATATCATTTTGTATGTATGTTGCTATACCACGATGTGGAAAGAACAGAGGCACTAAGTTATATCTAGGTAGATTAAAATCGGAAATATCTGTATTAGTAATTACCTGGGTTTCGCTAAGTACAAGGATAGTTGGTTTCTGGTTGGAAACGTGGGCAGGCACAGAAGAGAAATTGCATCTCAAGCCGCGAATGTTACACAAATCAACGGGAAATTCCCGCTCCATTGAAACGGCTCTACACAGAAAACCAATACCGCCTCGGGAAAGGATGCAAGTCGGGCCCAGAAACAGACAAGCGAAAGCGACCACTACAGGTGTTATGCCCTTGTAGTAGGTGCCCCACTAGATCCGTGCCGAAATCCAGGTCACATCCCTTCGTGATGAACATTATGCCACCCACAAAAAAAAAAAAACTCTCCAAAGATTATTAATCAATCGAGAGTATCGGTGCTTGAGGGTAGCAAACAGAGGTTCAAAAAAAGGAAAACAGACACAAGGGATGGAAGGGGTAGAGGGTTTTCCCGCACTGTACATCACGCGTGTATATTCTCGCACTTTTCACAGCGCTAAGACGCGTGTGTGGAGATCCGTTTATTTGCATAGGATCGCACAGAAAACTATGCACTGCACTCGGGCGCTTGTGTGAAGATCCATTTGTTTGTTTAGGATCCCGCAGTAACACTTCACGCCCGAACCGATAGTGCAATTGGGCATCTTATGTGTATTTAAGATTCCCAAAACGGATTGCACAATTGATCCGATGGTACGGATCACGAGGCAGAAGCGCACGTGCTGTCTCGTTGGCGGTTTTATATCGACTTGCCGGAAGATTGGCTTCGTAGTATAATTCGCCCCATACATAAGAAAGGAGATATCACACTGTGCAGCAACTATAGGGGTATAGCATTGCTGAGTGCCGCCTATAAGATACACCACTATCCTACAAGATCGGATAGCGCCATACGCTAAGGCCATCATTGGTCAATATCAGTGTGGCTTCATCCCAGGCAAATCAGCGATTGATCAGATATTCACCCTCACGCAGGCGATGGAAAAATATCAGGAATTTAAGATTCCATTATATCATCTATTTATAGACTTTAAAGCCGCCTACGTCAGCAAAGCCAGGGTAGAACTATATAATGCAATGAGAGACTTCGGCATTCCAAACAAATTGATACGACTTTGTAGGTTGACCATGACCAACGTACCTAGTCAAGTAAAAATAGCTGGATTGCTGTCCCAACCAATAAACATCTTTAATGGACTCCAACAAGGGGACGGTCTGGCCTGACTCCTCTTCAACCTGGCGTTGGAGAAAACAATCCGTGACTCTGGTGTTACAACTAGAGGGTCTATTATCACCAAGTCCAACCAGAGACTTGCCTACGCAGATGACATCGACATCATCAGTAGAACCGAATTGGCTGTACAGGATTCCTTCACCCAGATCGAGCAGGCGCCACAAAAACTGGGACTGCACATTAATGAGGGCAAAAACGAAGTACATGGTGGCAACTTCTGCGAAGAGAAGTCCTAACGTTAGTCAAACTAGGGTAGTGGAGCACGAATTTGAAGTAGTGAAATCCTTTAACTACCTTGAGTCAAGAGTATCAGCCGATAACAATATGGAAGAAGAAATACGCGAACGGGAGATCAAATCCAACAAAGCCTACTATGGTCTATCAAGGCTCTTTAAATGCCGAAATTTATCCAGAACATCCAAGCTACTACTGTACAAGACCATGGTCTTACCAGTGCTCATGTATGGATCCGAGACCTGGGTGCTCAATAAAAGGCACTCTGAACTCTTTGCCGCGTTCGAGAGGAACGTCTTAAGGAGAATTGTTGGCCCCGTATGTGAGGGAGGACGATTCCGGAGACGCTACTATCATGAGTTGTACGCAACCTACCTTGAAGCTAATGTTGTAAGAAAAATCAAGGTCGGTAGTCTCCGGTGGGCAGGACACCTAGATCGAATGAGCAAAGAGGAGCCTGCCCGGAAAGTCCTTTGTGGCAGGATGTATGGAACGAGACAGCGCGGCAGACCTTGTCTGCGATGGAGGGATGACGTAGACCAGGACGCCCAGAGCATGGGAGTGCCAAACTGGATGACAACGGCTCGAAATCGGGACCGGTGGCGAGATTTGTTAAATAAGGTCAAGACCGGATCACGGTTATATAGCCGATGATGATGGTTCTCCTTTGGTCCTCCAGTCTTATGGTCAACTGGTCAACGGATCTACTACCCTTGTGGTCTTCTGACATCCTGGTTTTCTGGTTTTCTGGTTTATATTTTTTGGTTTCTTTTTTTCTGGTTTCTTGGCCGTCTGGTATTCTGATCTATTTGACACCTAATTTTATGTTTTGTAGACTTTTGCTCTATTACAACTTCGTCGTGTGGAGTGCCCGTTTTAACCACCACTTTCCTTGTCGTTTTATCTCTCTGTCTTATGGCGTCCCTATGTTCTGAATCTTCCTGATTTTTGGCCTCCTTATGCTCTGAAGTTCTTGTTTTTTAGACTTCATGTCTTACAAGTATCGTTTCCTTGGCGTCTATCTTAGATTTTAGATTCCAAAACAAAGTTCGGTGATTGTTGGCATCGCTACACTAAGAGTAAATATTTTGGCTACCTATTAGATAATTGAATTAAGGACAACATGGGACTCTAACAGAATCACGGTGAATTTGAAGCAACAGAACTTCAATTTGAGGTAGAATGGATATATTTAGAAGTGTTTAGCTTAGTTCATTGCCTGATGTTATACTTGTATACAGCGATAAACGTCATCCCTTGCCGTAGACGTTATTAAAAAAGATGTTCCGTTATAAGGGCTCCTTCAGAATATGAAATAGCACCCAAAAGTCGTCTAATTTATTGCATCCCACGATTGATAATTAACATATCTAAAATTCGACGGAAATCCCTTATTTATTTGAAAACCAATCTGATCAAGCGCTTCCATTGAGATTGATTGCTCTAAGCCAGCAATTTTGGAATCCTTTAAAGATCTGATCCGCTAAAAACCTGAGTACATAAAAAGAGCCTCTCGGATGCAAACATCTGAACTGATTAGTCCTCGGTAATTAGCTAATGAAATCCAACTCCGGGATACATTTACCCTAATGGGAAAATAATTTTTTGGTTGTGTTTTCGAAGTCTGCAAAGCAGAAGAAGGAAATATTCCTTCATCAACCAGCGACTAGTAATCTGTCGCACGAGACATATAGCTAATTAAAAAATCCTTTAATTGGTTTAAGCTTTGATATGGTATCGAATCTATTGTCCAGTTGTGCGCACATATGACTCTGAATGTCGGGGATTGGATAGCTTGAGGGAAAATTTAAAAATTTAACTTTTCCACCGAACAGAGAACTGAGGGTCCCTCCTGTGCACCGACAACTCCCACAGCCAATGTCCGGGATATTTCATGTACCGTTATGGTGGCCATCTATGCAAATTCAATCGAACAGCGAAATGCAATTAGCCTGTTGGTGAAGTTCCCAGAATTAATTAAAAAACCGAACCTGAAGCGGAAGTCGATGGAGTGCCGAAAGGAAGACAAAGAGGACCATTGCTGTAGCACTCGAGTAACTAGTCAGACATACAAAAGAATATTTCGGTGGAAAATAAGAGGCATTTTTTCTTTGGCTCATGAAGGACATCATTCTCATCATCGACATCATCGTTTCATCGTTGGCTAAAGGATTCGAGTACGAGAATATGGAATTGTATTCAGCCATTGATTACTGCCAGCCGGGTGCACTTGGAGCAAACTCAATTATATTTTTTCCAATTGCATGGCTGATGCATGTTATCCTTGTTTGCATAGACCGACACACACATGTCCGACAAGAGCATAAAACAAAAAGGCAAAAGAAAAGGTCAAACAAAAGAAAAATGGTGGGAGGTGAAATAGAACAAAGCGCCAACAGATGGGGGCTGTTAGTAGAAGGAAAGACCGGCGACCACAGGCAAACATCGACCACTATTGCCGCTCTTCGATGCAGTAATTAACGCCCAGGATTAAGGATGGCCTAAAATGCTGCCCGCAGAACGAGTATCTAGTTCGTCGTATGCGGCTCCTAACGTCCATTGGTGGCTTAACGGTGCAAATCTTCTGATTGTAGTGTTTCTTTTTTTGCATTTCTTTCGATAGCCAGCCGATGGGTGGAAGGGTATCAATTTTGTTCGTCCTGTAGTACGGCACTTTTTGCATGAACCATAATTGAAAGGGATGCAGTTGGTGTTGCGTCATGTGCAGACCCATAAAGTGCCCATGTGTGGAATATGGGGACAAGGACACAAGAACGCCCATGGGAGACGGCAGAAGATGTTGTGTACATCGTACACACCAGGACATGGTCAAATCAAAGGGCGAAATTAATTGCAGCAATGGCAACGGCCCCGGTAACGGCATCCAGCACTCCAGAATCAACCTATGGCCAGTCCAATCGATGCAGCGGAAGCACCCCAGTACCATTAGAGCGCATATCGACTATGTGGGGTTTTCATTCGATCCCATCATATGCAGGACGGTTGGGACATTGTGAGGGGAGTAAAACAAAAAGGATGCACCGCACAGGATACTGATTCGTGAGAGTTGTTTGATGGTTAAGTGAAGTTCAGGGTGTCGTCCGATTTGAAGGTGTATCCAGAGAAGGAAAGCCATTGTTTTTGAGTGATGAATGTAGAAGCCGCCTATCAGGAAGATATGAAGAGATGAATGATTGCCAAATACACATTTGCGGACATAAAACGCAGGCGTGGGTTGGCGTCAGCCAATAGAAGGAATCATGTTGAAGTTTGGTCTGGATTTTTAATGCATCTTTGGTGCGCTAGAGCGTTTCCCATACCGAATTCTCTCTGTGATACAAATATCCTTCTCCCCATTGTAATGAGGTGCCACAGGGCTCTGATCTGCCCTCCACCTTAGTTTTACCTCTTGTCAAATAATTAAGATCTCGATCTTTATGATGTCGACATTGCTATGAAAATCATTTCGTTATAGGCCCAAGTTCAAGATCATAGGTTCCAGAGTCAGAACATGCCATCGAAGAAGTATCGATAACCAAAGCACGAACCACCTTGACAATGAAACGCACCTAAGACTCCGAATGCATGTCCTTCCATAATCCAACTGTGCACCGGCAGCCTGCGTCTTCTTTACCCTCATTCAAATCCCACCGAACTTTCAAATTCACAAGCGCCAATCCTTCGAATTGGTAACAGAAAAATGTCACGTTTTTCCATGGCCAAGGAGCACACATAAATCCGTCGTCATTGTGTCGACGTCTTCGCCGCCATAGTCATAGCTGTAGGCATTGCCGGTGCCGATGCCATTGCCATTGCCATTGCTCCGGTGCTCCGATCCTGATTTAGCCATGCAATAGTCGTGACGTCTCCCGTCGTCCTATTAATTTGTAACATTGTGTGTGGTGCTAAAACCGGATGAACTGTTGGGGAATGTGTGCGCGCGAGCAGGCGTACACATCCCTCATAAGTTCACTTGCTGGAGAGTTTCGATAATCCGGTTGACTAGTGAGACGATGCGACAAACAGACTCAACTTATGCAAATCTCCTTAACCCCACATTGACACTGATATATCTGTTCAATGATCTGATTGCTTCCCGAATGGGAAGGACAATTGTGCCCCTTGTGCTCGTCGAAAGGTTCGATCCCCCCTCCCCCAGACTCCACCAAGGATGGATCTGATCTGATTCCAATTTCGCGCAGAGCTAGAAATGTCGCGTTTGCAGTACAACAACGTCGACTATGACAACGGACGCCATCGACCTGTGACGACAATTGCGCGACAGAAGGATGCCCAGTGTGATGATGACGACGAGGATGAGGATCAGGATCATGCAGATGTCGGTCTCTGGCACGGGCTTGCCCAACGGACACTGTGGCCACTGGCTGCGGTGCCTCACTTAAGGTCGTGATGCGTTCCCGTGTTGTGAAGTGAAAGATTTGAAATTGATAATTTCATTTGAACGCGCCCAATGCCCAAAGACGAAGGAAGAAATTAAGAGAGACAGATGCCGCGTTAACAACGACGTGGCTTTACTACGAGCAGTCGACCCTGCTGGTGCTGCAGATGATGCTATGGAATTCCCTGGAAATAATGAATAATGCTAAATGCGAATACGACGATATGAATGTGTTGGGAAAGACGAGGGACCATAGAGGTGATACCCCTCGAAGGTTGCTGAACACACATTTTTTCTAAGCCGCAGAGTTTTGGCTTTGATAAACTTCTGACGATTCTCCAAGTCAGAAGAAAAACTTCCATTAACTCGTAAGGATAATGATAAGACAACGGGAGAAAAATTTTGGCTAAGAGGGAGACAGAAGGAGAAAATTTGACGGGTCGAGGGGGGATATGTCGCCGGAAAAGATAAACAAATAGCGAGATGAGAAATGTATTGAAAACAGAGAGATAGATAGAAAGAGATTGTTGGATAGGCGATAGAATGGGGGGCACAGCGGGGGGTGATGGGGGGTTAAATCGAAAATGCGACAAAAGGACAAGCAAACCTGGTAGGTAAACCATACTCCTATGAGAACATGATGGGAGAACAAGAATTAATGAGGACATTGCGAATAATAATAGAAGAGATAAAGGGAACCCAGTGAGATGGAGAGGGCGAGAAGGGAAATAGATAGGGGGAGAGAGAGAGAGAGAGAATGAGGGACTGAGGGTCACAGAGGGCGAGAAAGAAACATAGAGACGCCAATCTAGGGCAAGGGGGGGGGGGGGGGTAAGAGAACAGGGAGAAGAAATATACAATCCAGAGAGAGACAGAAGATGTGAGAGAGAGTTCAATAATCAATATCCAACAATATTCAAAAGGAGCATTTTGTTATAAGTAGATAAAAGAAATAACTGTAAGAAAAGAGATTGTAGTGGTGAGTAAGGACGAGGATAAAAGAGGAAAGCAAAATGATAGGGAAGTGGAATGAGCGAGATAATCTCTCCATAGGAAAGAGGGAGATAGCGAGGGTGGTAGTGGATTACACAAACCAGGTGGAAAGAGAAGAAGATGGGAGGGGGATATAGAAAAAAGGGTAGATAGATACTTAGATAAATGGTCCTTCGAGCGGATCATAGTAATATTAAGGCTCTGGAGACGGAAAAGGTAACCGTTGTTGAAGTGAATGTTTTGATATATATAGAAATGAAAGCAGCCAATCGCCAGCCGCTGAAATTCTGTTATTCTTAATTAAAATCGGGATCCACTAACCCAACAAAATACATGCAATTAACATTGGTCCTTCGAGCCGCATATTATAAAACCCTCAACTTTATATCGACAAACAGCTATTCAGTCCTGCACAATGATTCATCGCTGCATATATCATCTAGCATACAGTATGACATAAGAGGTCGTGTAGTAAATTTCAGAGTGGATCACATGTGGTACAAAAGAAGAAACCCAATAGTGACAGCTTTAAGATCTGGTAGATTTAATATGAATAATAAAATCGTGGGCGGTATAATAAAATATATGTACTAAGTATCGATACTCGGTTTAAAATAGCATTGTCCGGGGAGGAGCGCTGTAGCATATTACCAGTGTGAATCAAATATAAACGGTAATTTCAGTTTTATTGCTTAGCAACAAGTTGTGAGATAGATAATCTTGTGTGTGGTTCTTGTTTGGTTTATGAAGAGTAGGGGAACCGACTTGGCTAGCGGTCACGCTCGATCTTGTAGTCAGTACAGGCATGACCAAGCGAGATGTACATACGCCTGTTGCGCAACGGATTGTTATAAAAATTTTAACAAATGAAGAGGTTAAACCCTTTTTTTTTTTTTTTTTTTTACATTTCTGTATTTATTGACCATAAATGATTTGTTACAATAAGTAATACAGATAACTTATAATTATCTTAGCTTTAATCGTTTACACATACTTGCTAGTACATTTTTCAAACATTATTATAAAGTTATATATTTCATGGGTGGACAAGATAGGAGTAGGTGGGGCTTCCTGGAAAAGGTCAGAAAACCAGGATATAATTATTTACTTAACCTATAACTAATTTGATTAACTTAACTTAACTTAGCTTAGCCTAGCTTATCTAATTATTAAATCTATTATTATTACAATAAGTTAGAGTAGGGTGAGGCGGGAGGTATAGTGGTTGATGGGTGGAATTTGGGTTAGGGTGGGTACTATGAGTCGGGGATATGGGTTGGGGGAACACTTTCCGATTGGTCGTTGAAACGCAAGATATTAGAGAAGGGTTGTATATTACAATATTTAAACTGGTGAGGTGAGAGTTCAGTATTGTGGTATACAATCTCATTGGAGTTGTTGACCAACCTGCCAGAGGTGAAGAGGGTTCTGGTGTGGAGACAGTTCGGGTAGGCAGTTCGGTTGTCGGACGGAGTCGATGTGAGCGCATTTATTATCGGATTGGGATTATTGGGAAGATTTTCGATAAATTTGATGGACAGCTCGAGGAAGCGTCGATCTATACGTTCAATATTAGCGGCATAGTAGAGCGAACTACTGTTGTAATATTTGTGGGAGTTAGGATGTCGGTTGAGGCCAGTGATAAGTCTGAAGCATTTCCTTTCGAAAATGCGTAGCTTCCCCATTTGGGCGGGTGTGATATGGTACCATATCGGGCATGCATATGTGAGAGTGGGTCTGATTATTTGTTTGTAGATAAGTGATTTGACTTTGGGAGAGAGACCATTCGGTTTGTACATGACTTTTCTGCAGAGGTTCAGTTGGGTTGTGGCTTTACGAATCGTATTTTTAATGTGGGCGGAGAATGACAGATTGTTGGTAAAGGTTATACCTAGATACTTTAAGGTTTTGGAGGGTTTAATTATATTGTTATTTATTTTAATTCTGATTTTATTATGGCAGCGAATAGTGTTGTTTGTACAACTCGCGTTTCTGCCTTTAAAAACTATGAGCTGAGTTTTGGTTGGATTTAGTTGAATTCTCCACTTGGTAAAGTAGGCTGACAGGATTGGGAGATATCTGTTAATACAGTTTCTTGCCTCCTTGACAAGCTTGTTGCTTGAATAAATTAAGGTGTCGTCGGCATAGTTGGGCATTGTTGTATTGGGTAACAGTGGCTGCGGTGCGTCTGATGTATAAAGAAGGTATAGTAGTGGGCCGAGGATGGATCCTTGAGGAACTCCTGCGGTTATGCTATAAGGTGTCGAGAGAGTTGAGTTTATTTTCACCATGAACTTTCTATCAGAGAGGTAAGAAGCGAGAAGTTTTGTGGAGTGGACGTTTAATCCATACATTGAATGAAGTTTGTATAACAGTCCTGCGATCCAGACACAGTCGAATGCTTTAGCTATGTCTAGGGAGACACATACCGTTGGGGATTGGTTTTGGAGGTGGGTCGTCACATCATGTGTCAGTTTTAAGAGAGCATGACAAGTGGAGTGTTGTGAGCGGAAGCCAAATTGAGAGTTCTGAATGAGGGAGTTATCCCTGGCAAATGAGAGAAGATTTTTGTAGATTTTACATTCAAGAATCTTGCTAAGCGAGTTTAGCTGCGATATCGGACGGAAGTTATCCGGGTACTTGGGGGGCCCAGATTTGCTAATAGGGACGATCACCGCTGTTTTCCAACTTTTAGGGAAATGAGAAGCGTTTATTATGTGGTTGAGAAGAACGAGAATCGGGAGCAAGTTGCCTGGGTGGAGTCTTTTGAATAGGAGGTTAGGGATTCCATCTAGGCCAGTCGATTTTTTATTGTTACGTGATGTAATGACTTCGGATAGTTCTTCAAGGCTTAGGAATGTGTCGATTCCTACGGGGTGTGATGCTTTATTGCTTTCGGTGAATTCAGTAATAAATGGTGTGATGGATGGCTCCAGTGAGCGTGGAATGTAATCGTTCACGGTATCGTGGAAATTTGTTACTGGGAGGGTATCGTTTTGCTTATGGACTTTGCAGAAATGTTCAGCCAGACAGTTTGCTATATCAGTGTCCGACTGGACGATGTTATTATTAGTTGGGTGAATAAGATAATCTGTTCGAGGCTTGAGTTTGCGACCCGTTAGTCTGTTTATGTTTTTAAATAGATCGCGATTTGGTTTGATACTGTTTAAGGTGGATGTGTAGGTCTGATTAGTGAAAACTTTTAGTTGTCCATTTATCAGGGAGGTCAATAGCTGGATCTGTTGTTTAATAAAAGGTGAGTAGCTAGTGTGCAATTTTCGTCGGAGTTGTTTTTTTATACGTAATAATTTTGTGAGTAGGTTGGGTAGGGGTTTTCCTAAGTGATTATGAGGAACGATAGTGGGAGTATGGCTGAAGAGAGCATTTCCCAGTATTTGCTCTATTTGGGCCGCTGCTTGGTCAATTTGTGTAGGGGGCAGGTTAGAAGATTCCGGTAAAGAAAATTTTGAAAAGCTAGCAGCAATATCCTTATTGACTTTTTTCCAGTTTGTTTTGGTGAAATTTGGAATAGGATTCAGAGTGTAGAGTGGTTCAAGCGAGGGGATTTGAACCGAGGTGTGGACAGAGCCATGATCCGAAGGGAACGAGGTTAAACCCTTGATTTTTCTCGATAAAAGGAACAGTCTTGTGATGATACAAGTCTCAGAATCGTGTATATATGTACGTGGGCCGGAGAATTTAGAAGTGGACGAGAACATATCGAAAACGAAAGTTATGATCGACGCATCATGACACATTGGTCGACAAATATGCAATCGAATGGTTGGCATCAATAAATATATAAATAGAGACACACAGATAGTGGCAGGTCCTTAGGTAATGCTGTAGATAAGCAGTTGCACATCAAAAGATAGATAGCTAAATATATGCGTATATACGAGGTTAGGTCAATATGTCCTTAGAAACGATTACGATGGCGGTCGTGGCATGGCTAATGGTCTGTTTTTAGTAAGCATCATTCCTTACTAAGTATATGTCAATTTTCAATTTGTTTTATGTTTCAATTTTGCATGATAAATTGGGTATGAAAAAAAAATCGGCGAGATGGGTGACGTATTTGTAAATGAGAACTCTTGGAGCGAATGCGTTGCAGCCCGGATGAGTTTGTGGATGGAACGAAACCAAAAAAAAAAAAGCTCTCCACGAGAACCCGGATCGATCCATTGCTACTGGGAAAGTCCGTATAAACGAAGCTTTCGCAGCAATGCCCCATGGCAGACGCAGTCAAAAGCCTTAGAGATATACAATGCAATAGCTCTCGATTCACCGGTAAAGTAAATGCAAGATCGCCATGAAAAATAATACAATATTCGACGTAAAGGTAAACCGTAAAGTGCTGTTTGAAAGGGGATACTACTGGCCCAAACAGTGCTAACAGGTGTAGAGTGTGTTATGACAGAGAGATCTCAGGTTGACTATTTGGCGGGCATGGATGCCATAGGTTTCTACAAGAATATAAGAATGTATTCGAAGGGCAGGAAAATGAGATGGAATTTCGGTTGTAGTCAGCTTGTATCTGATTTATTCTTGAAGAAATCTGTTCTTAAATACTATTTCTCCGATCAACATTTCCGATGCATATCGATATCAAGCAGGTCCCATGCCATCATATATTTTAAAGCTATGTTCCTAATTTCAAAACACTTAATGGAAATTGCGTTGAAAATCCGCAATGAGTCACTTCCCAGATGACATATTAATAGGTGAGTATCATGCACCGCGATATCGTGTGCCATACATGACACACATCTATCGGAGCGCCTGGGCAATGAGTATTGTTATGTTATACTTTTTGTCCGACTTATTATGGTGTCAGGGCTTTCGCGTGTGCTATCCAGTACTTTGATTTATGATCCTTTTTTTTAGTTTTTTTTAGTTTTTAAACCACATTTATTTTCCTAATTCTTTTTACATGTATAATATTAGGGGTAAATGTTAAACCCTTTTCTACAATCACAATCCTTAAATTAACTTACTGGCTCTATGCGAGCTCTCTAAATTACACATTACAACTTGATTTTTATATATGCCTTTCGGCGTACATCTTTTTTTTTTTTGTTTCTTATATAAATAAGTCATATATTAGAGGAACTCCTCGTTTACATCTGTATGTATACATTATTATTACAATTTTTTTTTTTTTTGTAACAAACAAAAACTTCAAAACGAAACGAATAAAACATAAAATAAGAAATCAAAAATAAAATAAAAATAAAAGTAATGGGGAAAGGTGGACAGGGGGAGGGGGGACAAGAGGAAGGAGAGCGTTGCTCTTGAGAGGCATACTATATCTGAGGAAGTGAAGTCCTCTCCTCGTTGAGAATCCACCACCATTTGGGAGGTGTTCGATCTCTGGCTGATTTATCTCTTTCACTGATCGCCGTGCTAAAACGCATGCGGTCTGGGGCATTAGAGATATCACTATCATGGAGAATTCGTTTGTCCCTGGCACCACGGAGAGCGTGGTAAATAATCGGGACTCCATGCATGTCTTGGATAAGGCCTTTTTGATCCAAGAAAGGGAACGCTTCTGGGGGAATAAACCCATTCTGGAGCGTATTCTCCAGATACATATCATTGGGATAGAATGCTCCCGAGATAAGATTATTGTCACTGCACATTGCCCTTGCTGTGTGACCACGAATAATTTTAATTATGAAATTGTCTATCCTATTTAACCCTGATTTGTTATACAGGATTTTGTTGGGATAGAATTTTTTGTATTGCGACTCTGGTGTTCTATAAAGTCCGAGGCAGGAACGCAAACACTGCCGTTCGAACACACGAAACTTCTCCATATAAAGTGGAGATATATTATACCATACTGGACAGCCATAAATCAAAACTGGTCGGATGAATGCCGAGTACGAAATTATTTTGACTCTGGGGTCAAGAAGACTACTCCGGAATAGACTTCTTGTCATAGAATATGCGCTTTTAGCTGCGGAGAGGGACGCTGCTACGTGTTTGTCAAAATATAAATACTGGTCTAGCCAGATACCAAGGTATCTAACTACAGTTTTCACTTGCAGTGGAAGGTTATTGTTACCTACAATAGAAAAGTGTTTCCAGTTGTATTTTGTATTCCTCGAGGCCCTGGATAGGGGCGTTCTGAAAAGAATAGTCTCGGTTTTCTGGAAATTAATTTTTAATTTCCAGTCGTCGCAAAATTGTTTTATTTTGTTGAAGTCATCTTGAAGGTGCCTATTGATGTCGTCTATTTTTCCTCCTGCTCTGTACACCACTATATCATCGGCGTACGCAATGGCGTTTTCGAGAGAACTCACTAAATCACTAGTGTAAATATTGAATAGAATGGGAGAATTCACAGCTCCCTGCTGTAAGCCATTTTTAACATAATTTGGAAGGTCTTGTTGGAGAGTATGTCCCCGCATTTCACCACAAAATGTTTGTCCATTATCATATCATCATAAATGATGTATAGCAGATATTGCGGCATACCCAGGTTTGTTAACTTATAGACAAGTCCTTCTAACCATACGGTGTCGAAAGCCTTTTCAAAGTCAACCAAGCAGGCGCCTGTACATTGTCGCTTTGCCTTGTTCCTGTTACGTCTCCAGTCGCCATGCTTCCTCTTTCGAGGGAAGAGCGTGGAGGTTATTATAATAATTAAAGAATTAAAGTTTTCTTTTTATTTAAATAATTATTTTATTTTTATTTTATTTTATCGAACTCAGCTATCTCAAGCTGAGCTCTCTTCTTTCTACTTTTTTCATATAAATTTACTTGTTTATATAGAACATTTTGTTCTAACTGACTGTGGCGTATAAACTGAACAAAACAATCTAGAAGTCTCTGTGACTTAGAATTTTGAATAAACTTTGAACGAAAATCAAAGTGGCCATGTTTTGAAATGAAAAATGTGCTTGTTATTAAAAGGGGCATGTTTTTAAATGTGCTGTAAGTGACTGGATATAGACTATTGTGTCTGTTTATTTATGAATTGTATTAAATGAGAATGGAAGATATGTGAGGATGTAGTTTTAGAGGTTGTGTTAGAACGGACATGAGATTAGTGTTAAAGCGAATAAGGGTAGTATTCTGGAATACAACATTCCACTGTATATCGGAAACAAGTTTCGTCGCTGCATGAACTGTATCATGTCGCGTTCGGAAGCCAAACTGGTTGTTAGGGATGATATCGTTTTCATCACACCAACCTATCAGTGCTTTGTTTATAATTTTTTCGAAGACCTTGCTGATGTTGGGAAGCAGGCTGATCGAGCGCAGATTAGCTGGATTGCTGTTCTCCTTACCCCTTTTGGGGATAGGGTGGACTACTGCAGTCTTCCAATGGGTTGGATAGTGTGCATTGTTTAGAGCGTTGTTAAACAAAGTAGTGTATACGTTCACATTTGGAATGCTATCTATTCCAGATGATTTCTTATTTTTTATTGAGCTAAGTATGTTTCTAAGTTCATCCTTGCGCACAAACATATTTGTATTTTCATTTCTGACGGGAGAATCCGCCCTATTATTTTCGCCGAATGTGATGAAACTACGGTTTTCGGATCGCCAGTTGTGAAGTTGATTGCGCAGCGAGCAATGTCTTTGACGGGCATTGCTTTCAATTTCAGTGTTAGAATGAACTGATTCGTTAACTCTGTACACTGCTTCGAAACAGGCTCCAATTGAATTCGCTTTCTTTTGCGGATCTTCGACTACTATTACTTCATCATTGGAGTTGATGTGCTCTAAGGTGAGTCCTGCGTTCAGCATTATCTGACAATTCTCGGGAGTCCGTGGAATTCGGAAACAGGGAATGTCATTGTGATCTTTTCTTCGACATATTTTCTTGATTTGTGAAAACATGTTCGGTCCGTTTGCTTGGACAGCTCGAATTCTGTTGCCCCACTCCTCATTTATTACTGCTCGGTAATTATCCCGGATTAGTTTTTGAAGATTTTTAATCAAGGACTTGATAGTTTTGATTTCATTGCTATTTGGGTCACTGAACCCCCTATAGCACAATTTCAGCTTTGAGAGCAGGGTGCTTTTTGGCCTATACAAAGCATCGATAGTTGCATTTCTGTATCGGTGGGTATAGCCATCCATATGAGCTACTTTGGGGATGGAACGATTCATTGTGTTAGTAACAATATCGTTCATAGTTAGGAGGTAATGATCGATTTCATCATTATGGAGGTTTCTATTAGTCGGTGGGTCTATGCCAATGTTGCGTATTTCTCCTTTTACTCTGCGATCGAAACGCGACCAATGTGCTTTTCGGAAATCGAAAGAGTGTACCTGGTCGTACTGCTCAAGTAGATGGTACTCGTTTGGCACGTGTATTACGGCTCCAAGTCCGTAATGATCGCTATCGTACTCAATTGTGCGAAGACAATTTCGAGTAGTTACCTCGGTATCTGGTAATTGAATTCGATCATCTGTCATAAGTAAATCCAGGAAGGAGTTACCTCTTGGATAAGACGGTGTACTTGTAGCGTACAATTCTAGTTTATGCTCGATCGCATTTGTTTGCCACCAATCAAACAAGGCATTGCCTCTGGTGTTCGAGGTCAGATTGCCCCAGGCACTGTGCTTGGCGTTAAGATCACCTGCCATTAAAAAGTAATTGTTTTCCGAATGTAACTTGAGACTTCGGAAAAGCGTATCGATTTCACTGATAAATTGGGTACCTTGAACAGATTCAGGACCGTAAGCAGCGACTATATATAGATGCCTTTGACTTTTTAGCGGAATGTCTATAATGCATGCCTCTAGCACCTGGAATTTGTGTACTTCCGTGCTGTAAACGACCTTATGGTGAAGACCTTTCTTAACTAAGATAGCGACCCCACCCGCTCGAAGAGAGTGTGGTCGATCTCGTCTAATTATGTTATAATTTTTGTAGCCCATTTAGTGCCTTTGGTTTAGCTTAGTTTCGCTAGCCAAGAGCACATCTGGGCATTCGACTTGGAGCAGATCGCCTAAATTATCCCTTCTTTCGATGTGGATTAGTGAATTTACATTCACAGCTATAATTTTTAGGTTAAGTTCAGACGGAGGGTTGAAGATTTTGATGTGGAGAGTTATTTGAGAACAGGGTTGAATAGAGAGTATCTATCCGCGCTCTTTGTTCAGTCAGTGTTTTTTTGAAATTCGGCAAATTGTCCTTGCATGGTTGTTATTTTTTCTGAATGTGCCGTTAGCGCAGGCATTATCCCATTGCTATATGTATGTTCCATGGATGCTGGTTGCTTAGAAGCACCGGCCATTTGTGCATATGACACACAAGGAGCCACGAAATTGTTGTAAGAACGAGTTCTCATTTTTTTCACTTCTTCAACTTGTTTCTTTTTGGATTCCAATTTTAATTTCATTTGTTGAAATTTAGGACATCCTCTAAAATTTGCAGTGTGACCTGTATTTTTACAGAGGACACAGGTAAGTGTTTTCCTACCTGGAAGCTGTTCCTTGCCCAAGGGGCATTCACCAATGATATGGTCGGAGAGGCACCTTACGCAGCTGAATTGCATATGGCAGTTTGATGCCGCGTGCTCGCAGCGTTGACAACGCATACACTGCAATACGCGATCGATTTTTCTTATTTTTTCCCAACTTATTGTTTGGTGGTTGAGGTGTTTGATGTATCGTAGAGCATCAACTTTACTGTTGGGACTCAGTGATACAATAAAGAAAGGCAATTTGCAATTGCGTTTTTTGGAGTTGGCGGTAGAGAAGGGTTTCAAACCTGTAAATTTTAAATTGTCGGTTTCGACAATTTTTAATTCCCCTAATACCTCCTCAGGGGAAAAACATGGATCAACTCCTTTTAGGAGCATGGAGATTATTTTCTCCGATTTCGGGGTGTACGTGTAGTACTCGCTTTTTGTCCTACCCAAAGCAGTCATTACTTTGCGATAACCTTCAATATCATCGCACATTAATTTTATTTTAGTGTTATTAATTTTTTACGTTTTGAAATGTTTGCAAGTTAACTCACCTAGTTTTATGTTATAACGTCCTTTGTTTCCATGGACGTAAGTATTATAGGTGGCGCCTTTTCCTTTTTGTTGGTTACTATGTGCTGGTTCTTTTGCTGCTTCTGCATTTCCTTTGTTTGCTGCCTTTTGCTTGCTTCCTGATGTTGTTCCTGATTTTTCCGTTGTGCTGTTGTATTTTCTTGGCTTTGTTGTTGCTGCACCAGGTCTTTTAATTTGAGGATTGCTTCTCTTTGTTTATCAAAGTCAATATCCGCAAGGAGTTCCGCCGGATCTGTTGCAGTACCTGTGATATTGTTATCTTCATCAGCAGATAATTCGATTTCACTTGGGTCAAGGTCAACCAATTCGTTGACTTCCTTTTGCAGTTTTTTCGCCATCCGTATTTGGCTTGTGCCGCTTTGTTATAATACTCGGCTGTCGCTCGAGTCGGCTCCGTGTCATCGCTTTCAGGTCTGCCTGGCCCCTTTTCATGAAAGGCGACGAACTCTTTAACACTTTGTTTGTTTCTACGTTTTTTTTTTTTTTTAAACAACCGCTGTCAGCGGCGGCCACACTGTGTAATCCACACTTGTACACTTACACTCGCGCGACTAATTTATTTATTTATTTTATTTTTTTCTTTTCTTTTGCTTTCTCCTGTTGTCACATATATGTCTTATCTCTTTGACGTGCTGGTAACGATTGCGATTTATGATCCTATTATCCGGTGTATGTTATAGGAAATGCGTTTTTTGTTTTGATGGGTACACTACACACCATGCCCCTCAGTCGTAGAAGTACATATATCAGTTACAAGAAACACCATGCCCCTCAATCGCAGATATCCGTATTGACGATCATTCAGAAATCCGTTGCATTCCAAATACTTAACCAACTCGGCATTGATGATCATTCCTATCACCTTGGATAACATAGACAATAATGCTATCGGTCGATAACTTTGTGGGAGACCTTGTTTTGCGATTGTCTGATCTCGAGCGATTTTCGATCAGGTAAGAAAGGTCTTTTGTGCATAAAATAATCGAAAGAGTGTGCCAAGAACCGGCGACAGTTCTGGAGCACCGTTTTTAAGGACTATATCTGTTATTCCATCCGGGTCGGTTGCCTTATTATAGTCCAATACACGGAGAATGCGTTGAATAGCCCGTGGATGTAACCTCACACCCGGCATTGAAGACCGCATTTGTGTTTGAATTTGAGGACAATCGCGAAAACATTGGCTTTATGTTTTGAGTCTATGACTACTGTCCCACTGCTCGTTACTAACGGAGGAAAAGAAAAGGAAGCGACGTGGCTGTTGATACATTTGGGTATTGACCAGAAGGGCCGCGAATCAGTTGGGCATCCAAGGAGTATATTTGTCAGTTTATCATTGTAAGCCTTCTTCGCACTATCAATCCCCTGGTTATGACTCGTTTCTGATCCTGACATATATACATGGGTGGTCTGAAACGTTTCCGACTTCAATTGGAAGATAGCAGCACTCGTCAATAAAAGCTAGTGAATGTAGTTGTGTGGCTTTTGACAGTTACTCACCAAAATTTCAGCCATTTTGGATACGTAGTTTTTATTTAACGGTCGTTTGAGTGAGGCGTTGTGAATGTTTTTGTGAAAATGTACAAAATTGAGTATCGAGCGGTTATTAAATTTTTGTTTTTGACATTTAATACGCCTACGCAAATCAAAGATGAGTTGGACTCTGTGTATGAGGACTCTGCACTATCATTTACCACAGTGAAATTTTGGGCAGCTAAATTTAAACGTGGCCATGAGAGTTTGGGGGACGATGAACGTTTGGGACGTCCACAAACTGCACCAACTGACGATAACATCGCTAAGGTTCATCAAATGATGCTAGGCGTCCGCCGAATTAAAGTGAGAGAGATAGCAGAGGCTATGAAAATGTCCAAAGAACGTGTTTGTCACATACTACATCACGGATTAGGTATGAGAAAGCTGTCCGCGCGTTGGGTGTCGCGTTTGCTCACGTTAGAGCAAAAACGTGTTCGAATGAACATTTCCGACGATCTGTTGCAGTTTTGGCGCCGACTAATTACTGTCGATGAAACTTGGATACACCAGTATACGCCCGAAACAAAAATACAGTCAAAACAATGGACTGCAAAGGGGGAATCGGCCAAAAAAAAAAAAAAACCGTTTTTTCGGCTGGAAAGTGATGGCGACTGTTTTTTTGGGATAGTCGTGGAATTAGCTTAATCGATTATCTTCAAAAAGGAAAAACCATTACAGGAGCATACTACGCATCATTACTTAACCAACTGAAGGCAGAAATTGCGGAAAAACGCCCAAATTTACAGAAAAAGAAAATCCTGTTTCACCAGGACAGCGAGCCGTCTCACACCTCAGTGGTTCCCATGGCGAAAATCCAGGAATTACGGTTTAAACTGCTTGACCATCCGCCTTACTCACCAGATTTAGCCCCAAGCGACATCTTTTTGTTCCCTAATCTACAAATTGCGCTCGGAGGACATAGATTTTCGTTAACGGAGGGGGCAATCAACTTCGTGAACAATTATTTTGCAGAGAAAAACGCCGAATACTATTTGGATGAGTTAGAGAGATGGGAGCATCGCTGGGAGAAGTGTGTAGAGTTATAAGGAGAGAATGTAGAAACATAAGAATACATTTTAAGAAAAAATGTCTTGTATCTTTGTTAGGTCGGAAACTTTTCACTCCACCCTCGTATATGCTAACTTCCAAACAAGCATGGTTTTTTAGCAAATGATCATGACATCATGCAGCAGTTGGGACGCGACGAGCGGAGTAACAGGTAAACTACGTCGCGCCCCGCAATGAAGTACCTAAAAGAAAGTTCCGCGGGCATTAACGAGAATATGTGCCTGGCGGGAGGTGGTTTTAGTAGGTCAAAATCTGGCATATCTCTGGAAGGATCCAGAGGCATCCTTTGAAGGTTTTAACCTTTCTACTGAAAAAAAAAAAAAAAAAAAAATATATATATATATGTATATATATATATATATATATATATATATATATATATATATATATATATATATATATATATAAGCATAGACCGATATAGATAAATGCATGTATAGTTATCCCCCTCATTACACTGTAGATAAGTTTCTACAAAGTTGCGTGTTGTGTGAAACCGTGTTATGTGACTCAGAGCCAGAACAAAAGGGGGCTTAGTTTTTAAAATATTATTAATTACGTGGTAGGGGCGTAGTTTTAATGTTGGGATGGTTCAAAATTTGTGGGTGACAGGGAGCAATTGTTATAAATTTTACTCGCATAAACGCTGTGCTTCCTCGCGACTGAAAAGAGCGTTGAACGCGCAGTTTCGGAAAGGAAACATACATTCGGTTTTAAAGGTTTAGATTAAATTTATTATGTCCGCTCGTTCAAGCGTTCGTCGAAAAACTGACTTACATCAAACCTGTTGAGATAAAACGTAACTTATCCGGTCAAATAGTAATGACCCATTTCGGACATTAAAGGCATTAAGAGATTGCATGCAATAAAACGTGATTCCTGCCAAGGTCATCTGGGTTTTTAGTTTTATTGTAAAGCAATTAAGGTAAGCTATTTCTTAAGTCTTTATTGCTTTTTTTCCTTAATATCCCTTTGTTTAGGATTTATAAACAAGGGCGGTGTGCGTCGGAAATATAAATCAAGACGGCGGTGGTATACGTCTTCGGATTTCGTCGTAATTACGGTAGAATGCATTTGCAATGAACCTGTGGCGGTTCTTTAAAGCTTTCTCAAAGAACCATCCATTTCTTTAAATCAACCTGCTTTTCCCTCACTCACAAGACACCATACCTACCTGCAATTTTGGGCAGCGTCAGCTACCTTTCATTAGCTTTCACCTGAAAGTAAAACCCCAGCAAGCATGCACATCAAACAAATTATGTCATGCATATTACATGAACCGTACCAACCCAATTAGCTCGGCTTGTCAGCAATTATAAACGATAAACACTCGCTGGCCAGCGTAATTGTTGACACAGCTGCAGCCGATATTCTTTCTACGGTTCATGAGTGAATATTGCTCTAATCCCAAGGTTCGCTACAGTTGCGACCAATTTCCTTTATCGGTTATCTACCGATCACGGGATTTGGGCACGAATATGATTGACGTTAGACAATCATACCCATGATCATGCCTAATGATGCTCCGGCCTGTAAAACAAACAAACACACAGTACCATACTGTGTTTATTTTACTTACCAACCGCTGTCCATGTTTCTCCTGGGTGAGATGTACGCTTGCACATTTGCAAGTCAAATTATTCACCATCGTACCCATGTTTCATATAATTAGATCAAACAAAAGCCACCATGGCCTTTGCCATAGGCGAGCAAACCTTCGGTTTACTTATCGCCACGGAAAAATCTATTGCCTGCAATGGCATAAGTCTGGGGCGAATATGTAAACAGCCGACGTTCCCATGTAGCCGGCTAAATCATAAATAATGTGCATCGCATCGTATGACCCGCGAAATAGCGTTTCTATTTATTTAGGACACAGAAACCTATTTCTTCCTTCGGCGATCTTCGCTATCGCATATCACAATAATGCCTGCAGTTCATTACAAAAGTCCATGTTTATTCAGGTGCATTTTCGTCGTTGCCAATAGACAGGCTGAAGGGCATCGTACTTGTCCTATATGGACATATATAAAATCCTCCCACACCGATGTAATCCACCACCGTTGAATCTGGCGGATATGGATTGCATCGGGGAGTCAGATTTTTACCGTCCAGCCGGGCACAGGTCTCAAGGTCTCGTGATCAAAGTCCAGTTTCATCCTGAGTGGAATCTATGAGTTGTGCGCAGATCCAGTTATCGTTTCGTGATTGGTTATCACCGTCGTGTGTTAGGTGAATTTATTAACATTTGAGAGTGTAACAACTACTGTAATAAACATTGTAAAATAGAGTGTCATTGTGCTGTGTAATCCAATAAGATTGTCAATTTATGTCACATCGTTCATGCGAACCGTTTGGATTTTGGATAATTGTGAACTTATTAACATTTGAGAGTGTAACAATTACTGTAATAAACATTGTAAAGTAAGAGTGTCATTGTTCTGTGTAATCCAATAAGATCGTCAATTTATGTCACATTATTCGTATGAATCGTTTGTATTTTGGATAATAAAGAAACTATGTTCAATAAAGTCAGAGGGTTTTTGTTTTTTCTCACTTGGAGGTTTCGCCGCTGCCGTGAACAATTACTAGTGAACCGTAGCTGCGGAATTGTGGAAGTTTAGTGAATCTAGCGCCCATGCCGGTGCCCTAACTAAAATTTTCCCACAAGCCTATTGATCAGTATAAAATTGTAAAAGAGATGCCAATATTGCACTATTTGTTGCAGGCATCTTAATGGCATTGTTTTTGTCGTTTATGAAGGTAGGATGAAATCAGTTCGGCTTTCCCAAAAGAATGTCGCGTAAGACCGATTTGGGGAGTAAGGAAATGGAAAAACGTAGGGTTTTGAGAACACTACACATTATCAAAGAGTAATAGCGCCTTTTTAGTGATAACACCACATACCTCTATTACACAATTAACAACGTTAATTACCCCCCCCCCCCCCCCTTCCATTAAAATCAATAACGAAAATTCGTGTCCTTATCCCATAAAATACACATCATATCCAAAACCACTATTCTCCTACATTTCAATAGCACATTTTGAAATCACATTTTCACCGTCCCTTACAACACATAATCTTATCCCAACAATGATAATTCATGGTCAAAACTTCCCAACGTATTTAACATATAAAAACTTTCCACCCCTTTTATCCATTAACTCGTACGTCATCATTCTTACCCTATAGGAATTACAAAATTCTCTTAACGAGGACCTTGAAAATATTTGTACACAGCCCTAGCGCAATGGCCCCAACGATTTGCCGCTATCTTTTATCGTGCACTTGACGATTTTTGAAGGGAGCCAGGTTAGTGAGCGCCAACTCAAATTTAGCGAGTCGAGAAACGATAAGGCGGGGTGTAATTGTATCCTGTTTATATAAGAATATGAATTGGCGATTCTATCTCTCAGTTTTCAGTTAGAATTCACACAGAAGCGAACTAAAATTAGCAACTCGATCTCAGTTGAAATGAAAACATGGTGGTGTGTATAAAAAGACAAGTTCGGTTAAAATACAAGTACAGTAAAAAGTTTTTTGTTACATAAAGAAAACAAGAAAAATGAACGGATATATACATAATAGCAAATAAAATAAAAGTCACATCAAACATCTTTTGTTACTATATTTTAATTGTGTGCAGAATCATATTGCAACTCCTCCCATTAAATTTCATAATCACACACGATACACTACCAAACCCATTCTTCTCTAATCACCAACTTGTGGCGCACGATCATTTCCCAAGCTATGCAAATACAAATTACGAGTCATTCACACCATAACCGGCAAGTCAACGCATCAGCATACAAATAATAACAAAGTATTAAAAGCTAGCGCCATACCAATTGTTTTCGCCTGCAAATATGAAATATATAGATAATAACAAATTACCATACACCAACGTCATAACAGGTGGCAGAACCCTGTAAAAAAGAGAGGGATATGAATAATTACCAATCGCCACCGGTGAACCGAACTGACGAAATATGTTTTAACCAATGCCAACTGCACTTTATGTGGATCAGCATTGACTAAGCTGGAAGAATTACTCGCGCCAGGCGATTACACTCAATATAGCTCAATGGCGACTGGGTAAAACTGCGGCAGGGTAATGACTTGTGTGTCGTTATTCCGAGTGGAAAGCTCAAATTTGTTCGTTTTAAATCATTTTCAACGTCTGACATAAAATAATTTAAAAAGCAGCTTTTAGATAAATTTCCAGTCACCAATGCTCTTGGTTTTTCTTTCTAATATACCGGTAAAGTGTTTTTGTTAACACCTTTAAGTGTACCAGGATTAAACGATCTGTAAACTAACAAGAGTTTTATCATAAAGTCCACCGACGGATTATTGCACAAAAGTAGCGTTCTTCCAGAAAGTTTTATTTGCACACAAAATAAATATAACTAAAATTGGTATTAACGTACTCACGATATTCTTCTTCTTATTTTTGGCATAATTTTAATGTGTTGACTGTGAAGTTTGTCTTTGGGGGTACAAACCACAAGATAATCCTCGAGGAATTTTAAAATATTGCGCTTGTCGCAAATTTCAAAACAACACACAGAGGGAGAGTCCCTCATTCACATCCTTTTATATGGGGACACAAATGTACCCCCTACATTTCTGTTTTACTGGTCATAGAATATTTTTCTTTGATTCTCGCTAATAGAAAAAAAAACTATTCAATGTCAGGTGCAAGGAAAATAACCGTCAATTTACTGGGAAGGGTCATGTGTGTTAGATATGTTTTTTTTTTTGTCGGAAGGTGGAAATCTTCAAAAGATATATCTCAACCGATCCAGAGGCATGCCGGATTTTTACAGACTAAAATCAACTCCCGCAGGCACATATTCCCCTTGCTCGCCACGGAACATCCTTTTAGATATTCCATCGCGGGGCTGGACGGAGTTTATCTCTTACTCCGTTCGTGGGATCGCAGCTGCTGCATCGTGTCAGGTAGAATATCATCTGCTGCGGACCATCCCTATTTCGAACTCAGCATGTATTCTATTACTCCTGCTGGAGTAACTGCCCGTCTCATACGTCTCTCCAAAACCGTTCGCGAGGTCTCGAATCTCACGCACTCTGTGAGTAGGTGTTCCGCATTTTCTATTTGGCCTTCGCAATACAAGCGGTATGGGTGATTCACATGCTTATACTTGTGCCAGTATTCCCGAAAGCATCCACGCCCTGATATTACCTGAGTCAAGTAATAATTCACCTTCGTTGCCAGTCTCTTAGGCTTGAGAGCTCTAATTTTGACCACATGCTCCGACGATTCTCTTATGAGACCTCATGGACCGCAGCCGTTTCTTTAGGTGCAATGTCAAGTGGTGTCCTCCCGTGCACAACATTTATGGCATTCTCGGATACTGTTTGGAATGTGCAGCTTACACTTATTGATGCGCGCCTATGTGCTGACTTCACTCCCCTCATGTACGACTTATACTGTGCGGCTCCTGTCCATATGTGAGCTGAATACATTATAATATAGGTATTGATGCCGCTTATCAGTTTCCTTATGTGGGCCATGGTCCTCCAACATTAGGTAAACTTTGAATACTCTTGCCATTTTTTCACTCGTTTTCCTCAGGTGTTCCTGAAGGTCAACGTGTTATCGAGGGTAACACCAACATATTTAATATAGGGGTCGGATCTGATTATTTGTCCTTCTATTTCCAAATCAATGTGTACAACTTTCTTGCGACTGCTTATTAAAACTGCCTCCGTCTTATGTCCAGCTGGTTTCAGTCCTGCCATATCGACCCAGAATTTAATGCTCTGGATTGCTTGGCAGCAAATATTCTCCAGGACATCTAGATATTTAGCTACGGCCACTATCGCCAAATCATCTTCATACCTAATGATTCTAACCCCTTCTGGTACATTGACCCTGAGTACACCATCATACATGATATTCCATAACAGCGGACCTAATACAGATGCCTGAGGTACACCCGCTGTTATTTTATAATCCTGTGGTCCCTCATCTGTGTCATACAGCAGTATTCCATCCGAGAGATCGTTTTTATAGTATACGTTCCAAGTAGGGTGAGATTGTATATTGCCCAACGCCTCTAAGAAGCGATTACAATTCACCGAGTTAAACTCATTTTTAACATCTAGCCTCACCACCGCCCAATATTTCTTTGTACCGCCTAGCCATCGTACTCCAGCTATCGCATTGCGAGCGATGTCGCACACCACAGATCGTGCCTTACCGGTTGATCTACCTTTCCGGAATCCATACTCCGATTCAAAGAGCCCTGATGTACCCTTAATGAATTGTTCCAGGCAAGTGGTAATTACTCACTGAAGCATTTCCTGCTGTGTCTGTGGAACGCCACCAATCATCTTCCCATCACTCCATGTAAAAACTCCCACAAACCTGGAAAGCAAGTACTCACCTGTTTATTGTTGAACCATAAAGTCTTAAAACGCATAAATCCATCAGCACCAAACAGTATTGTTCCTTATGGGCAATTTGGTTGCATCACCACGCAACCAACATGAACCGAACCAATCAATTGAACATGTCTCGGTTCGATTTCTGTCATGTAACAGGTATCTTCCACACATAAGGGCAATTTGGTTGCATCACCTAGCAACCAACATTGCCCGAACTATATCAATGAGATATACCCCTACGCGCCAGCCGCACACATGCAGGAAATATTTTATCTTTCCCTTTGCATACATGCCCACATCGATCGGTCATCCGACCGACAAATACGTGAGGGCATCCGGCCCACCGCCCAAGCAAGTCGAGTTCTCAAAATGGAAAATTACCATCGAGAATTCGACTACGTGGAGATGCCGCAAACATGTGCACGATCAGCATAAATGCCTTACGCAGTCGCTGATCGTGCAAACACTTCAACCCCCATATCGAAGTATTTGCACCGTGGAGGCAAGTCGGGCCTCCACGTAAAACGAAAAACGTGAGTCGAAGGTGGAGTGAAGACGCTAGTGTTGTGGCGCGTCCGATAATGTCTACGCAGTGTATTATTTTCGTTTGTTCATTTGTCTCGCGCAAACGAAAGGGTTGTGTTTAAGAACTTCCCAAGACAGTTCCAAAATTTTGTATATAATAAACGAAAAGTCGATCCGACCAAAGCACTATAGAAAGCGATTGTGCGCGAGAACGGAAATTAAAGACGATAGATAATGCGTATCATCAACAGTTTAAATCAATCAAACCTGGCCCCAGACTTGAGTTATCCGATTTGGTAATAGTACCGAATGAAATAAATAAAGTAGTTTAAAACTCATTGGACTGATTTTAGAATTGACCCAATCGGGAAGTTCATTGCTCGCCGTTGAAGTTCCTTGACGTTTATCCTTTTGCTGCTTCTTTGCTAATTGATCCGCATTTATTAATGATGTGTCGTTTAGTTGCATTACGATAGTCGCGATTATAGTAATGTAGAAAGGGCCATCGGCAAGATGCCCAATAAAATCAGTGTGTCTCGAGGCAGGGATCGTTTACAGAAGTAAAATGTTTCGAACTTTAGAATTCTACAGGGTGATCGTCAGCTCCAGTGATAACAAAGCCGGAAGCGGAACTTTTACCACCACATTGATGACAACCCATGGGGTAACTTCTTGGGATAGGAGTAGAACCGGTGCCAACGACGGCACATATACTTTTCTACCCATATGTCCAGCATGCACGACGGGCGATAAGACGACCGCGCCTCTGGATTCTTGACTCCTTTTGGAACAAGCACAAGCAGCTGCTTTTTCTATCGTTTAGAAAATTGTTCTGTTTGAAGGATGGCTGTGAAGAGACTGCTGAAGACTTCCGGGTTTTTTGTTAAAGCAGTCTTCACTACAGCGTTAGGGATACCATCCAGTCCCGGGGTCTTCTCTTTATTTGACAACCCTTGTAGCCAAGAGCACCTCTTCGGCGGTCACGGGTGGTATCTCTCCTTCAGTGATACTCCACTCCTCTTGTCCTCTCAACACCTCATCACACTGTGGGAAGAGAAAAGCAACAATTCTGGCCATCCCACTTTTACTCTTTGCATTCGACTACTGTTGTTCTGTAATCTTTTCATCACAGTCCTGTAGGCGCTGCCCAATGGGTTGTTACTTAATTCATCCGTTAGGGAGCACAACGCGTCATATTTACTCCTGTGGGTCACATTTCTCAACTCTTTCCATTTGTTGACGTATTCCGCATATAATTCTGGGTAGGTGTTACGGTGCCATGCGTTTTGTTGCAAAAGTCGTAACCTGCTGAACTCCGCTCGCACATGGGCGATTTCTGGGTTCCACTAATACACTGGTCTGATTGCCGCTGCTGGTTGTCTTTGTCGTGGCATAGAAGCATCACAATCGGTAGTTAGCCACTTCATGACTTTTCCAGCCTGTCTGTTCGCATCGGCATCTGTGTCAAACTGTTCGATTTGATCTTCCAGTATAAAATCGAACAGTTCCGCATCGAGGTTCTTCTCTTCCCACTCATTTTTCTGGGCTTTCTTCGCCAATTTGCCAGTGATGAATCCCCTGTGCGGTAATATTTCGTACATCACGACGGCCTCTCTCGTTTATGATGGTGTCATCAGGACCATCATTAAGTAACACTACATTTAGGACTGCGAAGGCTTCGAGTAGTACCTGGCCTCTACTGTTGGTCCTTGTGCTTCCTCATTCTCTTATCTATAGCTTCTTGTGTTACCCTGTCCAAAAAGCATTTGAATTCTTCTATTTCCCACCTTAACGGAGGGTAACAACGGTTTTATTATTTATTATTTATTGGGCTGAAGGAACCCGGAAGTTCATGACCTCACCGACTAGACTCCGCCATCGTTCTCTGTCCTGTCCGCTCTCCTTCCAAGCTTGACCATTCGATCCGATCTCCTCACGGTCAAACCTAACATTGTCCTTCCATCTCCGACGCGCGCGTCCGGCCGGTCTCTTTCCCTTTGGTCTACCGTCAAGAATTCTATGCACGGTCCTATCGTTGCCCATTCGAGCCACGTGTCCGGCCCATCTTAATCTTCGCGACTTGATTACTCTCGCTATTGTAGGTTTGCGATATAGCTCTTCCAATTCGTGATTATGGAGTTTCCTCCATTGTCCTGTCTCCTCGTCATATTTACCTCCAAAGATACCCCTCAAAACTTTATTCTCGAATCCGCGGAATTTGTTTTCTTCCCGTTTTGTGAGAGCCCATGTTTCGCATCCATATAGAACAATCGGCATGATTATGGTTCTATAGACACGGAGCTTTATGTTACATGATAGCAGTCTGGATTTCAGCAGTTTACTGACTGCGTGCCAACTAGCGTTGCCGGAATGCAGTCTTTTATTAATTTCCTTCGACATTTCGTTACTGGCCGTCAGTATTGTTTCCAGATGTTTAAACTCTTTAACTTTTTCAAATATCTTGCCTCTGGCGTTTATGTGTGTTACCTGATGTTCACCTGTTTTCGCAGTTTTTACTAACACTTTCTAGATTATCGCCCAGAACGGCGATGTCATCTGCATATGCGAGCACTTGTGTTACCCCGTTCAGAGATGATCCGGCCATGACGTCGTGTACCTTTCTGATGACATACTCGAGCACAAGGTTAAAAAGGCACGGTGATAGACCACCTCCCTGCTTTAGTCCGTCCCGGATTTAAAATAGTTCTGAGAGTTGGTTTATGGGGTATGAAGTCTTTTTGCTGTCGTTAGCTCGGGTTCTACTCATACCACCATAGTGTCGCGCACGCTATTGTCACTACTTGGGGGGTAAACGTTCGATTGTGGTTTCGTCTGGTAATTAAGCGGAAGATCGGTTCGTGGAATGCACTGCCGCGGATACAGTTCTATCCGTCAAAAGCGATTAAAACACATTCTTTGTTTCTGTTCTTTTCTTTAATTTTATTTCGCACCAAATGGTTAACGATTCAAGCACTATATTACAATTTTCTTATACTCGTATTTAGTTTATACTGTTGTTCAAAATTGTTGAGACGCAAGCACAGTATTCCACTTATATGATATTCGGTTAAAATAGTTTGCTTAATATCTACTACAAGATATGTACAATATTCACTTTGATTAGGTTTAGTTAAACTGGTTTTATTAATAAACAACATAAGCGCAGTATTTCACTTCAATGATATTCGGTTAAAATAAAACGAAATATAATTTGAACGACACAGCCGGTCCGTTAAATTAAAAACGAATATAACTTAGTACAACACTTAGGGTTCGGTTAAGTTAAAATGAAATATATATTGTACAACGCACAGGACACAATGTTATTTGATCAAAATTCAATATAATCTCCTTTCCTTTTTGAGTTCGCGCACTATATAATTAAGATTAATATAAAAACAACCCGTGGTTCACCCAGACGATTATTTTGGCTATCAAACTATATTATTTCCGCATGAAACGAACGCTATCGATGCGACAATCCAGACTGCATGTAAGGTTAACGACCCCTTGGGACGGCCCAAGTGGGATGTAAATTAACGTGAGGGCACGACCTGTCCTCACGGAATCCGAATTGAGATTAAATAATTTCATCGAAGCGATAGGATACCAAAATCCCATCATCGCCTCGATGACCATATTTGGTAATATATTCTTTTTGCGTTAGGTTCAACTCAAAAGGGGTTGAAATACACACACGATGATTGCCTCTGCTGCTCATCGTGTGCGTCCGCAAGTATGCAAACATGGCATAAGTCCCATCTACATGTTCGCACAGGTGCGAGTATCTCAACGGCAAAAGGGTTGAAATGTTTAAACGATCGCCGACTGCGTAAAGCATTATTGCTAATCGTGTACATTTCGCTGGTATATTCTCGCAATCGAACTCTGATGGTAACTTTCCATTTGCGAATTCGACTGTCAGGGCGTATTGGAAGATGGTTACTGGCGTTCGAAGGAACCGCCACAGGTTTTCTATCCTAACTCGCCCTTTGTTTTCGTTTATGCAAATTTGAATGAAGGCGGCATATTTTTTCAGGACTCCCAGCTCCACTACAATATGGTGGAGTCTTTGCCTTGCGACTGAGTCGTAGGCTTTTTTGAAGTCAACGAACGGTTGGTGAACCGTCTCTCCGTATTCCCACTTCTTTTCGAGTAGTTGCCTTATTGTGAACATTTGGTCGGTTGTTGACCGGTTCCTACGGAATCCACATTGGTAGTCTCCCAATATTTCTTCTGCGTACGGTGTGATTCTCGCCAGTATGACATTTGTTAATATTTTGTATGCGGTTGGGAGCAATGATATTCATCTATAATTTTCGCAGTCACATCTGTCGCCTTTTTTGAAAATGGGAACGGCTATTGAGGTTTTCCATGACTTCCTTATCCCATAGTGTTTGGATGAGCTGGTGGATCTTTCGAGCGGTTGCCTCTCCTCCATGCTTCACAAGCTCTGTCGGTAGGCAGTCAACTCCGGGAGCTTTGTTGTTTTTCAATCGATTTATCGCGTCTATAATTTCGCAGAAAGAGGACTCTGGGATCTGAGGCTCGGCTATATGTACGCTTGGTGCGTTTATTTGTGGTTGATGGGTGCGTACATTGAGCAGGTTTTCAAAGTATTGCTTCCATCTTGTCATGATATTGTTTGTTTCTGTAACCAGACAACCGTTTGTGATCTCGAATTATTTTGACTCTCCCTCGGTAACCATTTCTAATTGAATTTATGCCGGAATACATACCTCTCATGTTCTTTGCTCTAGAATTTTCTGGGATTTTTTCGATCCGAGCCTTCTCCCATTCGCGTTTTTTGCGTTTGAAGAGTCTCATTGTCTCTCTCCGAATCGTCGCGTATCTTTCTGCGTTGACTTCATCATATCTTTCTAAGTGGATTGCTCTGCGGCGTTTTCGTTCTTCGATCTCCACCCTGCACTCATCGTCAAACCGAGGTTTGGACTTAATTGTTTTCTTAAATCCTAATACCTTTTGGGCTGTTAGTTTGATTGTGTCTCTGATCGATGTCCATATAGTGTCTACACTATTAGCTTCCTCTTCCTCACTGCTTCCATTCTCTAGAATGCTAAATCTATTCGTTAGTACGTCTTAATATTCAGGCCTTTTGCGCAAGTCTTTCAGTTTATCAGTGTAACGTAACAACAGTAGAAATGAATTTCTCCTATCTTAGAATATGCGAATCGTTCCAGCCGCTGGACACTTCTGTATTCCATGGAAGAATTTCCAGTTGTCCAGATGGCCGCTGTTCCGCTGCTGTCTTCCTCGCATGTAATAGTATCAGTGCCAGACATCTTGTACGGCTCATTGATGAGTACCACGCCGGCACCATATTCCTTAACCGTTTGGGAAAGGAGATCTTGCGCGGCTCCACAGTGGTTTAAGTTGATTTGAATGCACTTAAACCTGTCCATTTTTATTGAGAAGATTGGACATCGCGTTGTGAAATGCTCGGTATTTGTATGTTGAGTGTTGGTTACCGTCTTTGCATCCTGATTCGCATAACATGCGTTTGGGTTGTGCATTACAGCCCATCGCTTTGTGGCCTATTCCACCGCATTTCAAACAGTTTTCCGAACGATATTTTTCAGATTTGCAGGATTCCGCCACATGTCCGTATTGCTAACATCTGGAACATCGTGTGGGTGTGAAGTGCTCTCATAGTCTGCATCTCACCCACGCAACCCGTAAAAGACTTGTAGCCAGCGACACGCTAGCCTTTTCTCTCGCATACAAACACCCAGTTATATTATCGGCGATGATAGCTCAGAAAAACTCGAGATCACTCATGGCCGTTGAACGGATCATACGATAACGGTTACGTTGTATGATCTAGTTTTTGGGGTACAGCTTAGTTTCACTTGGTTTTTAAATACAATAAATTACCGCCTATCAGCTTTTCTTGAAGGATGTAAGCGTTCTTCTGTTATATAGTAGAAGGCGTGTTCCTGTTAAAAATACGATCTGTTTCAGAACACACTTCAACTTGATCTCGAAAATATTACATTTTCATGTGCGCATAGTCACAGAATAAGGTCTGCACTTCATTTTTTTTGAAGAAGTTGGATGCCCCTTTGGCCACAACAAACCTCAAACACGTTTTGGGCGACTTATGATCAGTGTTGAGTCACTAGCAGATGAGTTCCATTTGGCCAACATTTTTACATCTAAAGCGGTTTATGATTACTGTTGAGTCATTGAAAGATTTGCCTCGCCCTAAATGTGGCGTTTTCGACTGTTACTATTGCCAAAGATGTGGAAATAGCCCTAATGAAGAAGAAAACTCAGCTTATGACATATACGAGGGTTGCCTCTTATGTTTCGGGATTTGGCAACCCTAGTGTTGTAATCCGGCAATTGACAGCTCTGTCGTAAACTTGGACATTTTTGAGGTTATACACACTCAGAACGTTTTGACATACGAGCCCTATTTGTGTTGTTTACAGTAACTTAAAAGATTCATCTCGGCCCAAAAATGGAATTAAATCGTCAACATTTTCGTGCGATTATTTTTTACAACTTTCGGCGTGGATTAACTCAGCAACAGTGCATGGATGAACTTCATTCAATTTTTGGCGATGAAGCTCCATCAAGGACCAGTGTTTATCGATGGTATGGTGAATTCAATCGTGTTCGTGGTTCACTCCAAGATGAATTTCGTGAAGGTCGTACAAAATCAGTTGTTGTTCCGAAAACCATTGATGCTGTGCGCGAACTGATATTGGAAGATCGTCATGTGACCCATCGTGAGATTGAGACAACCTTAGGCGTTAGTGGGACCAGCATACATTCAATATTGCATAAACATTTGACTGTCAAAAAAATTTGTTCGCGTTGGATCCCACACAATTTGTCAATCGCCCAAAAAAAGGCTCGTGTCAATTGGTCGAAAGAAATGCTCAAAAAATACGGTCGCGGTGCTTCGAAACACGTCTATGACATCTCGACAGGTGATGAATCGTGGATTTGCGCGTATGAGCCCGAAAGTAAACAGCAGTCGACTGTCTGGGTGTTTCAAGATGAGCCAAATCCAACAAAAGTTGTTCGCGCACGAAGCACTTCCAAGCAAATGGTCGCCTGTTTTTTCGGAAAAACTGGACATATCGCAACCGTACCACCAGAACAACACAGAACAGTCAATTCTGAGTGGTATACAACCATTTGTTTGCCAGTTGTCTTCCAAGAAATCAGGAAAACCAACCGCCGAAGACGGATCACTCTTCACGACGACAATGCGAGCTCTCACACATCGGCTGCGACAACTGCATTTTTGAGCACCCAAAACATCGATTTGATGGGTCATCCGCCGTATAGTCCTGACTTGGCACCGAATGACTTCTTTTTATTCCCGTACGTAAAAAACAAACTGAGAGGTCAACGTTTTTCGACACCTGAAGAAGCGGTTGCTGCATTCAGAATGCATGTGTTGGAGATACCTCAATCAGAGTGGCAAAAGTGCTTCGACAATTGGTTCAAACGCATGCAAAAGTATATAGATCTTCATGGGGAATATTTTGAAAAACAATAAAGTGATTTTCGATGATCAATATGTGTTTTTGTTCTCTAATCCCGAAATATAAAAGGCAACCCTCGTATTACTGTTAAGGTGTTCTCATTATTGACACTTTATATGTAAGCTTAATAGAGACTATTTTCTAGGGTAAAAATCGAATGACAACCGGGTGCGGCGCTTCGCTAAATAATACACATTCTCACCAAACTCCGGTATCGCCACTCTTATGCCGCTGTTATTTGTATATGCCCCCAGATGTAGCCCAAAGAATCTTCATCCAACTCTTCTCCTAAAGTGTTTTCCAATTGGCAACACTTGCGGATAAGTGTCCTGATTCCACTAGAGGCAATCGATCTTGAGGTGTCCACCAATAGTTAGAACACCGTGGAAAGTTGCTGACCTAAGGCATGAATGGAATCATTTCAATCACCCACCGATGGCGACGTCTAAATCGGCATTTGAATATCAATTTAAATGTTATTAAGATGTCACATCTGTCATCCGCCGGCAACTCGTAACGGGGACCACCCATCTATTATTGCCTAGAAGCACATCGAAACCAGTGCAGAACATAAATTGCCAACCAGCCCACTCGGTGTGAAGCGCCTTATCGTATAGCTGTTGGCATCGACACTCTTAACGCGAAATGTCACTGCCAACAGAACGAGTGATTATTAACTTCACACCTCGTCGGCTAATATCACTAGACAACGACACGCTCTCGGCGTTAAGCCGACGCTTCAGTTTTAGATAAGTAAATTCACGCATTTGGGAGTATGTATATGCCCGGAGCTGTAGGAAAGCAGCCAGGTGACAGTTTTAGGCCTATACTGTTCCCGTCAGCCTGACGACTCAATTATGCGCAATGAGACGACTAGATACCTGCCCCGAGTACAGCTCAAATCAAAGCATTCGAAGGTAGCAGAGATACCAACCGGTATGAAGCGATCACCAACACCCGTGGGCTGTGTGTTTATAAACACCGATCACCAGCAACGGGCCGCGATCAACTTCAGGACGCTGGCCGCTAGTTTTGCGTACGAACTCGCAAGTGCGCTCGTTAATTACCGTGAAATTAATTCGTGCGATTTGATAAGATATTGACATTCATTACGATAATTGGTGCACTCGCGTCAATAAATGGCACAGTGCGGAATGCGTAGGTTGACCGTTGCGCCGCAGGATAATTTTCTGGTAAGCGAACAGGACGTGAAAGGCGGGTCTGCCCCCGAAGACCCCATGTAGTGATGCTTGTTGCGACTTTTGTAATGAGCTGATATTTAATGGGCCCCACGGCTCGATAATGGTGGTAGTAGTGTAGCTTGGTTACAAGCGTTTGCTGGTAGGCGGTGGGAGGTGGGCGATAGGCCGATGTAGTCATCTATATGAGTCTCGGTTCCTCGTACCTCACATGTGCGTGCGATTAATGATCAACCGAACGGCCAGAGGAACAGTGTGTGCCCCATCAAAACACTCTGAGGAATAAATGATTTTTCGCCGCTGGGCGAATTGAGCCGCAGGTATAGAGGAATCTTGCGCGTTGAAGGCTCCAATTAACCTCCCATTGTGTGTTGGTTGACAGGGACAAGGGGAGCAAATGTAGTGAACTGGATATGGTCGGCGGTTGAGATGAGCACCTGCAAAAGTTGATCGTAATTGTGCGTGGGCTTGGTATGCAACTACAGCGAGAGGCTATGGCCTGAAGGAAGGCGGAATTTTAATTTACTTGCCGCTGGCATTGTTAATCACCTGTCGATGGGGGATGGGCCGACGAACCGGGACAATAACTTTGAATATGGGAAGTAATTGCATGCTGAGGCTACAGAATGCGTTAGATGAATCGTTTCCGCTTTCGTTCGCCTAGAGGGAGGACATAAGTGATTGAATAATGTTAACGAAAGCATGGGCTCTAGCTTTAGGTCGGTTACGAATCGGGGATAAGTGGAATAATTACCCATCGAACGCTTGAACTAAATGTACAGCAATTACGGTGCAATGTGTACATTAGATATATATGTCGTAAAGGTTTGTAAATAATGTAAGGTATGTATGTAACAGTTTGGAAAGTGTGGGTGGTAATTAGTGGGGCGTCGACACGGACGCGGGTTTCACTAATATACCACTGATAGTTCTCCGAGGAAACGAAAACAGAAACCGCACAAGGTTATACGAGAGTGGAAAATAAATAAAATTCACGAACGTATTGTTTAAAATAAAGTTTTCTTTATTGCGAAAATTCGAATTCACATGAAAATGTTTTTCCACTTATTTTAGATATTTTTCTTATTATACATCACGGCTCACATTAGGCACTATTAAATGACGAAAACCACTGAAAACTGTTTTAATTGAGTTATCCCTTTATAATTAACTTAAGCGATACTTGTGCAAGCTCGTACGTGACCTCACGACTCCTATGACTCTACTCCTCGGTGGTAAAATCTGACTGACTAATTCCATTGGAAGTCATCAAAAGGAAAGGAACCCTGAAAGAAACTGGAAAGGAGGCGGAGTTACACGATTAACTTGAAGTAGTTAATCGTGATTGGACCGGACGGAATAGGCATACATTATGCATGTGTAGGTATGCCATGCATACGATCGTTCGGCGACCGTGGTGGATGGAGGTACATCGCTAGTGCATTTTCTAAGAAAGTAAACACTAGCATGTGGGGTGTGAAAAACCGAAACCGATGATTTGGTCATCCTAATGGAAGGCCATAAATCATCATTTCGGTTGCCGATGATTAAACATTGCAACGAACATAGGGTGCAGCCATTGCCAGATGTTGAAAGTAAACATTTTCTGGCTGCATCTCGATCGTTGCTTGATTACAGTCTCTGGACGTGGGGATCGATAATTGGAAGCCAGCGATTGCTGGTAATCAGGGACATGTTTGGTTTGCGTCAACAGAAACCTTGTCGGCGGTAGCAAATCAATAGGGGCAAATAGCCGCATGCATGTTATGCCGAGGGTAAACAAATACAACGAGTCACAAGGAACTCTTGTTGATTGTTGTTTCCATAACTTAAGGCTATGGAAACGAGATGCCCTGGCAGTATGTATGCCTAAAGATATGATTTCAGATGCCATGGCAATGTGATGATTTTGCCGTGGACTTATGCTTTTTATTTAGGAGATAATATACGCCTCGGGGGTGAATTTTCGATGCCACGGTAAGGTGATAAGCTTTGCCGTGGGCTTAATGTTTCTTAGGGAATATGGTCTGGCCGAGGGTAAGTTTTCGATGCCACGGCAAGGTGATAAGCTTTGCCGTGGATTTAATGTTTTCAGTGGTGGTGATGGAGAAAAGGGGGTTTGGAAGGAAATCCCCTACAGAATAGGTAAGCTGCCTAACAGAACTTCAAAACAGTTATCCGATTGGGTAACCGTAATAATTCCGGCGATTTGGCTGGGGGTAAATGCCGTAGCAAGGTTACGCAACCTTGCTGAATTTCGACCGAGAGGTAAGTCGTTCGCCTGGAAAAGTGGGGATCGAGCGATGCCTGGCTCTTCGGGCCCTGAAAAGCCCCACATCACTCCCTCCCCAGTGACGTAGTCGCGAAACAGGTAAGGCAGGTTAGGGGGTGGTAAGTTGGTTATGGGCGCGCGTGTGAGCGCGAGTACGGGGAGGTTGTGCTGGTGGAGTAGGAGTGGTGTCAGTAGGTGGAGGTGATTCTGGAGCGGAAGCTTCCAGAAAACAGGGCTTAAGCCTTTCGACGCTGACCGTGGATCGCTTGCCTCTAATGTCGATCTCGAAGACGCGGTCACTGATGCGGCGGAAGACTTTGAATGGGCCATCATAAGGTGGGTCGAGGGGTTTTTTGACCTTATCCACCCTGACAAAGACGTGCGTGCAGCTGTGCAGTTCAGGGTGGACGAAAAGTTTTTTGGAGCCGTGCCTGGTTACAGGGGTTGCCCTAACCTTACGTAACAAGTCACGGAGATGTCCCAATTCACGAAGTTGGTCACGCGGTGTTTTGCCATTCAGGAAAAGTTCTCCTGGAAGAAGGAGGTTGGTACCATAGGTAAGCTCTGCTGCCGAAGCACCCAGGTCCTCCTTAATACTTGTCCTCAGGCCGAGGAGGACAGTTGGAAGGGCGTCAAACCATTGAGTGTCATTATGACACATGAGTGAGGCTTTAAGAGATCTGTGCCAGCGCTCTATCATCCCATTTGATTGCGGATGGTAGGCGGTGGTACGACTTCTTTGGCAGCCGAGAAGATCTGTTAGCTGCCTAAAAATTGTCGCCTCAAATTGTGGACCTCGGTCCGAAGTAATGGTGGTTGGTACACCGAAGCGTGTGACCCAAGTTGAGTAAAAGGCCTTGGCGACTGATTCGGCAGTAACTGCCCGGAGAGGTGTCGCCTCTGGCCATCGCGTGCAGCGATCCATCATAGTGAGGATATAAGAAAATCCTCTTGATGGAGTAAGCGGTCCCACTATGTCTATGTGGACATGGGCGAAGCGTGCCGTGGGAAGCTTGAATTGCGCTGGCTCCAGTACGTTATGTCGCGCTACCTTGCAGCGCTGGCACTGGAGACAAGCACGGGCCCAACCGGTGAGATCTTTATTCATCCGGGGCCAAATGAATTTGCGACGGACAGCAGCGGCTGTTGCTCGGCCGCTGGGGTGGGCTGGGTTGTGGTAAACCTGGAACACGCCCTTACGAAGTTTCTCGGGAATGTAAGGTCTAGCGGTTCCAGTGGAGACATCACACCAGATTTCGCCCAAAGGGTCGCGAAGAGTAATTTTCATAAGCTCTAGTGCCGTATCGGCAGTTAGGAGGGACTTGAGCTGTTCGTCCTCCTCTTGAGCTAGGGCAAGATCAGCGTTATTCAAGGCGGTACGCAAATGAATCGTATCGATTCGAGAAAGGGCGTCCGCCGTGACGTTCTGTTTACCAGAGATATGCCTGATCTCCGTAGAATATTGCCCAATGAGGTCTAATTGACGCTCTTGTCGGGGGGAGGCATTTCCCGACTTCTTCCGGAACGCATAGACCAATGGCTTGTGGTCTGCTAAGATGGAGAGTGAGCGACCTTCTATCATATGACGGAAGTACTTAACAGCGCTGTAGATCGCGAGCAATTCACGGTCATAGGCGCTGTAACGTCGCTCGGTGGGACTCAGCTTCCTTGAAAAGAAACCAAGTGGTTCCGGACGGCCTTCAATGTCCTGTTCGAGGACGGCTCCGATTGCGGTATCCGATGCGTCGCATTGGATAGAAAGTGCCGCTCCCTCGAGAGGGTATCGGAGTAAGGTGGCATTTGCCAATTGTTCTTTGGACAGTTGGAATGCTCGATCTGAGACTTCTGTCCAATTAATGGGGCGCTTATCATTGCGCTTAGCTCCTTTTAAGAACTCATTTAGGGGAGCTTGAACTTGGGCAGCGTTCTTCAGGGTAGGCCGGTAGAAGTTCAGCATGCCCAAAAATCGACGAAGCTTACTCACGTTTGTTGGTCGAGGGTACTTCATGAGGGCCTCCACACGGTCTGGAAGTGGGCGAATGCCCTGGTTGTCAACGACATAACCCAGATAGGTGATTTGCTCCTTGGCGTATTGACACTTATCTGGGTTGATGACAAGACCGAATTCACGGAGGCGCTCTAGGACCTGACGTAAGTGGCGCTTATGTTCGGCGTGGTCTTTGGAGGCGATGAGAATGTCGTCAAGATAAGCATGGCAGCAATTAAGACCACGTAAAGCCGTGTCGATATAACGTTGGAATGTCTGTGCGGCATTCCTGAGGCCGAAAGTCATCACTTTGAACTCGAAGAGTCCGAAAGGTGTAATGACTGCGGTCTTGGGGATGTCTTCAGGTGCCACCGGAATTTGGTGGTATGCCCTGGTGAGATCCAGGGTAGTGAAGACATTGCACCCTCGTAACTTGTACGAAAAATCGTAGAGGTGTGCAATTGGGTATCTGTCCGGGACAGTTGCTGCGTTCAACAGCCTATAATCGCCACATGGGCGCCACTCACCAGAACGTTTCTTCACTAAGTGGAGTGGGCTTGCCCAGGGACTGTCCGACGGTTGGCAGATACCTAATTTGATCATATGCTCGAACTCCGCGCGCGCCGCGCGTAATTTTTCCGGAGCCAGTCGACGTGGACGCTGGCTCACCGGGGGACCACGTGTTTCTATATGATGAAACACCGTGGCTTTATGTCGGCGTTGGTTAGGTAGAGGAATTGTTGTACTCACAAATTCCTGTACCATAACCTGGAATGGGTCTATGCACTCTGTGGCCCCTGAAGTTGCCGCTGGTGATGCCGTCATGGGCAAGGGGGGTGCGGTTGGAGCCACAAGTCTGTTATGGGTCGAATCGACCAACAGATTATGTGCACCTAATAGGTCGGAACCTATCAGGGGTTCATTCACGTCCGCAATGACGAAACGCCAAGTGATCGGACGACAAAGACCCAAGTGAAGTGTCAGCTTTTTACGTCCGTACGTAAGTATCGGCGTATTATTTGCGGCTGACAATTTAAGTGCGGCTGGCACGCGGTTGCGCGGAGCAAACGATCGCGGGAGGACTGAAATATCGGCGCCGGTATCGACAGTAAAAGCGATATTCAGTTTTGAATCCCGGATGGTTAGGCGACTTATCGTATGTGTGCCGGCCGATTGCGCGAGGGTGTCGGTCGGCAAAATTAGTTTAAAGAGCGCCTCTGGTTGGTGGAAGGTTGCGTCCAACCACAAGGCGCTTTGCAATTGAATGCGCGATCACCATATCGCTGGTGATTGGCGCACCAAGGCAGAGTAACGGCATTATCAGGTATGTTCTGCCTATTAGTATTGCCGTTACGGGGAGGTCGAGCCGGAGCTCGCTGGGAATTGGCCCGGTGAGGGCCGTTTTGGGTGGGATTGGCCCTCTGTGGGGCATTTTGGGGAATATAGGCCCTCTGAGGGGCATTTTGGGAGAAATTCTGCCGATTGAGAGGACGGCTCGGCATGGCTCGGTTCTGGGCGCTTCGAGGATTGTTCCTCACCTCCGCGCGCAATTGCGTTATCTCGCGGAGGAGTGAGGTTTGAAGCGCCCGAAGGTCAGCAGTGGTTAATTGAGGTGGCGAATTTCTTTGGTTAAGGTTGGGGCCTGCCTCTGGATTCCCCTGAGGGAAATTGGTTGAGGCGGGCCTTCTATGAGGCAATTGAGCTTGAGGAGAATTGGGAGTTGAGACCAATTGATGGGCTGAGAAAGGCAGACGAGGGTGCCGTGCAGGCTGGGCGGCGTGTTGAGAAACCGCCGCTACCTGGTACGCAGGAGGCTCAGAATACTGATCTGAGCTTTCCATAATTGCGTCCGCAATTTTGGATAAATAGCCCAAACTCTGATTGGGTTGGGCTATAAGTGCCGAACGGGCATGCTGGGGAAGACACCTCAAAAAGTGAGGCTTTATTAGGTCGTCCCCAATCCTGGTCCCCGCTATAGAGCGTAAATGGGTCAGGAAAAGAGATGGTCTCATCCCAGAAAGGTTGGATACAGCGGCTAAACGTTGTTGCCGCGCGCTTCCAGGCTCATCCAATGCGTCGAGCAGAGCTTCACGCATGTTGCTATATGGGTTGCGGCCGGCCGACCTTATTATGTGTGCAACATGCGGTCGTTGAGTGCGGTCAAGCACTTTCAACAGCTCGACTGCACGAAGTTGTTCGTCGTGCAAGGCCGAGGCCTGGAAGATGCGGTCTGCCACTGCAAACCATAGGTCTGGGTCCTCCTCATCGAAGGGGGGAAGTCCTATATTTAAATGACGAGTCCCGTTCCCGAGGCTGGAAGCATCGCGGAATTCTTGGGACTCTGGGTGCCTATGAGCTTGTTGTGAGGTACCGGCACTAGTTGTGGGCATAAAAATGCCGGAATCTACCAAAGGGCCGGTACCAGGGGCGTTAGGAACAGTCGGGAGTGTGTCTGTAGAAGTAGGCTGTGGTCGGTTCACGACGCTGGGGGCAACGGGTGGTGCCAGGGGAGTAGCTTGTCCGGGCAAGTCTAAGTCAGTATCGACTTGCTCGGTTGGGAAATCGACGCTGGATGCGTCGTGGAACTCGAGAGGCTCGGATTGTTCCAGAGCCTTTTTGGCCATGGTGTTCCGCGTGTTGACCATTATGGGTTGTATAACGCGAAACAGGAACTCAAGGCGTAAGAGGACGCGAAGAAAGGTGAATGAGGTCAAGTAAAAGAGTCAAAAGAGGACGCGAGGAGTTGGGGAAAGAGGCCAACGAGTTAAAAGGGGTCGCAGGGAGTCGAGAGAACCGACGAACGTCCCAAAACAATGGTTCTCACAAGTCGAAACAGGTCGTGCGAAAGTTGGAAGTGAAGTCAAGTGGAGTGATGGAATCTTGAATACCCCCGAAACGGTTTTATTAATTAAAATGCGTCGAGCGATAGTCGGAGGAGTCGTATGTGCAATTACCGGTAGTTGCGTGTTAATCAATACCCTGATGGGGCTTACAATGTTTATTATATGAAAGCGATCGATGTAGCGTACGCGTAAGATAAAACGTTTTTACATATAATAAATAAAAATCATTTGCTTCTTTAATTACTATTTGTTCTTGTTTTATCGTTCCGATTGTTATTTGGGAAAAATGAATTCACTTTTTGTATACCTATTTGATTAAGATGAAGTAAAGAAATGGAAATGTAAAGGAGAAATTGGATTTGTATAATTTTACTGCTATACTGTTTGCACTTTAATTTATATGAGTAAATCTTTTGTAATGTTGAAAACTTTTAAAGTATTTAAAACATTTGCGAAATTTTATCAAATTTGGAATTAAAATTTTTATTTGCCAGGCATGCAATTTAGGAACCAGGCAGGCAAGGAAAAAAATGAACAGCGGTTTCTAAACTAATGAAAATGAACTGGGGCTTTTTTTTTAAAAAAAACTAAATTTAAGCGGATTGGCGTCCTAAATTTCGTATTTCGTTCTCGTAATTACTATAATTTTGAAACGTCCTTTTATTAGTTGGCTTGCTGTTGTTTTTTACTTATATTGCGTATACTAGGATTTTAATCAACATTGCTTTTTGCAGGATACACTTAAATAAAGATAATGTCGCCGAAGAAAAATTCGACTCCTTTCCAAACGATTGATTTTTGCTTTCTTTGCTTATATTATACCTAATTACAATTTACAATAAAAATATCGGTTTAGCCAGTGCTTGTAACAATATGAATGAATTTAATTTTGTGTGCATATCATAATATAGTAGATTTTATTTACAAGTTTTCGAGTAAACGGCAGTGGTGCATTGTCTACGTATTTTTTAAACTTATATTTATATCAGGCGATTCGGAAGGAGCTCACCGAGAGGAGAATTAACACTTTTTTGAAAAAAAAAAAAAAAAAAAACAGGAAGAAAAAAAAAAAAATGGAAAAAGAAAGAAAGAAAAGGTTACTTAGCTTGATTTCTGCTGTTATTTGAAAGTGGCTGCTTCTAGTCCTGGTGTCGCTGAAACGTTGGCTAGAGTTGGATTGCGATGTTGTAATATTGTTGTGCTGAAGTTCGTTGGACGTTGTGTTGGGGCTGTTGTTGGGTGGACGTCACTGGGTGGTTGGCCGCTCTCGGTAGTCCTCGACTGCTTCCGGTGATGTTATGCCAGGTGCTGTTGTTGGGCTGGCGTTGGGGCGTACCCTTTACTTGTCTTTTTCTTTTTGCACTCGGTTCCGGTGTTAGATGTTCGGGTATATGTTGGTGTCACTTGCACTGCACTGGTTAATGTTCCGAGGATTGCGAGTTCTTCCATCAAACAAAGCTTGCGTGAAAAGGTGCGCGTTCACTGGTTGTGGTTACCAAAAGTCACTGGTTGATCAGAAGTTGCGTGTTCCTTTCGCGGTCACCAATGTGGGTGGTAATTAGTGGGGCGTCGACACGGACGCGGGTTTCACTAATATACCACTGATAGTTCTCCGAGGAAACGAAAACAGAAACCGCACAAGGTTATACGAGAGTGGAAAATAAATAAAATTCACGAACGTATTGTTTAAAATAAAGTTTTCTTTATTGCGAAAATTCGAATTCACATGAAAATGTTTTTCCACTTATTTTAGATATTTTTCTTATTATACATCACGGCTCACATTAGGCACTATTAAATGACGAAAACCACTGAAAACTGTTTTAATTGAGTTATCCCTTTATAATTAACTTAAGCGATACTTGTGCAAGCTCGTACGTGACCTCACGACTCCTATGACTCTACTCCTCGGTGGTAAAATCTGACTGACTAATTCCATTGGAAGTCATCAAAAGGAAAGGAACCCTGAAAGAAACTGGAAAGGAGGCGGAGTTACACGATTAACTTGAAGTAGTTAATCGTGATTGGACCGGACGGAATAGGCATACATTATGCATGTGTAGGTATGCCATGCATACGATCGTTCGGCGACCGTGGTGGATGGAGGTACATCGCTAGTGCATTTTCTAAGAAAGTAAACACTAGCATGTGGGGTGTGAAAAACCGAAACCGATGATTTGGTCATCCTAATGGAAGGCCATAAATCATCATTTCGGTTGCCGATGATTAAACATTGCAACGAACATAGGGTGCAGCCATTGCCAGATGTTGAAAGTAAACATTTTCTGGCTGCATCTCGATCGTTGCTTGATTACAGTCTCTGGACGTGGGGATCGATAATTGGAAGCCAGCGATTGCTGGTAATCAGGGACATGTTTGGTTTGCGTCAACAGAAACCTTGTCGGCGGTAGCAAATCAATAGGGGCAAATAGCCGCATGCATGTTATGCCGAGGGTAAACAAATACAACGAGTCACAAGGAACTCTTGTTGATTGTTGTTTCCATAACTTAAGGCTATGGAAACGAGATGCCCTGGCAGTATGTATGCCTAAAGATATGATTTCAGATGCCATGGCAATGTGATGATTTTGCCGTGGACTTATGCTTTTTATTTAGGAGATAATATACGCCTCGGGGGTGAATTTTCGATGCCACGGTAAGGTGATAAGCTTTGCCGTGGGCTTAATGTTTCTTAGGGAATATGGTCTGGCCGAGGGTAAGTTTTCGATGCCACGGCAAGGTGATAAGCTTTGCCGTGGATTTAATGTTTTCAGTGGTGGTGATGGAGAAAAGGGGGTTTGGAAGGAAATCCCCTACAGAATAGGTAAGCTGCCTAACAGAACTTCAAAACAGTTATCCGATTGGGTAACCGTAATAATTCCGGCGATTTGGCTGGGGGTAAATGCCGTAGCAAGGTTACGCAACCTTGCTGAATTTCGACCGAGAGGTAAGTCGTTCGCCTGGAAAAGTGGGGATCGAGCGATGCCTGGCTCTTCGGGCCCTGAAAAGCCCCACAAAAGAGCTTATAGCAAACTAAATAACAGTATGTTGTAAAAAGTAGTTGTTACGTTTTAGAAAATAAAACAGATGCGTTGTGACATGAAGGTTTTGTTGTCGTATGTGTATTTGGGAAAGCTGGGCATTAAAGGAAGTAGGTACCGAATGTTTAAGGCTATATTTGCAAGGTCCGACTGCTGAGTTTGTGGTATTGCGGCCTTTGGACAGTAAACTAGTAAAGCGGTGGCAAACTACAGCAACTAAAATCTCATGAGGTGGTGGCTACAATTACGACGGTTTACTTTTCAAAAACTGAGGTCTAAAAAAAAAAAACTGCTACCTGAAAACACTTATCCATTGAGATCTGCTTCCCACACTAAGTGAATCCACTTAACGTGAATACTTCGATGTTGACTAATTTGTTTTTAATCAACACATCAAATTACATAACCCGAAATGCATAAACCCGCAATGAAATCATAGAGTCCAAATATTCATGTTCCCCATCTATAAAGTAAGAAACTACGTGGAAACGATGTCAATAGGACTCCTCACGCTGCTTTCTTTATATATACTCTTAGAGAAGACGAACCGACAGAACTAACTTAGTGCACTGAAATGCCATTAGATATCTGTTGAAGTTCTTCTTGAACTAGGTTATAAAGCTCTGGAAACACTCGGGATGGGACACTTGTGTAAAAACACATCGCTTACGTTCGCAATAACTCGAAGTAAAAAACAAGGGCCAACGATCAGTCAGGAATCGCAATGTAAACATTCGCCCAGATCGCAGGTAAACAATAAACAAAAAAAAACTTAAAGAATGCTTAGATTGCTTCCGTAGATGGAGTGTCCTTGATTACAAAGAGCAAAAAATGAAGGGTAAAAAGAATTTGAAAAATTACTAATCGGCTTTACGATATAAAGCCGAGTCTCACCCACCGATCGAAACGTTCATTAAAATTGTAATGAGCGGACGGCGTCTCCTAAGTTATCTTTCGGATGGGGCGTTCGCAAACCGATCCCGATGGACTTTAACAAAAAAATAATAAAAAAAAATCAACGTTATAAATTAATCAAAAACAGCACTCTAATTAACCCGTCAGCGAAGACGATCATAATTAATTAAATTAATGATCCAAGTGTTATTCCTAAAATATGGCCGCGTTAGAAAACAAGAATCAATAATCCACCTTACAACGGCAGTTGTTTCACAAAATCAGTGACATTTTTAAAGACGACTGTAATTTTTAAATATCAATAAAGGACTCATTCACAAACCGTCAATAAGGGTTGTCATATTTTTATATAAAAAGTCGAAGTGTGGTATTTTCTATAAAAAGAAAAACGACCAGTCGTAGGTCGATGTTGAGTGACGTGTGTTAAGAAATTGCCCATTCCAGTGTAGTGTTGTATACTAAGGCAGGAATAAAACAAACACTGAACAAGGGATTGACTTGAAATGTTTTGTGATTAAAAGCCTCCACAAGAAGAAATAACACAGTTGTATGAAATACTTCCTAGGATTCGTGATTCCTGTTACTCTTGGGGGGTAGGGAGTCGCGACGCCTGCATGGGCGAGAGTTCTACTACCAACCCACGTCATCACTAACACAAAGATTAATTGTTCCGCCGAACAAAACAACGAAACGCAGCCACGTTTGTTCACCAACACAAGGGGTAAAACTCCGCCACAAGACAGTTAAATGAAACTCTCTTGTTAGTTTATTATTTATTGAATTTGGTGATTACAGAAGACCGATTCTAAGTACACTCAATTACAGGCAACGGACTTGAATTACACTTATCGGTTTTAATTAAAATTACCGTATTCGACTCAACACTAGCCACGACTCGGGGTACAATACGCGTGTCCGCAGCGTTACGGACAGCGGGAGCGGCATGACGGATAGAAAACGCCTCAACGATTTTCAATCGTTTGGGGTGAGTTTTTGGTGGTGTGGTGAAAAGGATGTGAAATTTCCTTTGACCAGTGACCAATGGAAGGCGATCTCGGGGACGCGGTGTTGTATGTGTGTGTTCGTACACATCACCGTGTTCATCGATGCGTTTAGCCAAGGATAAACGGAACCTAGGACGAGGGAAAAAGAACAAAGGGGAAACGACGTAAGGCATCTTTCGGTAATGAGGGTCAGCTACCTAAATAACAGCCACTCATTAGATGCTAAAAGGGATGCGATAAATTATACAATAGAGATGGTATATCGTCTCTCTGCCGACTGGAAGAATCGGATTCTTTTGTTTGCATATGTTTATGCGATTGAATCCAATCCGACGGCAAAGCGTGACGTCGGAAATTGTTTGCAGATTTAAACAAAGAAATATTTCCACGAGAAGTGCTTGCAACTGAATCAATAGTTGCAAGTCTTCGGAAAGTAATTTAGATGGTTACACAATGACGGTTGTGTATATCATCTGTGTCAATTATGCATGGCATCTATGGCGACGGCAGGATCGAACTATAGTGGGAATATTTACACTAATTGAAAATTCGGTTTTTGGGTCGCTAATGCAGAGATGCATTGATAATGTGTGAATGCTCATGTAGGAAAAATTCTTTTTAGGAATTTTAGGTAATGCTTGTACGCATTAATTGTCCTTGGAAAAGGATATATTTTCAGGTGCCCATGTATTGCATTGGCGGGGTACAATGGGAGTTGGGTTGCGGATATGGGAGGTTTTTTAGGTAAGTGGGCCGTGGGGTTTGGCGAAACCTCCACACTCTTATAATAAAGTTAAATTAAATAAAAAGTGTGTTATAAAACTGAATGTATGGTGTTTTACGGCGTAGAGCGTTTATAGTGGAACAAGTGGTGTGATTGATATACAATTGTAAAAATTCGAAATTTTAAATCTCACGTTAGACAATAAATACAATGCCGGACTTGAACTAATTTCCAAAAACGAGTCCGTTACATGACCTATAAAACTTCGGTTTGGCGTACATCACCATCGTAGTATTGGTCTTGCCTTGAATTTATCGTACTGTTGTCATTTATGTAGTTAATAACAATCATCATCATCATCATCATCATCATCATCATCATCATCATCATCATCATCGGCACTACAACCAGGATCCGGTCTTGGCCTTATTTAACAATCTGAGGCTTGTTAATTTTTCTATAATAATTTGTTTTTCCGGGGAAGGTCATTATCCTTGCGCCAATAGAAATCTCTTATACTTATTCGAACTTGTTATTGGCGTGCGACTACGGCATGCTCCTCATTGTCAAACAATGCCTGCAGAAAAAAGTATTTTTTGCGTTTGAGGCACTGATCTTCTCCCAAAAGCTGCAGCGATTGTGTTGCAGGATGCAACAGGCGGTGACGAGAGTGTTCATTGTAATATTTTCGAAAATAACTCTCCATCCCCCACACTAGAGGTGTTAGCTTGTGTCACAACCCATTAGCCCAGTTTTGATTACATCGAGCTGTGACACAAGAACTAATGGGGCGAATTCAAGAGAACAGGGCAACAGTACTGCTCTTCGTCGAACAACACCACAAAAGCCCTTGAGAGAAGAGGAGCGACGAAAACGTTGTGGCGGTGTATTAAAAAAAAAAGGAACATAAATAAGGATTTAGAAACCCGCCTTTTATATACACTACCAAGAGGTATATTCTTTTCGGGCTCCGCCCCACCTTTTTTTCTTTTTTTTCACTCGCCAATATTTTTTTCTATCAAATTTGAAACAAAGTAATTGCTCTTGACGGATTGTGTCGGGTAACTAGTAGTTTATATAAAAGAAATAATTTTCCGTTGGTAAACACATTTTCCCGAGCACATCCCCAGTTCTCCGGAACAAGTAAAGAATGAACGCGAACAAACAAAAGTTTCCCTATCTAGTTGGGTAGATTTTACAGAGTACCCCGTGCTCATTCGCCGGGAAATAGTTCAAAACAATAATCCAAAAAAGGCCCTTGATTCCACGCCTACAAAAAAATAATAAATCATTGCAATTATAAAATATAACTGTGCTTTACAATTATGTTGTTTACTGTTACTCTTACTAATTTTATTATGTACTCTTTTAAATTGTTGTACATTGCACATTATCCACCAGCAGGTAGTAAAATATTTATTCATTTAAAATAATACATTTCGAATAGTAAACGCAGCTCGTTCTACCTACTATCCAATGATACACATGTATTATTACAAGGGTACGATTCCTCTTCAAAGAATAATAGTCGTTTGGCAAATGGGGAAGAACTGATACAAACACAGCCCCCATCCCCTGTTAATTAGTGCAATTAGATAACTATTCTCAATCAATAGATATAAGTATCGACTCCGTTCCACGGGGCTACATAGGATAGCCCCTAACCATTATAGAGAAATATTGACACAAACCTTACAAGTAAATATTCATCGGCATTTCTTAACGTGGAAATATTTGGTGTCATGTATAGCGACCAACCCAGTAGTTATAAAAAAAAAACTGAACCCCTCCTTAGATGGAAGTATTTATGTAAACAAATTACATACAGTCTTTAACGGAAAAGTACGACACCTAATGTGCCCATCCCAATTCGTTAGAAGAAGAGCACTTACGTAAGTAAATAATGTAGGTATCCCTTAATGCATGCATATATCCGGTAATGTATATATTTGTTAATACGTAAAATTGGTTAGGATGGGTATGTGAATATAAAATGACGCTAGTCACTAGGGCTTGTAGTCTTTTTTGATGAAACTGTAATGTGAGAGTCAGGGATAATATGAGTCTAAGAATTTTATAGAATGATTGACGAAAAATCAACGGAAACGACACCGGCGGGGTGGCCGTGCCGGAGATGGGAGTGGCGAGGCGTGGACGGCAACTACATATGGTACTGGGGGGGTTCTCTAACCTTACGCAAAGAACCACCCACAATTCCAACCCCAACTCCCTTTGCAAACCTGCAAACATTTCCTTCATCAAGGACATCTAAAGCACCTAATGCATCATCTAAAATTCCCTGTAAAGAATTCTCTTCATACATGCACCTAATCCATCTTCAGATTTCTCTGAACGAATTCTTTACAACATACATGCATCAGAAATTGGGAAACTTATCGGCGCCCATCTCGGCCAGCGTACCCTGCCGCACACATGCATAGCACATTTTCCCGGCTTATCTACAGTCTCGGCAGCCTTTGTCCAATCGACATTTGCCGCCAAGAATCGAACTCTAGAGCAAATAAACATGCCAACAAAGAATTCGACCCTCTCCGCCAGCAAAGATACAGTGCACAATCACCATTGTGTGTCTGAATTGCTTTTAGCACCAATTTCCCCAACGGCTTGCAGACTATTTACGCAGCTGCACCATGTATCCTATGATGACCTATATCCATCCCCTTTTCTCAGTTTCGTTTTCCCATGACCTTCGTTGCATGAGTAAACAATGGATCATTAGCACACTAGCTAAGATCGACCCGGAGAGATCCTTTACAATTCACCACCACAAGAGAAATTTCACGTTTCTCTCGAAGAAAAGAAAAACTCACCCTTAGCTGAGAGAGGACTCACCAGACTCTCTCAAGGTTAATCATTGGGTAAGGCAGTCATAATCCAACGACGAAGTGAGCCTTCTACCAACCACTGCACGGGAGTGCGCACACTCCAGAGTCGTGTATTTCAACCACCAGCGTGCGCACCCCCGAGTCGAAAGTCCGAGTGTTTAGATGGAGTCTATCGTGTTCTAATATCGTGTACTAATGTCGTGTTCAAATAGTTTTGACAAGTTAATTTGACGCTTTGTATTGTCGCTCTAATTACAGGTCTAGTATTACAAATTAATACAACATAGTGCACTAATCGGGATCATTAACTAGTTATTCCACCAAATTCAATGGAAAATAGATGTAACTTAAAACCCTATAATGCGGCACAAAATTTGTTATGCAATAGTCCCGTTAATATAAATCGCATTAAGTCATACAACATTGTTCAATACTTTTGTAAAAACATATTAATCCTAATCAAAATAAAACCAGTTCAACACAATAAAAACCTTTTATACAAAATAATATCCGGTGTGTTTATTTCTGTGCTGTGTCCGCTTCGTTTCGAAGACCAACCACCATACCATCTACTCAGAGTTTTATCATTCCTGTGAACGGCTTGCAGTGTTTCATCTAGAAAACTTTTAGTGGGGTTGTAGTGAAATAGTTGCCGTGCCGGCACACCTACTACGTACCCCCACAGAACAACAGAAAATTGTGGAGTTACCAAGTTATTGAGGTCTTGAACATTCGGGTTCCTATACAGCAATAAGTAAATTGATAGATTGAAAACAAAACAAGTATAAAACATATCTAAGAATGATAACTAAAATTAGTTTAAACAAAACAAGTGTGATACGGATCCAAGAATGATAAATATAGTTAGTTAAAAGTGAACAGTGTGTTACGGATCCAAGAACGGTGACTAAATTTAGTTAAAACAAAACAAGTAAGACATGGATCTAAGCAAAATTAATTAGACATTATAGAACTGTATACATAAGGCGTACGAAAGAATTATTTAAAAGGAATTCTTCGAATTAATTTATAACTTAAGAGTATCTTCAGCCAAGATTTGACATGTTATCTATAATTAAAGGACCTTCCAAACTCATTAGTTTCCTGTCACTACAGTACCAAATATCTTCAATGTTCACACTATATCCGTCTGTTCCCAGTGGTGCAACAAACATTTCCAGTCAGGTCCATCTTCAGAGTATGCGTTCCGAGCAATCCCTTCATCTCTCTACCCCAAACAAATGAACAGTCTCGACAGTGACCATACATGTCACACAATTCACATCTTGTGGACAAGTCTGGAATTCTGCGTAATCTGGATGGGATCTCTCACTAAAGTGACACCATACCGTCCAACTACTGCTACTGTGGGTATGTCTACTGTTGCATCTGCAACTACCCGTGTCCTCATTAAGTCACCAGAGACATCGTGAGGGTGGTCGATCAGTGGATTCGCACGACACACGAAGCGCAACTTTGGTCATGCGTTACCTTCGATTGATTCACTCTGTGGCAACGGTGTTCTCAGGTGTCTCACGCTTGTGTACGTGTAGGCTGATCATGGGCATTCGTTACCGTAGAATGGAACGTTCTGTGTGATCAACGATTTCACGGGAATTTCCCCACAAATGTGGCACAAGCAATACGATCTGGCAGCCCCCGAAGGCATCGACCGCTTGTACAGCTTAATTACCCTCGAGATGGAGTGGAACGCATCCCATTAATCAAATGATCAGACTAAAGAGCAAATCATTTAATCCGCCTGCACGGAGACACAGTGAAATATTCAAGTATCAGCTAGGTGATCGTGCAATCGGTACTGATCCTTGCAGTTGGATATTAGATATGTAAAAGCCGGTGCTAGAATCCTTAACAGGGTGTACCACTACCGGGAACCCGAATGCTCACACTGGTAATCTTTGATTTACGCTGAGCAAAAAGTGGGTGCGAGGGGCTTGGATTTCCTCTCATGCAGTGGTTGCCAACTGGAGCATGCGGACTATTCCGGTAGCGTGCCTCTATGGTGGGACTTTTAATCGACTCTAAAGCGTTCCACAATGGATCCTATTTCCAGTGCGTGCGCATGTCGTCATTCTCGCTTCTGATTGCCTGGCAGAGACACTACACCACTCGCTAGAAGCCATCGCCCTGCAATTATATGCAAATCTCTGCTAGGCATCTGTTTCGTAACATGCGGCGCAATAGCTCCACGCAATTTCACGCAACCTAAGGTGCAAATGAGGCATGATTTATCATCTCCTGTCATTGCTGCGCTACAACTTAGGTCTTGGGCCAACAAGTTAATAAGCGGCACACAGTGAGCCGTTTTTTCTATTGTACACGAATAATAGTAATTACCTGTGACCAAGATTACCTGGTGTTTTCTTGGAAATGTTAACAAGGTGCTCCTGCACTCTTGGTGTGGAACTCGTGAACGTGGGGCTTAGAGACTGGCGATTGCAATGAGAGCGTTAAAATGTAATTTCATTTTTAATCTGTCGGCATATTATTGGGAATTTGGTTTTGACTTTGATTATGGGAGATGCAGAAGTAGAATTATTTTAAAATCTATAATGACCTTGAATGAAAGCTTGCACTCCAAACAGGTGGTCCTTCCCATTTAAGAAACTAGCTCTACTCCTAAAACCAATACAAGTTGATCACACAACAATTTGGAAGGTGCTTTGAAAGTATAAGGTATTATTCAGAACCAATCGGGAGGGGTGAAATATTTACGGAGTGGGTGATGAGAGTGGGAGTGCCGTGATAAAGGTTAAAAGGGTAAACCGATTACATTCGATTTTACACTTTGCTACATTCGACAGATGGGTTTGCTTAAACCAGGACAGGTGTGAAGGTGAGAATATGGAATAGGTGAGGATTCTATGTAACTAAAAAGAATCGCGGTAGCCGAAACTGGAGAGAAGACTATGAACGAAAACGTCGGTTAAACTTCTGCGAGGTAATACCTCTGCATAATCTTGAAACCTGTTTGACGGGAACACAGGTTAGTTTAATTTTTGAGAGTTATCTTATATTATAACATATGTCGGTCGCAACAGTTTCTATTTGTACAATCGAAGGAGAAGAAGTGTCGGTTATACGTGGTCAACGAAGGCGGTCGAGTTTTTATTATAACAACTACGCAGTCGGATCAACTGACACCCTAAACGGACTTTCATTTCATATCAAATAAACTACAAGTCCCACACAACTCTCAGCTGATGCGGTCATATTTAAATACAGGTTCTTTCAATAATCGCCGACCGAAACGGGTCGTTTATTTAGTAAAATAAAACTTGTGGATCAACCACGTTTCCGAACGGACATAATTGTAATTAAGATAAGAGACCGGTGTCAAACCATCAAACTAGAGAGTTTTAATATAATAAATAGTCATAAAGTATGGTGATTATGATTTTGATATGAGATATCATTGTAAATACATAATCTTAAACTTACTTGTTGATTTATGTCCAATTTCAGAAAACGTGAAATATAAAGTCTGATTCAAAGACAACATTCAATCCTGGAGTTTGTCTTTAAAATAATTTTGTCTTGTCGAAATCCGCCGACGTGAGTTTCAAACTCGTAAATTTATACGAAATGTTTATGAAACTAAATTTAATTGAATAGTGGGCCGAAGCATATAATGTGCACCTTAAATCGCGGGCAGATCGTCAATTGGTTGTTAATAGATGCAGCACAAGAAAGGTCCCGTATCAGTAAAGTAGTAAGAAAAGAAAATGACAATGACTTTGGGAACAGAGAGAAGCAGATTTATGGTTCTGGGAACCAGATTAAAAAAACTTTTTTTAGTGTCAAATTGGTCACTTATTCACAACTATAACTCATGTGAAAGCTCTAAATGCAATTTTCTAGAAAGATTTTTTTTTTTAGATGAAAACATAATTTTTTAACATAACTGAAACAATTTTCATTCTATCGATTTATATTTTGTTACCACATCTTCGAAGGGTCTCCACATTTCACTCCTCGGAGAGTAAGTCGTATGAAACCTCTCTCGATTCTGAATCTTGTGATAAGGGATCACACCCGACTGATATATTCAAGCAGAGAGGACGTCGGCTTATGGGGACGGGTGAAAGACATGATTCGAAAACACGCTAGAACACCAAAACCAAAATGCTGATGCATCAATATACGGCCGCGTGTGTGAGAATATCTTACCTTCATAAGCCGCGATTGCTACATTAATGCTATGGTGTATGACATTAGGGACTTTTTTTTACTCTTTTTGGAAGCTAAATTCTTGGATGTATGTGCATAATAAGTTGAAATCACCCCAAGTGAATATAGGCTCGAGTCACTTACAAAGTAATGAATTCTCTATGTCAACGTTTCACAAAACCAATAGTTGAGTTAGTCTCAATGATTATCTCTTTAATATATGAGAGAAAATATAACTCCCCACCACATAAAATACCAACATTGCGAATCCATTCAGCGATGGTTGAGATTTGATTACGATACAGATACGGGAAAGAAAATGGACGCGTTTATGTCAAAAAGTAATCTATTGACATTTGCCAATATTAAGTTCCAAGCAATTCTTCCGACTAAAAAGTTAGAGAAATTTATTTCGAAGAGAAGTCTAGAGTTATGAATATCTCTTTGGATACATCAGCATAGAGTTGTGGTTTTAGTAAGTGAGTATCGTCAGGATACAGAAAGAACCAAGATTATCATATCAATGTTGTTCATAGGAAGTTTAAAAAGGGGTTTACTGTAGTGGCAACCTTGGGGGACATCAAAATTGTCAGAAAATTATTAGATAAGGCAGATCTGAAACATCCATTTAACGTTAGCAAGATGAGTTCAAACCCTAGAGTGGTAAACCTCAAGTGAATAAGTTTATGAAAAAATTTGTAGAATGTCACATTCGAATCGGTTGGCAAAACATCGATCCTCCTGCCGATCTCCAGGCTTAGAAACTTGAAGGATATGGCTTCAACAAGGTTATTAATTGTTGAAATATCTGTAAGAAAGACGTGTTGATCAGATGAATTGAAGGATTTAGACTGGAAGTGCCACACAGGATTCGAAATAAGATTTTCGAGGCGGGTGCGTACGCTGACGCCTTATTGGCGGTTGAGTTGATATTGACTATCGACCCAAGTACCACCTATGACAGGCAGCTGATGTTTCGGTTTCACTCTCGGAAATATGTTGCTTTACAAAATTCCATAATCCTCTATCACATTTCTTCCTTAGCGTTCTCGAAACCCCAGTTTTGCCCAGTATTTATTTTCTGCACCTACAGAAATTTTCTTAATTGCTAACCTGGTCGGAATTATCACACACAATATTCAGTTGAGATTGCAGCCCGGTGCCCATACAAATTACTTCACAATCACATAATCCAAAGTTCATTCACTCTACCACAACAACGGCCCTGATCAACCTATTAATGATTCTCACTTCCGTCGCGTGCTCATCATCCAAAACAGTCTCGATTCGTCTTTCGTTGCTATATCCAGTTCATCCAAGTTCGATTATGTGCGAAGGCAGGTTAATTAGTTCTTAGAAAATCTAATAGATGGCGCTCGTAGCATCGCTAATGGTATGATTTGGTAAGCCTTCCTTACTAGGTATCTGTCAAATACAATGTATAAATACCTTGTAGCTATCTGATAAATTGGGTTTGGAAAAAATATCTGCGAGATGGGTTCCCCATTTACTCCGAGCTGAGAACAAACGCAACCGTGTGGTCTCTTGTAAGCCTCTTTTGCAGCGTATGGGTCGCAACCCAGATGAGTTTCTGCTCAGATTGGTAACTGTAGATGAAACATGGATACAAAACTACACTCCCGAGACGAAAAAACAGCCAACAGTGAATTGGTAAAGGCGAACGCGCTCTGAAGAAGACAAAGACGGTGAAATCAGCTGGAAAGGTTATGGCTACTGTGTTTTGGGATGTACGTGGTATTATCTTCATTGACTATTTGGAAAAGAGACATACTGTGGGGGTTCTTTATACCACATGGAGAACCAACCCACAATGCCAACCAATCTTGACCGCTAACTGCGCGTCACCTCAACGCAACTCCCCATTCAAAACCTACAATACACAAATTAAAATAAAAATCGATCTAATAACGTTAATAGCAATAAAAAGACCCTCACGGCAAATTTAATGTGTTTCATTTTTCCTTGCATCTGTGGATAGTGCACTGGTGAACAACTCTCTAGTGGGGCGATAGTGAACCGGTGCCATACGTTGGCGCACCTACACCGTAACCCCCACAAGACGATTACTGGACAGTATTATACGTTATTATTAGGTCAGCTAAATAAGAAGATAAAAGAAAATCGTTCTCATTTGAAGAAAAAAAGGTCCTCTTTCTCTAGGATAATCCGCGACTGTATATGCGCGCAATTTCAATGGCTAAAATTGAGGAATGGAAGTTTGAATTGATAGACCATCCACCGTTTTCACCAAATCTGGCCTCGAGTGAGGTCTTTTCATTTTCAAATTTAAAAAAATCTCTCAACAGAAAACAGTTTACATCAAATGGGGAGGTCATTACACACACAAATACTTATTATGAGGAACTTTCACAGTCATACTTTTCTGAAGGCTATAAAAAGTTGGAGAGGCGTCTGTCAATGTGTATTGAATTAGAAGGACATTATGTTGAAAAATAAAAAAATAAAGTCTACCAAAAAAAGTGTTCTATCTTTTTCTAAAGACTTATTGACCTGTCGTATCAATCAAAATTATAATACCCCACAAGTCAACGTATATTGTTTGTTTCTTCATCTCGCCATTCCGGCCCATCGAAGCATACGAACTCGCTCTGGACGCAATTAACCACATAATTGATAAGTAATGAAGGAATGAGATAATAGTTTTTGGTCATTGATCATCGTTTTTTTGGCGATTTTATCATGCCACAATGAAAAAGGGCATACTCAGACGATCGTTCTTTCCATATTTCCTATCCCTCTCCTGCCAGGAATTGTCTATTCATTGATGGGCTAGCTTCATCTAGCCTCTGTAAAGTTAGCGACGTTATAAACTTCATGGACGGGCAGATAGGCCTGCTGTTCACAACCGATCCCATAAATTGTTCAATTTCACTCAGTCCCCTAGTCCTTTCAACCATCGATAAGTGTCAGTTCACTCTTCTCTTGTCCCCTTTTCTCGAATCATCTCCACTGTCTATGCTACCAGAAATCTCTACAACTATGACTTTCACAAAGCAAACTTCCGAGTAATTAATTATCTAGGCAGACTCTTGTTTAACTAGGAGAACACATCTGTTAAAGGTGCTATTTCACATTTTTACAGAGAAATTTATAATTCTTTTCGCGATACGTTCCTTATTCTCACCATAAGACGTCAACCTCATCACCCCCTTTAGTACAATCACAGACTTCGTTTCTTGCGCAATAAAAGGGACAATAGGCGAGTCATTTTCCTCTAGGAACGTACGGTTAACGATTATTCTAATTTTTTTAAATGTTATCTTTAGTTCAGCGAAATTTACAAAACGCTCTACAATACTAATTATTAATCGATACCTAAAATCAGCTTAAAAAAAAACACCCCCAAACCCTTTTTTTCAATTCAACAATTACAAATAGCGGTCCGATGTGTAGCCCACTTCACTTTCCTACAAATCGGAAACTTCAATTGACCCACTTACTATTGCTAATCTCTTTTCTCACTCTTTTCAAACAATTTTTCGCCAATGATTCATCTATCCCTGACTCATCTTTTTTCGATTATTTACTTCACTTCCCCTTCGGCACATTTTTATCCCATTCCATTGAACTGCACTCCATAGCAAACAACTTACTGCAACACAACGATAAATTCACGTCGGGCCTTGATGGTATCCCTGCCATTTTCCCTAAAAAATAAGTCGATCTGTTCTCCTTTTTCTGATTCAGTTCTCCTTTCGAAGATTTTCTATTTACCCCTCTCACAATGTGCATTCCCCAACATTTGGAAAACTTCCTTCATCCCCCGCATACACAAAAGAGGACCCACGGGGCTGTCACGGAATTTCGCCCCATTGCTAAGCTTTTCCTTTTTGAAAGCTTTCTGCATGAAACGTTAAACTTTCACTGCAAATCTCTTATTTTTCCTAGACAACCCGAATTTCTTTCTGGCAGGTCAACAACCACCAATCTTATCACATTTACATTTTTCACTGTCAGCCCTAGAGAATCGAAAGGAGGGGGATAAATAATTACCTCAATGTGGATTCCCCAATATTTGGCTAACCTCCTTCATCACCCACATACAAAAAAAAGGACCCAAAGGCTCTATTATGGAATATCGCCTCATTACTAAACTATCCCATATACCCAAGCTTTTTGAAAGCTTTATGCATGAAACGTTAAGCTTGCACTTCAATTCTCTTATTTCTCCTAGACAATCCGGATTTCTTTCTGGCAGGTCAACAACCACCAATCTTATCGAATTTATATTTTTCACACTGTCAGCCCTAGAGAATGGAAAGGTGGTCGACATGATTACAAACCATCTCAGCAAGGCTTTCGAAAAGATTTCTTAAAAACGTATACTTTTTAAATTGTCCACCCTCGACTGTGAACCTGTAGGGGTACGAAGTCGCGACGCCGCACGACCGAGAGTTCTACCTCGTCCCCACAATTCACTCAAGGAAAGTTCCGCTAAAAGTTAATCACCAAATAAATGAAACGCACTGAGCACGAGTTTGTTATACTTAATGTTTTTTTTATTTTACACCGGACTTAATATTAAGGTAAAATGATTTTAAAAATTCGATTAAAGGTGAAACGATACTAGGTTAAACACTTCGACACGACCCCGAGGTATATTACGCATCTCCGCGGTTTGCGGAGTGCGGGAGAAATACCTACCGTCGCGAGCGGTGGTTGGGATGAAACTCCTCGAGGATAGAATTCTGACTTGAATTCCATCCTCAATTAAGGGTGAGATATGGAGGAGAAAGACAAAATGTTCTCTTAAGGGTGTGTCCACTAAGAAAATGCACGCTTTCAGTGCAATGGTATGCGTGAGTGAAGATCACATTATCGTGTTTATCGATGCATTCCAGCAAGGATAAACAAAACCTACAGCTAGGGAAAAATAACAAAGGAGAAGCGACCTAATGCATCGGTCTGTGATCAGGGTCAGCTAAATAAATAAGCTGGAACTCATTACATGGGAATTGCAGTTAGCATACCACAAACGATGTTTATGGTATCGCCAGAAAACCTTTGAAGGACAGCGTTCTTTAGTTTGCACATTGCGTGCTAAGGAAATTCGTTTCAGCGTCTATTGCGCTAATTATATGCAGCTGCTTGGATTGGTTATTGATGGGAAAAAAAGGTCGCCAGCCAATGTGTATGACACATGAATGAAGCTGGGAATAGGCGACGCAAGGGTAATATTTCCTGATATGCGGTTGTATTATATATAACCGATGAATTTTCTTTCAGGTAATTTATGATAAGGTAATAAAGAACTCTTACAGGAATTGTATGCGAAGAGATGCAAGAAAAGGTAAGAATTCTTTTACAGGGACTTTTTAAGATTATAGATTTGATCTATATAATGCGTAAAGCATTTACAGGTGCTAAAGCTGTTGCATTAGCAGAAACTGATGTAGATTGGGTTGTAATAATGGGGGTTTTTCAGGTAAGTGGACCGTAGGGTTTGGCGGAACCGCCACAAACCCATTCTGTTAATTGCATACTTTACAGTGTTCGCCCCGAATCCGTGATATCCATTTCCTCCCTGGCTGCCTCCAACGTCCCTCGAGGCAGGTACTTAGATCCCATAATTTTTATTCTAACCACAAACGCCATGGATAGGGCCACCAACACACTGCTGTGTGTCCCTCTATTCTGATCGCACAAAATTCGATCATGTCACCATTTGATTCTGCACTGCTTCAAACAGATCTTGACAACTTCTCGGTTTGGCGTCATAAAAACGCTTGGAGCTTAATATTGCTAAATTCTAGTCTATAACCCATTCACGAAATCGCATACCTTCTAGCGACGAGGGTACCTAGTCCCTTTGAAATTAAACCTTCATCTTCGCTCAATCGATCCCCGACCCTGGGATTTTGTGTGATAACGAACTTAATTTCCTTTCACATCTTGACCAGATGATCCTTAAGGCCAACTTAACCCTCGGTATTACAAAGCGGTGGTCTAAAGAAATCTCTTCAATATTAGCACCACTACTTTTAAAAAAAAATTGCATCTTAAAAGTCTCTCTCTGATTTTCTTTCATCACCCATCCGACCCCTCACTATTGTTAAGTTAAGTTATTAAATGATTAGTTAAGTTAGTTTGCAAGTTAAATCTAAGAATCTTTTTGTAAGATTGCGCTAATCTAATAAATGTGGTGGTTAGCCCCACTAAACTTCGGACAGAACATTTCATTAAAAATACGTTTCTATTGAATTTTTCGACCGTACTCTCTTTGACTTTTTGGCTATTCGGTTGGGGATACAAAACCGACTTCCATTCAAATAAAGATGCTTTAAAATGTATTATATGTTCATTAGAATCATGCCATCATAATTACCTTAAATTACCCAAAGATCCTGAGCCGACAACTTTCATTCAATTTTTTGATTATCCTACTTTTGAAGTATATCTACTTCGACGCAACTGGGATTTCAGAACCATTCCACCCTAAAAATGAAAACGTAATGAAACGAACATTAAGTACATTAAACTCGTGCCGAAATAATTACTGAGACATGCGACTTACAGATACTCTATTCGTACACCAACTCGGGAGTAGCAACACCGACTCCCGGCACTATTTTAACATATTTGTCTTAGTATTTATACACTTAACCTCCGAGGCGTTTGTTTGTTCTGCATTGAGATATGTTCTATATAAATAAATATATATATATATATATACATATATATATATATATAATTATATATATATATATATATATATATATATATATATATATATATATATATATATATATATATATGTATATATATATATATATATATATTTTTTTTTTTTTTTATTTTTATTTTACTTCTCCCAGGAGAGGCGGACCTATTGCGCTGAGTCAGCTCCCTGACGTGCTATTTTTCTTTCCTTGATCGCGTCCATGAACCAAGCTCCGACAGATGCTCAAGGATCTTGGCTGATGGACCGGTTGGAGAAAAGGTTGGTTAGGTGGTAGTCGGTCCCAAGGTGAGATACCACCCCGTCACGCTGTACATTCCGCGATATTGCCGAGAGAAATCTTCGAGGGTGTTTCGGATGTGTGGCTGATGGCCCGGACTGACACAGCGATAAGTCATGATGGTACTTTCTGATATAAAGAATTCCGGAGGTAAACTAGTCTCCCTTTCGAATCTCCGGGGGGACTATGTCAGGGGAAACATCATGCAGATATCATGGTTAATATTGGAACCTTAAGACGTTCGTCATCGCATAACCGGGCTCGCTCTCGAGGCTCTGCCCACCCTCGACTGGTGACGGCATTTTGTAACATCAGGGGCATCGGTTTCACCAATACGAATGTAAACGCCGTCCACCAATATTTGTAAACAACGAAACCTGATATCCTTGCCCATACTGAGACCCAGGTCGAATCGTCAACTGATTCGACATATCTTCGTTGCACAGGATACGACTTACATTCGAGATTCTGTTTTCGCGCAGTCCGATTTGGCTTGCCAGGGGATGGAGGCGTTGGAGCCCAATAATATGGACATCATATGGTTGAGGGTCGTGCTGAGGAATTCTGTTAAATTTCTTTGTTGCCTTTACCGCTCCACGAATAACGATCGACCGGCCACATTTTTCGAACATCTTTCACATACCGTCGACTGGATACAGATCGACCACCCAGCTTCTGAAATTGTTGTCCTTGGCGATTCTAATGTACACAATTACGGCTGGTTGTTACATTCTAACAGAACCGACGAGGCTGGGAGGCTTGTGGAGATGTTTGCTGTAAGCCACAACTAGAATCAACTCGTTGGGGAGCCAACGCGGTTGCCCGATACCCAAGGCGATTATGGGAACACCCTGGATCTGTTTTTAACATCCGAACCGAGTATTTGGTATCTGTCGTGTAAGCACTTGCATATCAAGCGAATAACCGGCCTAGGCAGCTTCGCCATGTATGGAAGTATAGGGCTGCTGACTGGGACGATTCCCGAGATTTCTTCGCATCCTTTCCATGGTCCGTGGTGTGCTTCGGAAACTCCGATGTTAACGCATGCGCGGAGTCGGTATCAGAGATTATTCTTCTGGGGATGGAGGTGTGTGTTCCACATTCCATCAAAGGAAGTTCGTCTGATAAACCTTGGTTTGATAAATGAGAACTGATTACAGCGGCAAAAAATAGAGCTTTTAAACAATGGCGCTCCAATCCTACCGATATTAACAGAACGAATTTTGTTAGAATCAGAACCGCCTGCAACCAGGCGATTGATACCGCGAAGAAGGCTCACGACGACAGGGTGATCGATAAGCTCCTTCGGTGCCCAACTGGTTCGCGCTCCTTCTGGTCAATGGCAAAAGCTGTCAGCGAACATTGTAAGAAGGCAACCGGCCCGTACGGAATACCAGCAATAGTCCTTAAGAACTGTGCTCCAGAACTATCGCCGGTTCTTGGCAGACTCTTCCGCTTATCCTATGGCACGGAGGACTTTTCCTCCCTGCTGGAAATTAGCGCGAGTTCAGCCAATCCCAAAGACGGGAAAGAGTGTCTCCCACAAAATTACCGTCCGATAGCATTACTGTCTATTTTATCTAAGGTAATGGAAAAAGTCATCAATACAGAGTTGGTTAAGTATTTGGAGTGCAACGGATTTCTGAATGATCGTCAATACGGATTCCGTGGCAGGTGGTCCACGGGAGACCCTTTGACACTTATAACCCGTATGTGGACATCTGCGATTGAACGGCATGGTGAGTCAAGGGCGGTCGCATTGGATATCTCCAAGGCTTTCGACCGCGTCTGGCACGCAGCAATGCTGAGCAAACTTCGTTCATATGGACTTTCCCCACAGCTTTACGACTGGGCGAGGAGCATCCTCGAGAATCGATCGATCCGAGTTGTTGTGGACGGCGAGTGTTCGGATCTGTATCCTGTTTATTTGCGGGTGCCCCAGGGTTCTATTTTGACTCCAACCCTGTTCTTGCTTCACATAAATGATTTGTTGGAGACAGCGGATAACAAAGTGTTTAGTTTTGCGGATGATAGTACGATTGTTTCCTCCTTTTCGAGTGTTCGGCCGATTGGTGCATCTGCGTCGCATCAGCTGAGATGTAGACAGATTGACTCTCTGAATCAGGATCTAGATAAGGTCCTGCAGTGGGGAAGGGCCAATATCGTCGACTTCAATGCAGCGAAGACACAATATACAACATTCACAAAGAAAAGTGGATCATCGATTCCACAGCTGATGATGAATGGCCGGGCCCTCGAGGCTGGGGAAAGTTTGAAATTGCTCGGCGTCACGGTCTGTGGGAATGTATCATGGGATAAACACGTGTCGAGTATCGCCAGGTCAGCCTCAGGAAAACTGAGCTATCTTTTTAGAGCCAAGAAATATTTTACTCCGGCCCAACTACTTCTCCTATATAAATCCCAAATTAGACCCGCGCTCGAATATTGCTCTCATGTTTGGAGCTCGGCTCTTAAACATACCCTCGACCTACTTGACAGCATACAGCGACGAGCGATCCGCCTGATCGTGGACCCGGAGTTGACGTCGGGACTACAGTCGCTATCACATCGAAGGCGCCTAGCCGAGATCTGTCTGTTTTACAGATATTATCACGGGTACTGTTCTTCGGAGCTTCGTGATATTGTTACCCACAATTCGGCTTATATGCGCTCCACAAGACAATCCGACGGATCCCACCAGTTTGTGGTTCATCTCTCGACGGCGCGAACATCCCTGCTTCAGAACTCGTTCCGTTACAGAGCGGGGAAGCTGTGGAACTCCCTTCCTACGCGAGTGTTCCCGGAGCGTTACAACCTGCAACTGTTCAAAAAGAACTGCAACAGTTATTTGATTGCATCTCGGGGCGGTCACTCGGCGCTATAGGTTCGTCTCTCCCGAGAGAAGTCTAAAAAAAAAAAAAAAAAAAGTTTATCCTTGGATTTCCGGTACGTTTTAAGAAAACCGTTTCCCTCATAGAGGAGCAGGACTGAACAACATCTCTACGGATATGCTCATCCGTAAATGATTCCGTTCCTCACATATTGCTGATAACCTGTCGTAATTTAACAGTTTACGAGCGTGTCGTAACGCAACATAAACTTTGTGGAGCCAGTTTCACATTTGCGTGCTGTCGTTCTTTGTCAGCATTCCGATCCGAATCCCAATGGAACTAGTTGACGTACATGTTTTGTATAATATACAAAAATAAATTAACAATAGTTAGATAAACCTGCTGTTGGCTCATCAGAGATTTTTATCCTTTATGTGTATTTTGGTGTCTTTCGACAGGACAATGTGTCTCTTACTTTCACGTTACTGAATTTTTATGTAAATTATGACAACACACCCCATGTAGAGCTACAATTAAAAAATGTAGTCCACTTTTTGCCATTATTTGACATAGATTGAATATAAGCATCAATCATTATCCTTTTGCAATTAAAACAAAATCTGATTAAGTAAAACTGTCAGTCTGCCAACTGGTATCTTCGTGTCCGATATATTTTGGCGTTTATTACCAACGTCACTTACTGTGAGCTTATTAAACCACGGGTCACCAGAGTATAAATCAAAATTTGTGGTGCTCTATATTAGATTGCCAGTCGACAAAGGACCTAAAAGTAGCATCTGCTCGATAGCTCTTCCGCCCTTTGTTTTGTTTTAAATACACAACCTGTTAAGACCTCTCTAACTTATGTTAATCGTGAGGAAAATGACTTCCACTTCTTGAATTGCCTAGATCCCTCTTCTCGAAACTCTGTCAAACCCGATTTTAGTACGACAGAGTGGATTTCCGAATATAATCAAGCGCCAATGGGTGTAAATTATTACCTATAAAAAATGAACTTATCCTGCACACGCAGCTATTTGTATCCTTGACCCAAATCCAAGCGCCCCTTTTTAACTTCCTTCATCTTTCAATTAGTGTCATGGCGCCTTGTGAATGGTGGAAGACATAATTCCAACCCCTGTTTCAAATAAAACATTTTCCCTGCATTCGAACGTCCCAAGGATAATGAGATTCTACTTATATTTCCGTTTTACGAGGGTGAAAATAAATAGACCGTAACACTTGAAAGTCACCCCTCACACGCGGATGACTTTCATTTGTCCTAGGTCAGGTCGTAGTGTAAAAAGAGGGTGTAGTCCTACCTCAACACAACTTGGATTTGTTCTACTACAATACATAATGTCATAACTTGGAATTGGTTTCTATCTCTGAATAAAGAATGAGTGCTCCCACCAACCTCTCGTCAATTTCCGATCCATAGCGGGGGGCGGCCCGAACAGGACAATGCCCAGGTAATTCGGCCATCGAATAACGCAACTGCATTTGCATTCGGTTCACTAAGGAACGTAGTTAAGTGATACTACAAGGAGCTCAGGTTTCGTCTGGTACAGGGCCCGTGGAGCTCATGCATGGGCCACCCTCACGTTTTTGTGTTAATGAGTTCGCAACTCCACTGCGAGGATATAAAGGAACTTCGGTGATAAAGCAAGATCGTCTGCAGATTACGCAGAATTTGTTTTCGCTGTCGTTTGGGTCTGCCAACAGTCGGCTCGTGGTTCTTTTGCTGCTGCTGATGTGCGACCTCATGCCAACTCGATTAAAAAGAAGCCGTGCGTTGGCAGATGGTCCTTTTTGTTTTCATCCAAAGATGATGGTTTGTTGTGACATGAGCTTGTGGTGTCATTGTAGTATTTTAACGTCTGAGGCCAGGAAGCTCTCTTCGTCTTTTGCTCGTTTTTATTTCATGGTAATTAAGATTGAGATATATTTAGGTGGACATTCATTTTGATTTCAACTGGTTGATAGGAACACGGGAAAAGGGAGAAAATTGAGGCATGCTATAAATAATTGCAAGCGGTAGACAGGGAGTATATTGCGTAGGGGTCCATTAGGTAGATTACAACAAACTGTGGAGACTTGTGATTGAGGTACATAACAAATTTAACCTTTCTTGCTTCAGTGTCACAATTGTAACATTTGAAAACCATAGATTTGCTATTATCTTTAAGAACCTACTGAAAGTCTTGAATTTTGTTAATTAGTCAGATTGAATTCACACATGTTTTCTTCTAAGCTTTATCGGTTACAAAAACATTGAACCATTGTAATCCAAGTGTTCTCCGTAAGTGCGGGGGAATGTTTTCCTTGTGTTTCAAAAATATGTGCATACTAAGGAGGTCATTAATGCTTTTGTGATCTTAAATGATACTCTGCGAACAGGAAAAAGAAAAAGACGTAAATAGGACCGGCGGTGGAGAGTGTTCCAACATATTCTCACAAGCCAGTACGTCGAGAAAACTGGTTTTGATGATTGGATATAAAAAAGCGTATACTGATTAATCCCATCACACAAAAAAGATTCGTTACAAATCGGGGCCCAATACCGCCAACCAAAGGGGAAATTTAAAATGTCCTAAGTTTCTCAAGCACAAGTTGTCACAAAATTTTATAATTTGACCATCGAAATGACGGAGGTGAATTTCAGATAAACTCATAGTTCACTGTCACATCGTTGAATTTGAATTCAATAAATGAGAATTTGAACGTTTAGTTCGATTTGTTTTGACGTTGAATTCAATGTTATGTTGGGGATATGAAATAAATTTGGTTATAGGTAGGATTTGTGTATATGTGGGAGGAAAATGGTAGGGCTTCTTGGAGCACTACACTCCGACCGAAATAATTAGCAAGAGTAATAATTCATATGCAACCTCGCTCAAGTGTGGAACCTCTAAATGTATCGCTTCATATCTTCGGGCAGATCCACAGGAACGTTCGCGTTTGTGTGCCAAGTCATCAGACCAACAGCCACGTACGCATTGTTATTCTCAACTTTTATTTTACTGAAGCGGGAAAGCTATGTTAATTATTACGATATACGGCTCTGATGGTTTATTTCTTTGATTTACTTTTGGTGCTGTTCTTCGCTATGATTTGTGTACTGTGTGTATCTGTTTGAAACGCCAAAAACGCAACTACATCATATCAGCGCGAAGCAAAAGAAAATATCCAGGAAAAGAGAGAGCCTCATAGAAGAGAAAGAATGTCAGGGGAACGAACAGAAAATAACCAGAAGATGTGTAAAGGGACCCAAGTCTGCTTAGAATCGACATCTAAAAAGTAAAAGCGCAACAAGTAAAGGGTCGCGAGTTGTGCTTCCACATACTCGTACAGTGTTATCGACTAAATACCAGTCAGAGTTTTATTTCTACAAGGGAATTCATGCAAGTATCAATGCGTCTTTGCATAAGCGACCAAAAAATGAATTTCCAATTAGTGTAGATTTTCACACTAACGTTCGACACTTGCGTCGCCATAGATACCATGTATATATATACACAGATGGTATATACAAACCGTCATTGTAAACCATCTAATCTGCCTTGCAATGAGTTGCAACTATCGATACACCTGCAAGCACTTTACCCAGAATTGCTTCTTTGTTTGAATCTCCAAACAAGCATCGACTTCGCGCATAGCCGTCGGATTGAATTAAAAGCATAAACAATGCAAATATAGAATCCGTTGCCCACAGACGAATTTCCCTGCATATACAAATGCAAGCAAGGGATTTGTTTCGTCCACCGACCCATTAGCACCTTTCCCAACGGCTATTCGTGTATTTACACAAGGGCATCACTCATATAAGACTTTTATGATGCCCTCGTCTCATCTTTTCTTTTACTACATTTCTTCGCTGTGTCGTCGTCTATTTATTTAGACGCGATACACTCCATAGACAACGATCTTTTCGACCCTTTTGTCTTTACCGCCCGTCTGGTTCGTTTACCCATTGCCCCCGAGCACGTGTAAACCACACAGATCTGAACGATCGCACACATACCACCATGACCTTCATTACAACATCTGGTTTCCTATTCCAGCAAGAGAGACTTTACGTTTGTCTGGTGGTAGGTAAAAACGATATCCTTAGTGGAGAGGATATCTACCACGACACCACAAACTCACCCCATAAGCGAATCATCTCTGCACGAGGTGATTGTCGCTGTCTTTTACCATCAGCAGACCAGCACGGTCGTGCCGCTCCCACTCTCCATTACGCGGCGGAGAGTGTTGATAAACAGGAGTCGTGTTAAGAAGAAGTGTGTAACCTTGTATCGATTCACCTTGTATGGAATTTTTAAAAATCATTTTAGCATTGATATTACGTCCGTTGTAAAATAAAAGAAAACATTAAGTATAACAAATTCGTGCTCAGTGCGTTTTATTTTCTTGGTAACTTCCATTGGTGTATTTTATTCGCTGTGCCGCGTTTGTTCTGTATTTTGGTCTTAATCCTTGAGCGGTTAATGGCGGAACCGATGGACTTGTAGTGACTTCGGTGAGGGAAAGTACAACCCTGTGCCATACGCCGACATCACGACCATTGTTAGACACTTCCTCGGATTCGCAACAGAATCAATTGTAAATTGCCTCAGCGAATTCTACTGCAGTGACGTCGACAGTTAGCCAGCTGCTAATAACTTCAGGTGCTGGGTGATAAAACAATATGTAAGCAAAGACAAAAATCAGAGCAAAGAACTAATCTTATCATCACACAACAAAGGAACAATGGGAGTTCATGTGATATGTTGCATAATTGACAATTATTTATATTTATCTCTGTCAAGTTTAACTATTTGTATAGAGATATATTACTATTTATCGGCCTATAGGAACCCAGAAGTTTATGACCTCACGGACTCGGCTGCGTCAACGCTCCCTGCACTCTCCTTTCTCCCTCAACACTTGACCATCTGATCCGCTGCCCTGAAAAGTAATAGCGCAACAAGTAAAGGGTCGCGAGTTGTGCTTCCACATACTCATACAGTGTTATCGACTAAATACCAGCCAGTACTATGTCAAGAGTTAAATCCCTCCTGTTAAAAGGACAAGAGTTTAAATTCGTTTGATTGTGGTGATAAAACGCATATCTTCACGTTGTTGTGACGTCACTTGGGTGGGTATTAATTTTTGTTCTTTATGAACGAGATCTCTATAAGAAAACCTTCCCAAGTTCGCCCGATGCGGTCGGCGCTGTGCTTCCCTAAACCTGAGGAAAGAGTAGCGACCGATCATTGTGGAAATAGCGTCCCTACGCCGACCAACCCCAGCGGCTTCCGCTGGCTTCCGTGGGGCAGGTGATGCTCGGAAAACGGCCAAGCTGAAAAGGGTGTTTTGTCGCGATTCTACTCACCAGTTCTCGCCTGTGTTGAAGCAACCAAAACTCAAAATCTATCCAAGTATCTGCTTTTATATAATTTATTATTAAAAAATGCTCTTTATATATTTGTATTCCTGTTCTCCTGGGGTACTTCCTCTAGGGATACTTGCTCTTAAGACTCTGGCTTCGTGAGATCACGATGCATCCCCTTTTAAACGAAAACAAATCGAGATTTTGTGTCTAGAAATGATCGGACTGAATGCAATATCTCGATTTAGATACTTTGGGTGTGGTGCCTAGTATTTGTTTTGGAGGTAAGAATTCGGTTTGATGAATTCTCAGAAAATCTAGGATATTCAGTGCATGAGAGGGTATGCACTGGGATTCGGGTTTTGTTTACTTATGGTAATTGAACATCTGGTTCAATTTACTATGCGTTTGATTTTATTGATGATTATGGGGAATTTGGATGTGACGGTAATAAACGAATATTTGATTCGTTTATCAGGAATTTTGCTTTGTCAAGAGGATAGGTTTTTGAATTTATGTTAAGGGTTATGAGGAATTTGGTGCAAGGTTGATAACATGAGGGGATGGGTGCGAACATACAGGTTTGTCTTTCAACCCGGCGAAGGCCAGGACGATCCTTGTCCCTGTTCAATCCAAGTTAACATGCAGTCTCCACGTGACACCCCTGGATACCTACTTTGACACCCGCTAAGTAGTGAACCAATGCATGCAGCGATATCCTGAGAAAGGTTGGCGCAAGGCTAATAACCAGGCCCGTAAAAATTATTTATTATGGAAAATTTAACAAGCCTCGGATATGGACCGGATACACGACGACGACCACGGAAACGAAAATGGGTAAATGATTTAAGGATTTTTACGTGGAACGTACGCTCACTATACAAAGCCGGGGCTGCACAGCAACTAGCCGATGCCCTGTCCGAATATAAGGCTGACAAAACAGCATTGCAAGAAATAAGATGGACGGGGAGTGGTGTTATTCAAAGAAAAGAGTATGACATTTATTACAGCTGTCACGCAAAACACCATGTGCCCGGGGTAGGCTTTCTAGTCACCCAAAAACTGAAGCCTGCCATCATTGGCTTTAATGCAATAAATACAAGACTATGCACTCTTCGCGTGCGAGGCAAGTTTAAGAACATAAGCCTCATAAACGTTCACGGACCTACAGAGGAGTCCCCTGACGACGAAAAAGCAAGACTACTACGAGAACGTCGAACGGGCCCTCAGTGCCTGCCCAAGATACGATGTGAAAATCGTTCTTGGTGATTTGAATGCAAAAACAGGTCGGGAGCCGATTTTCAGGTACTAGACAGGTTCCCATAGTTTGCATGAGAACACTAATGACAATGGACTACGAGTCATCGAATTGGCAGCATCGAAAAGCTTGGTCGTTGCGAGTACCAGGTTTCCGCGTAAAGATATCCACAAAGCCACCTGGGTATCACCTGATGGAGCCACTCGCAACCAAATTGACCACATGTTGATAGATCGCCGCCACCCCTCAAGCCTGATGACTGTACGAACGTACCGTGGTGCCAGCGTCTACTCGGAACACTGTCTTGTTGGTATAGTTTTCCGAGCGCGGATTGCCTTACGGAGACGTATTGCATCCACGGATCAGGTTCGAATCAACACGGCTGCCTTACGCAATGAGAACACCAGCAACACCTTTGGTCATGCGTTAAGACTCGCCCTCGAAGAGCTCGGCGGAGGGAGAGTAAGTCCTGGGGCTAGAATGCCGGGCGCAGAAGAGAAATGAACACGCCTTAAGAATACTGTCATTAGTACCGCCAACTCGATCTTAGGCAGTAGTCGTAGAGATCGGAACGACTGGTTTGATGATGAGTGCAAACTAGCGACTGAACGTAAGAATGATGCATACCGGGCAATGCAGCAGTCTGATAGGACGCGGGCGGGCGAGGAGAAATACAGAGAGCTCAGAAGATCTGAAAAAAAGACTTCACAGACAAAAGAAAAGTCCCTGGGAAAAAAACCTTGTCTGTAAAATAGAGAAAAGTAGAAAGCAAGGTCCGCACCAGGCGCGGAAGTTCTACCAAATAATCCGCAGTATGACGCGGTACACACCACGCTGCACTTACTGCAAGGATAAAGAGGGTAATCTGATCACCGATCCTGAAGGCATTCTGGAGCGATGGGAAGTGCACTTCAATGAATTGCTAAATGGTCGGCTCACAGAAGAATTGGAGGCTCCACCAACGCAAGATCAAGACCAAATGCTGCCGGCACCAAGCATTGAGGAAACATTAAAAGCCATAAGACAGCTCAAATCAAATAAAGCCCCTGGAGCTGATGGCATACCAGCTGAGCTGATCAAACAAGGAGGAATTCATGAGATCGTGGAGCACATATGGGAGCAAGAGGAGATGCCGGAAGATTGGCGGCGTTGTATAATTTGCCGCATACATAAGAAGGGATATATCACACTGTGCAGCAACTATAGGGATATAACATTGCTGAGTACCTATAAAATACTCTCCACTATCCTACAAGATCGGATAGCCCCATACGCTTTAGCCATCATTGGTCAATATCAGTGTGGCTTCATCCCAGGCAAATCAGCAATTGATCAGATATTCACCCTTGGCCAGGCGATGGAAAAATGTCTGGAATTTAAAATTCCATTATATCATCTGTTTATAGACTTTAAGGCCGCCTACGACAACATAGCCAGGGTAGAATTAAATAATGCCATGAGAGAAATCGGCATTCCGAACAAATTGATACGACTTTGTAGGTTGACCATCACCAACGTAACTAGTCAAGTAAAAATAGCGGGATAGCTGTCCAAACCAATAAACATCTATAATGGACTCCGACAAGGGGACGGCCTGGCCTGCCTCCTCTTCAACCTGGCATTGGAGAAAGCAATCCGTGACTCTGTCGTTACAACAATAGGGACTATTGTCACCAAGTCCAGCCAGATACTTGCCTACGCAGATGACATCGACATCATCGGTAGAACCGAATCGGCGGTACAGGAATCCTTCACCCAGATCGAGCAGGCGGCACAAAAACTGGGACTGCACATTAATGAGAGAAAAAGTACATGATGGCAACTTCTGCGAAGAGAAGACCTAACGTTGGTCAAACTATCAGGGTAGTTAAGCACGAATTTGAAGTAGTGCAATCGTTTAACTACCTTGGGTCAATAGTATCAGCCTATAACAATAGGGAAGAAGAAATACGCGAACGGCTGATTAAATCCAACAAAGCCTACTATGGTCTATCAAGGCTCTTTAAATCCCGAAATTTATCCAGAACATCCAAGCTACTACTGTACAAGACCATGGTCCTACCAGTACTCATGTATGGATCGGAGACCTGGGTGCTTAATAAAAGGCACTCTGAACTCTTTGCCGCGTTTGAGAGAAAAAGGTCTTAAGGAGAATTGTCGGCCTCATATGTGAGGGAGGACGATTCCGGAGACGCTATAACCATAAGTTGTACGCAATCTACCTTGAAGCTATTGTTGTAAGAAAAATCAAGCTCGGTAGACGCCGGTGGGCGGGACACCTAGCTCGAATGAGCGAAGAGGAGCTCGCCCGGAAAGTCCTCTGTGGCAGGATGTTTGGAAGGAGACAGCGCGGCAGACCTCGTCTGCGATGGAGGGATGGCGTAGACCAGGACGCCCAGAGCCTGGGAGTGCCAAACTGGATGACATCGGCTCGAAATCGGGACCGGTGGAGAGATTTGTTAAATAAGGCCAAGACCGGATCCCGGTTGTAGTGCCGATGATGATGATGATGATGAAGCTTTTCAGAGCACTACAACGTTACCATGATAAAATTGCAAAATACAATACCTGGCCGGAGACAGTGAGAACAGGAAAACAATGGTAGTCACGCGTACCGTACAGAATTCTTTAGAAATTCTAATGGCATCGGGTTTTTATTGTCCACAGTAGTGTATGACTCAGTTCGTTTTGGCCCCATATTTAGTTATATCGGTCGTTGCCGTCGTTCTGGGTGTCGATGTAAATCCAGTGAAAATTTTTAACTGCAATAAATTGTTAAATGAATGAAATAGAAATGGTTTTGGCTTTGATTTCGTCTGCGTGGAGCACTATAAAACCGTCAAAAGCTCCTTCAAGTGTTTTTCATTACTACTTAGATCTTGTGTTAAGTATTTCAGCAATATCTTACCTTAAAGAAAAGAGGGATATGGTTGGTTTGTTGATGTATACCCTTTCCTTCAGGTACACTTATAGGAGAAAATCGAAAGGGATCAAAGATAGGCCCGCACGACATTTTGTTGCCTTATTGGTCAGTACCACAGAACTTATGCTACAATTTTGCGAGAAATGTTTTCCCGGTCGTATAATGTGAAGAAGTATTGGTGGAACCTACGGTATCCTGTTTTAACCTTTCTTGATTTCTTCTCATACGAGGTCTTGAAGGAAATTTGTATTATACATCAACAATAGTTCTGTAGGCCTACCTGATCCAGTTCGGGCAGAAGACAGTTTTCCAATATGTCCGGATAGGAGTCGGCAGTAACTGTTACAACATTGGCTCTAGTATCTTTAAAGGAATATGATATAATGATCCCCCTGGAACAAACGGCGTACCGTGCTTTTACCATAGGACAGGACCAATTGCTGGTGTTCGATGCCCCGATAGCGATTATTGTGTTTACTAATAGGCGTATGCATGTTTTCACTAAAAATTGTATTTCCTTTCTGTACGAATAGCACAGACTATTCATCTATGAATAGTCTGTGCTATTCGTACAGAAAGGAAATTTTGACCTTGAAGACTTTTTGGGACGGAATATTGTGTTGAAGGAAAACTGTATTGGAAAAATGTGTTTGGTGAATGAAAAATATTTGTATTGTAGGAAATGTTGTTTACGCAGAAGATATACTGGGAGACTACCAATGTGGATTCCGTAGGAACCGGTCAACAAGCGACCAAATGTTCACAATAAGACAACTGCTGGAAAAGAAGTGGGAATACGGAGAGACGGTTCACCAACTGTTCGTTGACTTCAAAAAAACCTACGACTCAGTCGCAAGGCAGAGACTCTACCATATTCTAGTTGAGCTAGGAGTCCAAAAAAAAAAAATGCCGCCCTCACTCAAATTTGCATGGACGAAAACAAAGGGCGAGTTAGAATAGAAAACCACCTCTCAGAACCATTTGAAATCCGGGACGGTCTAAAGCAGGGAGATGGTCTATCACCATGTCTTTTTAACCTTGTGCTCGAGTATGTCATCAGAAAGGTATAAGACGACAACATGGTCGGAGCATCCCTGAACGGGGTCACACAAGTGCTCGCATATGCGGATGACATCGCCGTTCTGGGCGATAATCTAGAAACTGTTAGTAAAAACAGTGAAATCATCATGCAAGCGGCAGAAGAGGTGGGCCTAGAAATAAATGAAGACAAAACAAAATACATGATTACGGCGAGAGCAGGTGGACCTCAGAGAACACATATAAACATCAGAGGTATGATATTTTAAAAAGTTAAAGAATTTAATTATCTGGGAACGATACTGACAGCCAGTAACGAAATGTCGAAGGAAATTAACAAGAGACTGCATTCCGGCAACGCTAGTTGGCACGCAGTCAGTAAACTGCTGAAATCCAGACTGCTATCACGTAACATAAAGCTCTGTGTCTATAGAACCATAATCATGCCGATTGTTCTATATGGATGCGAAACATGGGTTCTCACGAAACGGGAAGAAAACAAATTCCGCGTATTGGAGAATAAAGTTTTGAGGACCATCTTTGGAGGTAAATATGACGAGGAGGCAGGACAATGGAGGAAACTCCATAACCACGAATTGGAAGAGCTATATCGCAAACCTACAAAAGTGAGAGTAATCATGTCGCGAAGATTAAGATGGGCCGGACACGTGGCGCGAATGGGGAACGATAGGACCGTGCATAGAATTCTTGACGGTAGACCAACGGGAAAGAGACCGGTAGGACGGCCGCGACGGAGATGGGAGGACAATGTTAGGTTTGACCTTGAGGAGATCGGATCGAATGGTCAAGCGTGGAAAGAGAGTGCCCAGGACAGGGAACGATGGCGAAGCCGCGTCGGTGAGGTCATGAACTTCCAGGTTCCTACAGGCCAATAAATAAAAAAAATATATAAAAATAAGAAAATGTTGTTTAGCGTGGGAAATGTCATTTTTAGTGTGGGAAATGTGGGTTTTTAGCGAATTAAGGACACGACTTAGCTTAATTATTCAGGGGGTGGGGTTTTAATTTTGTAGTAACCAACAAATCCAGTGAAGACGAAATGTGGTTCATCGCGCATACAATTATTAAATAAATTACTTGAATAATTTCAACACATTGTCGTGACGTTAGTCGCTCCATAATCAATTGTTATCGATGATTTTCCACAGTTGTCAATTATCAGAATCTTAAGCATCATTCAATTAGAGTTTTGCAAAATAAAACCAACCTAGAATATAAAAAGCACCCTGTATATATATTTTGTAACGTACAATCCAAATCCTTCTATAAATTTTTCTTTGCTGTGAACACTGTGTCTTTTGATTCGATAGCCCCTTTTCATTGGTAAAAAATAAAATTCTCCTGTGAATGCTTCTTTGACTTACAAGGCCGCTCAACGGTGGTCTAATGAGTCCAGTAAAATGTTGATTTTTCACAATGGCTTCAAAATGTCATTGTAAAAGCTATCAATAATGACCCTCTAAGATGACACTACTGATCAATGCAAGGTATTTTTATCGCGAATTCATCAAACACAAAACTTTGTGTAGCTTATTGTAGTACGGAGGTCAAGCCTTTCTGGCTTGCCTATTACAATTTAATTAAGAACTTAAACCGAAGATGAACCTGTTCAAAGTTAAAATCCTTTCAGTCCCCAGTTCTCTTTAGTTTTCGAAAATTTAGTAACCGACCAGCTATAAAATGAAAACCAACGGATATTCTGACATTTTCACAGAACCCAATTATAAAACTCGCAATGAGGTTTCCAATTCACGTTGCCAGAGTCGACATGCAGCACCGAAATCAGGGCACGTCGAAACAGTAGGAAAAGTGACCATTTAACTTGTTTCTTTGTCCTGTCGAATGTGTTTATCGTATTTTTCTGTTACCCTGACATCTCTCCTGGTCACTTTTCAATGTTGGTTTCCAGATGGATACAAAAATATTACCTCCTTCGCGATAAGACAATAAAGAAGTGAGATAATAAAAAAAAAAACGAATGTCAAAGAAATATCCTTTGAACCGACACTAACGAACCATTCACAGTGTCCGATGAGTAAAGTAAAATGCTATTGTTGGATACAGTGCAGGGCTGCTGGTCTTCTCTTACAGTCGAAGGCGTCAAAAACGGAGTCCTGGACTTGCTGCATTCATCCGAAGGGAAAAATGCCACCACGAAGAAAATGTAATAAAAAAATATATATATAAGAAAAAATAGCGATTAAAAAAAAAAATTGGATAAAAAGGACACATCAAGTTTTTACTTGGTCGATTCTTCTACCGTCCCCGATCTCCTGCTTACCCGGTCTTTTATTAACGGTTCGACAAAACAAAAACAAGCAAGGACAACGATAAATCGTTGAATACAACATGCAAAACAAGTACCCACCCAGCGCTATTGCCTCAAATCCTGCACACCCGTCGCAACACTGTCCTTGTGGCCCTTATCCTGTGATTATCTTTCGGTTCTCCCACTTTTATTTGTTTATTTCCGGCGCAGCCAAAACACCAACAAAAAACAAAAATAAAAAAAAAACCGACGATAAATGAAGAAAATGTGGAAAAAATTTTTAGTATTAAACCAGCTGAAGGATTAAGACCATCAGCACGCTCCAGCGCCTTGATTGTAATGCTTGGGCAAGTAGAATAAGAACGAAAAATATCCCGAGTGGCACCGGCACCTTTAAGGACTATACAAAAGGAAACTATTGCTCGGCTAGTCACGGCAAAGCAAAATGGAAAGCGAAATAAAGTAGATTGCCGCCATACTTTGATCATTCAGGGCGAAGCGAAAGGATTAAATAAATATTTGTTTATCCTGGTTATTATTATCCACCTTTCCAGTGCAAGGACACTCATGCAGCAGCGATTAAAAAAGAAGACGGTCAAGTTTTTTTCCCAGTTCGTCCCCATCCACTTTCCCACATCTACCCAAATCCTTTGTTTGAATTCACAAATGACGGACTGGGATTAGGGTACCCGTCGTTCATACACTAAAGGATGCAGATGAATATAACAAAATTGTCCTTACTGATAGGATTACGGGATTCCTTCTTTCATTCTCCTGGTTGCCTTCCATCGATGATGACCGCGACAATGATGATGTAGCTGAGTTGGGAGGTGAAAAAATTTCATTGGACAGAATATGCAACTCATATTGTAGAAAGAAAAAACCGTAACAAGTCTAAACAGGGACACTAGGAAAAATCCTTTCAACCTAATCCCATTGTTTGAAGCAACGGAACCAAAGAACAAGGATTGGAAAAAAAGGAAACGAATCGAAATTCTTCATCGCTACTGAAAATCCTTTGATTGGTGGGCATTTGTGTTTTTCCTTTTTTTTATAGGTAAGGATGAGCACGATCGCGGGAACCAAACAGAGAATAGAATGATGCACGCTACCTAATGGCAACACGATACTTAGGATACCACGCTACCGGTGCTGTGAGTGGAAGTAATAGAGCCCCTCTGATGGTAGAGCCGCCAGCATCCGGTTCATGTGCAATGGTTGCACATTAAGCCCAACACACAATAAAACAAGGGCATTTCCTGGATCCTTGGTAATTCGATTAATCATTTTTTACGTACACACACTCTTTTGAAACTTGGCGCAATATCCTTTTTACATGGAGCAGAGTACGAAAACATAGTCACGCATACACAACTGAGTGGTATAGGGGGATACATCAACATCACCATCAGTATCAACATCAACATCAGCATCAAGGACTACATCCGAAAGGAAGTCATTCTTTTTCATCAACGGAAGCATTGCCTAGGTGTAGAGAAGATGCGGCGTCAGCATCAAATCTCTCTTTCGTCCTTGCAACTCTAAATGTGTACTCCTACTGTACGTTGCCTGCAGGAGGTAACACAACAACAGAACAGAAAAATATCCTTGCAATGCAATTCATTGTCGGCGGCTCAGATGGACAGGAACGCCATAGTTTTTTTTTTTTTTTGTTTTTGGACTGTTTTTACGTATACGTCCTGCTATTACTATTACTCCTAGTCAGCCTTCCACAACTACCACTAGTGATGGTGTTGCTTCTTCTTCTTGCTTTGATTCAACTTGGCTTTCTTTTTCTTCATCTTTCGTATTTTGTGAGTGTGTAATGTTTTTGCTTCATTTACAGGACACCGGATGAAATTTTTGTGAACAGCTAAGGAAAAAAATGTTTTTAAGCTTAAAATGCAGGATGTGCCATGTATGGATTGGACGATGGCGCCTTTGTTTTGTTGCGCTTCTCCATTTGCATACCGAGGACTCTGAGGTGTAGGTTTGGCTATCGCTTTGGTCCTGGACACATGATGGAGATCCCATAATGGATGGCTTTTCTAGTTTCGACTGCATGTCGAGATGCAAGGATATGTTGTCTTTTAATGTTCGTTTTTTTCAGTTTGGTAATTTTGTTGTTGTTGCAGTATATCCGTTTTTGCATATCCTAGTGACGAAGCGATCCTTTTTGATTTTTTGAATCTGACAGGAGGTGGACGTTTGCTGCAGATTGATGCCATTGTTTCGAGAGATTTATTTGGTATATTTTTTGGTTTGGTTTTGTTGCCTGGTTTTGAAGGATGTTATGGGAGTGTCCTGCGAGAAATGAAAATTGGATGTGGTAAAAATTCCAGTAGACCAACACAATTTTCAATTAGTTATCGTTGATTGGAGCCTTGTCTCTTGTTATCTTATTGTGAAAATTCCTAAATTTATGGTGACAAAAACTAGTTTGATAAGGAGGCAGGGCCAAAGGGGTCACTCCTTTATTAAATATGAAATTTTAAAGGGAATCAATCCTAGTGGAAAACAACTGATTAAAAAAACCGGATTTTCATGTTTCTTTTTGAAGTTAATAGCTACGGTACGGATTTTTGTGAACGATTTTTTTGGGTGATTGGCAGGGGCCCTTTAGTCTCTTATCCGACACACAGGTTCAACTCTGATTAAATTAGGGTTGCACCTCACAGGGCTTTCATGATCTCTGTTACACTGCAGAATTTTCACACAGAAAGATTTTTGCGGCGCCCTTAATTGCTAAAAAACGAAAAGGTTGGTAGAATGGAGAGGCGGGAGGGGAGAAAGAAAGGGAGAAGACAAAGAAAGTGGTGGAGACCGCGAGACAGGGGAGGAGGAGAGAGAGAGAGAGAGAGCGCGAGTTCAAAGTCGGGGGTTCCTGAACGGCAGAAAAAAAAACCACGTTCAATTTGTTTAACTTCATGTTTATTTCTTTTGTTGCTTCACAATATATACACTGTTTATGAGATCATGCGGCGCCATTTGTGCGGTACCATTATCATGTTTACGAGCATGATAAAACACTAGCCGCCGTACTTCCTTGCACCACACGATTTATGACTCGGCCATAAACCCGAGTATATTTGCATGCCGTCATCATCCACATTCGCCCGCAACCGGCAAATCACAATAACCATCAGCAAACATCTTTAACACCAGAAGGTGTTAATTGAATCGCCGCCACCGCAAAAAGGGACCACCATCAATGCAATGTTTTTAATTTTTTTGTGCAAGAATGTGCGTCCTTTTGTCCTTGTTTTCTGTGTACACCAGTAATTGGTGTGTATTATAGGAACTCTCCTTCCTATTGTCTTTGTTTCGTACTCATGTCTATTGTAAACAGGAATTTTGAAATCCTGTAGTCAAAATTAGAGATACGATTCGATGTATGTATTAGTAATGCTCTGCGGCGAGCATGATTTTTGTATCGATTAGATGTAAGAGTAGTAGTATAAGCAAATTGTATATATAGCTTAAGGATTGGAAAAATAAAATTAGAATGCATCCGACAGTAACCCCGGCGTGTTCTCATTTCTCATATTTCAGCTAATTTTTATCCTATGAGATATTTAGTGGCGTTGCGCCCAAATATTCAGGATTCTTTTAGATATTTAGTGGCGTTGCGCCCGAATATCGCCATACAACTTATCACACTAAGGGTGTTGCACTCTAGTGTACAATAGGTTTGAGCAACAGTTCGGTACAGCGAACGAAATACATCAGGTCAAAAGAGGCCTGATTCAACATTTGGTGACCCCGACGTGATAGTTTCACATTGGTTGCTGCCCCCTCACCGGAGGTAAGGAGCAATATCAGTGAAGACTATTCACGAAGCACGCATCCTAGGCTATCGACAGCCTAGTTAACTACCGCCAGTAGACGACATCCGTGGGAGTGTTTGCGAAGCACACCCAGTGAACAACAGCACGTCCGTAAGCGATCCACATTCGCCACAACAAACTACCAACGAGGTAGAAGACATCTGTGGACGTGTTTGCGAACATACCCACTTAACAGTACCACGTCTTTTCAGCAGAAAAGAAGGTAATGGAACGGAGCATGGACGCCCGTGAAATAACCAAGGTCCTAGCCAGGCAAAAGGCCTTACAACGCGAGCTGACCAAGCTTCAGGCAGCCAGTGGCAAGAAATGGACCGACGCGTTAATGAATAAAGCCAGGACGGCATGGACGCAATTCAACGATAATCATTTAGAGATTATCGAGAGTATTAAGGAGGATCTCGACTATATCCGCCTTAATACATTCGAACAGGTACAATCGATGTACCAACAATTGATGGCGACGGCGCCAATAAAACGGCAGTCCGAAGGTGCAAATGACTCGGTATGCAGCCCACAAACAGACGGCCAGGATATGGAAGACGACAGCACTGCCCAGGAGGCCATTAGAAGTATACGACGATACAAGCTGAAGAAGGAGACGCTCATTCGGACGCTTGACAGAGCGCGAACAATGAGAGGAACAGCACAAATGAGCTTCCATCAGGAACTCCAATTCTCGACCATCACAAGGCTCTGGGGAGATCTAGAAGAGTTACATCTACGGATTGGAGAGCTGGTCGACGATCCTGAGACGATAGGATACGATAGCCTCACCCATCAAGAGTTAGAAGAACAAGTCGAGTTCTCATTGGTCAGTTTGCGCAGCTCCCAACAGGAGACGAGCCAACAACAACATAGACAGATCCCCTCGGTACCAAGCGGCCAATTGCCGAAGATCACCATCCCAAAATTTGATGGGGATTATTCAACGTGGAGACAGTTTGCCGATCTGTTCGGAGAAATGGTGCACAAGCAGCCATTAAGTAATTGCCAAAAGATGTGGTATTTGAAAACCAATCTGACCGGAGAAGCCGAAAGATTGGTCCGACATTTTACCACATCAAACGACCAGTATGATGCGGCATGGCAGATGCCGCAGAATCGTTTCGAGAACCACCGACTACTGGTTGGTTCACTCATCAATAAACTTTTGTCCCAGCCATCACCGTCGACGACTGGGTCGAATTGCGCGCACATAAAGGCCCTGCATGACACTACGCAGGAATGTCTTCTAGGTTTGAAGAACCTCAACGTCGACACCAGCAGTTGGGATGCTCTTTTAGGGAACATATTGTTGCAAAAATTGGACCGCAACACCCATTCCCTGTTCGAGCAAGGCCTGGCAAAACCAAAAGAGATCCCATCCATCAAGGAGCTGTTGGCATTTCTGGAAGTGCGTTTCCAATCTCTGGAAGCAATCGGGTCCAAGGATCATAAGAAGGATGAACACAAATCCCGAACAACGTTGACGTCTTCATTATCCCAGGCCACATTCAAGAAGGAACAACAGTGTGCTGCCTGTGAAAAGGCACATGCCCTTTATCAATGTCAGCAATTCCAACAACTGACAACGGAAAAGAAGATGGACATCGTGCGCAAGGCAAGGCTATGTCGTAATTGTCTCCAGCAGGGACATTTTGCAGACAGATGTGTAAAAACTAGATGCAAGGAGTGCAATCAAAAGCACAACACGTTGCTGCATCCTACAAACAATACACATCGAGCTCCGACCTCGGAGTCGAGTTCCCAACCTCAGCTCAAGGACCAAACACAATCGGTGTCTTTGGGAGCATCGACAGTGAGCTCGTCCGTCAAGAAATTAACACTCCTCGGTACAGCTCGGGTAAAGCTGTCAAGCAGCAATGGCCGAACAATCGAATGCCGCGCCATTTTGGACTCAGGGTCACAAGTCAACCTTATCAGTGAACGAGTCATCAAGAGACTAGCATTAGTCACAAAATCAACGAATTTGACGATACACGGCATCGGGGACGTACCCCAAAGATCCCAGCGACGCGTGAATATGGAGCTCACTGCCACCACAACGAAGTTCTCCACGCGACTCGAAGCGTATGTGATCGGCACGATCAGTTCGCCACAGCCAAGTCAGGAAATCGACATTTCCGCTTGGAAGCTCCCATTGAATGTCCAGCTAGCAGACCCAGAGTTCCAACACCCAGGCAGGATCGATGTCCTGCTGGGAGCCGAACACTTCTTCTCATTATTATCCGTTGGTCAAATTAAACTAGGACCAACACTTCCGGTGCTCCAGAATACCCGCCTCGGTTGGATTGTCGCCGGACCAACCCATCAACATCCAGTGGCAACAGCAACTTGTGGGGTGTGTACTACCGATGACGAAGAAGGCATCAAAAGGGCCATCCAACAATTTTGGGAATTGGATAATCCGGCGGACGGTCAGGAACGACGACTCTCACTTAAAGAACAACAATGTGAGACATTATTTCGCCAGCATCGCATCAGAGATTCCGTGGGCCGCTTTACTGTTGGGCTACCATTTGCCAGCGACCCACAAACGCTAGGAGATTCCAAGGAACTAGCACGCAATCGGTTCCTGTCCCTAGAACGACGTTTGGAAAGGAACTCTGAGATCTACGACCAATATAGGACCTTTATGAAGGAATACCTCGAGTTGGGACATATGGAACCAGTAGATGCGATGAAGATTCCGTCGCCGCAATATTACATTCCCCATCATCACGTGTTGAAGCCAGACAGCACCACTACACGATTACGAGTGGTATTTGATGCATCGGCAAAGACAACCACTAATACATCGTTGAACGACATTTTGCATCCCGGACCAGCTTTACAGGAGGACTTGTTTGCCGTGCTGCTCCGATTTAGACTCCCACGATACGTGTTCACAGCAGACATCGAGAAGATGTATCGGCAGATCAGCATCAGGCCCGCTGATAAGCAATACCAACTGATTTGGTGGCGAGCTAATCGCGAGCAACCATTAAAATGTTACCAGCTCAATACGGTAACTTATGGCACAACTTCAGCACCATACCTGGCCATCAAGTGCCTACGTCAGTTAGGTGAGGAGGCCTCTCCACAGTTCCCACATGCAGCAGAAATTATCAAAAACAACTTCTACGTGGACGATGTCATGACTGGCTCCAACAGCCTGATCACAACAGGTGTGATGCAAAAGGAATTGACGGCGCTATTGAGCCAAGGAGGCTTTAAATTGCGAAAGTGGTGTGCGAATCATCCAAAACTCCTGGAACATATTCCAACCACAGACCAGGAAGTCGAACTGGACTTTAGCAACAGTGAAGATACCACCATCAAAACATTAGGGTTAATATGGCTCCCAAAAGTAGACGAATTTGGAGTCCGAGTTAACCTGCCACCCAGAATACGTTCATCAAAACGCACCGTAGCCTCCGACATTGCTCGAATATTCGACCCACTAGGACTGATTGCGCCAGTAACAGTCATCGCCAAGAGATTCCTCCAAGAGTTGTGGGGATTACAACAAGATTGGGATGCAGCACTCCCAATGGAATTCCAAACCAGGTGGCTTCAATTCCGCGAGAATCTTAAGACGATCGAGAGTCTAAAGGTTCGACGACATGTATGCGGTGGAGCAATTACCAAAGATCCTCAATTACATGTGTTTGCAGACGCTAGCGAGAAGGCGTACGGAGCTGCCGTATACTTAAGATCAACGGGATCGGATGGACTAATTCACGTTCATCTATTATGCTCAAAAACGAGGTTGGCCCCACCTCCACCTAAGCGAGTGACCATTCCTCGCCTGGAACTCTGTGCGGCAGAGTTAGCGGCCACCCTGTGTGGAAAGGTGCAACGGCACCTACGACAAGACAACATTCCGACCCATCTGTGGACAGACTCAGAGATCGTGTTAGCATGGATCCATTCAACAGCGGCTGAGTTCCAAACATTCGTAGCCAATCGGATAGCTACCATACACCAACATAGTGTACCTGCACAATGGCGGCATGTTAGATCAAAGGACAACCCAGCCGATCCGCTATCAAGGGGGGTGGATCCGGATAAACTAAGTGCATGTGCTATTTGGTTCCACGGCCCATTCTTCCTACATGGGGACGAGAAACATTGGCCACCCGCATATATTAGGAAGAAGGACTGCGACGTGGAACGCAAACGTACGGCCACTGTCGCTTTGTCAATTGAAGCAGAGGATCAGACGATCGACCGCATCAACCATAGGAACTCGTTCCAGCGACTTCAACGTATAGTGGCATACATGTTGCGTTTTGGAACCCCGACCCACCGACGAAGCCGTGTCTTCGGGTCTTTACAACCAACGGAACTTGCCAACGCTCGGGTTAAGATCCTGCGCGCAATACAGAGGAAGGAATTGGAAGGGGAACTGAAACACATCCACCAGCACGGCGAGCCAGCTCGATCGAGTCCCCTCAGTGCCATGAACCCATTCCTCGACTCTGACGGACTGCTGAGAGTAGGCGGGCGACTTGGATCATCTAACCTATCTTATGAGTCCAAGCACCCCATTATTCTACCGCATACGCACGTCATCACAACAATCATCATCCGAGAATTGCACATGGAACATAGGCATATCGGCCCACAAGGCTTACTCGCAGTGACGCGGCAAAATTATTGGCCAACCAAGGGAAAGAACCACGCACCATCGTCCAGCACTGTGTATTTTGCGCAAAACCCGCCCAAAATTATTGACACAGATCATGGGGAACCTACCCGTCACTCGAGTACAACCCGCTCGTCCATTCTCAAACGCAGGAGTCGATTTTTGTGGACCGTTCCAGACCCACTTTCACATCAGGGGTAAGCGACCCCAAAAGAGCTACATAGCTCTGTTCTGCTGCTTTGCGACAAAGGCGGTCCATCTGGAGTTGGTAACGGACCTTTCAGCAGAAGGGTTCATCGGCGCTCTCAAGCGCTTTTCATCGAGACGTGGAAATTGCTCTCACCTATATTGTGACAACGCTACTAATTTTGTAGGAGCGCGTAATCAACTGAGAGAGGTCGGAGAGTTGTTAGCGTCAGAAGGAGCTATCAACAAAGTGACCTCATCTCTCAGCACCAGGGGAACACAATTTCATCTGATACCGGCCCGAGCCCCGCATTTTGGAGGACTGTGGGAGGCGGCGGTCAAATCAGCAAAACACTTGATGCGATCATCACTGCATGCAGCATCGCTCACATACGAGGAGTTGCAAACCATCATTACGGAAGTCGAAGCCATTTTGAATTCCCGGCCTCTTACCCCAGTATCCGACGACCCAAACGATTTATCGGCACTCACTCCGGGGCATTTTCTCATTGGGGAGCCTCTGACCGCACATGTGGATGCTCACGCTGTTCCGCTAAACGTGAAATTACCCACACGCTGGAAATTGGTCACACAGTTGAAACACCAATTTTGGAGACGATGGCATGTGGAATATTTACACCAACTACAGGATAGAAGTAAGTGGAAGCAGCGAGTCCATAACATTAACACAGGGACAATGGTCATCATCCAGGAAGATAATACCCCACCCTTGCGTTGGAAGCTCGGCCGAGTACTTGGCACACACCCAGGGGATGACGGCCTAATTCGAGTAGTGGACGTGCGAACATCTTCCGGAATGGTTCGGAGACCCATTCACCGCCTAGCGCCACTGCCAATCGAGTGCGACAACCCCAGCGACTTCTCTCGCCCAGCATCTACAACGGATGAATCGCCCAAACACGAGGATTCCCCTTACAAACGACGCCGAATGGTCAACGATCAGGATCATCGGCCCACCAGTCATGCTTCAGGGTTGAATTGTTATTCAACGGGGGGAGTATGTTTATGAGATCATGCGGCGCCATTTGTGCGGTACCATTATCATGTTTACGAGCATGATAAAACACTAGCCGCCGTACTTCCTTGCACCACACGATTTATGACTCGGCCATAAACCCGAGTATATTTGCATGCCGTCATCATCCACATTCGCCCGCAACCGGCAAATCACAATAACCATCAGCAAACATCTTTAACACCAGAAGGTGTTAATTGAATCGCCGCCACCGCAAAAAGGGACCACCATCAATGCAATGTTTTTAATTTTTTTGTGCAAGAATGTGCGTCCTTTTTTCCTTGTTTTCTGTGTACACCAGTAATTGGTGTGTATTATAGGAACTCTCCTTCCTATTGTCTTTGTTTCGTACTCATGTCTATTGTAAACAGGAATTTTGAAATCCTGTAGTCAAAATTAGAGATACGATTCGATGTATGTATTAGTAATGCTCTGCGGCGAGCATGATTTTTGTATCGATTAGATGTAAGAGTAGTAGTATAAGCAAATTGTATATATAGCTTAAGGATTGGAAAAATAAAATTAGAATGCATCCGACAGTAACCCCGGCGTGTTCTCATTTCTCATATTTCAGCTAATTTTTATCCTATGAGATATTTAGTGGCGTTGCGCCCAAATATTCAGGATTCTTTTAGATATTTAGTGGCGTTGCGCCCGAATATCGCCATACAACTTATCACACTAAGGGTGTTGCACTCTAGTGTACAATAGGTTTGAGCAACAGTTCGGTACAGCGAACGAAATACATCAGGTCAAAAGAGGCCTGATTCAACATACACTTTACGACTTTTCCTGACCAAATGCTCTGCCGATCAAAAACCAACTCAATTCCATACGTTATTCTACCTGTACATTACACCTCGGTATTGAAATAGCAAAACTGATTCTCACGTCCTTGAACAAAGGATCGAGAGTTCGGTAGACGCTTTGCCTACAATTTGTCACCTTTGCATATCGAGTTCTTAAATCTAGGGTTACGAACTATTGTTCCGGCTTATGTGCTGAAGCTGGGTGGGAGTCAAGGAACTGTGAGCAAATAGCCTTGGTTGGTGAATTTGCAGATTAAGCATATTCGGTGGGTGGAAACTTAGGTGTGACGGAACACGTAACTCGTGCGAAACAGATAGGCGGAGAGAGCGCGGGGCAGAAGGGGAAGGAGGAATAAATTATGTTTTCAATTCACTAAATAATTGAGTTTGTCTTATTGATGTTGTCAAATTAATGATGATTTCTACATTTTTACAAATTTTATTTGGATTTACAATTATTTTACAATACACGAGATGTTCGTGCGACAGATAACACACACCACTGACCCTATTGCCCCCGGTGAATCGCCAAAGCCAGCTGACTCTACCAGAAACAACAACAAAAAATGAGGCTTTCAACATTTTTAGAGAATTTCAGATTCGTGTCTTGCTGCTGGTTTTTCATCTTCATAAGCTTCATTTAGAATTCAGATACATTTGTAACGGTGCAATAAAAAAATAAGAGACCTCGGTTGGGGAGTTTTGTTGCATCTACCGTACAGCTTTGGAACTCTACCTTTTTAAGGGGATTTTCTTTATGCTTGTTCTAGAAAGGCTGATCTAGTCCAGTTGATAAAATTATAATCCCGATATTCAAACAACCTGCAATTGGTTTCGTAAAAAGATATTTGCCATGTTGGCACAACAGTCATCTATTTTCAAGCTTTGTTAACCAGTTTGTTGTCAGTAACCGAAGACGATCGTTTACCTCAAGTGCTACGAGGGTTGCCTCTTATGTTTCGGGATTTGGCAACCCTAGTGTTGCAATCCGGCAATTGACAGCTCTGTCGTAAAGTTGGACATTTTTGAGGTTATACGCACTCAGAACGTTTTGGCATACGAGCGCTATTTGTGTTGTTTACAGTAACTTAAAAGATTCATATCGGCCCAAAAATGGAATTAAATCGTCAACATTTTCGTGTGATTATTTTTTACAACTTTCGGCGTGGATTAACTCAGCAACAGTGCATGGCTGAACTTAATTCAATTTTTGGCAATGAAGCTCCATCAAGGACCAGTGTTTATCGATGGTATGGTGAATTCAACCGTGGTCGTAGTTCACTCCAAGATGAATTTCGTGAAGGTCGTCCAAAATCAGTTGTTGTTGCGAAAACCATTGATGCTGTGCGCGAACTGATATTGGAAGATCGTCATGTGACCTATCGTGAGATTGAGACAACCTTAGGCGTTAGTGGGACCAGCATACATTCAATATTGCATAAACATTTGACTGTCAAAAAAATTTTTTTCGCGTTGGGTCCCACACAATTTGTCAATCGCAAAAAAAAGGCTCGTGTCAATTGGTCGAAAGAAATGCTCAAAAAATACGGTCGCGGTGCTTCGAAACACGTCTATGACATCGTGACAGGTGATGAATCGTGGATTTACGCGTATGAGCCCGAAAGTAAACAGCAGTCGACTGTCTGGGTGTTTCAAGATGAGCCAAATCCAACAAAAGTTGTTCGCGCACGAAGCACTTCCAAGCAAATGGTCGCCTGTTTTTTTCGGAAAAACTGGACATGTCGCAACCGTACCACTAGAACAACGCAGAACAGTCAATTCTGAGTGGTACACAACCATTTGTTTGCCAGTTGTCTTCCAAGAAATCAGGAAAACCAACCGCGGAAGACGGATCACTCTTCACTACGACAATGCGAGCTCTCACACATCGGCTGCGACAACATTTTTGAGCACCCAAAACATCGATTTGATGGGTTTTCTGCCGTATAGTCCTGACTTGGCACCGAATGACTTCTTTTTATTCCCGTACGTAAAAAACAAACTGAGAGGTCAACGTTTTTCGACACCTGAAGAAGCGGTTGCTGCATTCAGAATGCATGTGTTGGAGATACCTCAATCAGAGTGGCAAAAGTGCTTCGACAATTGGTTCAAACGCATGCAAAAGTGTATAGATCTTCATGGGGAATATTTTGAAAAACAATAAAGTGATATTCGATGATCAATATTTGTTTTTGTTCTATAATCCCGAAATATAAAAGGCAACCCTCGTATCATCTTTATTATGAAAAAATATGTAAATTATAATAAAAATGTATATATATATATATATATATATACTAGGTTCTGAAAAGTTTCCAACCTAACAAAGATACAAGGCAAAGATGTAACTCTACACAGTTTTCCCAGCGATGCACCCATCTCTCTAACCCGTCCAAAAAGCACTCGGCGTTTTTCTCAGCGATATAACTGTTCACGAAGGTGATTGCCCTTGTTTTTGTTTTGTTTTATATCCACATTTATTTAACAAATTAATTATATGTTTTACTTAAGACTAAATGTTAACTTCTATTTTACAAATATCATTCTTACATTAACGTACTGGATCTTCGCAAGTACTATAAGATATACATTATCATTTTTCTTATGCCTTTCGGCGTACAATAACTGTTTTTATAACATGCCCAAATAATTGATGTTTCCTTTTTGAAATTTATTCTATTTTTTTCTACATCCGTGCTATTTTCAAATTTCAATTTTTTTTTTATTTTTTTTATTTTTTTTTTATTTTGATGACAAGCAAAAAATAGAAAATAAAACAAAAAAATGAAACAAAACGGACAAACACAAACAGGGAATACAAATAAAAATAAAAAAAAAATTGAAAATTAAAATTAAATTTAAATTTAAAAACGAAAATAAAAAAAATTAAAATAATTGGGAATTGAGAGGCATACTAAGTTTGGGGACGTGTAGTCCTTTCTTCATCACTGATCCACCACCAGTTGGGATGGGATCGATCTTTTATTGATTTATCTCTTTCACCGATCACCATATTAAAACGCAGGCGATCTGGAAAATTAAAGATATCGTTATCGTGGAGAATTCGTTTATCCTTGGTACTACGGGAAGCGTGGTAAATAATAGAGACTCCATGTTTGTCTTGGATAAGTCCTTTTTTATCCAAGAAAGGGAACGCTTCTGGGGGAATGAACCCATTCTGGAGAGTACTCTCCATATACATATCATTGGGATAGAATGCTCCCGAAATGAGATCATTTTCACTGCACATTGCCCTTGTTGTGTGACCACGAATAATCTTGGTAATGAAGTTATCTATTCTGCTTTGTCCTGATTTGTAACACAGGACTTTATTGGGATAGTATTTCTTATACTGCGACTCTGGGGTTCTATACATTCCGAGGCAGGAACGCAAACACTGACTCTCGAACACCCGAAACTTCTCCATATAAAATGGGGATATGTTGTACCATATCGGGCAGCCATACGCCAATATTGGTCGGATGAATACTTAGTATGAAATTATTTTCACCTTATGGTCCAGCAGACTATTACGGAAGAGTCTTCGTGTCATTGCATATACGTTTTTAGCTGCTGTAAGAGCAGCTGCTGTATGCTTATCAAAGTAAAGATATTGATCAAGCCAGATTCCAAGGTATCTGACTACAGTTTTTACTTGTAGAGGAAGATTATTACTTCCTGCAGTAGAAAATGTTTTCCAATTCCGTTTTGTATCCCTTGATGCACTGGACAGGGTCGTTCTGTTTTTTGGAAATTTATTTTTAAGTTCCAGTCGTCGCAAAAACGTTTGATTTTGTTGAAATCATTTTGCAAAAGTCTGTTGATGACATCAATCTTTTGTTCAGATCTATACACCACAATGTCCTCGGCATACGCAATTGCATGGTTGAGGGAACCCACTAGATCACTAGTGTAAATGTTAAATCAATTGGGAGAATTCACTGCTCCCTGTTGTAGACCGTTTTTGATGTGGAAAGTCTTGTTAGAGATTATATCTCCGCATTTCACTACAAATTGTTTACCCATTATCATATCGTAGATAATGTATAATAAATATACGGGCATACCTAGATTTGATAACTTATATACCAGCCCTTCTAACCATACGGTGTCGAAAGCCTTTTCAAAGTCAACCAAACAGGCCCCGGTGCATTGTCGTGTAGTGTGACAACATATACATGAAATGACCACAAACAATAATCTCAAATGAATCAATTGCCCTTGTCACAATTTGCACTTCTCAAGTAACCAGCATTCGTTGTTTACAACCAAAGTCAAGGTCAACTCATTTCATTGAGTAAAACAAACGAATCGCTCCAGTTACGATTTGAAGGAATCAGATGACAATCATGTGCAAATTTGTCTTTGGCAAAGTGGTTCACGAATTAATTGGGTCAACTCATGTCATTGTTCTTTCGCTATACGGTGATATGATATTAAATAGCATAATCGGCAAAATTGTACGAATGATGTTCCATTTTATTATTTTATAGCTTGTAAGCAAAAATTGTATGAGTGAATGAGGAAATGTGTAAACAATTGAATGATTGAATGGGAGTATAAATACCGCAACATTTTTTAAGTAAAGTTAATCATAAACCAAACTTGCGTTTCGATTCATCACTGCGGCGCTCTACGCCATCCACTTACAGCGAACTGCGCTTAAACAGCAAAAGTAGGGAAACATGATTAGAAATAGACATTGAGGATTAAATCTCATACCGTTCACCCACAATATATATTTCTAAATATATTGAATAATGATCAAGTCAATTTGCATCACCTGGTGATCAATCATATTCATTACACGGCGGCCCTACGATCAATATTCATTACAGTCGCTTCGCCTTGTTCCACTGTATGTCGGAAACAAGTTTTGCCACAGCATGAGCTGTGTCATGTTGCGATCGAAAACCAAACTGGTTGTTCGGGATAATACCATTTTCCTCACACCAGTTAGTCAATGCCTTATTTAGAATTTTCTTGAATACCTTGCCGATGTTTGGAAGCGAACTAATCGAGCGAAGATTGGCTGGATTGCCCCTGTCCTTGCCCTTTTTGGCGATGGGATGGACTACTGCAGATTTCCATTGGGTTGGATAACATGCAGAAGGATGGGTGCGAACATACAGGGCAAAGTCTCTGATTGCCTTCAACCCGGCGAAGGCCAGGACGATCCTTGTCCCTGTTCAATCCAAGTTGACATGCAGCCTCCACGTGACACCCCTGGATAGCTACTTTGACACCCGCCAAGTAGTGAACCAATGCATGCAGCGACATCCTGAGAAAGGTTGGCGCAAGGCTAATAACCAGGCCCGTAAAAATGAATTATTATGGCAAATTTAACAAGCCTCGGATATGGACCGGATACACGACGACGACCACGGAAACGAAAACGGCTAAATGATTTAAGGATTTTTTCATGGAACATACGCTCACTATACAGAGCTCGAGCTGCGCAGCAACTAGCCGATGCCCTGTCCGAATATAAGGCTGACATAACAGCATTACAAGAAATAAGATGGAGAGAGAGTGGTGTTTTTCAAAGTAAAGAGTATGACATTTATTACAGCTGTCACGCAAAACAGCATGTGCTCGGGGTAGGCTTTCTAGTCAGCCAAAAACTGAAGCCTGCCATCATCAGCTTTAATGCAATAAATGAAAGGCTATGCACTCTTCACGTGCGAGGCAAATTTAAGAACATAAGCCTCATAAACGTTCACGGACCTACAGAGGAGTCCCCTGACGACGAAAAAGCAAGAATACTACGAGAACGTCGAACGGGCCCTCAATGGCTGCCCAAGATACGATGTGAAAATCGTTCTTGAGGATTTGAATGCGAAAATAGGTCAGGAGCCGGTTTTCAGGCACTACGCAGGTTCCCATAGTTTGCATGAGAACACTAATGACAATGGACTACGAGTCATCGAACTGGCAGCATCAAAAAACTTGGTCGTTGCGAGTACCAGGTTTCCGCGTAAAGATATCCACAAAGCCACCTGGGTATCACCTGATGGAGCCACTCGCAACCAAATTGACCACGTGTTAACAGATCGCCGCCCCTCTTCGAGCCCGATGACGGTACGAACGTACCGAGGTGCAAACGTCGACTCGGATCACTATCTTGTTGGTACAGTTTTCCGAGCCCGGATTGCCTTACGGAGACGTATTGCATCCACGGATCAGGTTCGAATCAACACGGCTGCCTTACGCAATGAGAACACCAGCAACACCTTTGGTCATGCGTTAAGACTCGCCCTCGAAGAGCTCGACGGAGGGAGAGTAAGTCCTGGGGCCAGAATGCCGGGCGTAGAAGAGAAATGGACACGCCTTAAGAATACTGTCATTAGTATTGCCAACTCAATCTTAGGCAGTAGTCGTAGAGATCGGAACGACTGGTTTGATGATGAGTGCAAACTAGCGACTGAACGCAAGAATGGTGCATACCGGGTAATGCAGCAGTCTCATAGAACGCAGGTACGCAAGGAGAAATACAAAGAACTCAGAAGATCTGAAAAAAGACTTCACAGACAAAAGAAAAGTGCCTGGGAAAAAAATCTTGTCTGTGAAATAGAGAAAAGTAGAGAGCGAGGTCCGCACCAGGCGCGGAAGTTCTACCAAATAATCCGCAGTATGACGCGGTACACACCACGCTGCACTTACTGCAAGGATAAAGAGGGTAATCTGATCACCGATCCTGAAGGCATTCTGGAGCGATGGGAAGTGTACTTTAATGAATTGCTAAATGGTCAGCTCACAGAAGAATTGGAGGCTCCACCAATGCAAGACCAGGACCAAATGCTGCTGCCACCAAGCATTGAGGAAACATTAAAAGCCATTAGACAGCTCAAATCAAATAAAGCCCCTGGAGCTGATGGCATACCAGCTGAGCTGATCAAACAAAGAGGGACAGCGTTACATCACGCAATTCACGAGATCGTTGTGCACGTATGGGAGCAAGAGGAGATGCCGGAAGATTGGCGTCGTGGTATAATTTGCCCCATACATAAGAAGGGATATATCACACTGTGCAGCAACTATAGGGGTATAACATTGCTGAGTACCTATAAAATACTCTCCACTATCCTACAAGATCGGATAGCCCCATACGCTTTAGCCATCATTGGTCAATATCAGTGTGGCTTCATCGCAGGCAAATCAGCAATTGATCAGATATTCACCCTTAGGCAGGCGATGGAAAAATGTCTGGAATTTAAGATTCCACTATATCATCTGTTTATAGACTTCAAGGCCGCCTACGACAGCATAGCCAGGGTCGAGCTATATAATCCCACGAGAGAGTTCGGCATTCCAAACAAATTGATACGACTTTGTAGGTTGACCATGACCAACGTAACTAGTCAAGTAAAAATAGCTGGTTTGCTGTCCCAACCAATAAACATCTTTAATGGACTCCGACAAGGGGACGGTCTGGCCTGACTCCTCTTCAACCTGGCGTTGGAGAAAGCATTCTGTTACGGCTCCAACGCCGTGCTTCCTCTTTCGAGGGAAGAGCGTGGATGTTATTATAATTATTAATAATTAAGGGGTTATTAAATAATTAAACGTTTCTTTATTTAAATATTTTGTTTTATTTTTATTTTATCGAACTCAGCTATCTCAAGCTGAGCTCTCTTCTTTCTATTTTTTTCATATAAATTTACTTGTTTATATAGAACATTTTGTTCTAACTGACTGTGGCGTATAAACTGAACAAAACAATCTAGAAGTCTCTGTGACTTAGAATTTTGAATAAACTTTGAACGAAAATCAAAGTGGCCATGTTTTGAAATGAAAAATGTGCTTGTTATGAAAAGGGGCATATTTATGAAATGTGCTGTAAGTGACTGGATATAGAATATAGTGTCTGTTTATTTATGAAATGTGCTGTAAGTGACTGGATATAGAATATTGTGTCTGTTTATTTATGAATTGTACTAACTGAGAATGTAGGATATGTGAGGATGTAGTTTTCAGGGTTGTGTTTTTAAGGGTTGTGTTTGAAAGGACATGAGTTAGTGTTAAAGCGAATAAGGGTAGTATTCTGGAATACAACATCCCACCCTTCTTCGAGAAAGAAAATTATCCTTGAAGAGAATAATTTTCTGTTAACTATTGCTTAGATTAGGATTAATTACAGACTTGGATTTTCGTTCAATTACAATGGCGTTCAAAGAAGTTAATCTTATATCAAAAGTTACAAAAATCCAGAAGTTCGTAATGCTAGAAAAATATGTTACAATAATCTAAAAGTTTACTTATAGTCTACTTACATTATCTTTTAACTAACTTTAAATATTTCTAACTAACTTAATATTTCCACTTGGAACCTTTTCTTTTATTATCCAACAAAATTTTTTTTTTCTATATATATAATTAATATTATTTCTCAAAATTCTCTTTTTCGTTCGAATTTCCAATATATTATATCCCAATATATATTTTAAAATGTATTATATCCCAGTATATAATAAAATTTTTTTTTCTAAAATTTTCTTTCTTTCTTCCCCTTTTTTAACTTTTTTTTTTTTTTTTTTTTTTGTCGTTTCCGTCATTTCTTACAATTGTTTTATATATTGAATAAAAACAAAGGCCATTTGTTAAGTGCCTATCTTTTCCTTAAATTTATGGAATATTTTCCAAAACTTTTTTGGGCCTATTATTATGATGACTGCATAGAATTGCATAATACCAAACATTTTCTTAAGAAATGATCTCAGTTGTCCTAAATGACTGTGTACCTTTTTATTTTTTCTTATTTTGTGTTCGAATACATGTTTATTGTTGTTAAATTTAATTTGTAAGGTATTTATATGGTTTTTCTTTTCAATACCTATTTTAATTGAATTATTATTTTCAATTTTCATTACTTCGTGTTGCTGTTCAGTATCGTTATTTAAAATGTTTAGGGTTTTCGGCTCAATGTCATCATTTTCTATAGCTTTAACTTCTGTCGGAACGTTTACCTTTTCAGTCTTACTTATTGCTGATGGATCGTTTAGTTTCTCAGTCTCATTTACTGATTCGTATAGTTCTTCAGACTTATTTGCTGTTAGAACATCTTGGTTCCCAGTCTTATTTGCTGTTTGAACTATTTCTTCAGTTATATCTGCTGTAGAAACCTTCAATTCTTCAGACTTTGCTGCTGAAACATGGTGTTCTTCAGTGTTAACTACTGAACTGACCTGGGTTTCGATTTTTATTGCACCTTTTGGATCTTCAGTCTTTACCACTGCTGAATTTTCAGTCTTTGTTGCTGAAGTGTCGGGGTTGTCTATAGGGATAGCCGAAATGTGAAGGATTTTTGTTAGTGTATTTTCTGCAAGTTCTGAATTTTCAGTCTTTAATATTGCTGAGTTTTCAGTCTTGGTTGCTGAAGTGTCTGTGTTCTCAATAGGGATATCCGAAATATTAGGGATTTCAGTCTTTACTACTCCTGAAAATTTCGAATTTTCAGTCTGTGTTGCTGAGTTATTTTCCAAAATTGGAGTATGAGTCGGAATATTTATATTAGTGATTGTTTTCTCTTCGTTTATCTGTATCGCTTTAGTTATTTGGTTAGGAGCTTCATTAAAATTGTCGTTATCTATTGCCAAAGATCTAATGTTATAAATAGAAAAATTTTGTCTGTCTTCCATAAACTTGGGTTGGCGTCAGGCCTCGTTTTCCGACTCTTGCACCCGAGAAAAGTGAACATTTTGCCTATCGTTTTGTCTATTGGTGATTCTAGGATTTTCACTAAAACGATTTTCGGTGTTTGCAGGATTATTTCGGAATGGATTACGCGTTGTTGTACCTTGTTGGTAATTTGTTAAGGATGGTCCATTCCTAGATATCTTGTATCTACACTCGTTCTCTGTGTGATTATTCCGTCCACAAAAATTGCATATAATGTTATATTCTCTTTTTATTGGTTGTCTATTCGGAAAATTGTTGGACTGCATGTTCCGATAACAAGTGTCCTGAGAATGACCTGGCTTACCGCAGGTTTGGCAGACTATTCGATTAAATCTGTCATTATAGTTATATGGCCTGAGAGAGTTGTCCATTCGAGCAACATGTGATACTACATGTGCAATAGACTGTTTAAATCTACTTCCTCCATGGACTTTGGCTAGGATTTTCAGTTGTTCATTCTTGAAACCATCCTCAAATATTTGCACTGCCAATTTTGAGTTTTCTTCTATTAAGAATTCTCTAACCACCGCGTCTGCTGTTATTTCACACGTAGCAGAGTTCAGCGTCCTCAGAGCATTCGCAACTCTATCTCCGTATTCGCGAACGGTTTCTCTGAAGTTTTGTTTCAGGAATATCAACTCATTGTGTGCCGTTGACCAAGATTGCTCCTCTTTATATTCTGATTCAAGTTTATCCTTTAAATCCTCCCATTTAGCAATTGTGCTATACCTAATTAGATCATAGGCAGGACCCTCTAGTCTATTTTTGACTAGCTCCAAAAATGTCTCGTATATATCCGGGTCTGCCCTTTTTATAGATCTAAATAAAACGTCTCCCCAGGAAATAAATTTATCTAGGTCGCAGGGTTTTCCGTCAAATGTAGGGACGATTCTGAAAACATCAAAAATTCCGACAGAAAGAGCCATTTCAGGGGGGTTATGGTGTATTTGTAGAGAGTGGATTTGTTCTTCCCCCTGCCTAGCCGCCTGTCTCGTGTAATACGGACTCGTAATCTTGAAAACTCTGAAATCAATGTATGGCAAAATCACTTCTTAACAATACGGTATATAAAAATGGCCTTTCTTTTAGTTATTCAATATATATGAAAAAGAAAGTTAATTTGGTCTCAAAGCTGTAGAGAAAGAAAATTCGGCGAAAAAGACAAAACGGAAATGTCGTCGAAATACTGGAAAGAGAATATTCGAAATAATTTCTATCGGACAAAATCGTTAGTAAAAAGTAAAAGTTAAAAATTCCAAGGTAAAAATATTCCTACGGAAAAATGAATAGAAAAATTGATATTTCGCTAACAATTCTTACTACTAATATATGATTATTGATGTTTTGTTCTCCTTTTTTATAATTTTTTTTTTGATTAATGTTTTGTTCCTTTTTTTCTGAGGTGTTGTCTTCTTGTGGGTTTTTTTTTTTCATCTGCTGCCACTGAGGTTAATTTAGATTTCCTCTGGAACTCATCGGGAAAGGAAATTACGAAGTTATTTGCACTCGATACAATGTTCCGCCATCCAAGTCGAAAATGAGGACCTTCCTTCCCTCTTTAGGGTTTTATCTTGCACTAATCTTCCTCTGGGATCGAGTCCTCCTTCGAGGATTAAGTCGTCCTTCGGGGATTGGTCTTCCTTCGAGGAGTCTTCGTGGATCGGTCTTCCTTCGAGGATAGAGTCGTCCTTCGGGGAGTCTTCGTGGATCGGTCTTCCTTCGAGGATATAGTCGTCCTTCGGGGATTGGTCTTCCTTCGAGGAGTCTTCGTGGATCGGTCTTCCTTCGAGGATTGGTCTTCCTTCGAGGAGTCCACCAGTCTTCGTGGATCCCACCGCTGTCACCAGTGTTACGGCTCCAACGCCGTGCTTCCTCTTTCGAGGGAAGAGCGTGGAGGTTATTATAATTATTAATAATTAAGGGGTTATTAAATAATTAAACGTTTCTTTATTTAAATATTTTGTTTTATTTTTATTTTATCGAACTCAGCTATCTCAAGCTGAGCTCTCTTCTTTCTATTTTTTTCATATAAATTTACTTGTTTATATAGAACATTTTGTTCTAACTGACTGTGGCGTATAAACTGAACAAAACAATCTAGAAGTCTCTGTGACTTAGAATTTTGAATAAACTTTGAACGAAAATCAAAGTGGCCATGTTTTGAAATGAAAAATGTGCTTGTTATGAAAAGGGGCATATTTATGAAATGTGCTGTAAGTGACTGGATATAGAATATAGTGTCTGTTTATTTATGAAATGTGCTGTAAGTGACTGGATATAGAATATTGTGTCTTTTTATTTATGAATTGTATTAACTGAGAATGTAGGATATGTGAGGATGTAGTTTTAAGGGTTGTGTTTTTAAGGGTTGTGTTTGAAAGGACATGAGTTAGTGTTAAAGCGAATAAGGGTAGTATTCTGGAATACAACAAATCCGTGACTCTGGCGTTACAACAAGAGGGACTATTGTCACCAAGTCCAGCCAGATACTTGCCTACGCAGATGACATCGACATCATCGGTAGAACCGAATCGGCGGTACAGGAATCCTTCACCCAGATCGAGCAGGCGGCACAAAAACTGCGACTGCGCATTAATAAGGGAAAAACTAAGTACATGGTGGCAACTTCTGCGAAGAGAAGACCTAACGTTGGTCAAACTATCAGGGTAGTTAAGCACGAATTTGAAGTAGCGCAATCCTTTAACTACCTTGGGTCAATAGTATCAGCCGATAACAATATGGAAGAAGAAATACGCGAACCGCTGATTAAATCCAACAAAACCTACTATGGTCTATCAAGGCTCTTTAAATCCCGAAATTTATCCAGAACATCCAAGCTACTACTGTACAAGACCATGGTCTTACCAGTACTCATGTATGGATCCGAGACCTGGGTGCTTAATAAAAGGCACTCTGAACTCTTTGCCGCGTTCGAGAGAAAGGTCTTAAGGAGAATTGTTGGCCCCGTATGTGAGGGAGGACGATTCCGGAGACGTTATAACCATAAGTTGTACGCAATCTACCTTGAAGCTCATTTTGTAAGAAAAGTCAAGCTCGGTAGACTCCGGTGGGCGGGACACCTAGCTCGAATGAGCGAAGAGGAGCTCGCCCGGAAAGTCCTTTGTGGCAGGATGTATGGAAGGAGACAGTGCGGCAGACCTCGTCTGCGATGGAGGGATGGCGTAGACCAGGACGCCCAGAGCCTGGGAGTGCTAAACTGGATGACATCGGCTCGAAATCGGGACCGGTGGAGAGATTTGTTAAATAAGGCCAAGACCAGATCCCGGTTGTAGTGCCGATGATGATGATGGATAACATGCATTATTTAGAGCGTCATTGAACAAAACAGTGTAAACCTTCACTACTTCAAGAGGTAAATGCTTTAGAACAATGTTTGGAATACTATCTATTCCAGAAGATTTTTTGCTCTTCGTCGATCTAAGAATGTCCATCAGTTCATCCTTGTGTACAAATATGCTAGTGTTTAGATTTCTTAGTGGAGAATCCGCTCTATTATTTTCACTAAAGATAGTGAAACTTCGATTAAAGAGACGCCAATTGTTAAGTTCATTGCGTAGCGAAATATGTTTTCGGAGAGCCCTATTTTCCAGGTCAAGGTTAAAATGAGCCGATTCGTTGAATCTATACACTGCTTCGAAACAAGCATTATAATCTTTCCTTCGAAAGACTTAATTTATTTGTGAGAACATATTCGGTCCACTAGCTTTAATGGCTTGAATTCTCTTGTTCCAGTCTTCATTAATTACTGATCTATAGTTGTCACGGATCAGTTTTTGAAGATTTTTAATTAATGACTTAATTGTTTTTATTTCCTGGCTATTTGGATCGCTAAATTGTCTGTAGAGCCGTTTTAACTTAGAGAGCAGAATACTCTTTTGCCTATACAGCTCGTCGATCGTTGCGTTTCTGTACCGGTTTGTATGGGTCTCCATGTGAAACGCTTTTGGGATAGAACGATTCATTGTATTAGTAACAATGTTGTTCATCGTCGAAAGATAATGATCAATTTCGTCATTATGAAGATTTCTGTCAGATGGTGGATCTATGCCATTGTAGCGTAATTCTTTTTTATTATCCGATAAAAGCGCGACCACTGTGCTTTTCCGAAATTAAAAGAATGTATCTGTTTATACTGCTCAAGTGGTGAGTGTTCGTTTGGGACATGTATTACAGCACCAAGTCGGTAATGATCGCTATCGCACTCGATTGTACGAAGACAATTTCGAGTATCCGTATCTAATAATTGTATTCCGTCGTCCAGCAACAGTAAATCCAAGAAGGAATTTCCACTTGGATATGACGGCGTACTTGTAGCGTACAATTCTAGTTTATGTTCGATAGTATTTGTTTGCCACCAGTCGAACAATACAATGCATCTTGTGTTTGTGATAAGGTTACCCCAAGCACTGTGCTTGGAATTGAGATCTCCCGCCATAAAGAAATAATTATTTTCCGAGTCTAACTGAGACTTCGAAAAAGGGTATCAAGTTCATTGATAAACTGCAGACACTGTGGAGATTCAGGAGCACACGCAGAGATCACATAAGATGCCTTTGACTTTTCAAAGGAATATCTAAAACGCATGCTTCTAGTACCTGGAACATCTCTACTATAGATGACTTTGAGTTGTACACCATTTTTAACTAAGACAGCGACCCCGCCCCTTGAGTGGAATTTGGACGATCTCGTCTAATTACTTTATTAATTGGGTACCTCAATTTGTGCCTTTGGTTTAGCTTAGTTTCGCTAGCCAAAAGCACATCTGGGCGTTCAGCTTCCAGCAGATTGCTCAGATTGTCCCTTCTTTCCAAGCGGATTAGTGAATTAACATTCTCAGCAATAATTTTTAGGGTTAATTCAATCTCTGCGAACTTTATGATGAGAGTGAGGGTTCGTCTGGAAACAGTGTCGAATACAAAATGTCCCTTCGGGCCACTTGTTCCGCAAGTTTTTTTTTTTCGATTTTTTCGAATTTTTTATCAAACGCAGCAAACTGCCCTTGTATGGACAGTAATATTCCTGTTATATCAATTTGTGCCCCCGGAGCAGGCGTTTTAATGATATTACGTGATTGTTCTAAGATTGGTGCATTTTTTACTCCACCTGCCATTTGGGGGTATGACACACGTGGTGCCACCAAGTTGTTGTAAGAGCGAGTTTTCATCCGTTTCTCTTCTTCAACTTGCTTCTTTCTGGCTTCCAACGTTGATTTTAGTTGTTGGTACTTAGGACAACCTCTAAAGTTAGCAGGATGACCTGAGTTGTTACAGAGGACACAGGATAGTTTACTTCTATCCGGAAGCTGTTCTTTGCCCAATGGATATTCTCCAATGATATGTTTGTTTAGGCATTTGACGCATCTGAAATGTATATTGCAATTCACTGCCACATGCCCGAAGCGTTGACAACGCATACACTGCAATACGCCGTCGGACTTCTTTATTCTCTCCCAACTTATTGTTTGGTGATTAATGTATTTAATATATCTAAGCCCATCAATTTTACTATTGGGCCTTAGCGACACAATGAAGAAAGGCAACTTACGGTCGCGATTTCAAGAATTTGCTGTAGAAAATGGTTTCACACCTGTAAATTTCAAGGTATCGTTTTCGAAGCTTTTTAGTTCTTCGAGCACCTCTTCGGGAGTAAAGGAAGGGTCAACTCCTTTGAGGAGAATGGAGACAGTTTTCTCCGATTTAGGGGTGTGCGTGTAGTACTCACTTTTGTATTTCCCCAATGCCGATTTAATTTTGTTATACCCTTCTAAATCACCGCATGTTAAACTTATCTCAAAATTATTTATCCGTTTTGCTTTAAAAGTTTTGCATGTCAACTCACCCAATTATATGACATCTTTTGTCTCCATGTAGCTGATGTAGATAGGAAGTACTTTCTCCCTTTTTTTGACTGGCACCTGCTGAGATGTTTCCTGCTATTGGTGTGGTTCCTGCTGTTGATGTGGTTCTTGCTGTTGTTGTTGATGTACTTCCTGCTGTTGAGTTTCCTTATCTTGTCGTGTTTTATTTGCCTTCGTGGGTTACTGTTGTCTTTATTCTTGCTGTTGTTGTTCAACCATTTTCGTTTTTCGCTCGTTCTGGCTCAGGTTGGTTTTTAGGTGAACAACTTCCACCATTTGTCTATCCAGTTCTTTTTTACGACTAATCTCATGGATGAGTCGGTTGAACTCCTCGATCTGATTACTAGCGTCTGCATTTGTTTCGCTGACAGATAGTTTTTGGAATTGGTTTCCAGCCCCTGAGTACTGGGCACCATGGGTGTTGTCTTCGTCGTCACTGTTGACAGTCAACATGTATGTGTCCTTGTTTTTATTGGTTTTAAGGCGTTTAGCCTTAAAATTTACGTCTGAATTTTGCCTTGTCCAAGACGTCATTTTGGCATTCATTTGTTTTACTTCCATATTATGGACCACGTGTTTTCACTTTTTTTTTTTTTGCGCGATTGACAAATAGATAATCAGGAGTTCGTTTTTTATGTTGTGCCCATACACAAACAGGAACACTTCGTACGTCGCGTATCGGCACTAATCGTTTTTTGAATACTATGCACAGTGTATTGTTTAATACTTGCACTCCACTCACTTCACTTTATTTTATGTTTGAATGAACGATTCGTCTTTACCGGTCGGTCAAGCAGTTCAAACCGTAATTCCTGAATTTTCGCCATGGCAACCACTGAGGTGTGAGACGGCACGTTTTCTTGGTAAATCTGGATTTTCTTTTTCTGCAAATGTGGCCGTTTTCCCGCAATTTCGGCCTTAAGTTGGTTAGGTAATGATGCGTAGTGTGCTCCTGTAATGGTTTTTCCTTTTTGAAGATAACCGATTAAGATAACTCCGTAACTATCCCAAAAAAAAAAAACAGTCGCCATCACTTTCCCAGCCGAAAAAATAGTTTTAGCCCTTTTTGGGGCCGATTCACCATTTGCTGTTTCGGCTGTATTTTTGTTTGGCCATATAATGGTGTATCCAAGTTTCATCGAGAATAATTAATCGGTCTCCAAACTCTGATTTATTGCGCCTAAACTGCACCAACAGGGCGTTGGAAATGTTCATTCGAACACTTTTTGGTCTAACGTGAGCAAAGGTGGCAGCCAAAGCGCGGACAGCTTTCTCTTGCCTAAGTCTTGATTTAATACGTGACAAACACGTTCTTTAGACATTTTCGTGGCCTCTGCTATCTCTGTCATTTTAATTCGGCAGTCCCCTAGCAACAGTTGGTGAACTCTAGCGATTTTATTGTCAGTTGTTGCAATTTTTGGACGTCCCGACCGTTCATCGTCTCCCTAGTTCTCATGTCCACGTTTAAATTCAGCTACCCAAAATTTCACTGTGGTAAATGCTGGTGCAAAGTCCCTATACACAGAGTCCAATTCATCTTTGATTTGCGTAGGCTTATTGCCTTTCAAAAACAAAATTTTAATGACAGCTCGATACTCGATTTTGTCCATTTTCACAAAAATACTCACACCTCAATCTTAAATTCCTGACATTTTTCCATCGGCTGCTTAAGGGTGAATATCTGATCAATCGCTGATTTGCCTGGAACGAAGCCACACTGATATTGACCAATGATGGCTTCAGCGTATGGGACTTATGGCTTTTAATATTTCCTCAATGCTTGATGGCGCCAGCATTTGATTCTGATCTTGCATTGGTGGAGTTGGGGCGGTGCCGCCAAACCCCACGGTACACCTACCCAAAAAGCCCCATAACCTCATCCCAAGTCTCATAAGTTTTGCTAATGCAATCGCATTAAGCACCTGAAAATGCTTCACGCATCAATTAGATCAAATCTATAATCTTAAAGTCATTGTAAAGAAAACTTACCTTTTCATGCATCTCTTCGCATACAATTCCTGTAAGATTTCCCTCTAACCTTATCAGGAATCTCAAACTAATTCGGCGCCTTCGGTGTCAAGCAAATCTCCCTAGACGAATTCCTGTAAACAAAAGGATTTGAATTACATATAATGTAACCTTCACCAGGGGCCATAAACATTGTGCTGTCTATTTTTCAGCTTCGCCATGTATATGATAAATCTCTTAACGTACACATTGGCCGGCGACCTTTTTCTCCCAGCAATAATGTACCAGCAGCTGCATTCAATTAGCGCAATCGACGCTGAAGCCTATTTCCCTAACTCAGACCATGAGTAAACAAAAGACCACTGTCCTTCATCAGTCATTCTGGCGATACGCAAATAATTCAATACCTACCCTTACTAGTGATGCCATAAACATCATTTCCTACCTACCTAAAACCAATTACCACATTTCCACATCGTATCGTCGTCTCTTTGTTTAACCGCGACGCACGTGTTCCAACAAAGATTCCATTAGCCACCGACGATTTCGGTTTTATTTGCTTTACCGAAATCGTATTCTATGAATGCATTGTATGCCCTTTCTTTGTTCTAGGTTCATTCTCATCCATGAAAGGACCATGCACACACACAATTGCACTGAAAGAGTGCATTTCCTATAGCGACCACACCCTCAAGAGAAAAGTTTTTCTCTCTCTTCCCTTGTTTCTTAGCCCTAACCTAGGATGAAATTCATGTCAGAGTTCAATCCTCGGGGAGTCTTAATTCAACCATCCCAGGAGTCAGTCGGGTCGCCTCCGTCTGCACGGTACGGCGATTTACACACGCGATTTTCTACGTGCGCACGTTAGTGAAGTCCCTTTATAACCGGAGTGTAGATAATAAACTCTTAACAAGTATATTTGAAACATGTCAAATACATTGTCGCGGTAGGATATGTAACATTTGACGGAGTTTGTGTTGTTTAATAAAGTTCTCGTCACCTCGTTCTAAGTTATGTGACTGGTGATTTTAATATATAGACCCAGCTTACTTAACAATAAAAACCAGTTTTACTAAACTTTATCCTGAGTGTTTCATTTTCTGTGCCGCACCTTCGGTGTGGTTGATCTCCTTTTCCCTGGTGATCGTACTTTTCATCCTTCCCGGTTGTGGACGAACGTGGCGGCGTTTCGTCCTTTTGGTTTGTTGATTAACTGTTAGCGGAACTATCGATTATGATGAAGGAGGAAGTGAACGGAGTGCCCATGCTTGGCACAATACTTCCTCCCCACAGAGCTTGCAATTCTTCTGTGAGCCGACCATTTAGCAATTCATTGAAGTGCACTTCCCATCGCTCCAGAATGCTTTCAGGATCGGTGATCAGATTACGCTGTTTAACCCTGCAGTAAGTGTAGCGTGGTGTGTATTGCGTCATACTGCAAATTATTTGGTAGAACTTCCGCGCCTGGTGCGGACCTCGCTCTCTACTTTTCTCTATTTCACAGACAAGGTTTTTTTCCCAGGCACTTTTCTTTTGTCTGTGAAGTCTTTGTTCAGATCTTCTGAGTTCTTTGTATTTCTCCTTGCGTACCCGCGTCCCATCAGTCTGTTGCATTGCCCGGTATGCAGCATACTTGCGTTGAGTCGTTAGTTTGCACTCATCATCAAACCAGTCGATCCAATCTCTACGACTACTGCCTAAGATGGAATTGGCAGTACTAATGACGTTATTCTTAAGGCGTGTTCATTTCTCTTCTGCGCCCGGCATTCTAGCCCCAGGACTTACTCTCCCTCCGTCGAGCTCTTCGAGGGCGAGTCTTAACGCATGACGAAAGGTGTTACTGCTATTCTCATTGCGTAAGGTAGCCGTGTTGATTCGAACCTGATCCGCGGATGAAATACGTCTCCGTAAGGCAATCCGTGCTCGGAAAACTACACCAACAAGATAGTGATCCGAGTCGACGTTGGCACCTCGGTACGTTCGTACCGTCATCGGGTTCGAGGAGTAGCGGCGATCTATCAACACGTGGTCAATTTAGTTGCGAGCGGTTCCATCAGGTGATACCCAGGTGGCTTTATGGATATCTTTACGCGGAGACCTGATACTCGCAACGACCAAGTTTTTTGATGCTGCCAGTTCAATAACTCGTCCATTTTCATTAGTGTTCTCATGCAAACTATGGGAACATGCGTAGTGCCCGAAAATCGGCGCCCGACCTATTTTCGCATTCAAATCACCAAGAACGATTTGCACATCGTATCTTGGGCAGGCATTGAAGGCTTTTGAATGACAGCTGTAATAAATGTCATACTCCTTTTTTTGAATAACACCACTCCCCGTCCACTTTATTTCTTGTATTGCTATTATGTTAGCCTTATATTCGGACCAGCCATCGGCTAGCTCTATATAGTGAGCGGACGTTCCATGAGAAAATTCTCAAATCATTTAGCTATTTTCGTTTCCGTGGTCGTCGTCGTGTATCCAGTCAATTCCGAGGCTTATTGAATTTTCCATAATAATTTGTTTTTCCGGGCAAGGTTATTAGCCTTGCGCCAACCTTTCTCAGGATGTCGCTGTATGTATTTGTTCACAACTTGGCGGGTGCCGAAGTAGCTATCCAGGGGTGTCACGTGGAGGCTGCATGTCAACTTGGATTGAACAGGGACAAGGATCGTCCTGGCTTTCACCGGGTTGAAAGCAATCAGTGACTTTGCTCTGTATGTTCGCTCCCATCCCCCAATACATCTAATGGGATTCCTAAAAAAAAAAAGTGTTTTTGGGGCGTTTTTAAAAGAAAATCATTGTCTTCAAGTTTCGAGCTAATATTTGGATATAAATGATGTGTGTGCGGTAATTGTTTTGTATGAAAATACCCAATTTTCATTGACCTGTGCGGTATCCAACACACCAGGTGCCCACATCTTTTTAGAGGGCTGCCGGTCAAAAACTATCAAGATCCAACTTTCATATATTATTATGTTATTCTTGAACATACACACTATCGAAAAAGTCTCATTTGTTGTATTCCTTAAAAAGAAATGACCATAAAATTTTCTTTATAATGTGTACACCTCACAGAGATTCTGAATACGCGTATAGTATGTATAATGATAGAAGGTGGGCTTATTGATTTCCTTGATGTGTCAGCATTTAAGTTAGCTCCTATCATCGCCTGTTGGTCTGACTGGGGACCTTGTCCTCTTTTTGGCGATAGGACAAATAACGTAGTCCTTATTCTTTTGAAACTGAGACTAGTGTTGATCTCTGTAAGTTACTATATTTACCACGCCTGAAGGAGGAGTAACGCCCGTCTATAGTACTCCTTGAATTTGCTAGTACACCCTTGTTATTCTAATGTTTTTTTTTTTTGCGTGCTTAGACGTAGGTTTTATGTAAGAAGGTAGACTTCTAAATGCGCAAGTTTTCAAATGATACGTTTCCTCTACGCTCTAATATCTTAATGACAAGTATAAGCATACATTGTTATAGAACTGCTTCCACATACCCGACACCAATTGACATCTTTCTTGATTATGTTTTCTAAAAACTCGCAGTCCGAGTCACATTTGTAAGGTAGCCATATCAGATGTTTGCCATACGATCCGTCCTAATTAAACTTCAAAGATATCTGTCTATCCGCACGATTTTGCAAGCACATTCCACGACAAGCCCAACAGTCATATCGCATATCTTTTCCAAAACGGTATTTATGCAGATGACGAGTCTACCCACCGACGTTACATCGTATCCGTTAAGTGTGGTAATTAAGGCCTCTGTCAACCCACGGCTACAAGCGATCCCCTCATATCAATCCCATTAACAGAGGCCTCTCCAAATTAGGAAGCTCCACGGAAGCCCCGATTTTACAAGTACTAGTCCATTTCAGATGAACGGGCAACAGCTCCTCCCACATCATTAGCTGAAGCTATCGAAACAGGAACAACGCCATCTTCTGTACTAAGTTCTTCTTCTCCATCGTCTTCTCTACCCTCGTGTAGTGTCTTTGTGCCGTTTCTACTCTCATGAGTTTTCAATATCGAAGAAATCATTTCTCGTGACAAATGGAAATTACTTACCACCAATGTCAAGGTGCAGCCATATCCCCAAGACTGGGAAAGCTAGACTCTGGGATTCAAAGGTAGACGAAGAAGATACGTAGAGTCACAACGGCTGCCCGAGGGAAGTACAGGTCCGGTCTGTACGTGGAATTAGAAGAGAATCTTCGCGTAATCGTTCAATTGAAATCAGAGAGCAATTCATTAGTCCTACAACCTGTGAGATTATCTTAATTCACGTTGTGGGAGACTAATGAGAAGGAACATTGTCATTCCTGGTATCATTCTCGACGTCGTCGTCTTCTTCGCTTCGTTTGCGACGTTTGCGTTGTCTGCGTTGTCTGCGTTGTCTTCCATGTAGCTGTAGCTGTTACTGTTGTTTTCGTTGTCATCGGGCACAGAAAAAGATGCATCTTCCTCAGCTGTATGGAACGAGCAAGGCTGGTATAGAATAATACCTTAGATACTAACGCGCGTGCGTTACTGGCGAACATTATGAATTCTACAATCACGGTACGGGACGAAGTGATGGTGGCTGTTAATTAGTTGACGATGCTGGTATAGTCGATAGATACGCAATGAATAAAAACCCGTCACGGTGTTGCAACTGATGGGCCTTGTGGATCGTATCTTTTCTTTTTGTTGCGTATTAACATGCAATCACGCCAGGAATACCTTAAGTGTCGTTGCAAAATATTTGATGGGTGTAGGTGTGGATATAATCTTCGAAGTCCTCATCATTTTGATAGAGTGTGAAGTATATCAGTCGAATACTATATGGCAATTGCGGATGATAGTCTTATTTGGTCGTCTTAGGCTTACGAGGTGTAGGTGGCTTAAAAAGGTTTTGGTAGTTTTAGTTTTCATCTTACTGGTAAGTTCAGGTTCATCTTACTGCTAACTTCAGTTTACGAAGTGAAGAAGATGTCATTTGACAAGAGGTCGGACTTTCACTTATGGCAGGCAATCAAAGTGCCATTCCATAGACTCGCCACCAAATTCACACACTACCTTAAGTTACGGAGGCCGTGCAATCGATTCACAACATCGACTTCGCTTTGCTTTCCTGTACATGTGGAGAATATATTTTTAAAGTTATAGCATCATATTCGACCTTCGAACATTGTTAGCAGCGGTGTATGCGCCAGGGTGTAGAACGGATAAGGCTCCAAAACATCCGGTGTGATAACCTTCGAAACTACGTTATATAGAATACTGCTGCTGTGCTGATTAATGAAAACCATTCATCTACTATATTTGAACGGTCGTGGAACTACTGAACTTCAAAATTGGCTTACAAACCAAAAATTACGCCGATATATTTTATAGATAAAAACTCTACACCACATTTTTAAAGTTGGCTGGAATCATGGATAATCGAATTTTCATCCGATTCACTTAATTCAAAGTTTAAACTAAACAAAATTAAATTTATATTCGACTTCTAACATCTTATGAGTAATTATTATTTTAGGAGAAATTTATTCCAAAATTAATGCCGGCTTTTAATTTCACTTTCCATTTTATGGATGCCATTTTGTGATCACCAGTTTTTTGCATACTGGGATCTTTACTCATCCTGCATTCTTACTATAACGAAACTAGTTTGGATCTAATGTCTTAGATAATCCCCAAGAACTTGACGATCGCATTTCTCCTTACAGTCGCTTTTTTTTTTGTTAACATACTGTGTCTATTTGACCAATAATCAATTTTTACATTAAGTACTACAGCTAACCTATAATTCTAATGATACAATTGTTTACATGCATACATTACACATTTTTCAAACATAACTAAATGTGTAAATAACTATTTGAGTGTTATAGGTTTTATTGTTGACAATTTTCGTGCAAAAGGTCAGACAACCAAAATTTTTATTTTTTTAATTTAATCTAATCTAATATTTAACTTAACTCTAACTTAATCTAAAATGTTTTTGGTTTACCGTTAGCATTGACCCTAACATAGGATGGAAATTGGCAAATGCGATTGATTTCCACACACATGCAGGTAGTGAATTAACGGTGAATTTGGAACAAATTGGTTTCGATCAAGGATTAGGAGTCGGTAACGGGTAAGAGGCCCCTCGATAGTATAGTGGTTAGTATACCCGCCTGTCACGCGGGAGACCGGGGTTCGATTCTCCGCCGGGGGGCCCCCGGCGCAAGACTAATGACCTTGCCCGAAAAAGAAAACAAATCTTTATGGAAAATTTAACAAGCCTCAGGACTTGTTAAATAAGGCCAAGACCGGCTCCCGGTTGTAGTGCCGATGATGATTATGATGATGAAGGGGTTGAAACACGAGTACGAAAGAAAGTGAGTTGAGTTCGATAGTCATCGGTGCTCGCTTAAAAACATCATTAAAAAAAAGGAATAAATATATTCCTACAAGTCGTAAAATGAGTTAATCTACAACTAAATTGTGAAAAAAGACAATTTCGTAACAATATTTAACTATTCTCCGTCTAGTCTACTAGTCTACTCCCGTAGCAAGTTTGTAAAGGAGGCAAGAAACCGCATTAATAACTTCCTCTCAAATCTGTCAACAGACTTCAATAAATGGAAAATTCGCCTAAATCCTGATAAAACCGAACTTATAGTGTTTAAGATAAAGACAGCGTAAAGATATCCACAACGCCACCTGGGTATCACCTGATGGAGCCACTCGCAACTAAATTGACCACGTGTTGACAGATCGATGCCACTCCTCGAGCCCGATGACGGTACGAACGTACCGAGGTGCCAACGTCGACTTGGATCATTATCTTGTTGGTACAGTTTTCCGAGCGCGGATTGCCTTACGGAGACGTATTGCATCCGCGGATCAGGTTCGAATCAACACGGCTGCCTTACGCAATGAGAATACCAGCACCTTTGGTCATGCGTTAAGACTCGCCCTCGACGAGCTCGACGGAGGGAGAGTAAGTCTTGGGCCAGAATACCGGGCGTAAACGAGAAATGGACACGCCTTAAGAATATTGTTATTAGTACTGCCAACTCCATCTTAGGCAGTAGTCGTAGAGATCGGAGCGACTGGTGTGATGATGAGTGCAAACTAACGACTGAACGCAAGAATGCTGCATACCGGGCAATGCAGCAGTCTCATAGAACGCAGGTACGCAAGGAGAAATATAAAGAACTCAGAAGATCTGAAAAGAGACTTCACAGACAAAAGAAAAGTGCCTGGGAGAAAAACCTTCTCTGTGAAATAGAGAAAAGTAGCACCAAATGCGAAAGTTCTACCAAATGATCCGCAGTATAACACGGTACATACCACGCTGCACTTACTGGAAGAATAAACAGGGCAATCTGATCGCCGATCCTGAAGGCATTCTTGAGCGATGGGAAGTGCACTTCAAAGAATTGCTAAATGGTTAGCTCACAGAAGAATTGGAGGCTCCACCAATGCAAGATCAAGACCAAATGCTGCCGCCACAAAGCATTGAGGAAACATTAAAAATTAGACAGCTGTTGCGGATTCGCCATTAACACAACCGGCGAATTCGCAATTAAATACCTGTGGCACCACCTGAATAAGATATGTGGCATCACCTTAAACAATGTCAGCAATCAGCTGACATTTGTGAATTTTCTGTTGGTTGTCACATGATAACCATTTTCTTTCTTCTGTTCTTTCTCCTTGTGATTGGCGCTTGACCAATAGTTGATCCCATCAAATCAAAGCCGACTCTGTGACTCAGAGTTGAGTATTTAAACGTTAAAGAACTTGCCTTTCATTTATTTAAGAAGTCCTGCTAGATTGTGGATTTTACAACTTTAGATAAGTCCTGCTAGATTGTGGATTGTTTACAACTGTAGAGGTATTCGTTGTTATTTGCCCATTAACATCCCAATTAGTTTACAGCACTCATCAATCAAGGAGACACAAGCAAGTTTGTTCTCAACTCAACCCACCAGGAGACCCCACCGTGTTCAAACCCCGTGTGTTCAGCGCTTGTCTGACACACAAATCTCTTTGGCCAGGAGACACCATCGTGTTCCTGACCGCGTGTATCCAACGCTTGTTGGATATAACAGCTCAAATCAAATAAAGCCCCTGGAGCTGATGGCATACCAGCTGAGCTGATCAAACAAGGAAGGACAGCGTTACATCACACAGTTCATGAGATCGTGGCGCACATATGGGAGCAAGAGGAGACGCCGGAAGATTGGCGTCGTGGTATAATTTGCCCCATACATAAGAAGGGATATATCACACTGTGCAGCAACTATAGGGGTATAAAATTGCTGAGTACCTATAAAATACACTCCACTATCCTACAAGATCGGATAGCGCCATACGCTTTAGCCATCATTGGTCAATATCAGTGTGGCTTCATCCCAGGCAAATCAGCGATTGATCAGATATTCACCCTTAGGCAGGCGATGGAAAAATGTCAGGAATTTAAAATTCCATTATATCATCTATTTATAGACTTTAAGGCCGCCTACGACAACATAGCCAGGGTAGAACTATATAATGCCATGAGGGAGTTTGGCATTCCAAACAAATTGATACGACTTTGTAGGTTGACCATGACCAACGTAATTAATCAAGTAAAAGTAGCGGGGTTGCTGTTCAAACCAATAAACATCTTTAACGGACTCCGACAAGGGGACGGTCTGGCCTGTCTCCTCTTCAAGCTGGTGTTAGAGAAAGCAATCCGTGACTCTGGCGTCACAACTAGAGGGACTATTATCACCAAGTCCAGCCAGATACTTGCCTACGCAGATGGCGTCGACATCATGGGTAGAACCGAATCGGCTGCACAGAACTCCTTCACCCAGATCGAACGGGCGGCACAAAAATTTTGACTGCACATTAATGAGGGAAAAACTTGTACTTCTACATGGTGGGAACTTCAGTGAAGAGAAAACCTAACGTTGGTCAGACTATCAGGGTAGTGGAGCACGAATTTGAAGTAGTGCAATCCTATAACTACCTTGGGTCAATAGTATCATCCGATAACAATATGGAAGAAGAAATACGCGATCGGCTGACCAAATCCAACAAAGCCTACTATGGTCTATCAAGGCTCTTTAAATCCCGAAATTTATCCAGAACATCCAAGCTACTACTGTACAAGACCATGGTCTTACCAGTACTCATGTATGGATCTGTGGGGGTTATGTGGTCTATTGATACCGACTAGAGCACATGTTGATCAACTTTCCCAGCTCAACTGTCATTCAACGACGGCTTGAAAAATGAAGCGCTGCGGTTGGTGCCCGGACGTCACACCAAGATTAGACAAACAACTCACTTTCCTTTTCTCCGTTTTATTTTGCATTAATTGGTTTACAGAGTTCGAATGATATATTTTACAGAGGTGCACTCAATTTCGATTCGATTATTACAAGTATTCACTGTACTTCGATTAGCTTATTTCTGGTTAAAGTAGTCTATATATTTTACATGTGAGCACTGTATTTCAATTCAAATGTTAAAAGTAATCGCTGTACTCCAAGCTTATTTCTCGATAGTAGTATATGTATTTTACACATGAGCACTGTATTTCAATTCAAGTATTACAAGTAATCCGTGTACTCCGATTAGTTTATCTTTAGTTAAAGTAGTCTCCAATTCCCACTCGACCTCGTTTTACTGGTGAACCGTACGGACCCGCTGAGGGATGAAACTCGACTAACTGTAAGGGAGAAAAACCGTATCACCTTTCTCGTCGGCAACCAATGGAAAAATATCTCCGACATTCATCCCAGGGATGATGTGCACGCACACTATGACGGGGTTGCTTCGCACGCTCATGCTATGTGTCCATGAGTATGCGAATTATTTTTTTTTTTTTTTTTTTATTAGATTTCTCTCGGGAGAGGCGAACCTATAGCGTCGAGTGGGCGCCCCGAGATGCCATCAAATAACTGTTGCAGTTATTTTTGAACAGTTGCAGGTTGTAACGCTCCGGGAACACTCGCGTGGGAAGGCAGTTCCACAGCTTCCCCGCTCTGTAACGGAACGAGTTCTGATACAGGGATGTTCGCGCTGTCGGGTGATGAACCACAAACGGGTGCGATCCGTCGGATTGTCGGATTGGAATAGTGGATTATTAAGATTTTCGTACTGGAAAACATTACGAAAAGGTTACAGCAGGTGCAAAAACTCACATCGACCATGGTTTGGATGTATATTACGATCAAACGACCGGCAGACACCCTGAAAGTAAACACACACGGGAAACAAAAAGGAGTATTACACGAAGTGCCTGCAGCAGGGCAGGCCATCGTGCAAACGGAATGTCGGTTGTTTATATCATCGGCAACTGCGTATAGCATCCAGCCGCTCGTGTGCATCAATGGCGATCTCGAAGGACCGAACTCTCGTGTGTAAGTTTACATTATTGAGAATTCGGTTTCCCCCGGCGGCCAGTCGCGAGGTATGAATTGCCTGTGGGTCGGACGATTCGTCGACATGTACGCAGATAAAAAGGGAAATATTTCCTGCGCGTGTGTGACGGCATTTGTTAAGTGATTTATGCCCCGAAATGGTTCGAGTCATGTTGGTTGCTGCGACCAAATTGCTTTTAGGGAACATGGTGCGTTTTAAGTAACCATACCCTTAGGAAAATTATTGTTTGGTGCTAATACTATTGCCTTAACGCAAATTATAGGTTTAGATACTTAGGAGCATTTTATGTAGGCAATTGAAAAGGTAAGTAGTGGCGTTCAGTGGAACTGCCACAATACTTGTTTTTATGGTTTTTGTATGCTCTAGGGGGAAGTTGGGTGTCGTACCTGGAAAAGGTGAGCAGTGCGTTAGTTGAAACCGCCACAGATCCGAGACCTGGGTGCTTAATAAAAGGCACTCTGAACTCATAGCCGCGTTCGAGAGGAAGGTCTTAAGGAGAATTATTGGCCCCGTATGTGAGGGAGTACGATTCCGGAGACGCTACAACCATGAGTTGTACCCAATCTACCTTGAAGCTAATGTTGTAAGAAAAATCAAGCTAGGTAGATTCCGGTTGGCGGGACACCTAGCTCGAATGAGCGAAGAGGAGCCTGCCCGAAAAGTTCTTTCTGGCAGGATGTATGGAAGGAGACAGCGTGGCAGACCTTGTCTGCGATGGAGAGATGGCGTAGACCAGGACGCCCAGAGCCTGGGAGCGCCAAACTGGTTGACATCGGATCGAAATCGGTACCGGTGGAGAGATTTGTTAAATAAGGCCTAGTCCTTATTCCGGTTGTAGTGCCGATGATGATGATGATAGTGTTTAAGGGTAAAAATGAACAATGCACAAACAACACAAGGCGCACCCACAACAAAATTAGGCTCAAACTAAATAACACTCAGATAAAACCTTCCAAAACGTTCAAATATCTAGGGATAACCTTTTCCAATGACCTTTCATTCTCCACCCACATTAAAAATACTTTACTACTACTTAGTCACAATACAACTGAATCTCTGTAGAAGAGTGATGTGGAAACCCAACGGTCTCTCCCACAAACTCAAACTGCTCATCTATAAACAAATAATCAGACCCACACTCACATATGCGTGCCCACTGTGGTATCATATAACACCCACCCAAATGGAGAAGCTAGGCACTTTCGAAAGGAAATGTTTCTGGCTGGTCACTGGCCTCAGCCTACAACCCAACTCTTACAAGTATTACAATAACACCTTGCTATACAATGCCGCTAATATTGACCGTCTCGATGGACGCTTCCTAGAGCTGTCTATCAAATTTATTGAAAACCTCCCAAAGAATCCCAACCCCTTAATAACTTCACTACTACCAACTCCTCTAGATAACAAGGCTCACTACCTAAATTGTCTCCACAACAGAGCTTTCTGCACCTCTGGAAGATTGGTTAATGACTCCAACGAGGTGGTGTACCATAACACCGAGATGGGACCCAATCAGTTCAAATGCTATAACATACAACCATTCTCCAAACTTTAGCGTTTTAACGAACAACCGGAAAGTGTTACCTCACCCAAAACCACTATCTGACCATATCACACGCCAACCTACCTCCTTAACCATCAATCCCTATATTCCCCAATGCACATTATATATTTTTAACTTATTATAATATTTATTAGGTTAAGCTAGAATAAGTTAGAGTTAAGTTAAGTATTAGTTTAGATTAAATTAAAAAATAAAAATACTGGTTTCCTGACCTTTTCCAGGAAAACTGTCAATATTAAAACTTATGATACTCAAATAGTTATTCACACATTCAGTTATGTTTGAAAAATGTGTAATGTATGCATGTAAACAATTGTATCACTAGAATTATAAGTTAGCTGTAGTACTTAATGTAAACATTGATTATTGGTCAAATAAACACAGTATGTTAAAAAAATTAAATTCTGAATATTCTACTTTTGAAGCGTGTGTATTTCTTGGCATGTCGCCGGGCATCGAACTATGCTCGTCGGCGAACTATGTTTTTTGTTTTACTTTTTATTATTTCTCGCAGCGGCGATCTAGTGGCGAACTATCTCCTTCGTTTTATTTTTTATTACTGAAAAAAACGTTGACAAAAGTGTTCGTCCTTTGTTTTATTTTTCGCCGCCTACTATTTTATTTATTTTACGTAGTAGGATTTTGTCTACTTGTTGATATAATTATATTTGTTATTATTCAAGAAGGAGACAGGGAGAGAGTGTGGGATTGTGCCTAACAAGCGCTCCATATCTATGCCATCACTCTCATGTTGCACTTTAGTAACATAATTGAACTAATAAATATGAATCGCTTAAAAGCTCGTTCCTTAACGTTCATTCCATCACAAAATAAAAGTACTTGTTTCCGAATCGCAATAAGTCTTGGTTGCGTAATGGTTCGATACAAAAGAATTGGTTTTATTGGCCAAATTCTGTCCAAATACTCTAGCAGCCTTCATTTTGGGGAACTGCTAGCTCTTCCAATATGAAATACTGTCAAAATGATTGAAATGAGATTAAATCTCAAAACCTGGAAACCCAATTATGTGTTTTGGCGGAACAGTTCCGGTTTGCCTCTTCCCCACAAGTGTCGCCCCAAATGCGCTAAAAATGCATATTAGAAAAATCCAAGGTATTAATTATCTTTAAGAACCAACCCTAGTTTCCATCCTGGCAGTCTTCAAATATCCCAGAAGGACATATAAAAGGTCCTTCTTTGTTTCCCTCAATCCATCAAACGAATTGCATACAATCCTCCTCCACTGGATTTGCTCTCTAAATTTCTCCCACTTGCTGGCTTACTCATTGACGTTGTTAATGAATGTAACCCTCTTTTCTGGATGACTTTGAAAAGTCCTTGGATACAAACTACACCTTCCCCACCTCATTGCAGATCGACCGGCAACCGCCGTTACTTATCCCTTAAAGAAAACCATATATTTACAAGGATTACACTCACTTTGACGCGTTAGACACACCACTGGAGAATAACCAAAAATCCATCAATCTTTGCCAATCCAAGAATTTGCACTTTGCCACCCAAACAGGACGTCGAGTTGGGGCAGCAAGGTACAAAAGGAATGGCGAAAAAATTAAAACGTACCACCTCAGGTCTCTCAGGAGCCAAGGAATCGAGCAAGAACTATCTTAACCACCCGGCTGTATTCCCATTCCTGTCCTTGAGATCCTTGTCTTCTTATTTCTCATGTCAGGTCTTAAGTTTTTAAGAACTGCTTCCATCCTTGCCACACAACGTCGCTCTGTTTCGTCCCCTCTGTCGTCCTATTGGGTTGTGTCCTTTTCTTGAATGCGTCGCTTGTCAAATACTGCGGCCACTTGCATCAGCTGAGAAAAGCAACGGTGACTTTTAGAAAGTGCAACGAAACTGTACCCAGGTGCCAGAGTCCTTAAAGTTGAGTGAGGGATCTTTTCGTGTTTCTTTCTTTGCTACTGTTGTTGTTATCCCACTTTTGTGTCACGTACATATTTTGGGGTGGATTTACAGCATTGGGAGGCATCAGAACTTTTCGGTTTCCAGCCTGGTGTAGGTACTGAGCCTGATCCTTTCCCTCCGTCTTTATTATTATTTTCCACTTTTTTTTTTGTTATTTCGGTTATCCTGCTGACGATGAAAAATTACTCCCGCCAGCTAACTGCGAGTCCTTTTTCTTCATCACTATGTCAGATGATGGGCAAGCGGGGGTATATTGGTGTGGGTGTGTACGGGTAAGTACGGGTACATCCTGTGCAAGTGGGCCGTAGTTGTTTTTCATCTTCCTCCTGAATACGAGTAAGCCTCTGGCACGAACAAGGATGCATGAAATGGTCCTGGGACGCTGCTGTTTTTATGTTCACTTTTATTATTTCTCATCCATTTCTTTTGGCTGTCAAAATATCTTTGGCCACACATATACAGGGACATGCAATGACGGGGAATATATTGAAGAAGGACCAGAGTCCCGATGGTGGAACAGGGCCTTTGAAAGGAAGTGAAGCCGGGCGCGATGAATGGATAAGTGAATGAATGGTAGTCGCTTCCCAAAGTGCATTGATGCCATCAACCCCTAGAAATCACATTTATCCCTCGTAGTCTTGTGAGTCTGATGATGAAACATTTTTCACCTAACCAACTCAAATCCTGTAATGGATTTGGACTTTAGTCCTTAGTGATTGGTGGACCCAACTAACGGAAAAGGGATTCTTCTTCTTTCTTTTAACTAAGTTGACTTATCGCAAGGTTAATTTTCTCACGTTACTTTCTGGATCGCACAATGCACGGCATCGCACATAGCGAAGAGCTATTAAGTGTGTGCGTTCCCGTATGTAAGCGATCGTGACATCTCCTGCGGTTTCTGCGATTGCAATTGCTGGCGCGAACACAGACACCGGCGGATTGCACTTGTTGCCGTCGTGGCAGATCCACATGCTCTAGCTTCATGCCAGTCGCGAGGTTAATCACGACTTGACGGCAGGTTAATGGTTGCCCATTGCCTGGCTGCGTGAGCGCGTTTCCAATTGTGTGTTCGCTCGTAGTGAGGTGAAGCTAATTTCGTTTGTCATGCAATCAGAGCCATTTCACTATGAAATCTTGATTATGTAGAGTTGACTCTTTGGTGGTAGAGGATGGGCAACAAAGGGAATTTGGACAAGTAATTGAATTGGCAGAGCTCACAATTGATTCCATAAACGTGGGTGTATTGTCGATGATAGGCGTCATTCCCCCACCTCTTCGGTGTGTGGTGGAGAAAGATCTTCAATCGGCAATTGTAACAACGGAAAATAAGCCACTTCGAAGTGATAAAATCTGCGGAATCCCTGTCATGTCCTTCCATAAAATGCACCCTCCCTGGGGTTTATCAATTCTCTTACCATATGAAAACTTACAGCGCAAAATAATAAAAGACTAAAAATTCAGAGAAAAGGTTCATACTAAGCAATAAAAGAGACACGACAGCCCCTATAGTCCACAGAAGTAGCAGTGGCTGTAGATAAGGTCAAGTACAAAAATGGCAGAATATGGTACCACAGGATCTGACTGCTGACCACCGGTCACATAACTGACCACTGCCGCCTATGGCAGTTCGATATAGAAGACCTATTGAGGTTTTTAGAATCACTGATACCTGTTGCATTGACATTTCTTATAGATCGTTCGAGGAAAATTGGTCTCACGGATATTCATCCACAAGAATTGATCGGAATTGCCCTGGCTTAGGGTTCGGCTCCTCGATAGTATAGTGGTCAGTATACCAGCCTGTCAAGCGGTAGACCGGGTCAATTTCTCAATTTCTCAATTTCCTACATTAAATCGCACCTGTCCAACAACCCTAATCTGTACGATTTGCCCAAAATACCATTTAAAAGTAAAAACAACAACACTTCCCCCAATTTGTTCTTGGTTTACCGTTAGCATTGACCCTTACATAGGATGGAAAATGGCAAATGCGATTGATTTCCACACACATGCAGGTAGTCAATTAATGGTGAATCTGGAACAAATTGGAATCGATAAAGGATTATGAGTTGGTAAGGGGTAAGAGGCTCCTCTATAGTATAGTGGTCAGTATACCCTCGTGTCACGCGGGAGACCGGGGTTCGATTCTCCGTCGGGGAGCCTTCTTCCATGTGAAAACCTCTCTTTTTTGTACCAAACTTTTTGTAACTTACTACTTCCACTAAAATTAGCGTTGGCCATATCCTCTTCAAGTGACGGTCTCGTGTCCACCATCTCAAGATATCCGTGGCTGTTTGAATGATTGCTGGATTGATATATCCAATTGAGTTATGACGCGATCTGAACATAGCTATCTCAGGTTTATGACCATTGCTGACTTTATTCCATCGATTTTTTTTTTCAACATACTTCGCTCGGTAGAGGCGAACCTATGGCGCCGTCACGGTGCCCCGAGATGCCATCAAATAACCGTTGCAGTTCTTTTTGAACAGTTCCACGTTGAAACGCTCCGGAAACACTTGCGCGGATAGGAAGTTCCACGGCTTCCCGGGTGTAGCGGAACGAGTACTGATGCAGGAATGTTTGCGCCGTTGGGAGATGAACTGCAAAGTGGTGCGATCGGTTGGATTATCTTGTGGAGCGCATATAATCCGAATTACGCAGAAAAATACCACCAATCTCGGAAGAAGAGTACCCGTGATAATATCTGTAAAACAGACACAGGGCAGCTACCGCCCTCCGATGTGATAGCGTATGTACTCCCAAATTCAGGGCCGTTTTCGCGATCAGGAGGATGGCTCGCCTCTGTATGCCCTCAAATAGGCCGAGGATATGTTAAAGAGCAGAGCTCCAAACATGAGAGCAATATTCGAGGATGGGTCTACTTTAGGATTTATACAGGAGGAGAAGTTGCGCCGGAGTAAAATATTTCTTGGCTCTAAAAAGATAAATCAGTTTTCCAGAGGCGGACCAGGCGATGTTCGACACATGTTTATGCCACGATACATTCCCACAGACCGTGACGCCGAGCAATTTCATGATTTCCCCAGCTTCGATGGCCTGACCAGTCATCATCAGCTGTGGAAGCGATGTTCCACTTTCCTTTGTGAATGTTGTATACTGTGTCTTCGTTGCATTCAAGTCGATGATATTGGGGTTTCTTCACTGCAGGTTCCTATCCAGAGCCCAATTCGGAGAGTCGATCTAGCTACACCTGAGCTCGTGCACCGTTGATGCACTAATCGGTCGATCACTCGAAAAAGACGCAACACGCATACTATCATACGCAAAACTAAACACTCTGTTATCCACAGACTCCAACAAATCATTTATATTATAACCTTGAGGCATCTCGGAATGTGGGGGGACCCGTTCTAGGGTCCGCAATATCTGGTTAAGATCTCTTTATTTTGTTTGGTTACTTTCCACCGGGAGAGTGTTCCGTGGACAACTAAAAGACTGGGCTTCTATTTTTGTTGAAGTCTCTTTTTTGTTTTTCCTTTTTAGATTATTTTGACTCGGCATCGGACCAGGGAACTCGGCAGGCATCGGCCTTCCAGAACTTGACTCCTCTCGAAAATCAAATGTACCGTCCTTTTATACTTTTATGTCGTTGAGATTTGTCAACGTTTTTAATGTAGAAATCCCAAGAAGCACACACAAGATTTCGTGTGCTTCAGTTGGAATAAGGTTCTGGGAATTGACTAGGGCTTTAGTTAAATAAGTTCCTGGCATGGAATACATGAAATGCATTTTGAGTTAAGCATTTAATGATGTCAGGATTATTGGGAATTGAATCAATGTGCGACAAATTAACTTTCGATTTAATTTATTGCTCATATAATTCAATTTGGAATTTGGATTTGGGTGGGATTATTGGTAATATTGGGGATTTGGATGGGAGTAGTGATTTAGGATCGCTACACTAGGAAAGTCTGCATGAACGAAGCCTGCTCAGCAATGCCCCATGCTAGACACGGTCAAAAGCCTTAGAAATATCCAATGCGACCACTCTTGACCCACCATGCCCCTCAATCGCGCATGTCCATATATCGGTTATAAGGGTCAAAAGTTCTCCCGTGGACTGCCTGGCACGGAATCTGTATTGAGGAACCTCCCTTGTACTCCAAATACTTAATTAACTCGGTGTTGATGACCTTTTCTTCACCTTAGATAACATAGACACTAATGCTATAGCTCGGTAATTTTGTGGGGTACACTTTTTCCCCCTCTTTGGGATTGACTTAACACGCACGATTTTCCAGCAGATAAGAAATGTCATCTGTGCATAAGATAAGCGAAAGAGTCTGCCAAGAACTGGTGATAGTTCTGGAGCACTGTTCTTGAGAACTATTGCTAGTATCCCGTTCCAGCCGGTCGCCTTCCTACAGTCCAGTCCACTTAGAGTGCGTTCTATAATACGCGGGCGAAATCTTACATCCTGCATGGAACACCATACCGCCGCGATCACAGGTGGCTTCAAAAGACCGGCATCGAGGTTTGATTTCGCGGAAAATAAATAGCGAACATATTAGCTTTAATTTTTGAATTTGTGACTAACGTTCCGCTGTCCGTCACTAACGGCGGAAAAGAGGAGGAAGCGAAGTTACTGCTGACGGCTCTTGCCATTGACCAGAAGGGACGCAAACAAGTTGGTCACCCAAGGACTTTTTGATTCTAACCAAATTCGTTCTGTTAACCTCGGCGGGATTGGAACGCCATTGTAATCTGCTCCAATTTGTTATCAAACCAAGGCCCATCACATGAACTCCATTTGATGGAATACGGAATGTAGATCTCTGTTATATACTTTATCCGGTTTTCGGGCGTTCCCCTCGGGTTGGTGGCTGAGGGACGTTGGCTGAGGACTTCTGAGGTGTTAGGTCCGTGGGTAGGCGGCTTCCGACTATTAGTGTCCCTGGGTCACCCGGTGACCAGGCGGCTTCCGACCCGTGGAGTTCGTGGTTAATGGCTTTCGGTGCGTTAAGCCCGTGCGCTTTGCTGTGCCTAGTGTAAACATTTTATTGTTTGCTTACCTGGTTGTCCTTCGGGCGACTTTTGGGTTCCCGGTCCAGCTAGAGGAGTGAGAGGAGGCAAACAGGGTGCGTCCAACCTCTTAACAGTGTGTCCGATGAGAAATTGGTATAACAAATTAGTTTTTTGGTTTACTTGGTTTTATCTAATTTACTAGTACAATAGTAGCTTGCGCACTACTTGCTTCTAATTCCAAGTCTAATTGATTTTTCCCTTAAATGGAGCTCCCTTTTTACGCCCAAAATCGAATTCGATATACACATTCTTTCCCACGATTTCATCGCTCACCTTGAAACAGCCACCTGATGCCACCCCCAGTCGAAGGCCATGCCAACGACGATGAGAAGTGCAACATTGCAATACTGTCGCCATTCACGTGAGGGTGGCAACCTTACGCTCACTATGGCTGCAGCTCTACCCCAGGCCATAAGAAAATTTCTATTCAAGGTAATGCGATTTTGTATGTGCCTATGGCAAATAGAGTGCAATATCAGATCCACTAGGTGGTCGTGGATGAAGGTGGCATTTACGAAGGGAGAAAAGGCGGGGCGGAAGTGATATTGCAATATCAGCCCCCCCCCCCCCCCCCCCCTCCATAAAATACATAAAACCCTGGCCAATACATATATTTCCGTTTTTTTTTTTGTTTCGTTTCCTTTTCAATCCAGGAACTGTTTTCATTGTGAGGAAACGAAATTAGGGGAGCCATTGTTGCGTTCAGTCTATAATATGTGGGACCTTATTGCAAACCAAATATTATCTACTGGGATAAGGATCAGGTATTTTTAGGGATGTTATTTTATTTTAAATTATTTGCCGCAAGACTAATGACCTTACCCGGAAAAATAAATTATCATGGAAAATTTAACAAGCCAAGACCGGTTCCCGGTTGTAGTGCCGATGATGATGATGATTTTATTTTAAATATTTCTCTATTGCATGGTGGGAATATTCAATTGTACTGTTAATGAGTTGTTTTGGTATTGGGAAATGATCTGTATTGGCCAGGATTTTATGCATTTTAAGGCGGGGTGTTATAATTATATAACACCCCCCCCCCCCCCCCCCCCCACAAAAATGGAGTTTCATTCTTGGCAGAGGAATGAAACTCACATTCGTTTGTATATAGGTGTGTGCGCGGCGGTTGGCTTTACATTATCTATTTTTCTTTGGTCTAATACTATTTTTTATTTACAATTTTTATATATATAAAATATGTTTTTATGTTATTTATTTTAATACTAATTTTATATTTACAAAATTTTAAAATATATTATTCACAAACTTATTATTCTTTAATTTATGTTTTAATAATATTTTTATATTTACTAATTTTTTAAATATATTATTTACAAACATTTTTTGATTTTATATTTTAATAATATTTTTATATTTCCTAATTTTTAAATATATCATTCACAAACTTATTATTCTTTAATTTATGTTTTAATATTATTTTTATATTTACTCATTTTTTAAATATATTATTTACAAACATGTTTTGATTTCATATTTTAATAATATTTTTATATATACTAATTTTTAAATATATTATTCACAAACTTATTATTCTTTAATTTAAGTTTTAATAATATTTTTATATTTACTAATTTTTAAATATCTTATTTACAAACAATATTTACTTATATTATTTACAATTTTTTCGTTTTTTTTTTGTTTATTTATATAGGTTTATTATTTATATGTTTATATTTTAAACTACTATGCCTTTTGTTTAACGTATTTATAAAATTTTCTATTACAAACATGTGTGCTTCTATGTTCACCTTGAATCCAATTAATGATACTAATAGAGTAACTTCGGGTAATGTGATATAGGTATTTGTTTTCTAACAATTATTCGTAATTTTTATTACATAGCCGTTGCCGCACTATTTATTATAGCTCTTTGATACATTGCGAATTATATTTCGTTTTCAGAACCCTGCAGCGTAAGCCAATCTGCAGCTATTTACAACAAAATAAAAAACTCTGTAACCCCCCTTATTAAAATTAGCGGATAATGTGATATGGCTTTTAAAACAATCAAGAGATTTTTTTAAAAATGCACTTCACTGAATTAAAAACTCACCCAATATTCACACACAAGCAAAATGTATTACTTCAGTTTTTAATTTTGCTCCAATTTTTTGTGAAATATAACATAAAGCTCACACAAAAAAACTGTCGACTGTACACCTTAAGCAATTTCAATGCACTGACATACAACGCAATGAGGGCGAGCGCCCCTAAAACTGCAGCACGTGTTCTTTTCCATTGCCGTCATGTTGACAAGAAAATTCTTGTCGAGAATTGATTATTTCGGAAAATATGATAGTATATCACATTTCCCAACCATATCACAATACCCGAAGTTACTCTACGTATAGAAAAATGGTGCCCAACTGGTTACTAAGCTCGGTAGGCTATCACTTCTAGTTTCCTACAGGTACAACTGCTGACCTATGTCAATACCGCGTTGCTAACCTCAGGTTTCATCCTCTATTCGAAATAGGGCTTTAACCTGTTATTGTGCACCACCACACTTTTTCTGCCTATTTTCAGGAACACGTTTACTAGGCCCTCTATAGCCACTACATCGTAGGTACCCCTCCATATGGGAGCTGACTTCCCTTGTTTCTGTGCATTCCGTGCCAGAACCACATCGCACACGTAAAACGTGAAAGGGCGTACTGTACGGTTATAGTACCATTTGGATTTCCTCTTGGAAATCAATAGGTTACGCCTCGCTATTTCGTACGTATGCTGGAGTTTGTACTTTAATAGCGTATGGTAGCTCTCATGGTTGTACACCGGTTCCGGAGGTTGTTTGATATTAGACGGTACCCCCAGGTTAAAACAAACAGACAATCCATGGGTGTAAGCTTGGTACCTTCGTGTACGTTGGTGTTGTACAAGAATGTTGCCGTCCTCAGGTATTGATCCCATGATTGGGATATATACATCATCTATAGCGTTTATATACACATCTATAGCGTTTTGCGACGATAGTAAAGAATGTTGATTCAAACCGACGATATGATGATTAGAATCAATAAAAGATAGAACCAATGCTCAATACATCAGACCACTACCGCGTTTTCGAATTCGATCGTTATTCAAATACATTCAAACTAAACGTAATCGAAAGTGATGTTGTATATAGGAACAAAATAGAGGAATGTGTATTGTTCCATTATAACCTCTGCTGATTAACTCGATTTAGTTTAATTTTGTATCAAAATTGTTAAAAATAAAATAAGTATGAGATTTTTGAAAAAAGACATTAAACTAGGAGGCTGTAGTGGCGCGTAACGACACCACGGGCAGGGCATTGACGAGCGGTAGCTTACGAAGGGCAAACCCTCTAGTTTAATAAAAAACACCACTGCGTAAGTCGATTTAATCCTTTTCCACTATCAAGTACAACATTTAAAGTATATTTATTTATTTATTTATTTCATTTAATTTACGCAATTTCAGAGATGATATCTACTGATAGATGGTGTCCATTATTGTCAATATACTACGTTAAATGAATTCGAAAACTTAATTCAACTCCAATATATCGTGCGTATATTACCCCAATTCCAGGTGGGCCGTGGTTTTGGAACGATGGTTGTAACCAAGTGACTAGATATAACGCCATAAACAAAGTGCTAGGGGACTAAATCTGGATGCGGAGTGGACGAAACACACATTGGAAAGCGATAACTTTGGTTAGTCCCATTAAGTACGCAGAATATTTAGTTATACGCAGAATATGTTACCTCTCGAATTTGCCCGACCTCACCAATTTCGGAACAACGTTCGCTTCAAAGCGACCAATTCAAATCACCATTTTCCTTTGCCCCACCCTCTATATGAACTAACATTTGAATTCACTTGTTTCTCTGTTTTAAAACTTAAGAAACGTGTCCTTCTACAGTTCATCAATAAAAACCTGAAGCCGCAATTATTATTTTTGTAATATTATTTGTCTAAGCAAAACCAACGATACTCACGTCTCCCAACCTGTATTTCTATTGTCATATTAGAGCTACCCAGCAGGTTTCGTCATGACCATCTTCCACCCCTATTCAGTAGCACAAACAGGTCGGTTTATTAACCCAACCTGCCATATCATCTCACCTCCCACTATCACATACGTTTGCTTCAACATTTTTTGTCGTATTTCTGTCGAACGTTGTCAGGTCGACTTCAACCGGATACACAATGTCAGACATAATAGGAAGCCAGCCGAAAAACGTCCTCTCCTCCTGTTGTTTCCTCTGATTACCTTGTTCCACAATATTACCAGAAAGTCCGCAAAAAACGAGAGAAAAAAATCAAATACAATCATTACAACCTGAATCGTTTGGAGCTGCTTATCCCCTTTCCTTATCGGATGGTAGTGGCAGTTAAGTTTAGGAATTTTTGGCAACCCTCGGAAGGACTCTCCTCCACACCCATTACTCGGATCGCGAATCGAGGAATGTTAAAAATCAGTTGTTTACCGTTTGTAAGCGGATGGCAAAGGGGAGGCCTAGAAGTTCCAGGTAAAGTTGCCGAGAGTTGTGAGCTAATCGTGTATTTTGGGAATAAATCCTTTCCGGAAGTCAGTTGCTGTGAGACACAAGTTCTGAGGATTTGTTTGGCGGCACAGACAAGTTTTGAGTTCGGTTTTGTATTTGTTTTGCCCTGACGTTTGGTAAGGCAATGAAGATGTTTGTGTACAACGGATTTGCGAACTTCGTGACATGTAGATACTTTTATGATATTTGTCAGGGATAAAAAAGTGTATAGGGGAAATTGTTTTGGTTACAAGTCTCATATTTGAATTCATAATTCCCTATTGGAGTTTGAGTACATGAGGAATGCGCCTAGACTCTCGCACTTTAATGTGCCACATGTGATTGGTAATTTTTGAGCTTTTATAAAGAGAGAAAAGAACTCTTGGGGTCAAAAGCGACATCATTCTAAGAGAGCTGATTATATCTGTAATTGACAACATTCTGAACATAAAAATACATTTATAAACGCGACATCTCTGTAACTATCTTCCAAATATGTGGCTACAGTTCCTCGGAGCTTAATTAAAGACAACCGTAAGTTGATTGTCGGTTTGTGGAAATTTGGAAAAATTTACGTAAAACCGACTTTTTCATTCAAAGGTTATTGCATGTAAGTTACAACACGAAAATTCCTACATTACCGTTATTTTAGGGTCTTCAATCGCAAATTTGTTCTATTGGAATAGACAGATTGGTGCCGTTGGTAAAGATATAGAGACATTCATGCCCCTGTACTGACTTATGACTATGTCCGTTGGTGGTAAGTGACCTTTCTCATGTGCGAGCTTCTTAATAAAGTCAGAAAATGGTAAATTATGTGCTTTTGAGCGTGAAGTTCTACTAGTAGATTACAACAAAGTTCATGGTGTGACAGAAGTTGGTAGTCAATACCATTTGATTTACACCTAGTTAAGTCACAAAGGAAGAAGACCATAAAAATTAAGTTACATCCAGGGAAATACCAATCAGCAGGTTATGCTTGATCGATTGAATTCAGACCTCAACAAGATATATCAATGGAGATTATCTAACTGAGTAGAATTCAATGCCTTAAAAACTCAGTGCTGCCTCTTGTCGTCAAAGCCGAACCACAAAGTAATTTACTGTCGATGAACGGCACTTGCAGCGACGAAGCCAAGGAACTATCAATCCTCGGGACTCGAATTAATTCGAGTCTTAATTGGAGCGACCAGCACCTTAGGAGATGCAAAAGATACTTCACTCCATCCAACCTGGCTACTATTTACGAGGCGTATATTCGTCCTAAAATGGAATTGAACTCCCATATCTGGTCAGGCGCATCAAAACTGCACTACACATGCTCGATAGGATGCAAAAATGAGCAGTGAAACTTATTGGGGACCCAGCTGCGAGTCGATCAATTCCGTCGTTAGAACATAGGCGCACCGTATCGTGCCTATCTCTCTTCTATAGGTTTTATCACGGCCGTTGCTCAACTGAACTTGCTGGATGTGTTCCGCCCCCTCAGACATTTTCCCGCGATACCCGTCAATCTGAGAATGCGCATCAGTTCATGTTGAAAGTCAACTTTACAAACAAACATAGAGAGCCATTCACAAACAAACATAGAGAGCCATTCTTTAGCCGAACGACACGAATGTGGAATACTTGTGATGTGATCTTGTGTTTCCTCATCGTTGTAATGCCTAAGCATTTAAGACCGATGTACTTCGATACCTCCTTTCCTTATCCACTTCCTCTCCTTCCGCTCGCGCTGTGCCCTGACACTTAAGGGTACTCCAAAATCCCCTTTTGTGCGCACGTGTTAAGTGTGTCGATGACATCATAGTCAAAGATGATGTACAAAAGATCATTGACACACCTAAACCTAAAAACGCCATCCGATCTTAAACTCGAATCACCCCCGAGGCGATAAAATTATTAATTGCATATTTCAAACCAATTAACACAAAAGCAATTGATTGCATATGCCGAAAGCGATTGCCCAATAACGCAAAAGCTATTAAATGCATATTCCGGAACAATTACTGCATGTTCCAGCCCAATCAAGAGAAATAGAATTAATTGGGTCAATTCGCGATCGCAAAGGTTGAACTGGAGTTCAAGTCAATGAAGGAATATTGACTGGCTCAGCGATATGAAGCGATCGCAAATTGAAGTTAAGAATCGGAAATTGGGTCAATTGAAATTAAATTGCATGGTTGTAATCGAAAGGTGTTAACCCCGGAGGGAATCGAAAAGTGTTGACCCCAGAGGTAATGAGAAAGTGGTTGGTCGGGTAGTCGGTGATTGGTGATGTTCCGGTGTTGGTCAAGTCAGTGGTTTGTCTTGGGAGTGGATATTTGAAGGAATCTGGTGATGGTCAGAAAGAAGGAAAGTAACCGCTAGTTAGAAAATAGGAAGATTGTGTTGTTATGCAGTGTAATGTCGGAGTGAAAAGCCAAAGTGTAGGAGAAGTATCTACATAGAGTTCATTAAAAAATTGAATGTAATAATAAAGTGAGTTAACGAAACTTACCAACAGACAGGTTGACTACATAGAGCCTATTGAGAATCGAATGTAATTTAGCAAAAGTGACTACATAATGTTTTGTTAAAAGTTCAATGTAATTTAGCAAAAGTGACTACATAAAGTTTTGTTAAAAGTTGAATGTAATAAATGGATACAAGGTGGATGGTAAATGCGGTAGAATAAAAGATAACAATTAAAGTGTAAACTACGAAATAGTGAATATTGAACTAGTTATGTAAATTAAGATACATCAGAAATAAACTATATTCAGAAGAGAATTGTAAAGTAATTAGTGACGCAATCAGTCCAATGTATTAAATGGATACAAGGTGGATAATAAATGCTGTAGAGTAAAAGAAAACAATTAAAGTGTAAATTACGAAATAGTGAATGCTAAACAAGTTATGTAAGAGCTGAGATACATTAGAACTAAACTATGATCAGAAGAGAACTGTAAAGAAAATAGGAGAAAACAAACTCCATCAGGTAATTAATCAAGACAATAACAATTGTAGTCCTAGTAACTCTTGTAATGACGATAGAAGAAAAGAAAGTGGACAAAGAAAATAAAAGTGAAAGAAGGACTCCGTGTTTTGTTTTAATTATTGGTGATTGGTATAAAGGAGATTTTGGTCGTTTCTTTTTTTCGGTGTCGTGAATTTTTTTTTGTCTGTTTGTTTCGACGGATATCAACAAACATAACTCGCGTTTGTGTTAAAAAAAAAACAAAAGAGGCGATGACAGTAAGATTTATGAGCATATTCAATTCAATTCAATTTTATTTGGTAGATAATTACATTTATGGTATATTTTACAACTAGTATTTAAAACATTTAGGATAGCAACTCCTCTACAACTATAATCTTAAATCTATATAACGACAATAGCACAATTTTAATGAATAACAAATAATAAATTAAGGGAAAACTACAATAAAAAACCCTTATTTGAATCTTAAGACTAATATTGCGCGAGCTTCCGGTTATTTTATATAGTAATGACCTCGATATAATTTTCATAGACAGAGTACGTATGTAGTGATTTAGGATAACGCAAGACGGGAAACGAGAACATTGTCAGAAAAAGAACAATTGGCGAAGACGTTTCGATTGATTTTGTCAATAAGGAACTCTACCGGTTTAACGTTAGCGTTTTCATGTAGTTCATGTGTCACATAATGCCATAATAAATATATCTACATATATATATATATATATATATATATATATATATATATATATATATATATATATATATATATGGGTTCTCGATAGTATAGTGGTTAGTATACCCGCCTGTCACGCGGGAGACGGGGGTTCGATTTCCCGTCGGGGAACCTCTGGCGCAAGACTAATGACCTTGCCGGAAAAAACAAATCATTATGGAAAATTTAACAAGCCCCAGGACTTGCTAAATAAGGCCAAGACTGGTTCCCGGTTGTAGTGCCGATGATGATGATGATGATATATATATATATATATATATATATATATATATATATATATATATATACAAATACATATATATATATATATACATATTTATTTTTATTAATTATATATACACAACTTAAGTAAAAGGAGTAAAAAGGATAAAAAAAGAACTATAGAGATAAAAAGAGAAAGAAAAGGATAGAAAGTGTTTAATCCTATAAAGCATTATATCTTCGGGATTAAGCCAGCACCAAGAAAGGTGAAAAACATGTGTTTTCAATTTATTTATTTCGCCAATTGCTGTACTAAAACGTAACCGGTCTGCGTGGTGGCATATGTTGTTATTATGAAGTACTCTTTTGTCCCCAGCTCCACGGAAAGCATGGTGTCTGATAGGGACTCCATAACTGTTTCGTATAAAGTCATTTTTGTCTAATAGAACAAATGTTTCGGGGGAAATGAATCCGCTTTGGGGAGTATTCCCCAGGTATGCATCGTTTGGTTGGAAAGCTAGTGAGATCAAATTGTTCTCATTGGTCGTTGCTCTTGCAATGTGGGAGCGTGTACTTTTAGTTATGAAGTTGTATATATGCTGTTTAAGTCTGCCAAGTCATACGGGTCTTTTTTAGGATAATGATTTGTATACTGCGATTCAGGCATTCTGTAGATTTAGAGACAGGAACGTAGCCATTGTCTTCCAAATACACAAAGTGCTTCCATATAGTAAGGGGCTATGTTAAAGCATACCGGGCGCCGGTCCTATGAGTGAGGTGTATGGTATAATTTTGTCTTTCGAGTCAAGAAGACTATTGCGGAATAATCAGCTCGCCATAGCATAAGAAGTTTTAGACCTAGAGAGAGCCATCACTATGGGCTTAGCAAAATTTAGAATCTGATCGAGCCAGATGCCCAGATATCTTACTGTCTGTCACTGCCAAAGGCAGATCGTTTGTCCAGTATGTCACATAATGAACAATGTTGTAGCCTTGCTCTCAGGGAGAGAGTCTCCTTGTCCTTAAAAGGACGAGGGATATCTTTAATAGACCGCTCCTGAGGAAGCTCGCTGTGGTTGCCACCGTGCTTCCTCAGACCTGAGGGAACAGTAGCGACCGATCGTTTATAAAAGAGGCCCGGAAATCGGCCAGGTTTAATTAAAAAACTCAAATGCTTTGTAAGTATCGTCATCATCATCAACGGCACTACAACCAAGAACCGGTCTTGGCCTTAATTAGCAAGTCCTGAGGCTTGTTAAATTTTCCATCATGATTTGTTTTTCTTTTCGGACAAGGTCATCAGTCTTGCGCCGGAGGCTCCCCGACGGGGAATCGTACCCCAGTCTCCCATGTGACAGGCGGGTACACTAACCACTAAAAAACTTACGAACTAACTGAAGAACTAGGGATTACAAAAATTAATTTAGAATAAATAAGAAAGTAATATGGTGGGAAGGTGGCGGTGCACGTGATGGGGTGGCGAAGACCAGGTAGTAGGATAAAGGGGCGGGATGATTAGAATGTGTACGGGTAGTAAGAGTGTAGAGGGTGGGTGGGGCAAGGTCAGGAGGGGAAAGAGAGAAGACGACGTTTGAGTGCAATAGAAGTGAGGTAGAAATCGAAGGAGGTAGGGTAAGAGTTTACCCGTCTTAGCATTCGTTAAATGGGTTCATTACAGCCGTAAGAAGTGTGGTGGGAGGGCAGATAGAAGAGATGAGGGGTTCGTAGGTTACGGGGGTTGGTGTTGAGTGCGATGGTGGAAAGCAAGCTAGGGCAGTTGATTGTGCCGGAGAGGAGACGGTGGATGAAGAGGATATCGGCAAGCGTTCTGCGCTCCTCAAGTGTATTGAGGTTGATCAAATGAAGCCGGTTTGTGTATGGGGGAAGAATCCGAGGATTCTCCCAGTTCAGTCCACGGAGGGCAAAACGCAAAAAAACGACGTTGACGCTCTCGATTCTGCGGATATGGGACGAGCAGTGTGGAGACCAGACCTGACAGGCGTATTCAAGAAGGGGGCGGACGAAGGCTATGTAGAGGGAACGGGAAACGTAGGGATTAGAGAATTCCTTAGACCAGCGTTTCACAAACCCTAGGGCGGAGTTGGCCTTAAGAATGATATCATCGATATGTGGGATGAAGCTGAGCTCCCTGTCAAATAAGATTCCGAAGTCACGTATTGAGGATACGTATGAAATCGAGTAGCTTTGTAAGTATACTTCAATTTAAATCAATTTATTAATTTTAATTTTAATTTCGTTTATTGGCGTCCTTATCCCTCGGACGCCAATCGAGGCTGATCTTCGAATCTGAAATTCATCACCCTTATAAATGAAACCAAATCGAGATTTTGTATCTCGAAGAGATCGAATTGAAAGTAAAATCTCGATTTCGATACTTTGGCTGGAACCAAGTGTTTGTTTTTGAGATAAGAATTCGAATTCTCAGAAATGCTGTGCATATAAAGATATGCAGTGGGATTCGGGTTTTATTGACGGATGGTAATTGAATATCTGGTTTAATTTGCCATTCGTTTTGTGTGATAATTATGGGGAATTGGATGTAAGGGTGATAAAAGAATATTTGATTCGTTCATCGCGAATTTGGTTGGATCGGAGTAATGAATGTGAATATACGTTTAGGTGTAGGGATTTGAATGTATGTGTGGGGAAAGGAGATGATAAGGCTTTTCAGAGCACTACAACAACTACTATTTCCGTAATTAATAATTACGTTGTAATTATCAAAAGAATTTAAAAATTAATTAATTAATTAATTATATTTAAAATTTTATTCATTATTTTTATTATTTATTGTCCTATAGGAACCCGGAAGTTTTCGACCTCACCGACTCCGTTGCGCCATCATTACCTGTCCCGTGCACTCTCCTTCCACGCTTGACCATCTGATCCGATTTCCTCAAGGTCAGTTATACCGATCTCTTTCCCGTTGGTCTGCCGCCAGGAATTCTAGGCACGGTCCTAACGTAGTTGTTAAATAAAATAAAAATACAAAATAAAAATTTCCAATTTTAGTATTCGTGAAGAATTTTATCAATCTATGGAAAATAACACATATAACAAGAATCGCTGTCGGGTAACGTTGAAAGGTATATTAAATAAGGAAAGCCTCCTTCAGAGTATTTACATATAGGATAACCTATATGAATGATATTTAATCATATTCCATTACAGTAGATAAGAATATTAATGGAATTGAAATATATTGAAGGAAAAGGTTATTTTCGTTGAACATTAAGCACAAAAAATTAATAAAGTATTACAATAAAAAATTAACAAAAAAAAAGGATTTTTCTTCAATTTACAGCGCTCAGCAAACATTCGTTTGACTTTTTATGGTACACTACCCAAAGAGCCAATGTTTTCTTACGTAACCTACTTTTGCACTGTATAGTTATTTAAATCATCAAACACCTTATTAGATAACATCTAACATACCATAAAGGGATTTTAGATTTTAGAGAAACTCCTTCGACTGTTACTGTTTCTCTAATCATTTACATTACGTACAATGATCCATTGATCTCCAGTTTAGTGGCAGTAGTATTTGCATCAAACGAAATTCAATCCACACTCCGCTCTGAATTCTCTATTTTCCTGTTCTATTCTCTGTGCTCTGCCATAAATCATTCTCTCCTCCATTCGATGGCGCGTTGGCCGATGTGACCGTCAACCACCGGTAGCCACCAGATGAGCTTCTAATTTGATTGCCTCCAAAAATCGCGCCAATAAATCATCGACCGCAACCGTAATCTCAGCCGCCGTACATACTCGCCGTCGTATATACTCGCCGCCGTCCTATGGACCATCCTTGTGCGCTCTTATCGGTTATTTCCAATCGAAATCGATAAATTTCCTTTTTTCGAATGTGTGCTGTTGTACCATGTGGTGGGAGCCAATTAAACTGATGGCAGCCAACCATACCGAACAATGAAACACGTTCCTGGAGGCAACTTTAAGAAATACGATTCCTCGAAGACAATGCCAAATCAGTTGAGGCAGGTCCCGGGAGATAAGACCGGTAATCGCACAGTGGCGCTTGAGACCAATCCTCGATTTGTGGCATGTATGCGCCAGATCCTCTGAGAGGCATTAACAGGGATTCTTGAAGGAATTAGAGATTCGTTGCGGGTAAATTGAGGGAGGAGATTTTGGGCCAGTATTTTTAATTTAAGGCATTTATTTGGAAAAATTAGTGCGTATTGTAGTTGAGTATTTACTGATACTTGGCATTGGGGAACGCAGCATGTGATTTATACGAGGAGTCTAAATTGTTCTAGATGTAAAATAAGGATTGTTTTATAAGAGTAACTACAATTTTGTGTGAGTGCTCGTAAGGTGATTGAGATTTAAAGGAAGATGTACAATTCTTCAAGTAAATTCTTTAACGGCAAATTACGCACTTTGGCACAGATGCACTATATATCAAGGGCTGCGTCCACTCCGGAAATTAGAGGCCTCGAGCAGTTGTTCCGGTTATGTGAACACTTTTACTAATCATTACAAGATAGGTGATTTTTTTACCAGAGTAAACACAAGTACATGCTTTTATCAAGATATACTAAAATACCTGGCTTTGCATTCCGTGTAGTGCTTTAACATTTTCCAAAAAAAAAAAAAGTTAATGACAATAAATAAATAAATAAATAAATAACACAAACAAATAAATAAATTGTTAAATGCACAATAAATAATAATAATAATAATAATAATAATAATAATAATGATAATAATAATAATAATAATAATAATAATAATAATAATAATAATAATAATAATAATAATAATAATAATAATAATAATAATAATAATAATAATAATATTAATATTAATAATAATAATAATAATAATAATAAATAATAATAAAAATTATACCATACTGTTATGTTCTGTACGGGTTTAGTTTCAGGAAGCGAGTCTCCTTATCCTGAAAAGGATGTGGGATCTCTTTAATAGACCGCTCCTGACAAAACCGTCCCACAAAGGGGTCGCGCCGTGCTTCCTCAGATCCTGAGGGAAGAGCACCGTCCTTAGTTTGGCCTCAGTCCTTGTCTCCGCTGGTTTTTCGTGGGGGGCCAGGTGATACTCCAAATCTGCAATTGCATCTTTTGTGGAGATACCATGGCGGTACCTACCCGGTGTTAGGTGACAAATAAAAACAACGTTTACTTTGTTTCCTTAAGCATAAGCGTTTCTATTATCTCGAATTAAAGTTTTTCCTTTGGGATTTCTTCCTTCTGGCCTTAGTCCTCATTTATGTCCTATCGGGACAAATAATAATGTTTAACTGCGGCCCGGAGATGACTTTACTATTCCTTTATAAAGGAAAACAAATCGAGATTTGTTACCCGAAAATACACATTTTCATACAATGATCTTGATTTTTGGGTACCCTGAGTGAGATGCTCAGTGTTTACTTTAGATAATAATTTAATTTCTTAAATTCTTACGAAACTATTTCGCAGATGTGAGAATGTATCTGGATTTTGGTTTTCTGTTTGTTTTTCTTAGTGGAAATTTTCAGATAGAGATAACGATCTCTGAATTTTGGTTTTCGATTGATGCCGTGGGGCAAATGTAGAACGATAAACGAATATTAGATTCGTTTATTGTGAATTTGATTTTTATTTAGGATTTTGGATTTATTTATGCCGTGGGGGCAAATGTTAGGCGATTAACGAATGTTTGATTCGTTTATTGCGAATTTTGGATCATGTTTGGGTTAATTCGGGTTTTGACAGGATTTTGGGTTTTTGGGTAATATTGCTGGGATTTGGATGTAACATAGGAATGGGGGAAAAATGTGGTAGGGCTTTTTAGAGCACTACAATACACCTCACTCATAGAACCGGTGCCCGGTATGCTTTAAAATAGCCCCTTACTATATGGAAGCACTTTGTGTATTTGGAAGACAATGGCTACGTTCCTGTCTCTAAATCTACAGAATGCCTGAATCGCAGTATACAAATCATTATCCTAAAAAAGACCTGTATAACTTGGCAGGCTTAAACAGCATATATATAACTTCATAACTAAAAGTATACGCTCCCACATTGCAAGAGCAACGACCAATGAGAACAATTTGATCTCACTAGCTTTCTAACCAACGATGCATCGACCATCCCCCCCCCCCCCCCCCCCCACGCGCATCCCTGTAGCGCAACGCGCTTCTATTTCTTACTTATCCAACCCATAACATCGGTTAAACCCATTCATGACCCGGCCATCCCATGTAACAAGGAGCTCAAATTTATTTCACATATTGACGACAAAGTCCTCAAGGTAAATGCCGCCCTTGGTTTTGTGAAGCGCTGGTCGAAATAACTAGATCCCTACGTCACCCGTTCACTCTATATATCCTTTATCCGTCCTTTTCTCGAATATGTTAGTCGGGTGTGGTCCCCGTCTCACATTCCCAGGATCGAAAGCGTTCAAGGTCGTTTTTTTGCGATTTGCCCTCCGAGGACTAAATTGGTAAAATCCTCCGAGTCTACGATTCTACTTCCATACACAAGTCGGTTACTTTTAATCAACCTTAAGATACTTGAAGAGCGTAGAATCCATGCGAACACCATCTTCATCCACTGTCTTCTCTCATCATCATCATCATCATCGGCACTACAACCGGGAACCGGTCTTGGCCTTATTTAGCAAGTCCTGAGGCTTGTTAAATTTTCCATAATGCTTTTTTTTTTCCGGGCAAGGTCATTAGTCCTGCGTCAGAGGCTTCCGACGGGGAATCGAACCCCGGGTATACTAACCACTATACTATCAAGGAGCTTCTCTCAGTCTCAATTAATTGCCCAAGCCTGCTTCCACCATTACATTTCACACAAACCCCTGTAACTTACGTAATCATCGTCTCTTCTACTAGATCTTAAGTTAATTCGTAACTAAGCCAAATAAATGAGGGTTCTGCCCTCACCAAAACAAAACAACAGTGGTCTGCGAGCTAAACCTTGTGGTACTACTTTTTTGACGTGGTATTTGCCTTAAACAGCCTCTTTATGGAAGTCTGTGGAATATGAAATAGTGAACCAAAACGAAGCAGTCAGATATAATGAGAGTTTGTATGAGATCGCATTTATACAGTAGGGGTGAGGTTCCATCCATTCCCTGATCGTTCCGTGTCGGTTGTGTCGTTCAAAAACTATTAATTTCGAATTATTATTTTAGTGACTGAGGTTTTTGGTGTAGAATTGTCGAAATAATCAATGGAGACATGTTACGGATTGAGGCGACTTATAGCAACTGATATATGCTCATAAATCCTACTGCCATGGCCTCTTTTGTTTTTTTTTTTTTTACACAAACGCGCGCACAAAAGGGGAATTTGGAGTACCCTTAAGTGTCAGAGCACAGTGCGAGCGGAAGGAGAGAAAGTGGATAAGGAAAGGAGGTATCGATCTATATTGGTCTTAAATGCCTGGTCATAACAACGATGAGGAAACATATGATCAGGTATAGTATTCCACATTCGTGTGGTTCGGCTAAAGAATGGCTCTATATGTTTGTTTTTGAATTGATGCGCATTCTCAGATTAACGGGTATCGCGGGAAAATGTCTGAGGGGCGGAACATATCCAGCAAGTTCAGTTGAGCAACGACCGTGATAATACCTATAGAAGAGAGATAGGCACGATACGTTGCGCCTCTTTTCTAACGACGGAATTGATCGACTCGCAGCTGGGTCCCCAATAAGTTTCACTGCTCGGTTTTGCATCCCATGGAGCACGTGTAGTGCAGTTTTGATGCGCCTGACCAGATATGGGAGTTGAGTTCCATTTTAGTACGAATATACGTCTCGTAAATAGTAGCCAGGTTGGATGGAGTGAAGTGTGTTTTGCATCTCCTAAGGAACTCCGTAGATTTGGCTGCACTTATCACAGCTTCAAATATGTGGTCGCTCCAATTAAGACTCGAATTAATTCGAGTCCCGAGGATTGATAGTTCCTTGGCTTCGTCGCTGCAAGTGCCGTTCATTGACAGTAAATTTACTTTGTGGTTCGCCCATGACGACAAGAGGCAGCACTTAGTTTTTAAGGCATGGAATTCTACTCAGTTAGATAATCCCCATTGATATATCTTGTTAAGGTTTGAATTCAATGTATCAAGCATAACCTGCTGATTGGTATTGACGTTCGAAGAGTTTGGCCGGGAATGTTCGTATGAGTATGAGAAACTCAATGTGCTATCATCGGCAAACTAGCGAATTGGGTTGTGGGTAATGGACAAGAGATCATTTATAAAGATGAGGAAGAGAGTGGATGAGAGTACCGAACTTTGGGGAACACCTGCTGGATGCCAAACTCTGTCGAAGGCTTTCGAGATATCCAGTGAAATAACCTTTCTTTCTCCGAAGTAGTGGATGGATCTTCACTTTTCAGTAAGGTACGCCATCAAATCTCTTGTGGACCTGTTGCTACGAAAGCCATCTTGGCGGTCATTGACGAGGTCATTTGATTCCAGATATTTCGAAAGTTGACGGTTGATAAGTGATTCCATTACCTTGGATAGAATAGAAGTTAGTGCTATGGGTCGATAACAAGAAAGGGATGATTTGTCACCCTTTTTGGGAATTGACTAAATGTTGGCTGACTTCCATCTATTTGGGAAATGGCCAGTAGACTAAGACAAATGGAAGAGTTTCCGCAGTGGTTTAGAGAGTGAAGAGGAACATCTGTTCAAGAGAATTGAATGCCATCAGGACCAGCGGATTTGTATGCGTTTAGCTCCTTGAGTGCCCAGGGAACAGTACGCGTTCGGAAACGAATCTGGCTCATGGTGTGCTGCTTATGTTCAAGTTGAGGTGGAACTGATGTGGAATCAGGAAGCGTTGAGTTGGCTGCAAAATGTGCAGCAAGTAGATTCGCTTTCTCTATTGCACTGGTGACTGGTTTGTCATCGACTATAAGCCAAGGAATTGATGAGGAGACCGAGTTTTGGATGTTTTTCACAAATGCCCAGAGTTTTCTACTACCTGTGGCAGAGCATAGTATTTTTGGTCTCACTCTCTTGTCATGCAAGAACTTTGCGCTTTTAATATACGCATTGCAGTCATTTCTAGCTCTCTTAAATCTTTTCCGGCTTTCCTCAGTATTGTTTGATTTATACAACCGGAAGCTCAACTCTTTAGCCTTAATGGCTTCTCTGCACCCGGAATCGAACCACATATTTCTCTTCGGTTTGATACTCTTTACTCTGTGTGGAATAAAGGTCCGCATGCCAAGTAGAATCGTATCTGTCAATGTGTCCGCTATAGAGTCAACATCATTATCGAGGAAAAATAACGATCAATTTAACTTCGGAAAAAATGTCGTTCAGACCTTCCCAGTTAGCTTTCTCATAGAATCATACTGTTCTTTTGGGGGTTTTCTCAAAAGCGTTGCTGCTGGTTAGAGGCAATTTAGCTGACACGACACTGTGGTCTGAAGTGCCCAAGGGCGAAGAAACTTCAACTGTGTATTTGTTTGGGTGCGAAGTGAGAAACACGTCCAGTGTGTTGGCGGAATGACCATCTATATCTGGTACCCGACTCACTGACGAGCTGAGTTAAATTGTTTGACTCAGCAAAGAGCTGAATATACTGACTCTCGGGGGTCGTGTGTCCGGAGTGATGAAGCCACTGAGAGTTATGCACATTAAAATCACCCGCAATAACGATTTCAGTGTTAGTATATAGGCTCAATATCTTATCGATAGAATCAGATAGAGCATCAAACTCGTTGAAGGATGCTTTTCTATCCAAATTTAGTCTTCTGTAAAGAAAGCAGTAATGTATGATATGCCTACGAAAGTGAAGTTTTAGAGAAATTAAATTCTGGATTGGAACAGAGCCCATATTGAAGCAGAAGCTGATAAGATATATCACTTCGTACGTATGTAGCTAGACTACGCTGTGGAAAGAACAAAGGCACTCGGTTATAACCGAGTATGGTAAAATCGGAAATATCTGTATTAGTTATTACCTGAGTTTCGCTAAGTGCAAGGATTGCTGGTTTCTGGTTACCAACGTAGGCAGACACAGAGGAGAAATTGCATTTTAAGCCACGAATGTTACACAGATCCACGTGAAATTCCCGTTCCGTTGGAATGCCCTGACACAGAAAACCAATACCGCCTCAGAAAAGGAGGCAAGTCGGATCCGGCGATAGATAAACGAAAGCAACCACTACGGGTGTTATGCCCTTGTAGTAGGTGCCCCATTAGATCCGTGCCAAAATCCAGGTCATATCCCTTTCGTGACGAACATTACGCCACTCAAAATACCAAGGGCAGGGTGAAGGCAATCAGTGACTTTGTCCTATATTCGGTCCTACACCCCCAAATGCATATTGTACTGTACTCATTGAAACAGAAACGCATTTCCCATAATATATACCGGATCACAAATCAGAATCCATGATCATGAAACAAAATACCGGGCGACACACGCCAAAGCACGGACACCATGAGAAGTCAGACAGAAAGTATAACATGACAATACTCAATTGCCTAGGTGTTCCAATAGTTGTGCGTCATGTATGACACACGATATCACGGTGCATGATACTCACAAAAAGTATAACACCACAAGACTCAATTGCCCAGGTGTTACGACATATGTGTGTCATGGTGCATGGTAATCACCTATTAACGTGTCATGTGAGAAGTTGTGGGGGATTTTTAGCTTACCCAAAAAAACCCCCCATACCTACAACCCAACTTTCATAGTTTCCCACTAATGCAAGTGTATTAATACCTGTAAATGCTTCACGCATCACGGTTATCTAACGCATAACCTGAAAGCTCCTGGAACAGAATTCTTACCTTCATGCACCAATGCGCATTCAAAATTCCCTACAAGAATTCTGTCCATCTTATCGGTTTGTGGGTGGTATTTACCAAGGGCGTCAGCACGGACGCGCGTTAAACGAAATACCCCACAACAATAAATGGCGCACTAAATTGTTCCGCAAGGAAAAGGAGAAAAACCAAACACACTGTCACAACAGCAGACCAAAGTAAGACGCTGGAGTTATTGTTTTTTAAAACTTTATTAACACTGATGTTTTTAAGCGATAAACTGTGACCTGGATCCGGTCTTATTTCTGCTCTTAATTATTTAGCACTCTCAAGTTTACACTTCGTTTTAGGCAACTACACAAGCGTAAAAAGGACAATTTCCCCGACTCTGATAACGTAACGGACTCGACTTCTCTATGGCACGTGCGCACACCACGAATAATGAAATCTGACTCTTCGATGCAATCCACATCCGTCAGATTCAATGGTGATGGATCACATCGACGTGGGAGGAGCGAACAGGCTCAACTTGGCGACGGCCAATGGTGATAGAGGAAAGGGTTCAATGGGAGGGCTGCCTACGTGTCTGTATAGGACAAGTACGATGCCCCTTAGCCTGCATATCGCCAACGACGAAACTGCACCTGAATAAACATGAACGGCCTTAATGAACTGCAGGCATTGTGTTTATGTAATGCCGTTGTAGGCAATACATTCTTCGGTGACGATAGGTCGACCGACGATTGGTGTTTATTTGTTTTAGCCGTATGGCTCTGGTGCTCTAGAATGGAATACATTTTGTTAGCATTAAGTCAACAGAAATCTTGCCGAAGGTGGCCAAGGGTCACGTTGGATGTTATCTTTTTTTAGGTTGATATGCTGGTACATGGTTATGGTGGTGAGGAATTTGACCTGCAGATGTGCAGACTAACGTCTCACCCAAGGGAACCATCGACCAGCGGAAAGTAAACAAAACAAACGCAGTGAGGTACTGTGTGTTTGCTTTGCTTTGCTGTGGGTCATGATAGGGCACGGCATGGGTAAGATTGTCTAAACAATGATCATTTCCATGCCCAAATCCCACAATGAAAGGGAATTGTCGCAAGTGTTGCGAACCTCGGGATTGGAGCAATATTTAATTATGAACCGTAGTAAGAATATCGGCTGCAGCTGTGTCAACAATTACGCTGGCCAGCAGGTGTTTATCGATTATAATTGCTGACGAGCTGAGCCAATAGGGGGTAAGGAATGGTTCATATATTATGAATCAGAAAAATTCCATGTTATGCATGCCATCGATGAGGTTTAACTTTCAGGTAAAAGCTACTGAAAGACAGCTTACACTGGTCGAATGCAGGTAAGTACAGCGGTTTGTGGAGTGAGGGAAAAGCAGGTTGATTTAAGGAAATGGGTGGTTCTTTGGGAATGCTTTAAAGAGCCGCCACAGGTTTATGGTTCCAAAACCCAATTCGGCACCTTCGGTTGCCAGGCAAATCCCAATCTTACCATATGCATTTTCCCTAGATGAATTCCTGTAAAGAAACAATTCGGTTCACATATAATGTAACCATCGTAACCAACGATAACGATCATTGCGTCGCCTATTCCCACCCTCACCATGTGTACAATAAATTTCCTTACAGACACATTGGCTGGCGAGCTTTGTCCAAGGGAGAAAAGCAAAAACACGCATCTTGCGTCTAAAGGCATAAACCAAATCCTATAGCATAAGCAAACGCAAATATTAATTGTGTACTTACCCTTAGCAGCGATGCCATAAACACCAATTCTCAGTGAATATGCTAAAACCAATTAGCACCATGTCCACGATGCATTGCGGTCTATCAATACAGCTGCAATGCACATCATAGACAATGATCTACACGATCTCTTTGTCTTTCAATATTTCTGGATCCGCTTCTCATGGCCTCGGGGCATGAGCAAACATAAATTCATTAGTACCCAATAAGATACGGATTGTTTACTCAGCCGAACTCACATCTTATTGATGCCCGTTATCCCTTTTGATTTTTCAGCTTCGTTTTCATGGACTTGTCCCATGAAAGAACCAATGTTCATACATACATGAATACCATCATGATCTCCTCTATGAGATCCAGTTACCTACCCCAAAGAAAGACTTTACGTTTCTCTTGTAATAGGAAACACACCCTAAATTAAGAGAGCCTGTACCGGCGGCCGAATTTCCTTTCCTAGCGAATTGATATTGCTGGAGTCGTTTTCCATCACCCAACCGAGCCGGTCGGTCCCACTCCCGCTCCCCGGTGCGCACGGGAACGCGAATTTATCCCGTCGAGTCGAGTAAGCGCGCAATAAAGTTATACAGTAGAGTACTCTGTCTTGCATTTCCTTTTTTTTTTTTTTTTTTTTTGGTGCGTCAGTTTCATCGTCAGTGTAATCAAAAGCTGTTTTCTGTAATCAAATCAAGTGCAGTAAGATTTGTCATCATAATTAAATACCGAAAAGCTCGTTGTGAATAAAAGAACCTTTGGTGTAATTCGAATCTGTTGTCAGTAACCTAATTAAACATCAAAAAATTTTTTGAAATAAAAAGAACCGTTTACAATAGACTATTCAGTGCTTTTCATTTACTTTCATTACGGCATCCTGGGTGCGTATTTCCTTTTTTCTTGGTGAACAGTTTTATTTTACGGTGGACCTTTTGGAACTTGTAGGGACGAGGTAGAACCCCGTGTTGTACGCCGGCACCACGACTTCGTACCCCCACAAAGTGACTCATTGTGGAATTGCCATGCAATGTGCAATGAGTGTTTGAAATTAGGAAAGTTGTTTTCAGGTCATCATTGGACGTGATGATTGTCTGACCTAGTTGGTATCGATGTGCATCGAAAATGTTAATGGGAGAAATAGTATTTAAGAAGAGCCGATTTTTGAAGGAATGAAGTAGATAGAAGCTGACTGAAGCTGAAGCTCATTATTATAACTTTTTTTTTCCAGATATTTATGGCATTCGTGCCCCGCCTTACGAATATTATCCGACTTTCTAGCAGAAACCTATTGCATTCGTTCTGTAGTGATCCTAAATCACTACCCCTCTCCAAATCCCCAATATTTCCTATAATCTTAACCCTATTCCCATAGTGAATCATTGGGCGACAAATTAAATCAAAAGTTAATTTGTCGCACATTGATTTAATTCCTAATTATCTTACCCATACCCATAATCCAAATCGTGTTCCCCAATTGAATTAGATGCACGACAAAATTAAACCAACGTCCATTTGTCGTACATTGATCCAATTCCTAATAATCCTAACATCATGAAATACTTAACTCTAAACGCATTTCATGATTTCTCCTTCCGAGAATTTATTCAAATAAATTCCTAACAACTTCCCGGAGTCCTATTCCAATCGAAGCACACAAAATCTTGTTTGTGCTTCTTGGAATTTGTACATACAATGTTGACAAATCTCGATGAACCAGACTATAAAAGGGCGGCATATTTTTATTTGACGATCAGTAAGGTTCCATAGGCCGAACCCCTGTTCATGAGTCGAAATCCAGAGGATCCGATGTACGACCAAGTATTGTGGAATAAAACTTAAATAAACAAAGTTAGAATAAAAGTACAAGTCTTTAATTTAATACTATCCCCTGGTCACACTCACCACCGGTAATAATTCCTGGTCACACTCATCACCGGTAATAATTGCTGGTTACACCCGTCACCGGTAATAATTGCTGGTTACACTCATCACCGGTAATAACTGTGGGTCCGCCCCACACCCGCGGCCAAGGCATGTGGTTCCACTGCCTTACAAGACGGTCATCCCAAGTCACTCACTACCAAGGAATCGGGGCCAAGGAAGCGAGCCATCGAAGATACGAAAGGCATGCAACGCACTGAAGCAGGACCAATCCTGCCATTAAAGACCAGCGAAACAGAAATACACCGTCTCACCGAGTCCGGGTAAGCTAAAATAAATTGTTCAAAAAATAATAACCCAACAGTGCCCTGCCATATAGTCAATCTGAGATCTCTCCTTTATGATCTTCTACCACTGATAGCGCAGGTTAAACGAATTGGACCCCACACAATATTGCGTTGACCTCTACAAATTTGAAAAATACGCTATACCTTTTACGACCGATTTTTGCATTATTATTTATTTTTGCATATTACGAGGCGACTCTACCAGGTTACATGGCGACCTGTCGTAATAAACCAACAGTTTCCTACCCTACAATATGTGGATATCCATTGGGATATTAGGATTATTGGATCGTGTACGCGAACCAAATGAATATTTGGTTCGTTTATCACGTGTTTGATTCGATTGGGATCTTGGGAATTGAATCAATGTGCGACAATTGAACATTTGGTACATTGAATACAATGTTAATTTAGATACGAATGATTAAAATTGTTAATTGGAAATATTGATTTTCAATTGAATTCAATTTTTATTGGGTAGATAATATGGTACATTTATATTTTACAACTAGTGATTAAGAGTTTTAGGACAGCAATTCCTTTACAACTATAATCTTAAATCTATATAATGAAGGAAATATTGATTATTATGAAAAAATGTCTGGCTTAGTTATATGAGGATATTGAATGTAAGTATATGTGGGGGAGGAAAACGGTTGGACTTTGCAGAGCACTACAGAACCACACCCCACACAATCCAGGCAATTATGCTGGAAGCATATGCTTCCAGTAGGGTCACCCATGTCAGACAGGCTAGCGAGGAGTAACACACAAAGATCTACCACCCCTAATCCATGGTGTTACGCGTCACCGTGCCCATTGGATGGTTTGCAGCCAGGGGTATACCGTCTGTATTATAACGGCGCCTCTCTGACACCGGGTCGATCAGAGCAGTAAGCAGACCTTACCACATCAAAACGGGGCTCTGCTGTGGCGGACTATTTGAAACCCCAAGTCTCGTGGGATCAAAAATGAATAACCAATATACAAAAAACAATCCCACGAAAAACCCGGTAGGCGTAGGTGTGATGAGCCGACACTACCATAAGGGAAAAAATCATCAAGAAAACACCGACTCGGCAAAAAGAAGACGTAGGGAAAAACGGAAAAAGCGGGATATACGCGTCGGCACGTGGAATGTTCGAACGTTATATAAACCAGGCGCGATACAGACGGTCGTAGAAAACGCGAAACCATATAAAATGGACATCGTCGCGCTTCAGGAAGTTCGACTCCCACATCAAGTAATCGAAACCAACGGGTTTACACTGGTGTGTGGAGGTACCGATACACATAACCCCGGGACTGGCTTCATCATCGGCAAGAAGATTACGCCCCATGTAAAAGATGTGCAATTTATTAATGACCGAATGTCGGTGCTAAAAATACAGGGCCCATGGTACAATTATGTATTTATAAACGTACACGCCCCGACAGAATCTACCGACGAAGAAACGAAGGACACATTCTACGACACCCTAGAGGAAGTATTTGATGGAATCTCATCATTCGATGTTAAAATTCTCCTCGGCGACCTCAATGCGAAAATTGGAAAGGAAGACATCTTCCAACCAACAATAGGTAAAGAAAGCCTACATGACGTGTCAAATGATAATGGTATTCGAATTATCACGTTCGCAGCGTCAAAAGATCTGGTAGTGAAGAGCAAGATGTTCAAGCACAAGCAAATCCATAAAGCCACATGGATATCACCCGACGGCGTAACGCGTAACCAAATCGACCACTTCCTCATAGACAAAAGAAACCACTCGAATATCCTTGACGTAAGATCCTATAGGGGAGCAGATTGCGACTCTGATCACCTAGTGATGGGCAAAATTAGAAGTCAGCTTGCAGCAAACCCACATGGACAGTCACGGGAGACGAGCAAAAAGTTCGAGATTGATAAACTAAAAGACCTACATAAAAAGGCGGAATATCCAGACGAACTAACGAATAGATTTAGCATCCTAGAGAATGGCAGTAGTGGGGAAGAGGAAGCCAATAGTGTGGACATTAAATAACATCGATCAGACACACAATCAAACAAACAGCCCAAGAGTTATTAGGATTTAAGAAAACAACTAAGTCCAAACCTTGGTTTGACGATGAGTGCAGGGCAAAGATCGATGAACGTAAACGCCTCAGAATGATCCACTTAGAAGCATATGATGAAGTCAGCGCAGTAAGATACGCGACAATTCGGAAAGAAACAACTAGACTTTTCAAACGCAAAAAACGCGAATGAGAGAAGACTCGGTTCGAAAAAATCCTAGAAAATGCCAGAGCAAAGAACAGCAGAGGTATGTATGCCGGCATAAATTCAATTAGAAATGGCTACCGAGGGAGAGCCAAAATAATCCGAGACACAAACGGCTGTCTGGTGACAGAAACAAAAAATATCGTGACAAGATGGAAGCAGTACTTTGAAAACCTGCTCAATGTGCGCACCCATCAACCACAAATAAACGCACCAGATGTACATACAGCCGAGCCTCCGATCCCAGAGCCCTCTTTCGACGAAGCTGTAGACGCGATAAATCGACTGAAAAACAACAAGGCCCCCGGAATCGATTGCATACCGGCAGAGCTTGTGAAGCATGGAGGAGGGGCAACCACTCGAAAGATCCACCAACTGGTTAAAATAATATGGGACAAGGAAGTCATTCCGGAAGAATGGAAAACCGCAATAGTCATCCCCATTTTCAAAAAAGGCGACAGATCTGACTGCAAAAATTACAGAGGAATATCATTGCTCCCAATCACATACAAAATATTAACAAATGTCATACTGGCAAGAGTCACACCGTACGCAGAAGAAATATTGGGAGACTACCAATGCGGATTCCGTCGGAACCGGTCAACAAGCAACCAGATGTTCACAATAAGGCAACTGCTGGAAAAGAAGTGGGAATACGGAGAGACGGTTCACCAACTGTTCGTGGACTTCAAAAAAGCCTATGACTCAGTCGCAAGGCAAAGACTCTACCATATTGTGGTTGAGCTGGGGATCCCGACAAAATATGCCGCCCTCATTCAAATGTGCATGAACGAAAACAAAGGCCGAGTTAGAATAGAAAACCACCTCTCAGAACCATTTGAAATCCGGGACGGACTAAAACAAGGGGATGGCCTCTCACTATGCTTTTTTAACGTTGTCCTCGAGTATGTTATCAGAAAGGTACAATACGACAACACGGCCGGATCATCCCTGAAAGGGGTCACATAAGTTCTCGCGTATGCGGATGACATCGCCGTTCTGGGCGATAATCTCGAAAGTATAAGTAAAAACTGTGAAATCATCATGCAAGCAGCAGAAGAGGTGGGCCTAGAAATAAACGAAGACAAAACGAAATACATGATTACGACGAGAGCAGGTGGACCTCAGAGAACACATAGAAACGTCAGGGGCAAGATATTTAAAAATGTCAAAGAATTTAAATATCTGGGAACGATACTGATGACCAGAAACGAAACGTCAAAGGAAATTAACAAAAAACTACATTCCGGCAACGCAAGTTGGCATGCAGCCAGTAAACTATTAAAATCCAAACTGCTATCACGTAATATAAAGCTCCATTTCTATAGAACCATAATCATGCCGATTGCTCTATGCGGATGCGAAACATGGGCTCTCACAAACGGGAAGAGAACAAATTTCGGGGATTTCGAGAATAAAGTTTTAAGGGGTATATTTGGCGGTAAATATGACGAGGAGTCAGGACAATGGAGGAAACTCCACAACCACGAATTGGAAGAGCTATACCGCAGAGTAATCAAGTCGCGAAAATTAAGATGGGCCGACACGTAGCGCGAATGGGCGTTGATAGGATCGTGCATAGAATTCTTGACGGTAAACTAACGGGGAAGAGACCGACAGGACGGCCGCGACGGAGATGGGAGGACAATGTTAGATTGGACCTCGAGGAGATCGGATCGGATGATCGGACGTGGAAGGATAGCGCACAGGCCAGGGAACAATGGCGGAGCCGAGTCAGTGAGGTCATGAACTTCCGGGTTCCTACAAGCCAGTAAATAATAATAAAAAAAAAATAGTCTCTCAAAATGGTGGAGTTAATTGACCACCAAGATTATGCGATTTAACGCCCTTGCTGTCTTTCTCTAGGATTATCTTAAGAGTAAGGTTTAGTTAAATAAGGAAACAACGATTCAACAGCTAAAGGATAAGATAATAACCCATATTACCTAGAGTGGCACTTATGTAGTGATGTTATCGAAAATGTCAACGTAGCTGTAGCCGATATGTTTTTTTCGCACACAATTGCCATGGACGACATTATTTAATAAAGAAATCATCAATTTATTGTATGCCCTTTGTTTTATTTACTTTTAAGATCTTGCCTTCTTATTGGAGCGCTCTTTGTATATTAATTAAAAAACAAAAACCAACTCTTTTTTTTTTTTTTTTTTTTTTTTTTTTTTTTTTTTATTAGACTTCTCTCGGGAGAGGCGAACCTATAGCGTCGAGTGGGCGCCCCGAGATGCCATCAAATAACTATTGCAGTTCTTTTTGAACAGTTGCAGGTTGTAACGCTCCGGGAACACTCGCGTGGGAAGGGAGTTCCACAGCTTCCCCGCTCTGTAACGGAACGAGTTCTGATACAGAGATGTTCGCGCTGTCGGGAGATGAATCACAAACGGGTGCGATCCGTCGGATTGTCTTGTGGAGCGCATATAGACCGAATTGCGTGGAACAATACCAAGAATCTCCGAAGAACAGCACCCGTGATAATATCTGTAAAACAGACAGAGGTCGGCCACGCTCCTTCGATGTGATAGCGACTGTAGTCCCGACGTCAGCGCCGAGTCCCCGATCAGGCGGATCGCTCGTCTCTGTACGCTCTCAAGTAGGTCGAGGGTATGTTTAGGAGCCGAGCTCCAAACATGAGAGCAATATTCGAGCGCGGGTTTAATTTGAGATTTATATAGGAGAAGAAGTTGGGCCGGAGTAAAATATTTCTTGGCTCTAAAAAGATAACTCAGTTTTCCTGAGGCTGATCTGGCGATACCCGATACGTGTTTATGCCATGATACATTCCCACAGACCGTGACGCCGAGCAATCTCAAACTTTCCCCAGCCTCGAGGGCCCGGCCACTCATCATCAGCTGTGGTACCGATGATCCGGTTTTCTCTGTGAATATTGTATACTGGGTCTTCGTTGCGTTGAAGTCGACAAGATTGGCCTTTCCCCACTGCAGGACTTTATCTAGATCCTGGTTCAGAGAGTCAATCTGTCTACATCTCAGCTGGTGCCACGTTGATGCACCAATCGGCCGATCACTCGAAAAGGATGAAACAAGCGTACTATCATCCGCAAAACTGAACACTTTGTTATCCGTTGTCTCCAACAAATCATTTATGTGAAGCAAGAACAGGGTTTAAGCCAAAATATAACCCTGGGGCACCCCCGAATTAACAGGATACAGATCCGAACACTCGCCGTCCACAACAACCCGGATCGATCGATTCTCGAGGAAGCTCCTCGTCCAGTCGCTGTTGGGAAAGTCCATATGAACGAAGTTTTCTCAGCAATGCCCCGTGCCAGACGCAGTCAAAAGCCTTGGAGATATCTAATGCGACCGCCCTTGACTCACCATGCCGTTCAATCGCAGATGTCCATATATCAGTTATAAGTGTCAAAAGGTCTCCCGTGGACCGCCTGCCACGGAATCCGTATTGACGATCATTCAGAAGACCGTTGCACTCCAAATACTTAACCAACTCTGTATTGATGACTTTCTCCATTACCTTAGATAAAATAGACAGTAATGCTATCGGACGGTAATTTTATGGGAGACACTTTTTTCCCGTCTTTGGGATTGGCTGAACTCGAGCGATTTTCCAGCAGGCAGGAAAGGTCCTCCGTGCATAAGATAAGCGGAAGAGTCTGCCAAGAACCGGCAATATTTCTGGAGCACAGTTCTTAAGGACTATTGCTGGTATTCCGTCCGGGCCGGTTGCCTTCCTACAATCCAGTTCACGTAGAATGCGTTGACTAGTGCGCGGACGAAATCGCTCATCCCGCATGGAAGACTGTACCGGCGAGATCACAGGTGGCTGCAAAAGGCCGGGATCGAGGTTTGAATTCGCGGAAAATAAATTCGCAAACACATTAGCTTTATCCTTTGGATTCGTGGCTAACGTCCCGCTGTCTGTCACCAACGGAGGGAAAGAGGAGGATGCGAAGTTACTGCTGACAGCCTTTGCAATTGACCAGAAGGAGCGCGAACCAGTTGGGCACCGAAGGAGCTTATTGATCACCCTGTCGTTGTGAGCCTTTTTCGCGGTATCAATCGCCTGGTTGCACACGTTTCTGATTCTAACAAAATTCGTTCTGTTAACATCAGTGGGATTGGAGTGCCATTGCTTAAAAGCCCTATTTTTTGCCGCTGTAATCAGCTCGAATTTTTTATCAAACCAAGGTTTATCAGACGAACTTCGTTTGATGGAATGTGGAATATACATCTCCATCCCCAGAAGAATAATCTCTGACACCGACTCCGCGCAAGCGTTAACATCGGAGTTTCCGAAGCACATCTCGGACCATGGAAAGGATGCAAAGAAATCTCGCATATCGTCCCAGTTAGCAGCCCCATACTTCCATACATGGCGAAGCTGCCTAGGCCGGTTATTCGCTTGATATGCAAGTGCTTGCGCGACAGATACTAAGCAGTGATCTGAGTTTCCCAGTGGCGCAGAAACCTCTACGGTATAAATACTCGGTTCGGATGTCGAAAACAGATCCAGGGTGTTCGCATAATCGCCTCGGGCATCCGGTAATCGCGTTGGCTCCCCCACGAGTTGAGTCAAATTGTGGCTTACAGCAAACATCTCCGCCAGCCTCCCAGCCTTGTCGGTTCTGTTAGAATGTAACAGCCAGTCGGAATTGTGCACCTTAAAATCGCCAAGGACAATAATTTCAGAAGCTGGGTGGTTGATCTGTATCCAGTCGACGGTATATGAAAGATGTTCGAAAAATGTCGCCGGTCGATCGTCATTCGGGGAGCGGTAAAGACAACAAAGAAATTTAACGGAATTCCTCAGCATGACCCTCAACCATATGATGTCCATATTATTGGGCTCCAACGCCTCCATCCTCTGGCAAGCCAGATCGGACCGCGCGAAGACGCAGACTCCGCCCTTAAAGCGACTCTGCGTCGAAAGGGATATAAACAATGTATGTTATATGAGGATATTGAATGTAAGTATATGTGGGGTAGGAAAACGGTAGCACTACAGAACTGAAAACCTTAATAGTCGTATAGTCTCTCAAAATGGTGGAGTAAATTGACCACCAAGATTATGCGATTTAACGCCTTGGGTGTCTTTCTCTAGGATTATCTTAAGAGTAAGGTTTAGATAAATAAGGAAACAACGATCCAACAGCTAAAGGATAAGATAATAACCCATATTACCTAGAGTGGCACTTATGTAGTGATGTTATCAAAAATGTCAACGTAGCTGTAGCCGATATGTTTTTTCGCACACAATTGCCATGGACGACATTATTTAATAAAGAAATCATCAATTTATTGTATGCCCTTTGTTTTATTTACTTTTAAGATCTTGCCCTCTTATTGGAGCGCCCTTTGTATATTAATTAAAAAACCAATTCTGCGTCGAAAGGGATATAAACAATGTACAATAGCCAATAAGTTAACATAAAACATTAATTAGTTTTGAACATTTAATCTTATGTTGGAAAAATTATAAATTAATGGATACAATTAAGTGTATTTTAAATTAAACTAAAATCATATTTTAATCTATTTTGAGTAAAGAGTAAACCAGCGAATTTGCTATAATAACTTCGCCAGCGTCGGTGGTGTAATGGTCAGCATAGTTGCCTTCCAAGCAGTTGATCCGGGTTCGATTCCCGGCCGACGCAAGGATCACAAGTTGTCATAATATTTTTAAAAAAGGTAATCGTTTTTTTTTTAGGTCTATTTGGAAAATAAACGAAACCTGATCTGTCACTGATACCAAAATAAAGTATTTCCCTGTTAGGTTGAGTTATGTGCCAAAGATACATGTTTACATTCAAGCTTAGCGTTTCTGTTGTCAATCTGGTTTTTCTCTGGCTTCTCTGTGCGACTTATTAACGAGTAATTCAGGTGCTTCTTATCGATGGGAGCTCATCTGCTCTGGTTTTGGCTTCCAGTTATCAACCGCTAATACAGCTACGAGGAATGACTTTTGATTAGGCAAAGTGAAGGGGAACCGTTGGACACCTAGCAACAATAGATTAAACTGCTCCACTATGCCACGAATGTGTTCAGCCTTATGCGTGTTTTGAGCATAAGTTTCAAACGCATGTTTGTAGATACTTCTTAACTATTGTGGCTCTGATCTAAAAAAAAAACAAGCAAAAAAAAAACCAGATTCCGTAGAATTTAAGAGGAACATCTAATTTGTTATGCATTGGAAATTAGACACCTGCGATAAGTAGTTTTATTTTCTTTCGATTTTGTTAATAGTATTGAACAAACCAGTCACGTGTTACGCCTATTTTGAGTTCATGTCCTCTGTGGTGGCGAGCAAACTTCCTGTCCCACGGCTTTCCTCAATTTCGCAGCGTTGTTCAATATCCACATTTATAAAGTGAACGAACACATGTTACATTGTTGTTAATAAAATCAGAAAGAGCTGAATATTAGATCGAGAGAAACAGAGATCATATATTCGAATTTCGTGGAACCTTTTGTAATAGTTCTGATGCTTTCCAATTGTCGCCTTAGACTAATTTATAAGATTTCTGTAGCCTTCATTATGAACACAAGAGTGTATCGACAATTGATCACTGTACATTGATCACAGATGCCTGCAGCTTCCTTCAGTTCCATCCTCTAACTTCTATTAAAATACCACAATCTCTTTGTTAGTCGCCATACTATAGTAAGGTTGTCCGACCAGCAAATATTGCTTTTTGTTGCCGATTGTCAAATGTGGAATATGATTCAAAAGTAATCTTCAGCAGCTTAATGCGGTGTCCATCCATCTGCAATTCGATAACTTTGGTACCTTCCGTGTTACCTTCTTCAACTGACACTTTTGCACTACTGCTCGATTCGGCTGTTCTTGAGCTAGGTCTGTCTCATAGCCACCCCACATTCGTTTTGACAAGAAATTAATTGGAAATTCCTCATTCGACAGCTTTGCAATCGTCCTCACAAAGTTGGTCGCGTACGTGCGAGCGAGCGGTGCGCGACAGACAATTTCCTGCGTATGTCAAGGTAACCAATGGACCGGTGTGCTCCTAGAAAATATGAACCACTCCGCATATCTAGTGTATCAATCTGCGCTAACCGAACGCAGCGACGGTTTCCCGATATATTGGGCAAGCTCAAAGGAAGTAGCCGCCACTACAAAGTCTGGAGGCACCAGGACCAGCGCCACAGTCGAAGCAGGCAATAAACTTTCTGTCAATTGTGTTATACCCCTCAAGCAAAGGTAAGTCGATTACATTGTATCCCATGTAGGTCTTGTTGGAGTTGCATTGCTAAAACGACAATCGATATGTAGGCTCCGTGGAAGCACACTGGGAGGAAAACACCAGCACCCATGCGATGGGCCTCAAAATTAACCACTCGCATGAGGTAGTGAAAACCACCCAATACCTGGGGAGACGCAGCTCAGAAGACGCGCGACCCTTTTATTACCCATTACTTTAATGTCACCCAATAATAAACTTCCTCCTTCTGTGGCGAGGAGATGCGCACGTATCGATGTATCTCTATCGTTTACTTAGGGGAGGGGACAAATCGATTTGGGTAAAGGAGCAGAAAAACTTCTCGAAGGACGCAAACGAGTGGGTTGTGACATGGCCAGACAGTTTGGGTGACCTGATAAGGATCTTAGTGTGTAGCACAACTAATTAAACTGATATCAGTCGATTGCAGATAATGTATGATGTCAGCCTTCCAACTTCAATCGATAGATCTATATGTTGGCTATTTTATATGCACGAGTATATGTCGCCCTTGCAATATTTACTTTCCTTTGTTTAGACGAAAACCTCAGTAAGTACCACTTCAGGTTAACTCACTTACCATATAGTGTAAGAAAACTAAAAAGTGACAAGCATTCGGTAGACGATCTAAGAGGAAAAACAGTTACAAGTTATAGACATTCAAGACCTTTTCATGTTTAAGTGAAAGTGAGAGAGAGAGAGAGAGAGAAATGGAGAGGGAGAGAGAGAGAGAGAGAGAGAGAGAGAGAGAGGGAGAGGGAGAGAGATATGGAGACATATATAGAGGGAGAGACAAAGAACGCAACACAGAAAGGCAAAAGCAAAGAACGAAATAAATAGAGAGCGCCGTTAAAAGCGGGCGATATAATTGGTGAGCGATATCAGGTGAATGGCATCAATGCCGACTTACATAATTGGGGAGCATCATAAAAAGAGAGACTCCTCCATAGTATAGTGGTTAGTATACCCGCCTGTAACTCGGGAGACCGGGTTTCGATCCCCCGTCGGGGAGCCTCTGGCGCAAGACTAATGACCTTGCCCGGAAAAAACAAATCATGGAAAGTTTAACAAGCCCCAGGACTTGCTAAATAAGGCTAAGACCGGTTCCCGGTTGTAGTGCCGATGATGATGATAAAAAGAGAACGGCACATATGGTGAGCAACATAAATAGGGAGCACCATAACCAGATCCCGACCTAAATCGAGAGCTACAGCCAAAAGATCGGAAGAGAAAGAGAACAACTTGTATAAAGGCAACATAAATCGAGGCAAACAAATCAACATCAACAGCGGTCCATACAAATAGAGATCTACATAAACAGAGAGGATACATATTAGGTGCTACCTATATAAAAGACTGGTCCAGATCAAGAGCGACATAAATCGGCTCCTACATTAAGGCAGAGCAATATAAATAACTTGCTAGTTAAATAAAGGGCAATAAGAGGGTAACATAAACAGTGGGCGATACAAATAGGAAGTAACATAAAAGAAATAAAAGGAACTCACAGAGATGTTGTGGCAACTCTAACAGATACACACAATTCACAAGCAAAAATAGTGAAGAACACCGAACGAAAAATCGAATAAGAAAAATACATCAGAACCGTACACCAAGCGATAAAATAAAAATAATTCATATCAGTGGAATATAGTCGAGTTTGGAAATCATATTATAAAACACGGTCAGTAGTCCGATGCTTCACTGCTTCGCTTTTCAATCGTTTCATCGTGTGTTCAATTCACCTTCTTCACCATCATTGCTTAACGCTATAATGTCACCGGTGACATCAATTGGTGGTCACGGAGAAGAAGACCATCAAATGTAAAGCGCGACATAAGATGAGAGCAACATAATTAGAGACTGATATAAGAGAGAGAGAGAGATAGGGGCGGGGGGGAGGAGAAGGAGAGTTATGAATACACGGTGGCATAATTAGAAAGTGTGGGGGTTATATGTCCTGGTGCCGGCATGGGCGCAGGTTCACACCTACTCCACACTTAAAATCCCGAAAACTGTGCACCACAGAAGAATGGAAAATAAAAACGCTGGTGAAGTCTAGTTGCTTAATCGCCTCTTTTATTTTCACGTGCACTCCAAATCAACATTACGCAGGTGTTGTCTGGTTGCTTAATTGTCCGTTTTTACTTTTTACGTATTTTACAAATCAAAATCACACTGGTCTCGTCTAGTCACTTACTAGTTCTTTTAATGTTTACGTACTTCCCAAATCAAAATAACGCAGGTACTGTCTAGTGGCTTAGTTGTTCTTCTTTATTTTCATGTATTTTTCAAATCAAAATAACAAAATAGCTTTGTCTAGTTGCTTACTTGTTCTTTTAATGTTTACGTATTTTCCGAATCAAACTAACACAGGTATTGTCTAGTGGCTTAATTGTTCTTTTAATGTTTACGTTTATTGTAACAACCGATTTGCTTTTTGACCGCGTTAGCCCACTAAAAGAAATCAGCGCAAATGACGCGGCGGTATAAATCAGTGGTAGACACTATTTTCCGAACGGACGCGAATTTCCAAGTACGAACTTCGCCTGACTCTCACAACACACGACCTCGTCTTGATTCCTCGGTGGTTGGTATTAGACTCCCGGTACTTGCGCACCGGTCGGTGGATGATTAGCGACTGACTCATGAGGGGCAGGAATCCATTCATGGTGTCGTGGCAGTGGAGTCATCGCTAAGTAAACTCACTACCACTTACTGGGAGTGTGAAGAAGGGTTGTTATGCGTACATAGAGAATTGTTTCAGGGAATTTTCTGTCGTACAGGCTGGATTAGATTCACCTGTTGCTGTGTGTACGGAGAAATCGGTTTCGGGGGCATGACCAAGTATGGGCATGAGTTGTCGGTTAGACAAAGGAACATATGTCTTGGTCGTTGCCATGGTTGTTTCGTGGAAATGCAACGCATCGTGCTGGTGAGTTACCAGTAAGGAGAATTGGTATCGTTTCAGATGGTTTAGGTAAGTAGGAAGTAATCCAGAATGGTTTTCGGGGAAAATTAATGCTGCTTGGTTGCAAGCGAGAAATATAGTTTAGGTAGGAAATTGGGAAAAATTCATGCGGTTTGATGTAGATGAGGGAGATGATTTATATTCTGTTGTAAGTTTTGAAAATGCATTTTATTACAGATAGGGAAATGGATTCTTTGCAAGTTTGGTGGTGTATGCGACTGCAGATTTCGGAATGGGTGCTGTTGCAGATAGGAAATGTGTTCTTTGCATGTTTGCGAATGTGAGCTATTGCAGATTTGGGATATGGTGGCACGCTGCTCCATGTGATATAGAGAACCTCTACAAGAGCAATATAAAAATGGAGTGAAACAAATAGGGGCCATATAAACAGAGAGGGACACACATTGGGAGCCGCAGAATATTTCCCATCAACCCTCCATCCATGTAGTTAGAGAACACTTGAACTAATCCTGTCCACACTATCCTTAGATACCCACCCCTAGCCTTTTTCAGATATCTGGAGACCGAGCCCAACATCCTCATGGATGTGGATGAGTCTGGTTATCGCAAGACGACCAGCAGCCAAAGACAAGGAAGGACACATTTGTCCTTGTCTCAATTAAGTCAGCTTCCCCCACTGCCCTTTTTTGTTTTTGGACTCGCAGTATAAATTACCGGAGATAAACGGCGACGTAACTAGAGGGCGCCAAAATATGAGCGGCATAAAAACAAAGCAACATAAAAAGAGATTGTCAGATAAAGACATCGGTATAAATAGAGCTACAGCAATTGGAAGAGAGATATACAGTTAGAATCATAGAAACAAAGAACAACCACAGATACAAAGCGATATAAATAGAGAGTACCATAAAAAGAGAGTGGGATAAATAGAAAAAGGCACAAATCGAGAGTTGGCACAACGTTTTTTTAGTTTTTCTTTGTTATTGAAATAAACAGATTAAACAATTAAAAAGCCAAACAAAGTTCTGTCGCCGAAAGGCAAACTGCGCGACCATAATTATGTTATACTTAGTCCGTGAAGGCCGAGTGTGTTATAATGTAAGGTAATTATGCTAGAATTTTGGTATTTTTTATCCAGCATATAGCTAGAATCTTAGAAAAAAAAACCGAAATGATAAATGGAAAAAACAACGAAGAGAGAGCAAGGTCCACAGAGGGCCACTTAAATATAAAACCGGACAAAAACGGATAGAGAGAGAGAGAGAGAGAGAGCAAGTGATGAAATAGAGACCAACTTAAAAAGACTAGTGATAAATTGGGGTCCACAGAGGCAAATATGAACAGATATAGAGAGCGACGTAAATAGAAGGTGATATAAATAAAATAAATATAAAAAGACTATATAATATTTTACGAAGCAAGGACGAAGTGATTCGAACCCATGCTAAAACAATTAGAACCGAGGTTTCGATATCAGACCACATCTGGGCATACGCGAGAATATTTTAGTTCACTACATAAACTGCGATGGCTACGTTAAGGCTCTGGTATACGACACTGATGATGTTTTTGATTTTCTTTTTGTCTGCACTATGGTTAAGTGTACATTACCTGTTGGAATCGCAGCAAGGGTGATAAAAAGCGCGAGAGCCACACAAACAGAAAGTATAATCAGCAGAGGCCCATATAGGTTACGATACAAAGAGAAAATGAACTAAATTGCTACAACGTTACTTGAGAGCTATACAAATGAGGATTGTTCGAGCTATTGGACATGGATACCTCCTTTCCATATTATCTACTTTTCTTTCTGCTCGCATTGTGCTCTGATAATTATGGGAACTTCAAAACCCGGTTTTGTGCTCACGATAGTGTACAAAAAAAGAGTAAGATAAAAAATAGATAGCGACATAAAGGTAGTTAAAGGCATCGACATAAATAAAGGGCGAAAATAAATATAGACTGGCATAATAAGATAGGGTCATTACTGGAGATCGACAGAAATAGAGAGTTGTATCAATAGTGAGTGACATGCCCAAAGTGAGCCACAAGGAAATGTTTACGTCGCCGCTAGAGCGGCATGCCGTTTCGTGAAAGAACCCGCCCTCCAGATAAAAATAAGTCTCGTTAATAGTAAAAAAGAGGTTGGTTGGGGGAGGGGGGGGGCGCTCGTAAGGAAGGAGATGAAGAAAAGGGGACGAAAGAGCAAAAGGAAAGAGTGTGGGAGAGCAAGAGAACAACAGCAAAGAAACAAAATGAATAAGAGGCCACAAAATGTACAGCGACATACCTAAATGGAGAGCGACTTAAAAAAAAAACGACTCACTATCGGATGCATACGATGAAATATCTAAATATAGAATATATATATAGAACGATCCCATCGGAGGGTGAAAGCAACATAAATAAAGGAGTAAAAATAAAGCGACATAAATAGACTGTTATAGAGAACAGCCTGCCGACTATGGTTGATAAACTGAGAGTCCATAAAACAAAGCAAGAGTGAAATGAAGAGTGCGGTAGTATATATATATATATATATATATATATATATATATATATATATATATATATATATATATATATATATATATATATATATATATATATAGAGAGAGAGAGAGAGAGAGAGAGAGAGAGAGAGAGAGAGGGGGGGAGGGCGAGATAGAGACAACACCAAAAGATAAAAAGTAGTAAAATAGGAATAGTATGGAATCATACAGGCAGAGAGTGGTAGAAATAAGGTATTTGATATAAGGAAAACGACGAAAAGGGGACAGATAAAGATACCTGGCTACTGAATTAGGTAACACAAAAAGTCGATAAAAGTGATGCCTCGTAAACAAAGCGACATTACTAAAATACAACCTTTAACCCACTATAATAATTTTATTTCGACGGTAGGCTGAAAAGTAAACCACACTTGCTTGGAAGCTCTAATAAAAACAAAATAGCAAGATCGGGCAAGAAGTATACTAAGGACCACTTCTTAAGCTTCAAAATATTTATACGAGGACAGGTCAATAAGTTCTTAGAAAATCTAAGAGATAGCGTTCGTAGCATCGCTAATGATCTGTTTTTAGTTAACTAGCTAGGTATCTGTGAGATACAATAACCCTCGTGGATTTCAGATAAATTGGGCATGGATGAAATATCTGAGGGGTGCCGCATTTGGTCTCAGCAGAGAACAAAAGCAACCGCATGGTCTCTTCTAAGGTTCTTTTGGATCGCATGCATCGCAACCCAGATAATTTTTTGCTCAGATTAGTAACTGTCGATGTGTGGCGTCTCTAACAGATGCACACACAATACACAAGCAAATATTGAAGAACACCGAACGAAAATCGAGTAAGAAAATGCATCAGAGCCGTATACTATAGCGATAACATAACAATTCACATCAGTGGAATATATTTGAGTTTAAAAATCGAATTCTAAGCACGGCCAGTAGCCTGATGTGTTACGCATTGGTTCAATTTTTGGTAATTCTAACTGTCATAGCGTCAGTTCGAATTACACGTTCTTCACTATCATTCCAAACGCTATAGATGAAACTTGGATTCACCGCTACACTCCAAAGACAAACGAACATTCAACACTGTGGCTTGTTAAAGGCGAACGGGCAACAAAGAAGGCAAGGACTGTGAATTCAGTTGGAAAGGTTATGGGTACTGTGTTTTGGTATGCACGTGGTGTGATACCGCCGCGGACCGTGCTTCCTCGCAATTGAGGGTAGAGTGGCAACTGTTGTTGAGTCGAGAAAAAAAGGTCTCTCGTCTTCTCTTTAATATCTTTTTATCTCGCATATCCTTTTGAGCAGAACGACGTACACACCTCACTTGCCAAATTTGATTCTCTACTACTTTCTTCTCTGTCTATTCGAGTACCCTTTATCCCTTTTGCAAGAAACCGCAGGTGTTCCGGAAAATCGAAGAAAACTTGCCGGTAAGGGTTTGTGCCAAAAATGCATGTGAAAGGATATATTATATGCGCTTGTAGGATAGGAAACATTAGGATGTATATCCGTGGGAAAAAGCGTGTGAAAGGATATGTTTGATATGTGGTTGTAGCACAGGAAATATTAGGATGGGGAGTATGGGAAAAAGTTTATGAAAAATGGTTTTTGATATGCTACCGCAGTATGCGTGTGCAATACTGTTGCAGTGTGGCGATTAATTTAGGTTGTAGGAAAGGAACAGTGCCAAATATATGGGGGAGAGAATTGGTTGGGCTTCGTGAGCACTATAGTGGCGTTATCTTCATTGACTATTTAGAAAAGGGACAAGTTGGGAGATGGTCTATCACCGTGTCTTTTTAACCTTGTGCTCGAGTATGTCATCAGAAAGGTATAAGACGACAACATGGTCGGAGCATCCCTGAACGGGGTCTCACAAGTGCTCGCATATGCGGATGACATCGCCGTTCTGGGCGATAATTTAGAAACTGTTAGTAAAAACTGTGAAATCATCATGCAAGCGGCAGAAGAGGTGGGCCTAGAAATAAATGAAGACAAAACAAAATACATGATTACGGCGAGAGCACGTGGACCTCAGAGAACACATATAAACGTCAGAGGTAAGATATTTGAAAAAGTTAAAGAATTTAAATATCTGGGAACGATACTGACGGCCAGTAACGAAATGTCGAAGGAAATTAACAAGAGACTACATTCCGGCAACGCTAGTTGGCACGCAGTCAGTAAACTGCTGAAATCCAGACTGCTATCACATAACATAAAGCTCCGTGTCTATAGAACCATAATCATGCCGATTGCTCTATATGGATGCGAAACATGGGCTCTCACAAAACGGGAAGAAAACAAATTCCGCGTATTCGAGAATAAAGTTTTGAGAAGCATCTTTGGTGGTAAATATGACGAGGAGGCAGGACAATGGAGGAAACTCCATAACCACGAATTGGAACAGCTATATCGCAAACCTACAATAGTGAGAGTAATCAAGTCGCGAAGATTAAGATGGGCCGGACACGTGGCGCGAATGGGGAACGATAGGACCGTGCATAGAATTCTTGACGGTAGACCAACGGGAAAGAGACCTGTAGGAAGGCCGCGACGGAGATGGGAGGACAATGTTAGGTTTGACCTTGAGGAGATCGGATCGAATGGTCAAGCGTGGAAGGAGAGTGCCCAGGACAGGGAACGGTGGCGAAGCCGAGTCGGTGAGGTCATGAACTTCCGGGTTCCTACAGGCCAATAAATAATAATAATAATAAACCATATACAGTATTCGCCAAATTTGACCCCGAGAGATTTCTTTTTATTTTCAAATTTTAAAAACTGGCTCAGCGGGCAACGGTTTACATCAAATGAGGACGTCATCGCACACACAAATGCGTATTTTGAGGAACTACCACAATCATACTTTTCTGAAGGATTACAACAAAAAAAAATGGAGGGACGTCTGTCAAAGTATATTGAACTACTAGTAGAAAGAGAATTTGTTGAAAAATATGAAAACATTTACCCACAAATAATTGTTTTTCTATCTTTAAAGACTTATTGTGTGGACTTTCACTTTATAATTTCCGCAAATTAATGTATGCAATTGCTTACCCTTCTTTTGTTTCGGATCCGTTGTTTATTTGGCTACACAACACAACACATATATCGAAACCACAAGCCCGCTAATGTAAATTTCGAGAGGAAAAGTCAATGGAAACAGTTCGGTGGAGGAAAGGCAAAATCAACATAGTGATCTCGAAGGATAGTCTTCTTGACGGGGTGTACGCGTTGGGGGTTGAATCAGACTGAACTGACCTACCGTTGGTCTTGTTTAAATCTGTTGACGCTTGGGTGGCGTCCCTTCTTTCGATGACGTGTAGTTAGCTGGCGGGTGATAGTTGTCATGGTAAGTAGAGGTGAACGTACTAGATTCCCTTAATACATTCATTTGCGAATCCGCAACACTTATTGATCTGCCCTCGTATATTACATACAATTTCGGATATGAAGCGTCAAGAAAAAAAATTTTGATAGAATATAAATAGAAAAAAAGAAAGGATAGAATTGGAAATTTAATTTTGTATTGTAGGAAAGAGGAGGAGAAAAGAATAGATGAAAGAGTGTAAGCAAAAGAAAAGAAAAGTAAAAACAAGAAAAAAGTGAGCGTTAGGAGAGAACTCAAGTGAAATGCTACGAAAGTCTATGAATTAAATTAATTTCATTTTTGTAAACCCTTTTTATTACTTCCGATAATTAATTTAAACTCAAATCTTTTTTGTTCTCTTCTTTACCTAATGAGTTTTTATTTATAATTTTTTATTATTTTTTTTTTGTTGTACGGAGCGAACCTACATATATATTTATTTTCCTACATAGTCACCGTTGAGACAAAGCAATCCCCGTTTAATAAAAAAGGTATAATTTTTTTTTTTTAAATATATATTTATTTGATTTTTGACTGTTGTCTTTCTCCACTGCTACTAAGTCTGCTCAGTACAGTGCATCTTCTTCGTATATACTTTTGGATTGGGATATTAATGGAAAAAAGGAACATGAAAAGATTTCACATGCGCTACGGCAGGGAGCAATCGGAAAACTATTTGTGTAGACAAACTCTTGAAAGGGGTCTGCAAATGTGCATTTAAGGACCCAAAGAAATAGATACACGACAAAAGAATACATGGCTCGATTCATAGATTTGTCGGGTTTGGGTAAAAGTTGACTAGACAAAAATATGGAAAATTGCATGAGGAATAGCTAGAAATTTGTGTGAAACAAATGAACATTTTGTTTGATTTATTGTACACTTGATTCGATTGGGGGTATGTTATTTTGTGTATTAAACATATGGGATTATGGGTGTGGGGATAATAGCCTTGGTAGGCGAGATTGTTTAAGCATATTTGGTGGATGGTATTTGGGCGTAGGGAGTTTTAAGGGGTCACAGAGTACCGGGTGGTGCCCGTAACTCACGCGAGGTGTGTGGACGCATATTGTCATGTTGCAAGATTAATGGTCCCGGCCATCTCACACAACAACCTCAACGTCGAAGGTATTTCAGAGTTTTTATGTACTGAGAATAATATGCTGCCGCCTATCGTTTCAGAACTTCGGTCACATAAACTTGATGAGCGTCCGATGATTAGTGGCTTTTTCAGGTTCACAAGCACGAAGTTGTATTGCCCATCGGTTTACAGTCGACCTATCAGCAGCATCGTCACCGTTGTTACAAAACTATACTTGTACACAAATAAATATAAGTAAATGTGGTATGAACGTACTCACTTTAATATGATACACCTGGTGTTGGAGGTTGGTTGGGGTTGATGGTTGTTCAGCCTTAATTTTTTTTTATTGTTTCCCTTGAACTGTCTCGCACTCATAAACAAAATAACGCGCGTTATTTTCTCAATAAGTTTTGAATTTGTAGACTGTAGTTCACGTATGCTATTTTCATTTAAAATGTTTGAAAACGGTTGTACCCTTGGTTCATTATCAGCAGCACCCTTGAAAAAATTCCGTTTTTTCTTATTGTTGCCGTTTATTATTATTGCAGCCACCGACTAGAGTCAATCAGACGACACATTTTTAACTACAAGAAGTCTGACCAATATTTAAATGAATCAGATGAATTTTAAACAACGAGTCTTAATTTTCAAATAACAAGGAGAGGGAAAATCGCTCATTACCGCCCTTTTATACGAGGACACAAATTACCCCCACCTTACCATTTATTGATTCACTGGAATTTGGTTTCGGCACCCGCCGGCCTCAACCCCCTTCCGATGAATTGGCAGGTGCATACGTATATAATGGCAATGTACTGGCAAATTTTCTGGGAAGGGTAAATGTACTTACAAATGCGTGTGAAAATATTCAAGGTCCTCCTTAAGAGAATTGTTTGTAATTCCTATTAAGGCAAGAATTGCGACAACTGCGAGATAGGGGATGGGCAGGGTGGAAAATGTTTGTATGTACATATTCATGCTTGAATAGACTATACATGATGGAAAGTATCACCATAAAATCAGCTTTTGGGATGTTTCGTTAGTGGCGAAAGGCTAATAACCTTGCCCGGAAAAACAAATTGTTATGGACAATTTAACAAGTCTCGGATATGGACCAGATACCGGTGGATAGACTTGCTAAATAAGGCCAAGACCGGATCCGGGTTGTAGTGCCGATGATGATGATGATGTTTCGTTAGAGAATATGAAAATGTGCCAATAAAGCGAACGATAGTGTTTTTTTTTTTTGGTAAGATATGTGTGTGATTAAGGAACAACGACGGGAATTTGCATATTGATTTAGTTGGCACGAGTGGGTGGGAATTAACATTGCTAATTATGTAACACCATAAACAGCATCTATGCGATGACGAATTTTAGCAGGAGTGTGTTGCGGATTCGCCCTTGAAACAACCGGCGAATTCGCAATTAAAAATCGGTGGCACCACCTGAATAAGATATATGGCATCACCTTAAACAATGTCAGCAATCATTTGTGAATTTTCTGTTGGTTGTCACTTGACAACCGTTTTTACTTTTATATTTCTTCTTCGTAAATCGCTTAGCGACTCCAGTTTGCAATTTGTAATCTCTAAAAATCTAAGAAATCCGACAAAATAAAGACGATATTTCTAATCGAGATAAAGATCCACATTATTTCAAGTATCGGGAGGTTAAAATTTGGAATCGAGGTAATCTTTTCAGTTTAACCAATTTATTAAGAGTTAATTCTAGCATAGACCAATTGTTCCGGACGTCATTCCCACGGAACCAGCATCGCTGCACGGCAAGAGAACGAATCATTGTTCTTAACGCCATTTCTTTAGCCCATCACCACAACCCATTGGTTGGTGGACGATTTGCAGAACGCAAATCAAACATTTTGGTCCTTCGAGCCGGATCCCGTCTGTGGATACAGATTCACTGCTGCCAGCTCGCAGCATATAAGACGGTCGCGGGACATTCAAGCCCAGACGCCAAGACCCCATAGATTGTGTTTTTAGATGGTGTTTATGAAAATAGTGTAGTGAATCCAGTGAAAATATCTAAATCAGATGGAAATGTCGGCACCAATGTCAACGCCCAGAAAACAGAACATGACAGCTGCATTGACCTCATGGCGATCCAGTTCGCCTCCCAAGAACGGATATCCTGTGCTTATCTCAATCTCAAAAAGAGAGGTCCGCCAACGTTGGTCGAGGTAGAACTACATCAGCACAAGCTCCAGAGCGAATAGGAAGACATCATACGGAACCATGAGGAGATAAAACGTCTGGTCACTCCAAAGATGACCCGCGGCCACCACTACTTCGTGGACAGATTCATCAATCAGGCCAAGGAGATAGTTCTGAACGAGGTCACAAAGTTTATTGAGGCAAAGAACGCTCTCAATGTCGACCGTCCGACGGCACCCAAGACTGCGACGGACACCGTTAGTCAACCATCAAGTCGGTTGCCGCCAATGACGCCACAATAACCTTGGTGGCCAGGAACTCCATCAACACGTGGCCTTCGGATGCCAAGTGACCATCCATCCGGATTACCATCACGAATGATGCCACCGGAACACACAACCCATGCGGACAACAAAGGTGTGACGACAGACACCGGAAAGCCAACCAAGGCTGGTGCTGCCGAAGTGAAAGAAGTGAAAACTGTAGCAGCACCCACCGCTGACACTACACTACAAAGGAAGGCTGAGTTCAGCACGAAGGTACCACCAGCTGCCAGTGCACCAGCACCAACGAAGAAAGATGACAAGAAATCCGATGCACCACAAGAAGGAAAGAGAAACGCGCCGATCAAGGCAATGATATGAAATCACCAAGACTGCTCGAGGCTCAGCTTACGCTCGACCCAGTCTCTTCAGTTAACACAAACAGCGCCGATCAAGGCAATCAAAGATTACCGAGGCTGCTCGAGGCCCAGTTTGCGCTCGACCCAGTCTCCCCAACTACTATGGACCATGCCGATCAGCTCGACATTAGCGAGGTGCCCTCAGTACAGTTTCCAGAAGTCGCCATCAACCAAACGGTTAAGGAACCGCACACACTCCCGGTGAAGAAGCACCAGCAGGCCCATCACCTGGCCGTTACTCGTGGATTGCGAACCTACAACGCCGACCCAGAGGAACTGGTCCATCTTGAACCAATGTATTTCACGAAGACGCCATCAACTGTCCAAGAAACAGTAACCAGCAATATCACCAGTGACCGTGACAAATCACAGAGTCCGGTTAATCGCCAATCGCATCAGCAACATCAATTGCAACAGCAACAACTACCGAAGCATCAGCAGAAACATCCACCAGGAAATGGCCTAGGAGCAGGCCAACCGCATTTGGCATTCACCAACTTATTGGTGATGTCGATCGACCCAGCCAATTCTAATTCTCTGCACGGCTCGGATGGAAATCTTCCATCAAGCGATGGTCTCGCAGCAACTTCCAGTAGTAAAAGCAACCAAACCGAGACACCGGGTGGCAAACCTCCGGCCAATGACAATCATCAAGGACGACCGCTACAACATGTAGCTTCCCCAATAGGGATAGGAAAGCGCAATGTCCCGCTTGGCGGGCGGCGCCCCCTATCATTGCAGAATCAACCAGCATGCCTCTCAGTAACCCAGAAGAGACGGTGCTTTACTCAGCCCAGTAGGCACTGGGTCCGCACCTGTGATTCCGCCAGGACTCGCGGACGGTGCCATGGAAGAAGCCACATCAAAATTTGGCATGTGAGACCGCAACGTGGGGCCTCACATGCCAAAGGCCACATTCCATCGGTAAGTCTCGATTCAGTACTTTCGACCACCAGCCATTACATGGTCATTGATCGTGGGTTGCGAATTTACAACTCTAACCCAGATCAAATGGTCAGTTCTGTGGCCAAAGGTACCGAACATCGACGACGGAACTCTTGTCGTCACCAATCTGTCGACCATCACCAATTTAGGGCGGACGGCTCTCTTCAGACATCCGCATCACTAGAAGTCCACGGCCCTGGGCCTCCGGCCCCTAGAACAAACGGATTCGCCAATGATCGACGAATGCATCCGCAAGCAGTCACCACCAAATCAGCGGAAAATAAGCCATGCCATTCCCAAGTGGGTGAGCATCAACAGGCCGCTGACCGAAGTGCAGCTTGCCCAGAGATCAAACCGACCATTGTTCTGATGCACGTACCACCGCCGGAGCCCGCACGGAGACAATCGCCATGCATGTTTTGTGAGGCGCACCACTACAACTACGTTTGCGAGGTTTTTCGCTTCCTTACACCTGTTCTTCGGAAGTCTGTCGCACTAACTAAGAAGCTGTGTCTTAACTGCTTGGGTCGTCACCTAATACGCGACTGCCTATCGAAGAGGGTATGCCGACGATGCAAACGAAAGCATCATACGTTGCTGCCTGTGCCGACAGGAACAGCACTCACCACAACATCTCACTTAAAAGTGACCAGTCGTGTCATCAGCCCCAACTTGGACGGGCCTGCGACGTTAAAACTCCGACCCGGGGAAACTGGTCGACCATATGACTGCTGATTCCAGATCCCATCAGAGAATTAAGAGATCTCCTCAACCCAACATACAAAGATCACGGCTTTCGGTTCACACTGGTTCACCTCCGGCCCAGAAGTCCCGATTTATTTGTCCAGTTTGCAAATCTCTTCACTACTTAGGCTCATGTGAAGGATTCAAGGCGCTCACTGTGGATCAGCGAAAGGCCCAGGTTTCCCAACGAAAGCTTTGCTTCAACTGCCTGGGTGGACATTTGATGCCTGATTGTCCGTCCACCAAACGATGCCGACAGTGTCAAGGGCGACACCACACACTTTTACATGCCGGACCAGTGACATCACGGTCATCGCCGGATGTGGGAACCAGTTGTAACACCAATGAGATCCGGGATCATGGAATGTCATCACACACTCGTACCGCCCCACCGCCTCGATCAAATTTATTGGCTACCGCACGTGTTGTTAGTGGGTCGGGCGCACAATGTCGAGTGAATGCCGGAATCCTGGATGAAGAACCTGACGCCCTAGCTCCGGATGACCATCCCTTGGAGTCAGATGATTCGCCAATAATTGGCGAAGGCGGGCGGAATGTTGCGGATTCGCCCTTAAAACAACCGGCGAATTCGCAATTACAAATCTGTGGCACCACCTGAATGAGATATGTGGCATCACCTTAAACAATGTCAGCAATCAGCTGACATTTGTGAATTTTCTGTTGGTTGTCACTTGACAACCGTTTTTACTTTTATAATTCTTCTTCGTAAATCGCTTGACGACTCCAGTTCGCATTTTATAATCTCTAAAAATCTAAGAAATCCGACAAAATAAAGACGATATTTCTAATCGAGATAAAGTTCCACATTATTTCAAGTATCGGGAGGTTAAAATTTGGAATCAAGGTAATCTTTTCAGTTTAACCAATTTATTAAGAGTTAATTCCAGCATAGACCAATTGTTCCGGACGTCATTCCCACGGAACCAGCATCGCTGCACGGCAAGAGAACGAATCATTAGTCTTAACGCCATTTCTTTAGCCCATCAACACAACCCATTGGTTGGTGGACGATTTGCAGAACGCAAATCAAACAGAGTGACATCAGTCAAATATTCGATATCAACATGCTGCATATTGCCACAGCAACACAAGAAGCTGTCCTACTTCCTACTCTCGAAAGACAGTGGATGAAGGCTCGGCCTTGGGCCTGTGCATGCATATTAAGAGGGAATGTTTGTGACACTTGACCTGAAGGTCATTTCATTCGCGATTTTTAAGCACGTACGACAAATGGACTTTCTGTTAAATTTGTCGTGCATATGACACGATTGGGGAACATGATTGGGATTATGGGTAAGGGTAGGATAATTGGGAATTGAATCAATGTGCGACAAATTAACTTTTGGTTTAATTTGTCGCTCGTATGATTCACTATCATCCTCAATAGTATACTGGTTAGTATACCCGCCTGTCACGCGGGAGACCGGGGTTCGATTCCTCGTCGGGGAGCCTCTGGCGCAAGACTAATGACCTTGCCCGGAAAAAAACAAATCATTATGGAAAATTTAACAAGCCTCAGGACTTGCTAAATAAGGCCAAGACCGGTTGTAGTGCCGATGATGATGATGATGATGATTCACTATGGGAACAAGATTGGAATTATAGGTAATAATGGGGATTGGATGGGAGTAGTGATTTAGGATCACTATAATGATATGCTTAGGTATTTTTCGTATTTTTCAACAAAAAAAAAATGTTTCGAAAAAAATGTTTGTAGGTATGCTAATATCGATCGTGACCAAGCCAACCGATCTACCATTCAAATCTATACTGAAAAAAGTGAAATGTAGTTGATACGTGAATGAACAAATTTATGGCTCGCTGGCACACTCCAAGACCTCCCCCCGCGACACTCTACCACCTACCCTTAACCATCCATTCACACCTATTAATTTAGTATCATTAAGTATCTCCCAAAATGTAAACGAGCTCGTCTGATGCAATCTTCCCTCGCACAACTTGGGGGTCACCCTCGTGATCTCATTAACCCACCATGACATATTAAGTCAATACAGAAATAACCGTTTTCGGATATTCACCAAACTACCGTCTTCTGTATAAAGAAAACTTTACAGCTGTTAACAAAAGTTATCACCTGACACCATTGGGTTATCAGCGATTAGCTCCCCTTGGGCACCGTATACAATTGCCATCTTCTCTCCATTGGAATCGTATGCTCTTTCTAAACATTTCTTTGATGTATACGAAGGACATTTCACCCTGAAACACCCCAAGAAAACAAAGACAAATATGCATGCAGCCTTGAAAAATGACAGGGATGAGATAACTTTCGATTGCCCCTACCAGGGCACTAACAAACCACTATTAAATCTAGGGGTAGTTGGCGAATTGCACTAGTATATTTTTAAGGGGCTATCAGGAAGCCACACCCTCGACAATCTCTCCGATTGGCTGGTAAGCTTGTTGTATTGCCCCTGTTGCATGATTACTACAGCATGCAGTACATGCACAAGTTGATGCTCGTATTCTAGGGTCGCTTCCCTCCTCGAAATTTCCAGCCGAGAAAGAACCCAACAACAAGGTTGCGTAACCTTGTCCACGACCGACGAACAGCCGAACGTTTTGGGGCCAAGTGGGCGATTGTGATTCCACAGCAGAGAACTTTTTTGCGTGTGTGCATGCAAAGAGAAGCTTCACGTTTTTCCTTCTGGATGTAATCACTTGGTCTTATAGAGAAGGAAACAAGGATAACGGACAATGAAATGAGTTGCAAGTCGGCCGATTGTGTTGTCCATTTCTCATCGTAGTCTCTTTCATACACTCGCACGCATTGTAATACAGTTAGGCATCTACATACACCCCTGTCTATAATTAGCGCATGCATCGATTGAAAAGGATATGAGGGTGCTGCAGGATAGGTTAGCATTACAAGCTGGTGTTTTCTTAACGTTCGCTTGGTATTAGTGCTTGGTCATTTAACGCAAGGGTCAAAGAATAAAACGTGGCGACTAATGTAAAATATAAAACGCAAACAGCCGAACGGTGGAGGTTATCACTTAGTCCGACAAGGACCAACTAGACCTTTTGACTTTTAACCCAACACACATATTCAAATGGCTGTTGTAAATGTTTGGGTAATTTTGGCGAGAGAGAAAAGAAGAAGACATCGTAAAAGTTGATTGATATCGGATACAATGCAGTGCGCATAGAATTGTAAGTTTAAAGGTAACGTACGATGACCATTCTAACAACCAAGTGATGATGGTTCTATATTTATTTGTCCTTGTTTTAAATTAACCGCAGCTTCTTTTAGAAGTTTTCGAAATAGATGACATCCTGTTCCTTTTGTCAAGTAACTTTACTAGATTGTTATGATTCCGGATTTCTTTGATTATTGTTTTGAATTTATATACACAACATACATAAACATAATTTAATAACACATAAAAGAAGAATTTTTGACATGAGGCTACAGGAATACATTGTGAATGTTAACGTTTGCAAAGTAAATAAAAAAAACTGCACAACAGGTTAAAAGCTGTTGTCCATGCTTTGCATTATATGCATCGGCCGGGAATCGAACCCGGGCCGCCCGCGTGGCAGGCGAGCATTCTACCACTGAACCACCGATGCCTCAATTTTAATTTGGATTTTAGTAGGATATGATAAACATCTGAAACACTAAAGTAGTACGGTCTAATCTGATTTTACGTTATTCAATGAATTTATATAATTTTTTGTTTTTAAAATATAAGCAATATCAAAATTTCAAATTTCTGTGGCTATTGCTACAAAAGGCTTTTAATATATATATATATATATTTTTTTTTTTGGTGGTGTTTTTCTGTGTTCCCAATTATCTAACTGGCCCAATTATCTTTAGGCAATCATTTATTTACGTCACTACTTGGTATCGGATTAAAATTTCAGGCAGCAATGTCTTGACAGAGAGCCATCGTTAAGTATTTGGAGTTTTGTTCGGTAGTAATGAAACAATCTCTTTAGTTCTATCTGCCTAAGTCTGATTAAGTGATCTAGAATATCTTTATATGTTCTCATACGGTGTGGAATTTGAGAAGAGTTTGCTTCCGTGGCATTGCGGGTGGTATTGGACCAACTATGCTCATCTATTTGAAAATTGCTGACGAGGTCATCCCGGGGCTGGTTTTAGTCAGTTTTCCTAGAAATTGTTCAGTATGTGGCTGCTTTTTTTTTTTTTTTACATTTCTCTATTTATTGACCATAAATAATTTTTACAATAAGCAATACAGATAACTTATGATACCTTAGCTATAATTGTTTACATATACTTACTAGTACATTTTTCAAACAATATGATAAAAGTTATATATTGGTTATGGATTAAGATTTTAGTGGGTAGAGCTTCCTGGAAAAGGTCAGAAAACCAGGATATAGTTATTTACTTAACCTATGCTAAATTGCTTAACTTAACTTAACTTATCTTAACTTAGTCTAGTTACCTAATTATTATTGAAATAAGTTAGTGTGGTGTGAAAGGGGGTAGCATAGTGATCAATGGGTTAGTGAGGATATTGTCAGTCAGGGATGTGGGTTGGGGAACTACTTTCCGTTTGTTCGTTGAAACGCAAAATATTGGAGAAGGGTTGAATATTACTATATTTAAATTGGTGAGGTGAAAGCTCTGTATTGTGGTATACAGTCTCATTAGAGTTATTAACCAATCTGCCAGAGGTGAAGAACGTTCTGATGTGGAGACAGGTCGGTTATCTGACGGAGTCGATGTGAGCGCATTTATTATCGGGTTGGGATTATTGGGAAGATTTTCGATAAATTTGATGGACAGTTCGAGGAAGCGTCGATCTATACGTTCAATATTAGCGGCATAGTAGAGCGAACTACTGTTGTAATATTTGTGGGAGTTGGGATGTCGGTTGAGGCCAGTGATCAGTCTGAAGCATTTCCTTTCGAAGATGCGTAGCTTCTCCATTTGGGCGGGTGTGATATGGTACCATATCGGGCATGCATATGTGAGAGTGGGTCTGATTATCTGTTTGTAGATAAGTGATTTAACTTTGGGAGAGAGAACATTCGGCTTGTACATCACTTTTCTGCAGAGATTAAGTTGAATTGCAGCTTTGCGAATCGAGTTTTTGGTGTGAGCGGAGAAGGACAGATTGTTGGTGAAGGTTATTCCCAGGTACTTTAAGGTTTTGGAGGGTTTAATTATATTGTTATTTAACTTGATTCTGATTTTGTTATGGCAGCGTATGGTGTTGTTAGTACAATTCGCATTTCTGCCTTTAAACACTATGAGTTGAGTTTTGGCTGGGTTGAGTCGGATTTTCCACTTAGTAAAATATGCAGAGAGATTCGGGAGCTAGCTGTTAATACAGTTTCTTGCCTCATTGACAAACTTGTTGCTTGAATAAATTAAAGTGTCATCGGCATAATTCAGCATTACTGTATTAGGTGACACTGGCTGCGGGGTGTCTGAAGTATAAAGGAGGTATAATAATGGTCCGAGAATGGAACCTTGAGGAACACCCGCGGTTATACTGTATGGTGTCGAAAGAGTTGAATTTATTTTCACCATGAACTTTCTATCAGAAAGGTAGGAAGCGAGAAGTTTTATGGTGTGGGTGTTTAATCCGAACATTGAAAGTAGCTTATAGAGCAGTCCTGCAAACCAAACGCAATCGAATGCTTTTGCTATGTCGAGAGAGACGCATATTGTAGGGGATTGATTTTGGAGATTCATTGTCACATCATGTGTAAGTTTTAGCAGAGCATGACAAGTTGAGTGTTGTGGACGAAAGCCAAATTGAGAATTCGGGATAAGGGAGTTGTCTCTAGCAAATGAGAGAAGATTTTTGTATATCTTACATTCCAAAACCTTACTAAGCGAATTTAGCTGTGATATGGGACGGAAGTTAGCCGGGTTGTTGGAAGAACCGGATTTACTAATAGGGACTATCACCGCTGTTTTCCAACATTTTGGGAAATGTGAAGCGTTTATTATCTGGCGCAAGACTAATGACCTTGCCCAGAAAAAATAAATCATTATGGAAAATTTAACAAGCCTCAGGACTTACTAAATAAGGCCAAGACCGGTTCCCGGTTGTAGTGCCGATGATGATGATGATGATGAAGCGTTTATTATGTGGTTGAGAAGAACGAGAATGGGGAGTAAGTTTTCTGGGTGAAGCCTTTCAAACAGAAGGTTAGGGATTCTATCCAAGCCTGAAGATTTGTTATTGTTATGCGAAGTAATCAATTCAGATAATTCTGTAAAGCTTAGGAATGTGTTGGTTCCCATGGGATGTGACGCTTTATTGGTTTCGTTGAATTCAGTAATGAATGGTGGGAAGGATGGCTCCAGTGTGCCTGAGATGAATTCATTCACGGTGTCGTGGAAATTAGTGACTGGGAGGGAATCGTTTTGTTTATGAGTTTTACAGAAGTGTTCAGCGAGACAGTTTGCTATATCAGTGTCCGATTGGGCGATGTTACTGTTAGTTGGTTGGATGAGATAGTCTATTCGGGGCTTGAATTTACGACCAGTTAGTCGATTTATATTTTTGAATAGGTCACGGTTTGGTTTGATACTGTTTAGAGTAGACGTGTAGGTCTGATCGGTGAAATTTTTAAGTTGTCCATTTATCAGGCTGATCAAAAGCTGTATCTGTTGTTTAATAAAGGGTGAGTAGCTAATATGCAATTTACGTCGGAGTTGTTATTTTATGCGCAATAATTTTGTGAGGAGGTTGGGTAATGGTTTTCCTAAGTGGTTGTGAGGGACGATCGTAGGGGTATGGCTGAAGAGAGCATTTCCCAGTATTTGCTCTATTTTTACAGCTGCCTGGTCAATTTCAGTAGGGAATAGGTTTGAAGATTCTGGCAGCAATATCGTTATTGACTTTTTTCCAGTTTGTTCTGGAAAAATTTGGAATAGGATTCACTGTGTAGAGTGGTTCGAGCGAAGGGATTTGAACCGTGGAGTGAAAGGACCCATGATCGGATGGGAATGTAAAGGACACTGTAGGGGGATTAGATGAATAGATATCTGTGGATTTTAGGAAGAAATCGATTGTTGATTTGGTTGTACTACAAATTCGAGTAGGTTGCAATGGGCAGTCTGCGTAAACGTATGGGTGAAGTGGGAGGAGATCTAGGAGTTGGTAGCCATATTTGTTGCACTTGATGTCATTAAATGATGTATGTCGAGCATTCCAGTCTCCCCCTATGATGAAAGGTGCCGACAGAGACTACTGGATTATTTGAGAAATGTCTGCACTAGGGAAGTTAGGTTCACGAGAAGGTTGAATGTATATAGACGACAAAACCAGTACTTTATTACTTCTGCAGAAGAGTTTAACTGCCGTGTATTCGACATTAGTTATGTTAGTGAACCTAATTTCAGTAAATTGGAATTTCTTGTGTATTAGAATTCCAGTACCACCACGAGGGCCAGTGGTTCGTGGGTTGGACACAAATGTGTAATTAGGAATGTAAACTCGAGAGTTTGATTTGAGCCAGGTTTCAGAGAGAAGAAGAACATCTGGGGAGAACTTTTCAACAAACAAACGGAGGTGTTGTCTACGACTGTGGGAATATATGGATTCTGGTATGTGGCTGCGGTGGGCTCTAAATTGATTGTTTGTAGATCTATCATTACATAAAGTGGCTGGAGGTTAAAGAAACAAATCAATGATTCACCGTTGAGGTAAAATTGGCCGATGGGATGCGATGGCTTATTATCACAGACCTAACAATTATTCGGCCCATGTAACCAAAATGTCTTTTCACCTGGTGCTTATGGAGGATTCGTCACCAGTGATAAGACTTTCCTTGAAGGCTCATCTATTATGGAACTGGCAAATGATATTGTTATAATTGTATTATTGTTTAAGATCCGGGACGAATGATGGCAAGCATGTGTTGGTCGATATATACGTTTTTATATTTAACTCATCCGATGTAGGGACGTTTTCGGCATCCTTAAATGGTATGGTCGGGTCACTCGTGTCTGACGCTTTAAAATGTACCTAAAAGTGCTCAAAAAAACTGAAAAATGCGTTTTGCTTCATTAACTATCCTTGTATAAGGACCACTCGCTATATTAATGATTTTTTAATTTATTTAAACAACAAAACTAAATAAATAAATAAAAACGTGAAGAATGTATCATTTTGTTAAGAAAATCATAACTTTGGCCGGATAATTCTTCTTTTTTTTTTAATTCGAATGGAAAATTGAAGCTTAAGAATAGGACTTTTAAGAAAAAATATTGAAAGTATGTATTTAAAAAAAAAAGATTAAGTTCGGAGCATAAAAATCACGGTTTTCAAAGTACGTAAAAAAGGTAATGTAAAGGTTATATATATTTTTGTGTTATATAATTATTATTTATACTATCTTTTTCCACACCGCAGGGTGTGGGCGTGTTGATCCCAGTTGACGGATCAAGGGTCCAGGTGAAGGCGTAGAGGAATACGTCCTTATCGCTTCTTTGGCAGAAGCCCTCTTCAGAAGCCGATCTTCCGGTGTGAGTCTTTCCCGAAGCTAGTCCCTGATAGTTGGCAGACTTCCTTGTCGGCAGCCGTGTTTGGTTCTGTAGTTGGTATTGTTTCGCGGAGCGCGTCTCCTTGTCTTGAAAAGGACGAGGGATCTCTATAGACCGCTCCTGAATAACGTACTACAAAGGGGTCGTCGCCGTGCTTCCTCAAACCTTGAGGGAAGAGCAACGTCCTTAGTTTGGTCCTGTCGCGTTTTCGTCTTTCACGTCTCCGCAGGTTTCCGTGGGGGCAGGTGATACTCTGTAAGGATGGTTTTTTCTTGTGAAGGTACCACAGCTTTACTCACCAGTCTGTTCAAAATCAAACACAATTATTAAAGTTTCTTCTTTTATTCCTTTTTATTTCTACAGGTGGTCTCCTGGAGTACTTCCTCCAGGGACAATGAACATCAAACTACTGACCCAGAGATAAAAATTGTGGCGAGAAGGCCGAATTTAGCGAGACAGGACATATGTGTCCTTCATCTTGTCTCTGACTTCTGGTCATCTTGCGATAATCCGTAATGATGTTGGGCTCGGTCTGGCGAAATCTGAAAAGAAAAGAAAAAAGGGGGGGTATCCAAGGATAGTGTGGACAGTGTTAGTCCCGGTGTTCTCTAACTACTTTTATAGAGGGATGGTGGGAAAGAAATCATACAAGACCGGTGGGTCTTGGGTGCGGTAGTAAACGCAGATCACGTCTTTGGCGTCTGATAATCTGCGCTTTGGTCGGTGTGTATGTTTGTGTTTGTGCCGTCTTGTACTGTGCGTTCGTGTGTTTGGTTTGTTAATAGTAGACCCTATGGGATGGGTCCAGGAATCCTCTATTATAGAGGGGAATGTTGTTGAGGTCCGACCGAGGCCCCTTTGGAGAATGTGGGTCACATGTTTGATGAAATTCATTTTTGGGGTATAAGTGACCCCTAGATATTTCATCTTGTCCTGTGGTCTAATCGTAGTATCGCCCATTTTTATTCGAATATTCTGTGAATATCGAGAAGCAGGGTGGGAGTGTTTACTACTCAGAATTATGGCCACTGCTTTGGATGGATTAAGTCGGATTTTCCATCGACTGTAATACTGATACAGTTCGTCCAAGTGACGGTTGAGTCGATTTGTTGCGAGATTAGGGCCTTTGGTTGACGTGTACACCAGGACGTCATCCGCATAGCATATTTGGTTTACTCTCCCGTCCACAGGGCGGGGAATATCGGAGGTGTAAATATTGAATAAGATGGGGCCTAGAATGAAGCCCTGTGGTACGCCTGCAGCGGCGTGAAAAGTTCGGGAAAGCTTTCCATTCATTCTAACTTGGAAGGTTCTGTTTCGAACGAACTGGTAGATGATGCTACATAGCGTTCTACTGACGCCAGTATTCAGTAGTTTAAAAGCGAGACCTTCGATCCAAGTCGTATCAAAAGCTTTTTCAACGTCTAGGCTTACCGCAACGGTGGGTTCCTTATTAAAGAGCCGCACGCAGACGTGGTTTTGAAATAAATTGAGAGCCATAGTGGTGCTGTGCGCTCTTCGAAATCCGAATTGGAAATCAGGTATTAGGTGCCTGGCACTGACAAAGTTATTTAGCTTCTCGTATATGAATTTTTCATATATTTCGCTGATGCAAGTGAGAAGCGATATAGGGCGAAAGCTTGAGGGGTGATACGTTGGTTTCCCAACTTTTGCTATTGGACAAATAATAGCGTGCCTCCAAGCTTGGGGAAAGTACTCCATGTTGTAAGCATGGTTGAACAGAATGGAGAGCTTTATAAAGAATAAGGCAGAAAGCGTTCGCAACGAGTGGTATGACATGTTGTCGACACCAGGTGACTTTTTAGGGTGTCGAGATTTAACCAGGCTCTGTAGGGTATTTGGTGTGATGAAACCGTGACCATTATCACGTGTGTCATCGAAGTATGCACTGTTAGTTGGGTTAAAGACAACAATTGGCTCGTTGAAGTCGTCCAACTTACTGTGGACCTCTGAACTAACGATTGCATTAGTTTCCGGGTCGCCATCTTGGAGAGTGAGTTTGTGATTGTTTTCGATGGTCTCTCCGATGATATTTCCTTTATTGGTGTCGTTATAGACAACAACACCATTGTGCATAATTGGCCCAGTGATGCGGGGAGCGCCACATATCTTTTTAAACTTTTATAAACGTTCTGGTCCATCTGAATACCCTTCAGCTTGTTTTCCAATTGTCGGGTACGATTGTTTTGGATTCTCTGTTTTATCAGTGTACCAATATTGTGAATAATGGATCGCAATAATGGCTCCCTTTGCGTAAAGCGGTGACGATATCTCATTCTGCAGAGCTTTTTACGCTCCCGGATGAGACGAAGAGTGATGTCGTCATGGGGAATCTGATAGGTCTTTTCAAGTTTGTACTTCGGGACATGAGTCTTCGAAGTTTCAACTAGAATCTCGTGAAGTCGTTTTGCAGCGTTGTTTATCTCAACCGTCGTTGGGTTCCTGTCAGTGGGAAGAGAGAAATGGTGGAGTTTATCGTTCAATGTAATATTGAAGTTGTCCCAATTTGTCCGCCCATAATCGGGTATGTATCTGATATGAGCCCGGGATGCTCGATAGCCGCGAATGAATGTGGTCACAGCGTTATGGCCAGATACACCCACTGAAACTTGAGCAGGAGTGATTTGTGGAAGTAAGTCTTTGGACACAATAAATATGTCCAGAATTGAGTCACCTCGAGTACCAGCCGTAGGTGTGACTATTTCGAAGTTGAGGGCATACATGTTTGCGGTGTACCATTGGTTCAGTTTTGTGCCATTTGGGCAAGAGACAGAGTTGTTCCAGTGGGGATGTCTGGAGTTAAAATCGCCGCCTATGATGAAGGGTGTATGCCCCGAGGTCCTTATTAGTTTGCCGATATCTTCGGGATTAATGGGGCCATTATTGGTTTTATGCGAGTGGTATACGGAGTATATATTCACTCTACCATTACTAGCCAGATGCAGTTCAACTCCAGACAGCTCTATGGACTCTAGGTGTTGGAGGTCAATAGCTTCATGGCGAAGTCCGCTATTAACCAGTATACAAGTGCCACCTCCGTTGATGGTGGGACCGCCTGTGTGGGTTCGATCTCTTCGAATCATGGAGAAGTTTGGGAATACGGGACGGTGACATGGATGCAGCCTAGTTTCGGTTACAAGTACCACGTCCGCCCGGTTTTCCTTTATGAAGTCAGAGACTATCATACGCTTGGAATGCGAAACAAGGGAGTTGACATTTATGAGGATAACTTTAATTTTGGAATCCATTGTGAAGGGTATGTCTTGCATATGCAGTGAAAAGGAGTGCCACCCTCTCTGCCTCGGTTGATAGTTTCTCATATCGGGGTCGGATATCTTCAATTAAGCGGGAGAGACTAAGTAGTTTCTCAAGCATTGAAGATTGCCCCCTCGGAGGCTTTTGCACCGCCGCTTGAATTTGAGGCGTCGTGTTGGCCTTTACCGGGGCTCGCTTATGGAGGGGGAGGAGTTGGAAGAGTTTTTATATTCCTTGCCTGCTGTCCCCTAAGCATGTCGGCAAATGCGAATCCATTTTGGATGAGGTTTTGTGTGGCCTGTTTTCCGAAGTCTGACTTGGCTGTTTGCTTAGCTCGAGTCTCCTTGGATCTTTGTATAATTTCCTTATATTTAGGACAATTTCTATAACTAGCCGGATGCCCTTTGTTGCCGCAGTTGCAGCAAGTTGGCTGTGTTATTTCATCCTGCACATTTGTTGCGGGATCGTATTTCGCTAGCGGTAGTTCGCACTTGCCAATATCGTGGGATTTTCCGCAACGAACGCAACGGCGACTCATGTTGCGGTTTCGGGAGACATGCCCGAAACGTTGGCAACGTCTGCATTGAGGTATTTCTCTGTTATGAAATACCTCGAAGACAACTTGCTGATGCAAGATTGGAAGCGACTTTGTCCGTATTATGGAATCTATGTCGGTTCCTGGGCCAAGGTGAAGCTGCCATATGTTCAGCTTGGTGTATTTTTGCGGTCTGATGTTCACAAACCGCTGTGGGGGAGAGAATTTTTTGACGTCAATGAATTTGACGTTAGGAAATGTTGCCTCAAGAGCAGTTACGATGTCGTCCTTTTCCCAAGAGGCAGCGACTCGTTTTAAGAGGATTGTCCTCGACTTTTCGTCAGCCGGAGTGAAGGTGTAATAATTCACCTCCTTGGCCTTGATGTTGTCGTTAACCTTGCAATAGGTTTCCCTATCGTAGGCTATGATTTTGTTTAGGGATGGGCTTAAGGTCTTTGCCTTGAAGTTAGAAATCCCTAGCCGGTTCATGACACCGACGAAATTTTTTTAATTGAGGGCTCGTGCAAAGACCCCGGGTTGCTGTTTCTTCTTAGAAACAGGTGGGCGGTACCCGACCTCTGGCTGAACAGTGTTGGGAACACAAGCAGCCTTTGGTTTTGGGTTAATTAATGGAGTTGGCCTCGGTGGGCAAGGCTCCTGCGGATGTACGACGTTCACATGGATTGGAGTTATCGCGGGGTTCGACAACTGTTTGGGGACAGCTGATGGTGATGATAGGGGTGGTGTTGGTGGGCAGCCGGTGGCCACACGCTTATTGGATGGTCCTCCTTCGCGACTTATTATTGGAAGTGGTGTTTTCCGCTTTGGGGCTCTAGACGAGTTTGGGGTGGGGGTGCGCGAGTCACCGTCGTCCATTGATTCGTCAGAACTCTCAGTGATACTCTCCGACTCAGGCTCGAGCTCTGATTCCGAATCAGAAGCCTCCGAACTGGCACTGATCGGGCTGATGGCACACACCACGAGAAGAACAGGTGTCCATCTATTTCGAGTACGCAAACATCGAGCACGAAAAAGAAACAAGAAACGCATGGGGCGCAAGGAAAAGAGAAGAGGAACAAACAAAAACCAAGAAGGGAAACAAACAGACCTAAAAAAAAATCCTTCTAAATGAATCAAATTAAAACAAATAGTAAAATAAATTTAGAAAATATGGGTTACATTAAAAATAATCGAACCCTAAGTTGTTTCCTGTTTACACTCACCATTTTTTTTTTTTTTTTTTTTAATTTATTTTGTTATAAATAAATTTTAATTCGTATGTGTCTTGTATCAGCTCTCACTGTCGACTGTATGATTGTGAAGTCACTGGCCCAGAGATCACTTTACTATTCCTTTATAAAGGAAAACAAATCGAGATTTGTATCTCGAAAATACACAATTTCATACAAAAATCCCGATTTTTGTATCCTGAGTGAGATGCTCAGTGTTTATTTAAGATAAAAATTCAATTTCTTGAATTCTTACGAAACTATTGCGCAGATGTGGATATGTATCTGGTTTTGGGTTTGTATTTGTTTTTCTTAGTGGATTTTTTTCAGATAGAGATAACGATCTCTGAATTTTGGTTTTCGATGATGCCGTGGGGCAAATGTAAAACGATAGACGAATATTAGATTCGTTTATTGTGAATTTTAATTTTACTTTAGATTTTGGATTGAATTATGCCGTGGGGGCAAATGTTAAGCGATAAACGAATGTTTGATTCGTTTATTGCGAATTTAGGATCATGTTTGGGTTAATTCGGGTTTTGATAGGATTTTGGGTTTTGGAGTATTATTGCTGGGATTTGGATCTAGGAATGGGGAAAAAAGGTGGTAGGGCACTACAGCCGTGTCAACAGCCTCGGCCGCCTTTGAGGAGTGGGTCTTAAGTTATTGCTGTTGATGGTGAGCGTACACGCAATAGACAAATAAGGGACTTCATGTTTTTTTTTTTTTAAGTTTTATTTCGTTTTACTTTATTCTTCCTGTTGGACATCTAATGTTATACGTTAGTGTACATCCGATGCGCTCACCGGCGACAATGAAATTGGTTGAACTTGACGAACATCCACCATTTTGTATGTCGTCAAGTTGCAAAGGCTTCCTGATGATGTACGTGCACATCTTCACTCTCCTCTATTAACTAGCCGCTTCAGGGCACGTCCATCCAACCACGTGGTATCCTTCCTTCGTCTCTACTACTCCACAACAGGTTATGGGCCCAGGCATTCACCAGAGCACTGCGAAATAGTCACGGTTGGATAAACGCGTGGAAAACCTACAAACAACACAGGAAAGCTAAATTCTCGTCTATCAACAAACTGGCGCCATCCACAGCGAACATCGAACAACTGCGGAAGGATAATTTCGACACTTGGAAGCTGCAGATGGAGGCGATCCTAGTAAAGAACGACGCATGGGGCTATGTGACTGGAGAAATTGTGAAACCTGAATCGACGAAGGCGCGCACAGGCGTGGTCGAGCAGTGGAAAACAGGAGACAGGAAGGCTAAGGCGGACATCATACTAGCGATCGGACCATCTGAAGTCAAGATCGTCAAAGGGTGTGAAACTTCCCGAGAAGTATGGGAGAAACTCGTCTCCATGTACGAGTCAAAAGGTACAGCCAGGCAAGCCAGTTTACTGAAGAGACTGACGCTTCATCGAATGAGCGATCACGACGACGTGCGAATACACTTAAGTGACTTCTTTGACACCGTCGATAAATTGAACGACATGGAAATCGAAATCAACGATATATAATTTCCCCAATTTCTATGCTTGGCATCCATATCTCCCCCTAGGATAAAGTAGGTTTTGTCCAGGTGCAATTGTAAGCATCGAAAGAATGTCTCGAGCTCTGCTATAAATAGGTTATGTTGGTGCTCCTCAGGTGCATAGACCGCAAGCGCATACAAACTCCTTCCTTGCTGAAGGGATATGCGTACGTTACAGGCTTCCAGTACCCGGAACCTGCGCACTTCTCCAATATATATTACTTTATGATGGATTCCTTTTCTAATAGAGATTGCGACACCTCCCCTTGGAGAGGAGTTAGGTCGATCTCTTCGTATAATATCGTAGTTTTTATGCCCTGTCTTATGTTTCTGGTTTAACTTTATTTCCCCCGCCAGAAGTATATCGGGGTTTTTATCTTGCAACAGGTTGAAAAGAGTGGCCCTTCTCTCACCTCTTATAAGTCAATTTACATTCACAGAAATTGCTTTGATTGATGTTTTGGTTAGAGGGTTTATATTGACTTTTTATTTAGACTGGGCAAGTGCGAGTTGATCTGGTTTATTTGACTTTGCAGCTGTGTCATCTGTCTCTGCAGATTGAGGAAGATTGTGAACAGGTCTGCTTGTGATGCTGTTTCAGTCTGTGTGGGAGTATTTGTAGCTACCAATGCTGTAGCCAGTTCTGTTATTCTCCCACCCGCGGAACTTGTGCGTACGACCGCTGCGATGTTGCGAGCATTTTTGTTGTACGCGTTGGCTCTGTGTTTTTTTTTGCCGAGTCACACTTCTTGACATTATTTCTCGGAATTTAGGACAACCTCGATAGTTAGCGGGATGTCCTTCATTCCGCCATACCGCACACTTTAGAAGGGTTTTGTCTTCTACCCTTTCTTTCCGCAGAGGGCATTCCTCTGCCTTATGGCCCTGTCCGCATTTTACGCAACGATTCTGCATTTCACAATTTGCTGCTACGTAGCCAAACCTTTGGCAGCGGACATATTGCTGAATGTTTTCCCCTTGTTGCCTTGGTTGTGGTGAACGGTTTTACCGCGGTAAACTCGAGATCTTCATGCTTCTGCTTTTGAAGCGTTTCGAGCAAAGCCTCCGGTTCCATTTCAGGGTCGACGCCCTTTAATAGAACTATTACGCTCTTCGTTTATTTCGGCGTGAACGAATAAAATAAAATTCGGCGGTAGCTCTTTTTAGAACTTCTTTAATTTAGTCGTGGTCTGCCACCGCATCGGTTTGAATGGCATGCCTGTTACCTGCCAGTCGTTTAATTACAAAATTGTTTCCTACAGCTAGCTTACAAAGACTTACCAATTCCTTACACTCGATGTCTATGGTGTTGATTGGTGGCATCTTTATTTTTCTGTTGTTGTTATCGATTTGCTACTGCTGTGCTGCTTGCTGTTTCGGTGGGCGATTTTGTATTGGTAGTTGCTGTGGGCCGACTTTTGGCGCGTCTCTCTTCTAGCCGTGCTCTTGTCACCGCAAGTTTCGCTTCCAATTCTGTTATCTCCTCTTCTTCATGCTCAGCCTCTGACGATGTAAGAGAAGCGAATGTATTATTTGTCCCATACAAGTTAAAGTTGAAGGGGGGGGGGGGGGGGGGGGGGGGAGCTCACAGTCCTCCATTTGCTATTATTTTTTCTCCATCATTAGTTTCGGAGCTTTACTTCGCGTCACAATTGCATTTTTCGGGACACCATTCCTTAGATGGTTGGAGAATACCGCAACACTAAGAAAACACATCGGTGCACGACTATCGGTCGTGAATCGGTGTGATTTAAATGTTTTGGGGAAGAGGAAATGCCTCTGTTGTCTTTACTAGTCCAGCACAGACTGGAGTCAAGTTCTCCCGCTACATAGTGTTACAGCGGCGAGGGGGCTGTGTAGCAATAGTAGTTTACCTCTTACATCAAACCATGAATAAAACATCATCATTTCAAAGTAATGTCCAATGAACCAGTATATTTTTCGGGCGCGTTCATCCACACACTTCATATAATCTATCTATTTACACTTTATATTATCCTTGTATATTTATAATAAATACATAATTTTTATATATTTATAATATGAAGCGACTAGCTCCAAAGTAAGTTGTTAGTAAGCTTTTGTTAAGTTATTCGGACGCTAGTATACTTATCCATTTTAATAAAACTGTAAATTAAAAAAGGACACAAAATGTGGAAAACAATTTTTGCTAATTAATTTTAATCGCGATGTAGCTGATAAAACGACTGCGACATGATTGTGCGTAGGTTCAAATGACTACTCGGTATCATTAAAGCGGTAGGGCAATCGACATTTTTTTTATTCTCAACATTTTAAAATTATGGCAATGTGTGGAAAAGAGAATAGTTTCGGGAATTTTTTTCCTACGCGTTTGCGTAGTGTACAATTGGAGTTTATTTGTGTTTGTTTCTGGTCTTAAGGTTAACTTGTTCGACATTGACATTGTTGGTTTCTCTAACTTTGAATTAAGTATTTATAAGGTTAAGGGAAAAAAACATTTCAAAAATAAATGTATATAGGGATTTTAGAAATAACGAATTTTAGTTAAATCATTTTTCCCATCCAATCGAATGTCCTGACTTTTAAAAATTATATAATCCTAGCAATGTCCTCCTTAACAGAACCAGCAGCAAAATGCGTGGCCTCACACATGCCGTTTGAATTAGTTGGATATGTTTATTCACCAGTTACCTAGAGTTAAGGCACCAAGTTCCATACAGGATAGCGATAACACCCCAGCACCCATGAAGTATGGATTCACGCGGCGACAAGATAATGAATAGAGAAACCGAGGCTTCTTGAAACAAGGAGAAATACGATACAGGCAGTATTAGTTGTAGTTCTAGTAATGTAACAACCTATACTCGTATTAAAAAATAAAAATATATCTTTTATAATTAAATTAGCTTAGTTTATTAATTCTAGCAACTTCAGCTAAGAATGGCATTTTGGAGTTTTCCAGACAACGAGATGAATATTCGTTTGTACTCCTGTCTAGCAAACAGTTCTACAGATGAATCCGTATGCGGGGATCAGTTATTTAGACATAATGCCGTTAAGGATCCATTACAAACAGGTAATATATTGCCTTATGGTGTGCTTCAAGGACATTTAAATAAATTCGATTTTTCTTTCAGGATTTCATCTACCGGCTACTGTTGTCAATCAGAGCCTGTTAGGAAATCATTTTAACGCGGTGGTCACATTTAATCGAAGAAGTATATCAACTTGTAATTGTACATGTAGTTCTTCGGCATATTGGTGTTCCCATGTGGTCGCTGTATGCTTGCACAGAATTAATTCGATAAGTACGACTAGGCATGTTATTATCAGATTGATGAAAACTCTTCGGCATTGTTAAGGCAACAAGCGTTAATTAAAACACAGTTTTATTATATAAATACAATTTTGGCTCCGGAAAGTAAAATTACCCAAGAATTTAAAATTCGATGACAATTTTTTTCGGACTTTATTGTTTGGGCTTTGCATATTAATATTAACATAACATCGTGTAAATGTTCACCAGGTGACCACTTATACTACTCAATTCTTTAAATTTTCGATTAGCTTTCGGTAGATTTCGGATGGTGTCGAAATAACTCGACACATGTTCCGCCTCAACTTGAGCATAAGCAGCACACCATGAGCCAGATTCACTTCTGAACGCGTACTGTTGCCCGCGCACTCAAGGATCTAAACGCAAACAAATCCGCTGGTCCGGATGGCATTCCCCCAATTCTCTTGAAGAAGTGTTCCTCTTCAGTCGCTAAACCACTGCGAAAACTCTTCCATTTGGGTTATTCTACTGGCGATTTCCCAAACGGAGTCAGCGTTTATTCAGCCAATTCCCAAAAAAAAGGTGAGAAATCGTCCCCCTTTTTTTTCGACCTATAATACTGTGGGAGATATTAGTTGGTGTGCCAGCACGGGCACAGGTTCACTAACATTCCACAGACTTCCACCTGAAACCGTTCACTAAATGAGAAAATAACCCGCGGGGATATTGTTTGCAACGTTGCTTTTTATTGTTTTCCTTTATTTTTGTAGTACATTAACTGAATCGGTTACACACAACTACGGTCGAACACTAACGTACTGATTACTATTTTCAGGTTCATACTACATCGCATTTGTACACTCGGAGAATTCAATAAAAGCCGCATTCTGTTTAATTGTCAATAAAACTTGATTTTTCACAGTATAGTTAAATGTACGTGGGGAATTACACAAGTTGGAAATAATTTAAGTTGGGAAAATAGTATTACTGTCCGGAATTAATCTTCGAAAGTTATCCTTGATGGCCCGTTCGCCTACGCGATTACCACTCCGGTGCGCACGCCGCTTAGATTAAAACCCATTTAGCTTCGTGCGCACTCCGCTGATAGTAAAACTCAACTGGATGACTCGTGCAGAGTCGATTCTCGGCTGAGGTGAGTTTTCTTCTTTAAGAGAAAGCGAAGTTTCTCTTTTGGTGAAAACGGTGAGAGCATCTCTCTGAGTACGTCCTGGTGAGATTACCTTGTTTACCCATCCGGCGAGGTCATGGGTGAAGGAAACCGAGAAAAGGAAATGGAACATAGAGATCATAGGAGATGTGCATGCAGCTGTGTAAATAGACTGCATGCCATTAGAGAAACTGGTGCTAAAAGCAATTTGGATACACAATGAACATTGTGCACTGGTGTCTATGCCGGCGGAAAGGATCGAACTCTTTTGAGTCTATATTGACACGCTGGAGAATTCGGTTTTTGGTGGCTACCCGCGAGATCCGGAAACTGCTTTTGTCGGCTGGACAAAAGGCTGGCGTGAATGTGGATAAGCGAGGAAAATTGGGCTACGGTGGCTGACAGGGCGCCGAAAAGGTTTCCTGATTTATGACGGTTATTTTTAACCGAATTATTTTCAGGAAAATGGTATGACGCATGTGCATGAAGCAATGCCCTTGGTCAGGAAATGTTTGCAGGTGACTGCGGGTTGGTGACTGGAGTTGGGGTTGGAATTGTGGGTGGTTCGTAGCGTATTTTGAAAGAACCCCCACAGTACTAATTTCTATTCTCTCGAAGGTACTGGAATCACCTATCAACCGTCAACTTACGAAATATCCGGAATCAAATAACCTCCTTAATGACCGCCAATATGGCTTTCGTAGCCACAGGTCCACAGAAGATCTGATGGCGTACTTTACCGAAAAGTAGAGCCATTTCATCCATTACCTCGGTGAAAGCAAGGTAGTCGTATTGGATATTTCAAAAGCCTTCGACAGAGTTTGGCATCCAGCCCTCTTATTAAAATTATCTAAATTACATTCATATGGAGTGGACAATTCCCTGATCCAATGGATAAGAGACTATATTTCTGGTCATTCAATTCAAGTGGTTCCTGATGGTGTCAAATCGGTCTCCCATCAAATTAGTGCAGGTGTTCCCTGGGGATCCATACTCTCCCCCACTCTCTCCCTGACATTTACAAATGATCTATTGTCAATTACCCACTACTCAATTCACTCGTTTACTGATGATAGCACGTTGAGTTTCTCATACTCATATGAGCATTCCCAATCAAATTCTTCGTATGTCATTACCAACCACCAGTTTATGCTTGACACATTGAATTCCGACCTCAACAAGATATATCAATGTGGATTATTTAACCGAGTGGAATGCCATGCCTTATAAACTCAGTGCTGTCTCTTGTCATCAAGGGCGAACCACAGGGTAAATATACTGCCGATGAACGGCACTTGCATCGACGAAGCAAAGGAACTATCAATCCTCGGCACTCGAATTAATTCGACTCTTAATTGGAGCAACCACATATTTGAAGCTGCGAAAAGTGCAGCCAAATGTATGGCGTTCCTTAAGAGATGCAAAAGATGGTTCATTTCGTCCAAACTGGCTACTATTTACAAGGCATACATTCGTCCTTAAGTGGAGGTCAACTCCCATCTTTGGTCAGGCGTATCCGAAACTGCACTACACGTGCTCGATAGAATCCAAAAACGAGCAGTGAATCTTATTGAGGACTCAACCGTGAGTCGATCAATTCCGTCGTTAGAACATAGGCGCAACGTATCATGCCTATCTCTCTTCTAGAGGTATTATCACGCTCGTTGCTCAACTGAACTTGCTGAATATGTTTCCCCCTTCAGACATTTTCTGGCGATATCCGTCAATCTAAGAATGCGTATCAGGTCACGTTGAAAATCAATTTCAGACGCACAAATAAACATAGAGAGTCATCCTTTAGCCGAACCACACGAATGTGGAATGGTCTTGTAGCGATTCTAACAGATACACACACAATTCACAAGCAAAAATAGTGAAGAAAACCGAACGAAAAATCGAATAAGAAAAATACATCAGAACCATATACCAAGCGCTAAATAAAAAATATTCACACCAGTGGAGTATAGTAGAGTTTGGAAATCAAATTCAAAACACGGTCAGTAGCCTGATGTGTAACGCTTAGGTAAAATTTTTTTCGTGATTCGAGCTGTCATAGCTTCAGTTCGAATCACATGATCTTCTTCACTATTATTTCAAACGCTATAGTCTACCTGATCATGTGTTTCGTCGTCGTTGTAATGTCCAGGCATTTAAGACCAATATACATCGATACGTCCCTTCCTTATCCACTTACTCTCCATCCACTCGCACTGTGCTCTGACATTTAAGGGTACTTCAAAATCCCCTTTTGTGCGCATGTTAGTGTAAAAAAAAAAAACAAAAAAAAAAAGTGACAGGACAGATCCACGCGGTTAGCCGGTATTGATTTGATGGGAGGTTGTTTTCACACGAACCAAAACCACATAGATGCTTTGTAGCTTTCAATTTGTTTTATATCTTTAGGAAAGATCTCCTGAAATACTTCTTTTTTTTTTTGAAAAACTGAGAAAAACGAAAAGAAAAATAGCTATAAACCATTAGTAAGTGAGTATTCTCCAGACGGGGGTTGTCACTCATTACTAAGGCGCACAAACATTTTAAACACGGTTTTCGTCGGAATGATGTTTAATTGATATACTTATACTTAATGTATTGATTCGCTGAACTTGTTCTCCTTCAAAAACCTCTTTGTCTCTGTAAGTTATCTATTGATGCAGAAACTTGTCAAGATTCCGATAGAAAAGCGCCAAAACATCCTCGTCGACCACTCCATCGCGTTTAATGTCTAGTGATAGTAAACGTGGCATCATATTGTTGCAATTTTGTTCACATCCCTATTTTTTATTCAGCTGTCTAGTCAATAATGCTGATTATAGGAAATACTATTACAGACAAATTTTTCCTTGAATCAAATAGTAGGAAATTGGTGCGTATCATATACACGTAGAAGAGTCACTTTAAGTGATAGAGCCGAAACCCAAATAACTTTAAGTGATAAAACTGAATTCACCCTGAAATCTTTCGTATTGCTCAGACATCTGTAGGATTTGAAATAAAACCTCTCCTACTTAAGCATCGTCGTCAAATTTCCGATTGAATGGGTAATCCATCAGAATGAACCCTCGTTTACACAAATCTTGATTGGCGATTTCCCATTTAAAAGAAAAGAGAATATTACTTCCTCCGCACCTTGGATCCTGACGAATCGGAAATTTTCCGTGCAGTTTCCAATTAAAAATTCAAAGAAGCAAAGGACTACGAGCAAATTATTATTTGATACCTCACCCACAGTGTCCTAGTTGGCGCCCAACCACCTTCGAACCAGCATTACATCACATATACATATACGTATACACAGTTTCGCAGACAAATCTTCTTTAGTTTACTTCGAGCAAATGGTCCAGGAATTAGTTTCAGGATACTGAAGCTTCTTGATTAATACACATTCTTCATTCCTGGCTGAGCGCACGGATTCATCGATTGGACAGCATACACACAGGACTAGAATTCAGTGTTTTGCAGGATATGCTTCGATGAATTTCGATTTCTCGCCTGCCGCACTGGGACCAATCCTGTTCGTTAAGGATCCTTGTGCTTGGTCTTATTTCATTTTTCTTATCGTTTTTTTTTTGTTGTTGTTTCCTTTTTTGCTCTATCGATATTATTCCTTTGCTTTTTATTTTCGCTTTTTTGTAGAGGTCCTTCCATCATCTGGGATTCCAGTGTTGCCTCCGTTGCCTGGACTCACAACTAGTAGCGCCGCACTTGTGTACCACTGAGGATATTTGAGATTCTTGTGAAATACTTCCTAGTCCTTTGGACCAGTTCCTTGTTGTATTTTGTTCAATTTTGTGGATAATTTCGTGCCCAAGAGCCAGGGGATTGGTGCAGTCCTTGATAAGGAAAAATAATTTTCGCCAATTTCTATTTCTATTTCATTCCGTTGGTCTCCCTTTTCTCGTCCTCATCTACTATATTGCTCTATTGCCATGTTATCTTCCTCCTTTTTTTTGTTCCCTACGGAATTTTCCGATTCCCTTGGCAATGGTTGTAAGATGTGGCAGATAAGGTATATGAGTAAAGTGTGTCCACCGGTGTAGGCAGTCGAATCTTTCATATGGGCGGTCTTATTTCAAATTCAACGTCCTGCACATTGCCGACAAATTTGAATTTGTAACATCCGCTTGAGTGATAGTGGAAATGTCACGAGGGAAATTGTTTTGCCGTCCAATGTACACAAAAATGAGCTAAAGTGAGGCTGGATGAAAGAAAACAACACGATGTTTTGAGGGACTTATTCTAACCTTAATTGTCCGATGGGATTATTACCTTCAGCCTTATCAATGATACTTTCCATTCAAATTGACAGAGGCAGGTTTATCTGAAGAAAACCATGCAAGTATGTCAGAGTGATTGTGATCTCTAATCACTGATTAATAAGGCACAATTATAGTAATGATTAGCTGATGATCGAATTGAGGCAGAGCGGCTATATACGACGTCTGATTGTTAAAAAAATATATATTATAACACTATATTGACTTCCATAGAGGGAAGTCTATACGAGTATCATGTAACTCAGTTCCTTTTCAAAACGATTCACTTGATACAATCGCTATACCTCTTCCTTGTTTTTGACGAAACCTCCGATAAGATTAATATTTCCAAACTGAAGCCATTAATTTGGTAAGAAGTTTTATACTGTCGGATATGTTGTATCTTAAAAAACCGCCTGCACCGAGGAAGATTCGAATTTAGGATGTTCTTATAGGCAAAAATGATCACCCTCGAATACTTATTGCTGAGGGCTGCCCCCCACACAATAATGGGATACACTTAGCGTAAATTTTTCTGTTTTAGTTAATTTGTATTTAATGAACTCATTAATTTATTTAAGCGTACTTGTAAAAACGTATGAAACCTGAAGTGCATAAACGAGTACAGGAATCACCGGGTCTAGCTACCCACAACTGGAAAAACTCCATTATAACACAATTGTTGCAAAGTAAGGGCTCCTCGATAGTATAATGGTTAGTATACCCGCCTGTCATGTGGGAGATCGGGGTTCGATTCCCTGTCGGGAAGCCTCTGGCACAAGACTAGTGACCTTGCCCGGAAAAAACAAATCATTATGGAAAATTTAATTGCTAAATAAGGCCAAGACCGGTTGCCGGTTGTAGTGCCGATGATGATGAAGGGACGCGTTTTTAAAAAACAAATAATAAAGAATTTAAATATGGAGAATGGTAATGACTGTAGACTACGAATAAAACGCGTGAATTCCATTTCGAAACTCAGTGCTGCTACAGTGTTTAGTGTCGAGGTAATGATAAAGTACAAGTTGGAATATATTTCGTTTTATTTTCAAGCCCACAAAAACCACTTAAGAAAGGCTAATTTGTCGCATGTGTTTTGTGCATGTGGTAGCATTTACCATCATCATCACCCACACCATCCTCTATGCCCTTTTTTTCATTGTTAGAGGGGATTGCAGTAAGAATGCCAGCAAAACTTTACTCTGGTAAGATTCACCACGACGGATCGAAAAGCACTTCATATCCTTCCACCAACAGAGCAAATGGTGAATGCTGCCATCACAAATGAAAATAATGTGGTGGATCATTTCTATTGACGATAAAAAATTAGAGCACCTCCGCCTACCAATTAGATATCTTTATTCAGTATTTCAAGCTAAAAGAAGAGTCAGAAGCAACAGAATTATTGTACAGTGATTACAGTTCTAATTTAGAAACATACATATACATCTCGACACCCCAGTTACAACTCGCCACCAAATACTCCTACTATTTATTTTGTAACAGACTAATAAATACCTTTCACGGGACAAGTGGTGCTGCCCATAAAATAGCAAGAACCTGGATACGTTGCCAATAAGATGTAACCAAAATCATTGGCCACAAAAACACATTTGCACAAAAAACAAAAAAAAAAACAAATTTTCTGAGATTGTGATAAATACATCCCAAAATAATAAATAAGTTCCGGCGAACAATTAGGAACTGCATGTACGAGTACTCGTAAATTGTCGGCCAAATATTTCTGAAAATCAAAAATACATGTGGAAGACGTGCCTCTTAAAGGATGTGTAGATTACATCGGTAGGTTGAAACAAGTAAAGAGAAGAAAAGTATTTGAAAAATTACACATTGAGCTACATGGTCAAGAGAGAGTGCTTTACAAACCTTCATTCAAGACTGTCATAATCACGAAGGGTTTTCAACCAAGACTGATGTTAAATGCTGTGTGCAACTCTCCACAAGTGTCGGTAGATGTAAATATATCTATATCTATCTATCTATCTATATATATATATACATATATATATATATATATATATATATATATATATATATATATATATGTCATCATCGGACTACAACCGGGAACCGGTCTTGGCCGTATTTAGTAAGTCCTGAGGCTTGTTAAATTTTCCATAATGATTTATTTTTTCTGGGCAAGGTCATTAGTCTTGCGCCAGAGGCTCCCCGACGGGGAATCGAACCCCGGTCTCCCGGGTAACAGGTGGGTATACTAACCACTATACTATCGAGGAGCCCATATATATATATATATATATATATATATATATATATATATATATGTATATATATATATATATATATATATATAATATATAATATTTTATGGCATACCGTTGCTCAGGGATTGCAGAAGTCACTAAATTATAGAAGCGAAAATTTACACATGTAATTCATTTTCCAGTTCACGCGAAATTCTTCGTGTTATCGTCGGCAATTGTTCTATGTGTACAGCAAATATTTCCTTCATATTTCACAAGATGGCATTGATGATACGTCATATACACATATACATGTACACTGTTTCGCAGGCAAATCTTCTTAAGTTTACTTCGAGCAAATGAGCCAGAAATTTGTTTCAGGATTTTTTTTATTACACTTCTCTCGGGAGAGCGAACCTACACCGCCAACATGGCGCCCGAGATGCCACCAAATAACTGTTGCAGTTCTTTTGGAACAATTGCAGGTTGTAACGCCCCGGGAACACCCACGCGGCAAGGGACTTCCCTACATTCCTCGCTCTATAACGGAACGAGTTCTGATGCAGGGATGTTCGCGCCGTCGGGAGACGGACCGCAAATTGATGCGATCCGTCGGATTGTCTTGTGGAGTGCATATCAACCGAATTGCGGGGAACAATATCACGAAGCTCCGAATAACCGTACCCTTGATAATATCTGGTAGCGACTGTAGTCCCGACATCAACGCCGAGTCCTCGATCAGGCGGATCGCTCATCTTTGTATGGTCTCAAGTAGGTCGAGGGTATGCTTAGGAGCGGAGGTCCAAACATGAGAGCAATTTTCGAGCGGGGGTCTATATAGGAGAAGAAATTGGGCCGGAGTAAAATATGTCTTGGCTCTAAAAAGATAAATCAGTTTTCCAGAGGCTGATCTGGCGATGTTCGACACGTGTTTGCACCACGATACATTCCCACAGACCGCGACGACGAGTAACTTCAAGCTTTCCCCGGCCTCGAGCGCCTGGCCATTCGTCATCAGCTGTGGAGCCGAGATTAACTTTTCTTAGTGAATGTTGTATACTGTGTCTTCGTTCCATTGAAGTCGACAAGATTGGCCCTTCCCCACTGCCGAAACTTATCTAGATCCCGATTCAGAGAGCCGTTCTGGCAACATCTCGGCTAGTGCAGTGTTGATGCGCTAATCGGCCGAACACTTAAAAAGGAGAAAACAAGCGTACTATCATCCGCAAAACTGAACACCCTGTTATCCGTTGACTCCAATGAATCATTTATGTAACGCAAAAACAAGGTTGGAGCCAAAATAAAACTTTGAGCTACCCGGGAATTAACAGGACACATATCCAAATACTCGCCGCCAACAACAACCCGGATAGATCGATTTTCGAGGAAGCTCTTCGTCCAGTCGCAAAGCTGCTGAGAAAGTCCGTATGAACGAAGTTTGCTCAGCTTTTGCCCGGTGCCAGACACGGTCAAAAGCCTTTGAGATATCCAATGCGACCACTCTTGAGTCAACATTCCGCTCAATCGCAGATGTTCATATATCGGTTATAAGTGTCAAAAAGTCTCCCGTGGACCGCCTGTCACAGAATCCGTATTGACGATCATTCAGTAGTCCGTTGCACTCCAAATACTTAATTAACTCAGAATTGATGGCTTTTTCCATCACCTTAGATAACATAGATGGTAATTTTATCGGTCGGTAATTTTGTGGGAGACACTTTTTTTTTTGGGATTGGCTGAACTCGAGCGAATTTCCAGCAGGTAGGAAAGGTCCTCCATGCATAATATAGTAGTAAAATAAAGAGTCTTCCAAGAACCGGCGATAGTTCTGGAGTACAGTTCTTAACGACGCTGGTATTTCGTCCGGGCCTGTTGCCTTTCTACAGTCCAGTCCACGTAGAATGCGTTGAGTGGTAGACGGACAAAAGCTCACATCCTGCATCGAAGACCATACCGACGCGATCAAAGTGGCTCCAAAAGAGCGACATTGAGGTTTGAATTCGCGGAAAATAAATTCGCGAACACATTACCTTTATCCTTTGAATTTGTGACTAACGCCCTGTTGACCGTCACCAACGGAGGAAAAGGGGAGGAAGTAAAGTTACTGCTGACATTCTTTGCCATTGACCAGAAGGACCGCGAACCAGTCGGGCACTTAAAGAATTTATTAGTCACTCTGTCGTTGTGAGCTTTCTTCGCGGTATCAATCGCTTGGTTGCACGCGTTTCTGATTCTAACAAAATTCGTTCTGTTAACATCGGTGGGATTGGAGCGCCAAAGCTCTATTTTTTGCCGCTGTAATCAGCTCGCATTTTTTATCAAACCAAGGTTTATCAGACGAACTTCTTTTGATGGAATGTGGAATACACATCTCCATCCCCAGAAGAATAATCTCTGATACCGACTCCGCGCAAGCGTTAAGATCAGAGTTTCCGAAGCACACCTCCGATCATGGAAAGCATCTCGCAAATAGTCCCAGTTAGCGGCCCCATACTTCCATACATGGCGAAGCTGCCTGGGCCGGTTATTCGCTTGATATGCAAGTGCTTGCGCGACAGATACCAACCAGTGATCTGAGTTTCCCAGTGGCGCAGAAACCTCTACGGTATAAATACTCTGTTAGAATGTCAAAAACAGATCCAGGGTGTTCGCACAATCGCCTCGGGCATCCGGCACTCGCGTTGGCTCCCCTACGAGTTGAGTCAAATTGTGGCTTAAAGCAAACATCTCCGCCAGCCTTCCAGCCTCGTCGGTTGTGTTAGAATGTAACAAACGGCCGGAATTGTGCACATTAAAATCCCCAAGGACAACCATTTCAGAAACTGGGTGGTTGATCTGTATCCAGTCGACGGTACGTGAAAAATATTCGAAAAATGTCGCCGGTCGATCGTCATTCGGAGAGCGGTAAAGACAACAAAGTAATTTAACAGAACTCCTCAGCACGACCCTTAACCATATGATGTCCATGTCACTGGGTTACAACGCCTCCATCCTCTGGCAAGCCAGATCGAACTGCGTGAAGGCGCAGACTCCGCCCTGAAAACGGAATCTCGAATATAAGTAGTATCCTGAGCAACGAAGATATGTCGAATCCGTTGACGAATAGATCTGGGTCTCAGTTAGGGCAAGGATATCAGATTTCGCTGTTTGCTAATATTGGTGGACGGTGTTTACATTCGTATAAGCGGTGTGATATTTTGCAATCCCTGCCCATAACGTGTTTGATAGTAATTAGTGTCCTGAGTAATATTTTTTGTGTTCCGTTGTGAACTCTGTGGATCCGTGCCCGACCAGTAATCAAGAACTAATTGCTATCAGAATTTTCTCAACTTCAACAGGATGCCCGATTGGAATGTTTTTGGTAAGTCGTACCTCAGTGCTGACTTGGGTTGACGGCTTGAGACTTTCTCGTGGGACGATGCTGGCAGATGTAAGGCGTCGGGAATCATCTCCATCCACTCTTTGATTGCACGATGCCCCAATTTATCCACTGCTATGAAGTGCTTAGTGCCGCACTAACCTGTTCAACTGGATCCGATAGATCAGCGGACCCCAAGTACCGCGGTCATGCGGCTGAAGTTCAAGTTTTCCCCACATATCGGAGTCTTCCACCGCCGCTGCCTTGGATGTGGATTGTCTTCTATGAGTGTACACCAGTCAGTTAAAAACACTGCAGCAATTCGGCGCATATCACACTGGTTACCATGGAGAGTGTTTGCATGAGTTGGAACACGTGGGACTCCCTGTGGTTTGTCGGTTTTACTCGTGCCATTTAAAATTTTCGTAATTTTTCTCAAGCTTGACGTCGTGCTCTGAGAAAGCTCTGCTCCAGTATTTCTCCCAGAGTCAGATCATGACAGACCAGATGACCTTGACTAGTCATTCTCCCTGTTGAGTTCTCTGGCCCGAGTGCTGAAACCTACGAGAATGGTCAACTTGGACGGTATCTTGTCGTGCGACTGGCCGGCCCCATCCTCCATCAACGGTGTCGTAACCCTACGCGAAGGCGGGATCGTTAGCACTCGGCTAATTGACAATCAACACTTCAGCGCACGTTGGAACCCTCCTCTAGCTCAAGGGTGAGACTGTTCCCCTTCTGTTTACCCAAGGCTCTTCAACGCTTGCTCTTCACTACGTTACAGCATGTCCTCCGTGCTGACCTCCTTATCTACTTATCTCGCCGTAGCTTATGACAGAGTCATCGTGGAGTTACATGACGCTAACGATTCTTTCTTCCCATTTAACAGATAGTCTAATTATAATAAGAAGGGCATTTAAAAACACTGTGCGCTGTTTCATTATAACAGTGTGTATGATACGATGTGTTATATATTATCATATCGGGTCTTCCAATAGGGACTTGACAACTTTGAATTTAATTTGTGAACGCACCCTTTCACTAATCATCGAACTGTCACTGTCAATTTATTTAGTAAACTCAATATTTTCATCCTGGTTAACCAACCCCTGTTTTCAGGTATCACGATTTTAAGTTTAACGTTCTTATGGATGTGAGTGATTCTAGTTGTCGCCAGAATATAGAGACACGACTAAGAACAAACTTGTCCTTGCCTCTCGTAATTCGGTTTTCCCACCACCCTTTGCTTTGTAAATTAGTTGAGTACTATTCCGGGTATTCCTAGGGGTGCGTAAGTTCTCTTTGCTCTAATATTGGTAAGGTCAGAATCATCATTCAGTTTAATACAACCGAAATTGGATATAACAAATAATATATAAATATAAACTAAACTACTAACTTTAAAACTATGCTATTGTAAGGACAAATGGTTTAGGAAGTTGTATAGCTGAGTTTATATTATATATGTCAGTAAAGTAGACCTGTAAATACAGCTGTATAATATAGAAGAATATTCTGTATTATTCAGAAGGAAGTCCTTCTAATTCGGTCACTTGTTTCAGGTACCCCTGAGCATTTTCCCCAATCAGTGGTAAGTAATTTTTCCCAGTTTCATGTACACCAGAACCGCTTCTTCCCTCCATTCCAGCTACTCCTGAAGGTATATTAAAATTAAAATTCTTTATTATCGTCCACTATCTCATCGTAAGTTTGTGGCTACATTAAGAGAAAGCTGTCAGTTTTAATGACAATGAATATCAAAAGTGCCTAAGCGCTTTGGACACGATAGTTTATGGCGTTTCTAAAAATCTCCATCAAACTACCTGAAAAGTTCCATACCCTTCAACCAGCAAACAGGGCCATAAAACCTAAATGTTAAAGACAAGTGGCCAGGCGCAATATTGTCAGATGCCGGTGGCCACTAAAACTCACAGGTGGCACGGCCAAGTAAACATAAACCATCTGAACAATCCCGTTCTAAATAAACCCCGATTGGGAGTTCACACACAAATTTTCCTAGTAGGAGCAACAAACCAATCAGCATAAACCAACACTCTTTCTACAATGTGTTACACAGCCCACACTAGATCTATCTATTAGAAGATCAAGATTCAGCCTTGTGAGTAGGGCGTTACAATATACTCACAGCTAGTCCGGCTTGTCGTAAGAGGCGACTAAAGGACGAGTGGTATGTGGAGTCCCAACGCCCTGCCGCCTGGTGAAATACTACCCCATCAAGCTAAAGGTTGCGTAAAATGGTCGGGGAAAATCCCTGGCCATCTTTTGGAGGTTGGCTGCTGGACCGGTTTAAGAAAAGGTTGGTTTAGGTGGTAGTCAGTCCCAAGCTGAGATACCAACATGCCACGCTATACATTCCGCGATATCGTCGAGAGAAATCTTCGACGGTGTTTCGGATGAGTGACTGATGGCCCGGACTGACACGAAGATAAGTCATAATGGTACCTTCTGATATAAAGAATTTCGGAGGTAAACTGGATTGCCATTCGGATCTCCGGGGGGACTATGTCAGGGGGAACATCATGCAGATGTTATGACAAATAACAGACCTTTAAGAGGTTCGTCATGTCACATAATTGGGCTTGCTGTTGAGGCTGCTTTTGTAACATCAGGGGCATCGGTTTCACCAATACGAATGTAAACGCCCTCCACCAATATTTGCAAACAGCGAAATCTGATATCCTTGTCCTAACTGAGACCCAGGTCTATTCCTCAACTAATTCGACGTATCTTCGTTGATCAGGATGCCACTTACATTCGAGATTCTGTTTTAAGGGCGGAGTCTGCGTCTTCGCGCGGTCCGATGTGGCTTGCGAGAGGATGGAGGCGTTCGAATACAGTGACATGGACATCATATGGTTGAGGGTCGTACTGAGGAGTTCTGTTAAATTTCTTTGTTGTCTTTACCGCTCTCCGAATGACGATCGACATTTTTCGAATATTTTTCACATACCGTCGACTGGATACAGATCAACCACCCGGTTTCTGAAATTGTCGTCCTTGGCGTTTTAATGTACACAACTCCGGCTGATTGGTACATTCTAACACAACCGACGAGGCTGGGAGGCTGGCGGAGATATTTGCTGTTACCCACAACTTGACTCAATTCGTGGAGGAACCAACGCGAGTGCCGGATGCCCGAGGTGATTATGCGAACACCCTGGATCTGCTTTTGACATCCAAACCGAGTATATATACCGTCGAGGTTTCTGCGCCACATTGGGAAACTCAAATCACTGCTTGGTATCTGTCGCGCAAGCACTTGCATATCAAGCGAATAACCGGCCTAGGCAGCTTCGCCATGTATGGAGGTATGGGGCCGCTAACTGGGACGATTTGCGAGATCCTTTCCATGGTCGGATGTGTGCTTCGGAGACTCAGATGTGAACGCTTGTGCGGAATCGGTCACAGAAATTATTCTTCTCGGGATGAAGATCTACATTCCACGTTCCATCAAACGAAGTTCATCTGATAAACCGTGGTTTGGCCAAATATGCGAGCAGATTACAGCGACAAAAAATAGAGCTTTTAAACAATGGCCCTCCAATCCCGCCGACATTAACAGAACGAATTTTGTTAGAATCAGAAACGCGTGCAACCAGGCGACATCTCACATCGACAGAGTGACCAATAAACTCCGTCGGTGCCCGACTGGTTCGCGCTCCTTTAGGTCAATGACAAAAGCTGTCAGCAGTAACTTCGCTTCCCCCCTATCCCCCCGTTGGTGACAGACAGCGGGACGTTAGTCACAAATTCAAAGGATAAAGCTGATGTGTTTGCGAATTTATTTCCGCGAATTCAAACCTCGATTCCGGTCTTTTGGAGCCACCTGTGATCTCACCGGTATGGTCTTCCATGCGGGATGTGAGATTTCGGCCGCGTACTATTCAACACATTTTACGTGAACTGGGCTGTAGGAAGGCAACCGGTCCGGACGGAATACAAGAAATAGTCCTTAAGAACTGTGCTCTAGAACTATCGCCGGGTCTTGGCAGACTCTTCCGCTTATCTTATGCACGGAGGACCTTTCCTGCCTGTTGGAAAATCGCTCGAGTTCAGCCAATCCCAAAGACGGGAAAAAAGTATCTCCCACAAAATTACCGACCGATAGCATTACTGTCTATGTTATCTAAGGTGATGGAAAAAGTCATCAATACTGAGTTAATTAAGTATTTGATGTGGAACGGACATCTGAATGATCGCCAATAGGAAAACTGAGCTATCTTTTTAGAATCAAGAAATGCTTGACTCCGGCCCAACTTCTCGTCCTGTATAAATACCAAATTAGACCCGCGCTGGAATATTGGTCTCATGTTTGGGGTTCGGCTCCTAAGCATACCCTCGACCTACTTGACAGCAAACAGAGACGATGGATTCGCCTGATCGGGGACTCGGCGCTGACGTCGGGACTACAGCCGCTATCACATCGAAGGCGCGTAGCCGACCTCTGTCTGCTTTACAGATATTATCACGGGTACTGTTCTTCGGAGATTCGTAGCTTATATGCTCCATAAGACAATCCGACGGATCGCACCAGTTTGCGGTTGATCTCCCGATGGCGCGAACATCCCTGCATCCGAACTCGTTCCGTTACAGAGCGGGGAAGGTGTGGAGCTCCCTTCCCACGTGAGTGTTCCCGGAGCGTTACAACCTGTAACTGTTCAAAAAGAACAGCACAACAGTTATTTGATGGCATCTCGGGGCCCCCACTCGGGGGTATAGGTTCGCCTTCCCCGAGAGAAGTCTAATTTAAAAAAAAAAAAAATTATAATAATAATAATACACGAATACATCTAAAACGGATATTGCTGATATGCGAAAGAGTAAATGGTACGTGGCGTATCTTCGCACAGTAACTTTCACGCTCATGTGTGAGTGCATCCACACGTTATCTCCGTACACTATGACACACTAAAAAAAAGGAAGAAATGGAATGACGGAGACACTGGAGATCGACAACGTTTTGAACCTTTTTCCTGTGCGTAGATAAAAGTCATTCTTAAACCAACGTGAAAGGTACAAACGAGCGAAGAAATAAAGGAATGTGCGTCCTGTGTACGAACGCAACAAACCACAAACGTAAGAATCCAAAGCTCCGATAATAAATTGAAACATCCTGGTGAACACGCGGCCGTGGTCTGCTGTTTTGGTGCTTTGGTTCTCACCTTTCCATTTTCCTGGATCCGAATCGTATTTTTCACTATTTCGCAAAACTTGTTTATCCCAGTTCTTATGGCGTCCAAGTGTCGAGAGTCTTTTTAATCTAGTTTTATGTAGAGACCTCAAAACGAATTTGTGATCTTCCTTTGGTTCTTGGATGATGGTACGACTGCTATCGTGAGAACTTCGTAATTTTATTAACCCTTTAGATGGAAGGTGTGTCTTGACCATCGAAAATACCGGAACGGAATGGATGAAACTGAAATTACGCGTATTTAGCTATGAGAATATTAGGACCATAATATTATTCACGGGGGATGGGTGCGAACATACAGGGCAAAGTCTCTGATTGCCTTCAACCCGGCGAAGGCCAGGACGATCCTTGTCCCTGTTCAATCCAAGTTGACATGCAGTCTCCACGTGACACCCCTGGATAGCTACTCTGACACCCGCCAAGTAGTGAACCAATGCATGCAGCGACATTCTGAGAAAGGTTGGCGCAAGTTTAATAACCAGGCCCGTAAAAATGAATTATTATAGCAAATTTAACAAGCCTCGGATATGGACCGGATACACGACGACGACCACGGAAACGAAAATGGCTAAATGATTTAAGGATTTTTTCATGGAACATACGCTCACTATACAGAGCTCGAGATGCACAGCAGCTAGCCGATGCCCTGTCCGAATATAAGGCTGACATAACAGCATTACAAGAAATAAGATGGACGGGGAGTGGTGTTTTTCAAAGAAAAGAGTATGACATTTATTACAGCTGTCACGCAAAACACCATGTGCTCGGGATAGGTTTTCTAGTCAGCCAAAAACTGAAGCCTACCATCATTGGCTTTAATGCAATAAATGCAAGATTATGCACTCTTCGCGTGCGAGGCAAGTTTAAGAACATAAGCCTCATAAACGTTCACGGACCTACAGAGGAGTCCCCTGACGACGAAAAAGCAAGAATACTACGAGAACGTCGAACGGGCCCTCAATGGCTGCCCAAGATACGATGTGAAAATCGTTCTTGGGGATTTGAATGCGAAAATAGGTCGGGAACCGGTTTGCAGGCACTGCATAGGCTCCCACAGTTTGCATGAGAACACTAATGACAACGGACTACGAGTCATCGAATTGGCAGCATCGAAAAACTTGGTCGTTGCGAGTACCAGGTTTCCGCGTAAAGATATCCACAAAGCCACCTGGGTATCACCTGATGGAGCCACTCGCAACCAAATTGACCACGTGCTGATAGATCGCCGCCACTCTTCGAGCCTGATGACGGTACGAACGTACCGAGGTGCCAACGTCGACGGATTGCCTTACGGAGACATATTGCATCCACGGATCAGGTTCGAATCAACACGGCTGCCTTACGCAATGAGAACACCAGCAACACATTTGGTCATGCGTTAAGACTCGCCCTCGACTTGCTCGACGGAGGGAGAGTAAGTCCTGGGGCCAGAATGCCAGGCGTAGAAGAGAAATGGACACGCCTTAAGAATACTGTCATTAGTACTGCCAAATCCATCTTAGGCAGTAGTCGTAGAGATCAGAACGACTGGTTTGATGATGAGTGCAAACTAACGACTGAACGTAAGAATGCTGCATACCGGGCAATGCAGCAGTCTCATAGGACGCGGGTACGCGAGGATAACTACAAAGAGCTCAGAAGATCTGAAAAAAGACTTCACAGACAAAAGAAAAGTGCCTGGGAAAAAAACCTAGTCTGTGAAATAGAGAAAAGTAGAGAGCAAGGTCCGCACCAGGCGCGGAAGTTCTACCAAATAATCCGCAGTATGACGCGGTACACACCACGTTGCACTTACTGCAAGGATAAAGAGGGTAATCTGATCACCGATCCTGAAGGCATTCTGTAGCGATGGGAAGTGCACTTCAATGAATTGCTAAATGGTTAGCTCACAGAAGAATTGGAGGCTCCACCAATGCAAGACCAAGACCAAATGGTGCCGCCACCAAGCATTGAGGAAACACTAAAAGCAGTTAAAATCAAATAAAGCCCCTGGAGCTGATGGCATACCATCAGCTGATCAAACAAGGAGGGACAGCGTTACATCACGCAATTCACGAGATCGTGGTGCACGTATGGGAGCAAGAGGAGATGCCGGAAGATTGGCGGCGTGGTATAATTTGCCGCATACATAAGAAAGGAGATATCACACTGTGCAGCAACTATAGGGGTATAACATTGCTGAGTACCGCCTATAAGATACTCTCCACTATCCTACAAGACCGGATATCCCCATACGCTAAAGCCATCATTGGTCAATATCAGTGTGGCTTCATCCCATGCAAATCAGCAATTGATCAGATATTCACCCTTAGGCAGGCGATGGAAAAATGTCTGGAATTTAAGATTCCACTACATCATCTGTTTATAGACTTCAAGGCCGCCTACGACAGCATAGCCAGGGTAGAACTATATAATGCCATGAGAGAATTCGGCATTCCAAATAAATTGATACGACTTTGTAGGTTGACCATGACCAACGTAACTAGTCAAGTAAAAATAGCGGGATTGCTGTCCAAACCAATAAACATCTATAATGGACTCCGACAAGGGGACGGTCTGGCCTGCCTCCTCTTCAACCTGGCGCTGGAGAAAGCAATCCGTGACTCTGGCGTTACAACAAGAGGGACTATTGTCACCAAGTCCAGCCAGATACTTGCCTACGCAGATGACATCGACATCGTCGGTAGAACCGAATCGGCGGTACAGGAATCCTTCACCCAGATCGAGCAGGCGGCACAAAAACTGGGACTGCACATTAATGAGGGAAAAACCAAGTACATGGTGGCAACTTCTGCGAAGAGAAGACCTAACGTTGGTCAAACTATCAGGGTAGTGGAGCACGAATTTGAAGTAGTGCAATCCTTTAACTACCTTGGGTCAATAGTATCAGCCGATAACAATATGGAAGAAGAAATACGCGAACGGCTGATTAAATCCAACAAAGCCTACTATGGTCTATCAAGGCTCTTTAAATCCCGAAATTTATCCAGAACATCCAAGCTACTACTGTACAAGACCATGGTCTTACCAGTACTCATGTATGGATCCGAGACCTGGGTGCTCAATAAAAGGCACTCTGAACTCTTAGCCGCGTTCGAGAGGAAGGTCTTAAGGAGAATTGTTGGCCCCGTATGTGAGGGAGGACGATTCCGGAGACGCTATAACCATGAGTTGTACGCAATCTACCTTGAAGCTCATATTGTAAGAAAAGTCAAGCTCGGTAGACTCCGGTGGGCGGGACACCTAGCTCGAATGAGCGAAGAAGAGCCTGCCCGGAAAGTCCTTTGTGGCAGGATGTATGGAAGGAGACAGCGCGGCAGACCTTGTCTGCGATGGAGGGATGGCGTAGACCCGGACGCCCAGAGCCTGGGAGTGCTAAACTGGATGACATCGGCTCGAAATCGGGACCGGTGGAGAGATTTGTTAAATAAGGCCAAGACCGGATCCCGGTTGTAGTGTCGATGATGATGATGATGATGATGATGAATATTATGCACAATTTCAGTTGTTATCCATTTTAGTCTTTAGCAAATTTGCTCTTTATTACCTTCCATACCTTACAACCGATAATCGAATCAAACAATCAAAAAACGGTCAAGGATTTTTTTAGTAGGGAATGTCACATTTCCAAAGAGCACAATCTTGAATTCGTTTGATAAATACTTTACCAGATTTATATCAACAAAGGATCTAGCGAAAAAACAATGGATTTATTTTTCCCAAGACACTGAAAAAACTCACATATAACTGAAAGGACAACCTGTGAAGATAGTCCAATCGAAGAAATGATTGCTGTTTAATGGTTGATGATGGCGATTTTCCCTGAAAAATATATTTAATTTAATTCCGTCGACTCATTGGAAAGCTTGGTAGAAGCAATATTGGTTTATGGTCAGCTTGCTCCAATCAATATTCTATCTATAGGGCTTTTTGATGTAGAAGAGATTGTGGCAGGTTTACCACTCTAGTAAATATTATAGTTTAATAACCAAAATATATTACAATAACCCTTTGTATCAGATTTTCTGGCGCAACGCTAATAACCTTGCCGGAAAAACAAATTATTATGGAAAATTTAACAAGCCTCAGACTTGTTAAATAAGGCCAAGACCGGATCCCGGTTGTATTGCCGATGATGATGATGATGATGATGATGATGATGAGTAGTAGTAGTAGTACTAATCTACTGCAGTGATACCTTTCAAACATCTCCAACCTGAATAGTTGGCAATAAGTGCCAACACAAACATGATTTAAGGAACCCAAGGCATTTGTTAGCAGACTTTAGTTTATATACTAACTTCTTTCATCACTGAAAAAAAGAAAAGGCAACAACAAAGAGCAGGTAAAACAAAATTTTCACTTGAGTGTCCTATTTCTACCAAACTCGACAAACAGTCTACAAACTTTCAATGCGAACCATCTGCCCTAAATTCTAGTTCGGCAAGTGTTTGTTCGGCTTATTCGCGTCACAGTGTCTGTAAAGTTCTACTTCTGTTGGTGATAACTTCCCAACTACCCTAGTGACTGCATTCAAGTGGATTACAAGTCGTTATGTTTTTCTCTATTTCCGAGAGTACCGAACTTTAAGACAAAATCGAAAATTTAAATTCACTTTCACACATATTTTCAGCAGCAAATTTTCTTTTCCCTTCCTGTCTTGTCATCCAAATCGTATAGTCTGACCTGCTCGTTGTTGCATCTAAAACGATTTCCTGTAGTTAAAATTACCCTCTAGACCAAAAGGGGAAGTTGATGTCCGTCGCATCCTATTCGTAACCCATTCGCACAACCCGTACATCTTGTTTTAGTTTCTTCCATTTTTCTGGATAAAGTTTTCTGTTCCTGAGCCATTACTACATTATGATGTTCAGCCACGTCATATAATGCTCCGCAGTTGTCAGGATACAAGAGTATGCATGAGTGTACACATCCTCCAAGTACGCGGTGAACTTCACAAAGTGAGAGGAAAATTTTCGAACCAGTTTCTAGTAGGATACTAAGATGTTGATACTGCTTTAAGGTGGGGGGAAAGGAGGTGCAGACGTTTGGAGAGTAGGATAACAATGGCGGTACTTATTATCTAACGAAGAAAAAGAAAAAGGGAAACTCTGACAGAAGAAAGTCATGTTCGGTGTCCTTGATATTATATTTCTTTTCTTCATGTGCTACCAAGGACCATCTGGGGAAGTAGGTTTTGAATTCTCGCTGACAAACATAATGAAGATGAAGAAAAATACATTTCGTGGGTGCAATTGCAGATTTATGTAGACTACTCAAGTCAGTAAAGACGATCGGCAGGTTTGTGAGAAGTGATCGGGTTGATTTCCAGTTATAAAATTACACTAGGATTTTTGCCGTCACCCCAGGAACATACAAAATGATAACATTTCTTATTATTAAAAAGTTTATTAATATTTCTTATTATACAAAAAGTTTCACATTTTAGTCAGTATGGTGAAATTGAAGGCCCATTAACATATATCCACATCTCTTTTCCTTTAGTTAATTTTCAAATCTTCTTTACAAATTTCGTTGACCCCTCAAATTTCCTTTAAATCTGCTTTATCTCCGGTTTCTAATATATCCACGAAGGTCGTTTAATAAGTTGTGGGGGTTCTTTAACTTTACGCAAGAACCACCCACAATTTCAACCCTATTCTATTAGATCCCTAAAATGCAAGAGGAATTCCGTCGTTGGGAAATGGAAGAATTGCGGCAGGCTAGAGCTGACGCGAGAAGAAGAGCATTAGCAAATTTGGAAGAAGGTCAAGAACTTCCACCACCGAACGCCAAGATGAAAGTGGTACATCGTGACCGCCTGGCAACTTTTGTTAACTCAGAGGACCAGTGTGTGGCGGTTCTTGTGAACGTCACTACTTACCTGCTAATCTACTACCAGGTGACCCTTCTTCATAAACGGCAAGTGCAACCAAGCGTGTACTCACCACCATGACATAGAAGCCGCAACGTAGTTGCAAAAGTATGAAACCCTATGCCATAAGCAAGAGCTGGACACCTGCACATCGATCTGGTAAAAACACCCACCAACGATCTGATATAGCAGAATAACCATCGAACATATTATGCGGTTGCTCAAGCCTGCGACAAATTCCTAGAACTACCAAGCAGGCGCCCAAAAACGAAACCTACAACACATGCCCTTAAAAGGACACATCTCTAATTTAATACAAATACGAGAGATATAACGCATGCCCGAGTAAAGATACATCAAGTCGCATGTATGAGCAATACGGGCGACATCTGATATGAATACGTACCCATGATCGAACGGCACACAATGGCGCCCACCACTGTGCACATAATGAATAATGTACACACAGGCAGGGGTACGGTGTGGCCACCAACAGGAATTCCGGACTCTGTGATGACTTACACAGCCCGAAGCAACGGTGTGATCGCATCCTTGGCTGTGTGAGACATTTGCACGCGAAGATGTTGATCTCCGCAGATACTGGACTGTGGAGAGGTGGTAGTTGCTGTGTTGGTGTGCACAAATCAACCCTTAAGGGAAAAATACACACCCGGTAGCAGGAGAGTCAGTAGCGTTGTGAATGCGATAGCACCAGCACCAACATTGGCACATAGTTACCGAGTATCGCACAGAGTTAACGATTTGTATTAATTGCGACAGTACCGAGACATAATCGAAACATTGCATACAATTACCGATTATCGGATAGAGTAAACGATTTATATTAATTGCGAAAGTGCAGTGACATAATCCTATTATTGCCTACGGTTCCCGGCTTATATTAACTTTTAACTTTGTGAATACACTTTAACATAACATAAGATTGCATTTTATCACGATATATATATTAACTTTGTGAACATAGTTTAACATAACATAACATTGCATATTATCCCCGAAATATATTAACTGTGTGAATATAGTTTAACATAACATAATATGGCATATTGTTCTCGAAATATATTAACTGTGTGAATATAGTTTGACATAATAAACAAATAAAGATAATTGACGTAAGGAAACCGCAGTTGTTTTATATCGAGTAACGAAACACGACGACCGGGTAGGCAGTTGGGGCGTCTGAACCAGTGCCGGACGGACACACTACCGAGACCACGCTAAGGGATAGAGCAAAAGACCCCATAAGTGAACTTAGTTCGGGACGAACTGGAGCGTAGTGTGACGCATACGACAATCAGCTGGACATCTGGCAGGTCTCCAAAACGTAGTACTAGAAAACTGGAGACTATGAGCAGTAAAACCGATAGCTCGCCAGTGAGAGAAGTGTCACCGGGAATGAGAAACGAAAAGTCAGACGAGAAAGGAAGGAACGGTTGTCATTAGCGGACGAATAAAGTTGTAAACCGCAAATGGATTTCACGGCTCTTATTTCATGATAATAATTAATCCAGCGAACCCTAAGCTCGCTACAGTATCATATAGAAGGCCATCGAAAAGTTTAGGAATGTGCGAAAGCTTAGCAATGGGACGATAATTGGTTATATCGTTTTTTGTCCCCTTTTTATGTATGGGGGTTATGTAAGAGGATTTCCAAATTTCAGGGAATAGACCCTGTATAAGGGATAGATTGAAGATTGAAGCGAGTGGGAGAGAGAGAAATGAGGAAGATTTTTTTAAGAGGATAGCAAGGAGTCCGCCTGGGCCGGGACTGAAATCGTCATTCAGTTGTTCAAGTTTTTCTATAACTTGATATTGTTGAATGTGTAGTGGGATGAGAGGGCCAAGGAGAATTCAGATAGGCCAGTGAAGTAAGAGGGGTTAGGCTGGAATCAGTCGTCCGTGAAGGTTAGTTTGAAGAATGACGCGAAAAGATTGGCTACGGTATGGGAGTCAGTTGTAGTAGTTGATCCGTAGAGGAGAGAGTTGGGGGAGGCATCAGATTTGCGTTAGTATTTGATAAAGTGGAAGAAAGATTTGTGGTTGTTGATCAGGTTTAATTGAGCTTTGGTGAGGTAATTAGGGTAGAGGGAGCTGTATAGCTCGATGAATTGATAAAACTAACCGAGATAGTGTGACTCGATAATTTGCGAAGGCGGTATGTAGAAGCATATGATGTACAAGGACTTTAAGCAATGTTCAATTTTTATTGCGACATGGTCGAGGTTGAGAGAAGAAGAGATGGTGATGAGAGAAGATGTTAGTCCGTTTTGGGTGGCAAGCAGCACGACTCGGCAGGGAGTGTCAGGACAGGAATGATGGAAATCGTCGTCGCGAAAAACCGAGATGGGGGGGGGGGGGGGGGGGCAGTTCTAGGCTATTGATACTGGAGGTGAGATTACTTTCGGTCAGAGCGTATATATAAAAGGAATAGGAGTGAGTATTTTGTAAGATCAAATGTGTTTTGGACGGAAGTCCTCTGACATTCAGATAGTAAATGGTTAGGGGAAGAGTATTGGGAGACCCCATAGAGAGTGTGGTCGAAATTTTTGGGTTCGCTGAATTGGGGACCAGATGCCATTTTCGTGCAAATGTATTATTGAAAAGCCGAGAGGTCTTGTGTTACTTTAAGAGGGGGAATATTGAAGTTTTTATGGAATTTTATGTACAGATTACGAAGACTAGGGAAATCGGTGGGAAGACCTTCCTGCTGAATGGAACCCTTAACGCTGGTGTTCGTTTTGCCTACATAGCAGACTGCATCAGATTTGCCATGAACGTAAGCTATATAGATGCGAACGTTATCGTAAATCCGACTATTTCGTAGCTTCGAGAGAGCATAGTGGCATTCAGATGACTTAAGGGATTGTTGAGTGTTTTTGACGGTGTGCGGTAGGAGGGGATCAAAGGGTGGAGAGCGGAGGGGAAAGGGGCTGAGATGCGATGATGACCTAGCGGCGTGTGGCGGGGGGGGGGGGGGGGGGGGTGAGAGATTTAATCTTGAACTAGGTTCAGAGGACAAATGGGCTGTGCTTTCATGAAGGTGGTGGTCGTTTAGTAGTAGTAGTCGTCGTTTTATTTCTTATATAATCTTAAACATCCAATTGTACAATACGATGGCAGAAACTCTCGGCTTACAATAATATATAAGAAAACTTAGAAGACATTCAGTGTTTTTATACAACTAAAGAAATATGTTTTTTTTGATTAAAGTAGTGCAATAAAATTTCACGCAATTTCTCAATTTTTGAAATAAAACTCCAGTTTAACACTGTGGAATAAAAGTGGTTTACATTTCAGTGAAACGATACGAGGGTAGTCCCGGAATTAACCGGCCCGACACATAGAGGGCGGTAGTTATTAATATATAATGACTGTGATAGATAGTACCAACCTTAGAAAGATTAAGTTTCAAGTTTGAAGGCGCAACGTTGTTTATTACTTGTTGGACAGCCATCAATACTGAACGCTCTCAGTGAATTTGTAAACATGGAAAAAATTCAAATATCCTTTATTGCGGTTTATCACCGAGGCATTTCTCCAAGTTTGGAAAGAGAAAATCGTCCGAGGTTACTAAAAATATAATTAGTGTTTTAAAACATTGATTTTAGCCACTGCAATAACGGATGTGTGAACATGCATTTTTTCATGTTCACAAATTCACTGAAAGCGTTCACTACTGATGACTGTCAAATAAATAATAGACAAAGTAGCGTATTCAAACTTGAGACATAATCTTTCTAAGGTTGGTATAGCGTTTGCGACGATAGTGTAAGAATGTGTGATTCGAACTGACGCAATGATGATTAGAATAACTAAAGATTGAACCAATGGTCAACACATCAGGCGGCTGCCGCCTGTGCAAATTCGATTTCTAAACTCAAGTACACTCAACTGATGTGGATTTACTATGTTATTGCTTGGTATACGGCTGATGCTTTACGATTTTCTGTCTGTGTTGTTCTTCACTATTTGCTTGCATATTGTGTGTGTATATGTTAGAAACTCCACATTGGTACTATTTACCACAGTCGTTATATTTTAATAACTATCGCCAAATTTGTGCCAGGCCGATTAACTCTGGGACCACCCTCGTATTCACTAAATTTCAAGTCTATCGTAACTTCGTTGCAGATGTGTAACAGTCTTAAACGATATGCATGCCTTTATGAGAAACCCATTGGTTGAAAACAACAAGAACTCCTAGTTTATATGATATCCAAGAATCACTCTCACAAAATGTATATTCAATGGTATTAGGCAATAGAGTGAAATCCTTCTTCATCCGGTTAAAACTAATTATCGAAAGTCATCCATGAGGCCAATTTGATAAAATCGGCCTTCTAAATACCCAACGGCATACAGAAAAAGTATCCGGCCGATGATAGAGAAGAAATTTTTCTATTAGGAAATAACCGCAACTCTATATTTTTACGTGATTATCCTACATCAAGCAGATCTACCTTTTTCTAAGCTTTGTTTTTTAAACAACCATATGTACTTTTTATCACACTCTCAATATCTGTTTCGTCCGTTCTGTTTCTAGTACTGGCTCCACTCATGAATCTATCTATTTACCCACCTTCCCTAGTACGTGCTCCATTCTCGTTAAAGAGTTCATCATACGTTTTCTTTTCCATTAAATTATTTTTGACATTCCTTTTCGACTCAGTCCTGTTCATTGCATAGAAGTAGTACGAGTACATTAGTAACTCATGTCCTTTCCGTCCGGATGACTTCAGATTCCTTTTCGATTAAAATTGTTTAGTCGCAGGACATTCGGCCCGGTGTTGTGTTTATTCAGTTAACTATTCTTTTTTCAGTGGCACTTTTAAGTGCTGCCACTCCGCTGCTAATTAGTCACATCTTTGACAAAGTTCTGCAGCCAGAGTAACAGCTTCCCACGGTACAACCATCTTCCGCCAAATTACCACTGACGGTGCTCTTGCTCTCACTTAACCGTGATTAATAGACGAACACGAAAACTCCATTTCCATCGCCAGGACGATGGCGGCCACGTTTACAACATTTCAATTAGCTGCACATCCTGTCAACCAGTTAACGGCAGCGACAGTAATTCTCGCACTTTTGACCTCCGGATTCCTTACCCGTACGGTCTAATCAAGAGCTGTTTCTGCAATTCCCACATATTCGTATGCGCTGGCGACGAAGACGATGCGCCCATAAATATCCATTTTGCTCAATTTGGACACCAAAATGGGTCGCTGTGCCCCAACACCCGCTGCCGCGAACACTGGCAATTGGGGTTCAAGTCGGAGTTCAAATAGATTCACTACGAAGGAGCGCAGCCTCGGCTGCGGAAAACATCGTCTCGTGTAATTTTCTTAATTTACCTGTGGCCCCCGTCGCCCACCTGGAATTCCACCCACTTACCGGTAGAGAACGCACTTCTGATCGCCGCTGCGATTCATTGCACTTCGCAAATGGATGCCGGTATATTGTAAAATTTCACAGAGGGAACGGTGGGACGAATAACTCGTGAGTCGCCTGCTGCTCATCGGGGATCTCGTTTCAGGGAGAAGGCGAAAGATGGACATAAAAAACTAGAAGGCGGAATCGTGCGGTCTCAACGAGATTTGGGAACAATGTCGATGTACGGGGAAGCAGCAACAATGGCGTAACCACCTGCGCCGTGAAAATGGCTCCAATTTTCACAGTCATATTGTATCACACCGGAGCATCTCGGCTTAGGAGTTGAGGTCTGTGTCTTAGGAGCACAGCCGGCTATCGTTTGTTTTTCTTTTGCTTTTTATTTTGGAGGAAATCGTTCTTCAATGGTGAACAGATAGACACGGCTGGTAATGGTGGCCAGTTCGTTGGTCATGGTCGTGTACTTTCGTCAAAGTGTTGTTCTACACAGGCGCACCGACCGACCGACCGGGAACTGCGGGAGTCTTATCTGCCGATGATAAGTGGCTGCCCATTGTTGGTTTTCTCATGCGCGTGTTTGTGTTTAAATCTCTTGGATGCAACACTGTAACAAGACTGCTCCAGATCTTGCTTTGGAAAATATGTTTGCAGTCGGGACAAGTAAATGAGATTAATTTTGTAACGCAATGCGATGCGGTGATTATAGTGTAAAGTCGAAGATAAAGGGTGAATTGGGTGAAAGCACATAAGGTGTCGACTACAATTTAAATCGAGTGATGTAAGGTTTCATATCTCTATGGTATGGCTAGTTTCTGGTCATGAAATGTGTTGAGGTATAATCGATGAAGGCATTTGCTTAGCATTTGAAGTGGAGGTTGATAATCCCGTGCAAGTCGGTTGCGGCAAGTCAACATATGTAGATTTATTAATCCATCACTGTGGGCCAGATGGAATATCTATCTTGGGATGGAAAGGTCAATTGTTGACTCTGTGCTGTTGTAGGGGTTCGGTTATAAGGCTATTACTTGATGGTTGAAAATTGCAGCAAATTACGACACCTCGAATTGGTTTCTATATGTTGGAGAGCCTAGACAAAAAATATAAGGGGGGGACAATTATTATTTATTGGCCTGTAGGAACCCGGAAGTTCATGACCTCACCGACTCGGCTCCGCCATTGTTCCCTGTCCTGTGCGCTCTCCTTCCACGTTCGATCATCCGATCCGATCTCCTCGAAGTCCAATCTAACATTGTCCTCCCATCTCCGTCGCGGCCGTCCTGTCGGTCTGTTCCCCGTTAGTTTACCGTCAAGAGTTCTATGCACGGTCCTACCATCGCCCATTCGCGCTACGTGTCCGACCCATCTTAATCTTCGCGACTTGATTACTCTCACTATTGTAGGTTTGCGGTATAGGTCTTCCAATTCGTGGTTGTGGAGTTTCCTCCATTGTCCTGACTCCTCGTCATATTTACCACCAAATATACCCCTTAAAACTTTATTCTCGAATACGCGGAATTTGTTCTCTTCCCGTTTTGTGAGAGCACACGTTTCGCATCCGTATAGAGCAATCGGCATGATTATGGTTCTATAGACATGGAGCTTTATATTACGTGATAGCAGTTTGTATTTTAAAAGTTTACTGGCTGCATGGCAACTAGCGTTGCCGGAATGTAGTCTTTTGTTAATTTCCTTTGACGTTTCGTTTCTGGTCGTCAGTATGGTTCTCAGATATTTAAATTCTTTAACTTTTTCAAATATCTTGCCTCTGACGTTTATATGTGTTCCCTGAGTTCCACCTGCTCTCGCCGTAATCATGTATTTTGTTTTGTCTTCATTTATTTCTAGGTCCACCTCTTCTGCCGCTTGCATGATGATTTCACTGTTTTTACTTAGTTTCTAGATTATCGCCCAAAACGGCGATGTCATCCGCATATGTGAGCACTTGTGTAACTCCGTTCAGGGATAATCCGGCCATGTTCTCATCTTGCACCTTTCTGATCCGAGTCTCTCCCATTCGCGTTTTTTGCGTTTGAAAAGTCTAGTTGTTTCTTTCCGAATTGTCGCGTATCTTACGGCGTTGACTTCATCATATGCTTCAAAGTGGAGCATTCTGAGGCGTTTACGTTCTTCGATCTTTGCCCTGCACTCATCGTCAAACCAAGGTTTGGACTTAGTTGTTTTCTTAAATCCTAATACCTCTTGGGCTGTTTGTTTGATTGTGTATCTGATCGATGTCCATTTAGTGTCCACACTACTGGCTTCCCCTGCCTCACTACCGTCATTCTCTAGGATGCTAAATCTATTCGTTAGTTTGTCTTGATATTCAGCTCTTTTACGTAGGTCTTTTAGTTTATCAATCTCGAACTTTTTGCTCGTCTCCCGTGACTGTCCATGTGGGTTTGCTGCAAGCCGACTTCTAATTTTGCCCATCACTAGAAGGTGATCAGAGTCGCAATCTGCTGCCCTGTATGATCTTACGTCAAGGATATTCGAGTGGTTTCTTTTGTCTATGAGGAAGTGGTGTATTTGGTTACGCGTTACGCCGTCGGGTGATATCCATGTGGCTTTATGGATTTGCTTGTGCTTGCACATCGTGCTTTTCACTACCAGATCTTTTGACGCTGCGAACGTGATAATTCGAATACCATTATCATTTGAAACGTCATGTAGGCTTTCTTTACCTATTGTTGGTTGTTTCTAGATATTGGTATTCGCATTGAGGTCGCCGAGGAGGATTTTAACATCGAATGATGAGATCCCATCAAATACTTCCTCTAGGGTCTCGTAGAATGTGTCCTTCGTTTCTTCGTCGTTAAATTCTGTTGGGGCGTGTACGTTTATAAATACATAATTGTACAATGGGCAGGAGCGGGTCAATAAAGAAGATATTTTCAGAATAAGAAATACACGTAACACGACGACGGGGTAGTAACTTCGAAAGATACGTTAGAAAATAGAAGTGTGCATATGACTTAATGTGAATAATCCGCATCCGGAATTTTGTCATATAATTTTCTTGATCTTAATTTCTCTCTATCAATTTAAAAAGGAATTGTCGTCATTGACAATAGCTGTTAACTGTTCAATTGTATAATATACGTGCCGTTTTATCAGAGATTATTTTCTTTTAATTCGTCTGGAACAGAAAACTTTAAGCCCAAGCCAACCGTTGCGAAAGGCAATTTTCGAAATTGAGCAATCATTGAAATATTTACTGTAAAATGACAACCATTTTGCAGAACAGCATTTACCCCCAATTAACATTAAAAATGGACACGTTAACTAACCCTACATTTTGCAGAGCGCCTATTATGCTGCGGTAATTGCCAAAGTATATATAGCCAATTCTGATAATTTGTAAAATGCTAGTGGCAGCCATGATGCCATTATTTTCTAGTTCCGACCCATTGGATACCGGATTGCCACCGCAATGACACATCGATATATCACTATAACCAAGGACATTCAGGACACAGCTCCCACACCGAACAAACAGCTTAACTAATAACACGTTTCTTTTTCTTATTTCGTTTTTGTTTTAAAAATTTCTACAAAAAAAAAAGTTTTTTTTTCTTTTGAATTTGCTATTCCTTCCGCTTGTCCACTACATTCGTCCTTTGGATGGAAACGTGACTTGCCACTTCGTTCCTGTATTTACTTGAAGATGCCCTTTTCCCCTCAGTCCCTGAGCAATTCTATGATATCAATTGGAAAATGTTGTAACCTAATAGCGCCGACTGTTCGAGGACGAAAGGAACGAGGACATTCAGAAATGACTGGATCGTCTAACAGCATACAACCAAACGAAGGGGAGAAAAGTAAATCGTCCGTCTTGTTACACTTTTTCAAGCAGCATGCAATGAGACAGAGAATTAAAGTAAAACGGTAATAAAATTGGCCAAAATAAAAAGGACAAATTAACCCTTGGCAAGTGTAGTCACCAAAAATTGCTCTAAGACAAAAGGAAAGTAGGAAACAAACGGAGTACAGGATAATAGATGAAGGTAGATACCTGCAGACGTTACTCCCGCAGGACTCATATATTTTTCAAACGTTTTGTTAGCTGAGTTGGCCGGATGACTGTTGCCTGTTTTTTGATTCGTTTGTATTGGTTTTTTTTTTATGATTTTTTCTTACATATTTTCTCCTGCACCTCCTTGATGGTTGACTGGCGACGAACTCACGCTTGTTTGCCAAACGAACAAAGAAGATTCACAGCACGGGGATTAACATTCTACAAAATTGGAGTCGTTGAACTTTGGTCCGGTGGGTTTAGGTTACTTATGTACACACATGTGCCTCTACATGAATTTTGGTAATTACCCTTTAAGGTAAGTGGACTGCCAAACCCGACGTCAAGCTAAAAATTAAGTTGCTAAATTAGGATAGGATGCCAAGGGAGTACAATTAGAGCAAAGGATTGTTTTTTATTACCTTTAAGCCTCGCTTCTTTCTCGTGGTCAAAGAATCATGGGCTACTCATTGACTGGTCCAACCGAGTGGTAGGAGACAGGCGGATTCGACTTCATAACGGCACCACTCAAATTGGGTAATGAATAGATTTCATTCTTACTAATATTCTATTAAAAACCCAGCTGTGGCCGCTAGATTGGAAATAAAATCTGGTGGTCGGACAGATGTTAAAGATTGGTCTTTTTCCTTCTGACCCTAAAAATATATGGTGACATACTCAAAGGTCATTACAGTGAGTAAAATGTAATAAACATCGACAATAATCGATGATTCGGTTCCATGTCAATATCTCTAAAATCAATCCAGCAAGGGGCGATATCTACAGAGCTGCGAAAGCATTTAGCACAACCAACAAAAACTTAAACACTCTCAATCATGGGACCCTACATACATAATTACTCCGATTAATGTTGTCTAAATGTATTTGTCAAAAAATATCACGTACAAAAGACCCCGTGGATGTTTATAAGATATTCCCTCGAACTTTCGCAGGGGAGTTTACTGACTAAATACATAATTGAACTTAGCTTGAAGACATTGGTTAGGCAAAAGCCTAGACCCTACAAGAAGTTTGTTTGGGAAGAATTAAAAATATAGTAAACATTGACGAAACCCTTTTCATGAAAGTAGATACAGAGCTATTGAATTGTTATTAAAAGCTATCTGATTGTAGAAAAATGTAAGCAAGGTGGACATGTGGCGTTTCTAACAGATACACACACAAAAGTAAATAGTGAAGAACACCGAAAGAAAATCGAATAAGGGAATGCATCAGCCGTATACCTAGCAATAACATCGCAATTCCACATCAGTTGAGTGTATTTGAGTTTAGAAATCGAATTCGTACACGCGGCAGTGGCCCGATGTGTTGAGCATTGGTTCCATTTTTAGTGATTCTTACCGTCATAGCGTCAGTACGAATCAGACGTTCTTTTACTATCGTCGCAAACGCTATAGAGGCTTAAAGAGGCTAAACCCGGTGACGTGAAGAGTTGAATGCCTGCCCAACCGGAATTCAAAATGAGCTAAAATCGAAAAAAAAAATGGCATTGAATTTAGATTTAGTCACAAAGAAAAGAAATTCAGGCAAATTGGAAATAGAAACAAATTGGAGGCATAAGGGAATTGGATACAAGAGAAGCTTTTAATCAATTTTAGTCCCAGGCAATATGTAGTGCTCTAAAAAGCCCTACCGCCTTTTTCCCCCTTTCCTACATTCAAATCCCAGCAATAATACGCTAAAACCTAAAATCCAATCAAAACCCACAAATACCCAAACATAAACCAAAATTCACAATAAACGAATCAAGCATTCGTTTATAGCCTAACATTTGCCCCCACGGCATAATTATAACCAAAAACCGAAATTAAAAATTCACAATAAACGAATCTAATATTCGTTTACGTTTCACACTTGCCCCACTCAATCATCGAAATCCAAAAATTCAGAGATCATTATCTCTATCTGAAAATTTTCCATTGAGAAAAACAAACAGAAAACCAAAAGCAGATACACACCCACATCTGCGAAATAGTTTCGAAAGAATTCAAGAAATTGAATTCTTATCTTATGTAAACACAACATCTCACTCAGGATACCTTAAAATCGAGATTGTTGTACGAAAGTGTGTACTTTCGGGATACAATTTTCGATTTGTTTTCCTTTATAAAGGAATAGTTAAGTGATCTCCGGGCCCTCCCTCAACACAGAATCCATTTACTCTAATATACGTAAGCAACACCTCCGGTTGTTTGTTGAAAAATTTTCCCCAGATATCCTCTTCCTTTCAGAGACCTGGCTCAAACCAAATTCCCGAGTTTCCATTCCCAATTATACTTTTGTTTCTAACCCCAGAACTAATGGATCCCACGGAGGTACCGGCATCCTAATACACAAACAATTTCAATTCAGTGAAATTAGATTCACTAATATATTCAGCATTGAATACACGGCAGTTAAACTTTTTTGTGAGAACAATAAAGTGCTCGTCTTAGCATCCATTTATATTCACCCTTCACGACAACCAGATTTCCCAGATGCTGACATTTCTCAGATAATCCAACAGTCTGTTCCCGCTCCATTTATAATCGGGGGAGACTGGAATGCTCGTCATACAGCATTCAATGATAATAAATGCAACAAATATGGTCGTCAGTTGCTAGCCCTCCTCCCATCTTATCCATATACATACATTGACCCCCCATTACAGCCAACACGTGTCACTAGAACAGCCAAGTCAACAATCGACTTCTTCCTCAAGTCCGATGATGTTCACTCAGCGGGTCCACCTACAGTCTCCTTTATATCATGGTTCATGGTTCCTTCTGATCATGGTTCCGTTCATACCACGATCCAAATCCCCTCTTTCGACCCACTCTACTCGTCAAACCCTGTCCCAAACTTCACCAAAACAAATTGGAGAAAAGTCAATAGGGACATAGCGATAAGTTTCTCTGACTTATATATACCTGAAGCATCTAACTTACTCCCTATTGAAATCGATCACGCATCTTTAAGAATAGAGCAAATTCTTAAGGAGGCTCTCAGCAACAACACCCCGACAACCATTCCTCATAACTATTTAGGAAAGCCTTTGCCCAGCATCCTAACCAAATTATTGCGCCTTAAAAAGCAGCTCCGCCGTAAACTCCATACAAGATACTGCCCCTTTATTAAAAGCCAAATCCAACTCCTATCCACTCTGATAAATGAGCAGTTGAAAAAGTTCGCAGATGAAAACTACATCTCCACACTTAAAAATATCAAACCAAATCGGGATCTTTTCAAAAACATCAACCAATTAACTGGTCGTAAATATAAACCCCGAATTGATCATCTCATCAACCCAATCAGCAATAATATTGCCCAGTCCGATACGGACATAGCAAATTGCCTCGCAGAACACTTTGCAAAGATTCATGAGCAAAATAATTCTCTATCAACTCGAGTACACAGTAAACGAATACATCTCAAACAGATTATTCACATCTTTTACTCCTTTCATCGGTGAATTTAGCAACACGAACATAGCTTCACACCCCTTAGACACTACAAATTTTCTAACTGCAGACGAATTATCCGAGATCGTAAGATCAGGAAATAACAAAAAGTCAACTGGATTAGATGGAATCCCACGCCTTCTATTTAAAAGGCTACGCCCACAGAATCTACTTCCCATCCTCATTCTTCTTAATCAAATAATTAATGCATCGCACTTCCCAGAGAACTGGAAAACTGCGGTAGTAATTCCTATTAAGAAGCCCGGTAGTAGTAATAGCCCTTTCAATTATCGTCCAATATCCCTATTAAGTACATTAAGTAAGATACTGGAACGCAAGATCTACCAAAATCTTCTCTCATTTGCCAATGAGAATGCCCTCATCCCTAACTGTCAGTTCGGATTTCGTAAGCGACAATCCACATGTCATGCTCTACTAAAACTTACACACGATGTTACAACTGGTCTCCAAAACCAAAGCCCTACTGTGTGTATATCTCTCGATATTTCTAAGGCGTTTGATTGCGTCTGGATCTCAGGGCTTCTGTACAAACTGCACTCCATATTTAATCTAAACTCTCACACAACAAAGCTCTTAGCCTCTTATCTTTCTGACAGAAAATTCGTTGTGAGAATAAATTCTTCCGTCTCAGAAACCCGCAACATAACCGCGGGTGTTCCCCAAGGCTCTATTTTAGGGCCAATTTTATATCTGTTATATACCGCGGATATTCCTCAACCCGTATCTCCCAATGTTGTGATGCTGAATTATGCTGATGATACATTAATTTACTCTAGCAGCAAATTTGTTAAGGCTGCAAGAAATCGCATTAACAACTGTCTCCCTAACCTATCATCATACTTCAATAAGTGGAAAATTCACCTTAACCCAAATAAAACGCAGCTCATAGTGTTCAAGGGCAAACACGAGCACTGTACAAACAACACTAGACGCTGCCACAACAAAATTAAACTTAACCTAAACAACACTCTAATAAAACCCTCCAAAACCCTAAAATATCTGGGAATCACCTTTTCTAATAACTGGTCTTTTTCCTCCCACATTAAAAATTCCCTTCAAAAAGCCACAATTCAGCTTAATCTCTGTAGAAGAGTAATGTGGAAACCTAATAGTCTCTCTCACAAAGTCAAACTGCTCATTTACAAACAAATTATCAGGCCCACACTCACGTACGCGTGCCCATTGTGGTACCATATCACTCCCTCCCAAATGGAGAAATTACGAGTATTCGAAAGAAAATGCTTTAGGTATGTGTCTGGGTTACATCGTCGTCCTAACTCCTATAAGTACTATAGTAACGTCGAACTCTACAATACCGCTGGTATTGAGCGCCTCGATAGACGATTCCTCGAGCTATCTATCAAATTTATCGAAAACCTACAAAATAATCCCAATCCCATAATAACCTCGCTCTTAGAGAACCCTCTAGATATCAGAACTAACTACCCCAACTGTCTCCACACCAGAGCTATCTTCGCCTCAGGCAGACTGGTAAATGATTCAAACGAGATCATATACCACAACACCGAAGTTACCCCTAACCAGTTCAAATACTCTAACGTCCAACCATTTTCCAACATCCTACGTTTTTCCAACGAACAACCAGAAAGAAGTACTCTTCCTCAAACCCATAACTGACCTCATTCCACATCCTTTAATTCATAAATCCCATTAATTATAAAACTTTGTTTTGTTTATAGCTCATTTTATAATAATCAGACTAAGTTAGGATAAGTTATATTTATATTTATATTTAGGGTTAAGTTTAGATTAAGTAAAGTAAAAATAAGAAATTCCTGGTTTTCTGACCTTTTCCAGGAAGACAAAACCCTACTAAATGTATAAACACACATCTAGCCTGTAACTCTTAAAACATTGTTTGGAAAATGTATTATAATAATAATTACATGTAAGCAATTGTCACGAATTTAATTTTAAGTCACTGTATTACTTAAATGTACAAATTTTAATTATGGTTAATAAATACAGTTTAAAAAAAAAAAAAAAAAAATGATCTCCGGGCCGCAGTGTAATATCGTCCATTCTTCCTGGAGGAAGTACCCCAGAAGAAAGGCCGCAGTAAAAGATCACTATTTGTCCCGATAGGACATACTACAGAAAGGCCAGTATTTTGATGTTCCTGGAGCAAGTACCACAGGAGGACAAGTTGGTAACACTTAATAAAAGTATATATTAAACACATGTGTTTTCTGAGTTTTGACTGTTCCAACACAAAAAACTGGTGAGTAAAGTTGTGGTACCTCCACAAGGAAAAAAAACTATCCTTACAGAGTATCACCTGCTGGACCGCGAAACACAAAAACGCCGCAGGACTAAACTTAGGACGTTGCTCTTCCCTCAAGGTTTGAGGAAGCACGGCGATGCCTCTTTGTAGGACGGTTTTCTCAGGAGCGTTCCACCAAAGAGAGCATACGTCCTTTTCAGGACAAGAAGACGCGCTTCCAACCCCTACAGAACATAAAAAATATACACATCACCATCATCATCATCATCGGCACTTCAACCGGCCTTATTTATCAAGTTGTTGTATTCCAGAATACTACCCTTTATTAAATTTAACACTGATTCTCCTTACACATCCTTAAAAACTTCCCTTAACATATATTACATTCTCACTTAATACATACCATTCATAAACATTCACAATATTGCCAGTTACAGCACATTTAATAACCTGCACCTTTTTATTCATTCAAAACATAGTAACTTTGATTTTCGTCCAAATTTTATTCATGTTAAAAGTCACAGAGACCTTGTTAAAAGTTGTTTTGTTCATGTTATAATTTCCAACCAATTAAAACACAATGTTCTATAAGAAGAGGAAAAATTGTATTGTAAAGACACTTTTGCGTTCAGTTCAGTTTCAGTTTGGCAGTAGAGTTTGAATTTGAGAGTTGAAGAAGTTTGAGTTTAGATTGAGTTTAGTTTGAATTGTGATATTAAAGTAACAACCTACAGATTGTGGCGACTAACTTTTATTTCAAAAATAAACATAATAAAAAAAACTATAAACGATAATATAATCAAATGTTTAAAATGGATGGTAATATGAATTCATCGTAAAACCCTGAACCTCAGGCGTAAATAAAATATCCTTTACCAGAAGTAGACTTATAGTTCATCACATTCTGTTTCGGTCTGCCGACGAGACACTTAACGTTATTCATTTGGAAGTGTGTCTGCATCAAAGGAGACAACTAATTGCTTTCGGAGAGTACTGAAATAAGTACTTAGCAAAAGGAACAGCGAGAGTGGATAAGAGTAAGGACAAAAAGGAAAAATAAAAGGTCCCCGCTCTTCCCTCAACCGCGGAAGCACGGCGCCGGACGACAACAAAGTCCTGAGGCTTGTTAAATTTACCATAATGATTAGTTTTTTCTGGGCAAGGTCATTAGTCATGCGTCAGAGGCAATATACACATTCAGAAATAATGAAGCTTAAAGTGTCTCATATAACAAAGAAATTGAGTATTCAAAGAAACTGTATCCTTAAAGAAACTGAATGCTCAAAGACTCTGAATTTTCGACGAATTTTATTGGATACATAAAGATCGTGATACCAAAAAAAAATTAATTCGGAAAGATATTTTATCTACATTTTTACGTGCGAAAAATTTCGACAACGAAGTTTGATACGCACCGAAATTTGACTCATAACAAAATTTAGTTCACAAAAATGTTTGATCGACAACAAAGATTGATATCCAATAAATATTGATATCCCACCAACTTTCAGCTGCAACGGAGTTTGAACCACAAAGATGATCGAACATCAACAAAGTTTCATCCAAAATGAAGTTTACTTCACAATCGCATCTGAACCACTATGAAACCTGCCCAGAAACCAAGTTTAACACTTTTCAAAATTTGGCCTTAAATAAAGTTTGATCCACAAAAAAAGATTAGTCTACACTGAACTTTGAACTTCTACAAAAATTGGACATATGTTAAATTTGCCTCCTAACGATGTTTGATTTATATTAAAATTTGACCAACCAGGGAGTTCGGTCTACTATCTACGGACTATCAACGAATTTTGATTCACAATGAAGTTTGCCCAAAAGAGAGTTTAGCCGATAATGAAATTTAACCATAGACGAAGTTTGACCTAACATGAAGTTTTATCCACAACGAAGTTTAATTCTCAACGAAGTTTAATCCACAAGGAAAATTGACCCAATACGAAAGTTGACCCATAATAAAAAAAATTTAATAAGCAACAAAGTTTGAGTCGCAACAAAATCTGGCCATCAATGAAGATTGACTCAAAAAACAAAGTCTTCCCGAAAAGTATTATAGTTTGAAGCACAAGGAAGATTTACACGCTACAAAATTTGACTTACAACGTAGTTATGACTTACAAGGAAGTTTGATCCACAGCGGAATTTGGTCATTCACGAAGTTTCCCCAAAAAAAAATTTGACAAAAAAAGTCTTACCTTAACTGAAGTTTAATGCAAAACGAAATACAACCTACAATGGAGTGTGCCCCTCAACGAAGTGTGACCCACAAGGAAATTGAATCCACTACGAAATTTGATTCAGAGAGAATATTGACTCGAAACGAAATTCCACCAACCCAAAACGAAGTTGGATCCAAAATGAAGTTGAATCTAAAACGAAGTTGGATTCAAAACGAAGTTGGTTCCAAAACGAAGTTGGATCATGACGAAAGTGGATCCAAACTGAGGTTGAATCCAAATCGAAGTTGAATCAGAAACGAAGTTGGATCCAAAACGGAATGGGATCCGAAACCAATTTGGATCCAAAACGAAGTTGGACCCAAAACCAAGTTGGATATAAAACTAAGCTGGATCCAAAACGAAATTGGATAGAAAACGAACTTGGATCCAAAACGAAGTTAGATCCAGAACGAAGTTGGATCCGAAACGAATTGGATCCACATGAAGTTTGACTTACAACGCAATCTAATCCACAACGAATTTGACCCAAAACGGTTTGCGGACGGACTTTGATACCCAATGTACTTTGACCCGCGAGGATGTTTGGGCTAGAACGCGATTTGAAAAACAACGAAATTTGACCAACAATGAAATTTGATCCACAACGAATATTTACTAATAATGAAATTGAATCCTCAACGAAGTTATAACCTACAAGGAAAATAAATCCACTACAACATTTGATTCGGAGATAATATTGACTCGGAACAATATTCCATCAACGAAGTTGGATCCAAACCGAAATTGAATCCAAATCGAAGTCGGATCCAGAACGGAGTTGGATCCAAATCCAAGTTGGATCCAAAACCAAGGTCGATCTAAAACGAAATTGGATCCAAACCGAAGTTGGATCCAAAACCAAGTTGGAACCAAACCAAGTTGGACCCTAAACTAAGTTGGATCCAAAACAAAGTGTGACTCACATCGAAATTTCTCCAACGATGTTGAATCCCACCCCAATTTAGACCCAAAACTAAGTTGCATCCAAAACGAAATTTGGTCCAAAACGAAGTTGCATCTAAAACGAAGTTGGATCCCAACTGAGGTTGAATCCAAATCGAAGTCGAATCCAAAACCTAGTTGGACCCAAAGCGAAGTTGAACCCAAATCCAAGTTGGATCCAAACCAAGTTAGATCCTAAACTAAGTTGGATCCAAAACAAAGTGTGACTCACAATGAAATTTCCCCAACGAAGTTGAATCCCAGCCCAATTTAGATCCAAAACTAAGTTGCATCCAAAACGAAATTTGGTCCAAAACGAAGTTGCATCTAAAACGAAGTTGGATCCCAACTGAGGTTGAATCCAAATCGAAGTCGAATCTAAAACCTAGTTGGACCCAAAGCGAAGTTGAATCCAAATTCAAGTTGGATCCAAAACGAAGTTTGACTCAGAACGAAATTTAATCCATAACGAATTTGAGCCACAACGGAATCTTGACGCACTTCGATACCTAACGTACTTTGACTCAGGAGGGGCTTTGAGCCAGAACGAAATTTGAAAATTTGACCTACAACGGAATGTAGATGGACTTCGATACCCATCCTATTTTGTCCCACGAGGAAATTTAAACCACAACGAAATTTGACTCACAACGAATATTTAGTAATAAGGAAGGTGAATACACTACGAAATTTGATTCAGAGAGAATATTAACCGGAACGAAATATCACCATCCAAGTTGGATCCAAAACGAAATTGCATCCAAACGAAGTTTGACTCACAGCGAATTTGACCCAAAACGGAATGCGGACGCATTTCGATACCCAGTGTACTTTGACACACGAGGAAGTTTGAGCTAGAACGCGATTTGACCCACAATGAAATTTGACTCACAACGAATATTTACTCATAATGAAATTGAATCTCCAACGAAGTTATAACCCACAAGGAAGATAAATCCACTACAACATTTGATTCACTAGCCGAAAGCCTTAGTCGCTAGTGCTATTAGTTTTAAGTTACCATGTAATTTACTTGCATTGTAATAAATAATAATAATAATAATAATAACATTTGATTCGGAGAGAATATTGACTCGGAATGAAATTTCACCAACGAAGTTGGATCTTAACCGAGGTTAAATCCAAATCGAAATCGACTCCAAAACCAAGTTGGATCCTAACCGAAGTTGGGTCCAAAACCAAATTGGATCCAAACCGAAGTTGGATCCAAAACGAAGTTTGATCACAACGAAATTTCATGCACAAGGAATTTAATACACAACGGAATCTGAATGCACTTCGATACCTAACGTACTTGGACCGATAAGAAAGTTTGATCCAGAACGAAATTTGGAAATTTGTCCCACAACGCAATGCGGATGGTCTTCGATACCCAATCAACTTTGACCCACGAGGAAATTTGAACCAGAACGAAATTTAAAAAGCAATGACATTTTAAGCACAACGAAGTTATGGCCCACAGGGAAGTTTGACCCAGAACGAAGTGTAACCATCAACAATGTTGAACCACAATGAATACAGAATCAGAACCAAGTGCTCCACAGAGCAATTTTATCCGCAATGTTAGACCTCCAAAGTAATTTGACCGAAAACGAATACTGACTCATAAGAAACTTGTGATCTATAAGGTAGTTTGATCCACGATTGAACGAAGTTTGATCCTCAAAGAAATTTGGGTATGAACAAAGTTTGACCCACAGTGAATATAGACACGAAGTTTGATCCATAAGACAGTTATATTTCGCAATAAAGCAAGGATATTCAATCCCCATCGAAATTTGACCCATAACAACGTTAGGTTAACAATGTAGTTTAATCAACAAGGAATTTTAACTCACAATGGAATTTGACCCAAAACGACATTTGACTCAAAACTGTATCTGACCAAAACGAATATTGACACAATGAATATTACCTCACAACAAAGTTATAACCCGAAAGTTTGTCCAATAAGAACATTTTATACACAATTAAATTTGATCCACAACGAACTTTGAACCGGAAAAAAATATTGACTAGCAACAAAATTTGATTTACAACAAAGTTTGATCCACAATGAAGTTGGGGTCGCAAAGAGATTTCATCATCTACGACGTTGAAGCCAAAAACGAAGTTTAACTAAAAATAATGTCCTGCCACAACCGAATGTAATCCACAGTGAAAATTGATCAACAGTGAAGTTTGACCTTAAAAGAAACTTAACCCGAAAAGTAGTTATGGCCCAAAATTCACATTAAAATTTCACGCATATTGACATTGGTTTCACAACGCAGCATGACACAAAACAAAGCTTAGCGCGAGAGAATTAAACAACAATAAGGATTAAAGTTTGACCCACAATAGGCTTTAAGCCACAATGAGGACTGAAGATCAACGAAGCTTGACCCAATACGAAGTTCAACCAAAAACAAAGTTTGGTCCACAACGAAATCTAATCCGCAACTAAATCTGAACCATAACCCTTTTGGAAGTTCGGTCCTCGATGAAGTTTGATCCCCGAGAAAGTTCAGCTCACAATGAATTTTGAACGTCAATGCAACTTGACCCGCAGGGAAGTTTGGCCCTTTGCGAAGTTTGGCTCCCAATGAACTTTGATCCACAGCAAAATTTGAACAACCAAGTCTTGTTTCTGTGTCCTGAAAGGTGACCTTTGTACCTGGTCGAGACAGTACTAGAATGAGTAGTGTGTTAGAAAAGGGATCTCCACGTAACCACCCGGCAGGGCACGAATGCCATAAAAGTCTGCCAAAAGATAAGTAACAAGTCACGCTTGTGACTTCACTTCACTTCACTACTTGAATCTGATTTTTTCTTCAACAAGACGGCCCTTAAATACTATTTCCCTTATTAACACTCCCGATGCATTCCATCATATTTAGACTTCCCAATCATTACCTGAAAGCTATGTTCCTAATTTCAAAACACTTAATGCACATTTCATAGCAAATCCACAACGAGTCACTTCTCAGATGACATGTTAATACGAGTATGAACTGAAAAATTTCCGACCTAACAAAGATACAAGACATTTATTCTTAAAATTTATTTTTATTTTTCCACATAGTCTCCTTGTAACTCTACACACTTCTCCCAGCGATGGTCACATCTCTCTAACTCGTCCAATTTGTCGAAAATCTCTGCCCTCCGAGCGCAATTTTTAGATTAGGGAACAAAAAGAAGTCGCTTGGGACTAGATCTGGTGAGTGGGGTGGATGGTCAAGCAGTTCAAACCATAATTCGTGGATTTTCGCCATGGCAACCGCTGAGGTGTGAGAAGGCGCGTTGTCTTGGTGAAACAGGATTTTCTGCAAATGTGGCCGTTTTTCCGCAATTTATGACTTCAGTTGGTCAACTAAAGATGCGTAGTATGCTCCTGTAATGGTTTTTTTAAGATAATCGATTAAAATAACTCCATGACTATCCAAAAAAACAGTCGCCATCATTTTCCCAGCCGAAAAAACAGTTTTTGCCCTTTTTCGAGCTGATTCCTCCTTTTCAGTCTACTGTTTTCTCTGTATTTTTGTTGCGGATGTATAATGATATATCCAAATTTCGTCGACAGTAATTAATCGGCGCCAAAACCCTGATTTATTGCGCCTAAACTGCGCCAACAAAGCGTTGGAAATGTTCATTCGAACACGTTTTTGGTCTAACGTGAGCAAACGCGGCACCCAACGCGCGGAAAACTTTTTCATGGCTAAACCTTGATTTGATATGTGACAAACACGTTCTTTGGACATTTTCATAGCCTCTGCTATCTCATCATCATCATCATTATCGGCACTACAACCGGGAGCCGGTCTTGGGCTTATTTAGCAAGTCCTGAGGATTGTTAAATTTTCCACAATGATTTGCTTTTTTTTTTTGGGCAAGGTCATTAGTCTTGCGCCGGAGCCTATGCTATCTCCCTCACTGTAATTCGGTGGTCGTCTAGCACCATTTGGTGAACTTTAGCGATGTTATCGTCAGTTGTTGCAGTTTTTGGACGTCCCGAACGTTCACCGTCTCCCAAGCTTTCATGGCCACGTTTAAAGTTAGCTGCCCAAAATTTCACTGTGGTAAATGATGTTGCAGAGTCCCCATACACAGAGTCCAACTCATCTTTGATTTGCGTAGGCGTATTGCCTTTTAAAAACAAAAATTTAATGACAGCTCGATACTCAATTTTCTCCATTTTCATAACATCATTCACATCGACTCACTCAAACGACTGTGAAATAAAAACTAAAATCAATGATCCCTACAATAATATATATTTCCAATTGTACTGGGCAAGACACGTCTACCCTGCGTCCGGAGGTACGATCTGGTAATTAATATCCCTAAAACAAATTAAAAGTAAAATTATCATAATATCAACAAAACCGACAGATAGCAGCAACCTCAGCAGAAACAGCAGCAGTTAACCAGCAGCAGTTCCAACAGTAGTAGATCGACAAGATCAGCAGTCCACACACCCACAAGGAAGAAGAATCCACTACGAAATTTGATTCAGAGAGTATACTGACTCGGAAAGAAATTCCACCAACGAAGTTGGATCCAAGCCGAGGTTGAATCCAAAACGAAGTTGGATCCAAATGGGAGTTGGATCCAAATGAGAGTTGGATCCAAAACGAAGTTTGACTCAATGCGAGGTTAAACTTTATAGAAAATGACGAAACCCAACCCACAACAAAGTTTGACCACCAACAAGGTTTAACCTAAAACGAGGTTTAATCAAAATGAGGTTTAACCCAAAATGATCATCATCATCACCGGCACTACAACCGGGAGCCGGTCTTGGCCTTATTTAGCAAGTCCTGAGAGGCTTGTTAAATTTTCCATGATAAATTGTTTTTCCGGGCAAGGTTATTAGTCTTGCGCCATAGGCTCCCCGAGGGTGAATCAAACCTCGGTCTCCCGCGAGACAGGCAGGGATACTAACCACTATACTATCGAGAAGCTCAAACCCAAAATGATATTTAGCCCAAAACCAAGTTCAGTCCACAATAAAATTCAACCGATAACGAAATTTGACTAAACGAATTCAATTCGCAACGAAAATTGATCAACATCGAAATTTGACTCATAACGCCGTCAAATTCACAACGGAATTTGATCCGCAACAGAGTTCATCCCAAACGAAATTTAATCTACAACGAAGTTTCAGAACTAACGAAATTTGATCCATATAGACGTAAGAGTCAAAACAAAATGTATACACAATGAAATTTAACCCACAAAAGAATAGGACCTACAACAAAGTTTTACCCACAATGAAGTTTGAATCACTAGGAAGTTTGACCCATTGTTACATAATTACCCTTTCCATCTAAATTATTATGCAAATTCGCGTCATTAATCCCCTAATTTCACACATTTCATAAAAAAAAACATTCTTCCACATATAACCTGTACACATATATCTTGTGTAATCCCCTACAATAATTTTGTCCTGTTTTATATTTTGTTTGTTTAATATTCACCAATCAAAAATCTAGTTATAATATTCTTTCAAATATAATCTCTATACATTTATATCGACTTTATTTTATGGCACTAGCGCTCGTCGCGAATTTCAAAACCATTCGCGTCCTTTTATATCACAACACAAATTTACCCCCACCCTACCATTTATTGATTAATTGGATTTGGTTTCGGCTCTCGCTGGCCTGATCGAAGGAGAGAGGTATCAAGAACGCAAGACTCCCATATAAGTAGATTATCGCTGTTCTGAATGCTTTCGAGGTACTCGTATGCTAATTATAGCAAGTACTCGTCGATAGGGGTAATGGATTAAATGAATTCATTGTACCTAAATATGTGTGTGTTTATTATTCATGGCCCTCGTTTAGAGAATTTTGTAATTCTTTTGGAATAAGAATCACATTTGCGATATAGGCAATGAACGGGGCAGAAAATGTTTGAATGTACATTTTCCCTTTAAATCGTGACTATTCAAAATTGAATAGTACTGTACATATACACATACAATGGGAAGTTTGGCATTGAAACCGCTTTTGGGATGGGATTGTATTTTGTTAAGGAAAATGAAAATGTAATATGAAAAATATGATATTAAGGCGTGAGAAATGTTCTTTGTATTATGGAATGTGTATAATTAGGGTATTAAGGACGCGAATTTGCGTATTAATTTAGATGGAAATGGGGGTGGAAATTATAATTGTTAATTATGTAACACCATTACACAATTTGACGCACAATGAATATTTAGTCACAACGAAGATTTATCCAAACAAAGTTTTCCCCAGAACACAGTTTAAACTACAAGGAAGATGTTTGAGCCAGGGTAATATTAAACCCAACCGAAAGTTTAACCCACAACACAAGCCGATCCACGACGAACTTTGGCCCTCTTGGAAGTTTGGCCCTCTGTGAAGTTTAACCCACGAGGATGTTGGATCCACAACGAAGTTTGACCTTCAAAGAAAATTTACCCACAACGAAGTTATGACCCACAAGGAAGTTAAATCCACAAAAAAGTTTAATCTAAAACGTAGTTTAACCCGAAACGATATGTAGCCCAAAACGAAATTTAACTCATAACCAAACTCAACCTAGAATGAAATTCCAATTGAAATTTTCTCCTTAGCGGAGGTTAGTCCGCAATGATATTCGACCGACCAGAACGTTTGATCTATAACAAAATTAGACCAACAAAAAAATTAAACCCACATCGTAATTTCTTGGATTCACGGCGGGGTTTCACCCACAAGAAAGTTTGGGCAGCAATAAAATTTGATCATCAATGATGTTTGGCGAAAAGTGAAGTTTGATTTAAAACAACGCTTAACCCACAACGAAGTTGATCCACATCGAAGCTTGACCCAATTGTTAAAAGTCGACGCGCATAAAAATTGGATCCACAATGATATTTGGCTCAAAACAAAATTATGCTAATCAAATTAAGTTGGCATTGTAGAGACTTTGAACTTGACTTTAAAGGAAAAAGAAATTTCGAACTGATGGAAAAAGTTGAGGTTGCGTAGAAACTGAGCCCGGAATACAATTGAAATGGTAAAGAAGAGGATGTTGATAATTTGCAGTATTTGGCGGGCTTGTTACTGAGCCTAATATATCAAAAGATGTGTTGTCGGAAATAGACACATTTAGTATTCTCTCAGAGGATAGAAAAAAAGTTGTACTAATTTAAATGAATTTGAAAATCACAATGGGAGAACTGAAGTTTAAAAAGGTAAATGTTTGCCAATGTTGGCGATGTGATTTCCCCAGGAAAGACAAGGCAAGCAGCAGCAAACAAGTTTCTGGGAAGCACAACGATCAGCTGCACACCGACTACGGAAAACTACTCGACAGGAGAGAAGCGCTCAGGAAACGAGCTCAAATTTGATTCGTTTGGTCGTGTTGATTTCATCTTTCTTCTGGTTTCGCAGGTCACAGTGAATTGTACTGGGCAAAACACCAACGCCCGTTCGTCCAGAGCAGAGTCCGGCTCTGGAAGTACAATCCACCAATTTGAAAATCCAATCATCGTGGGCCGGCCAGTGCCGGATATACAGTCCACACAACAAAGGGAAGGAAAGAGGGATACGTCGCTCGAGAAAGCGCCGTTCCCAATTCCAGTTTCTTTTCTTTTCAGCAACAACCAAGATATTCCCAAAAACCATCAATTCTGAACCTGAATTTGTAGATCGACGCCAACATCTAGGGCTGGGGACGCAGGCCCCTCCCAATTTATCACAAATGACATTGAACCTGCGTTGATTCCTTAAAAATGTCTCAGTATATGAATAAGTTATTACAAGATCCTGAATCAGAAGTCAGAGCGCACTGCAGTCGAAGAGGATGAAAGTTGTAGAAAAAAATCAGCAACGAAGTTTAAAAAAAGGAAAGCGTTATATCTATATCTTTACAGGAAGACTGTACAAAGAATACATGTAAAATAGTGGATTGAGCTTACAAAGATACGATCAGAATTTTATACTGTCACAATAAGGGAAGAAACGGATGGACGAGACAAAAACCGGCGAGGTCTAATTACTTTTGTGAAATGAATGATTTAAACCTAAGAAGACGCGTTTACACTTGTGTTTGTATTAAAACGCGCTTACACTTGTATCTGTATCAGTATCAGACGATGTTATCACATACCTACGACTCTATGGAAAAACCTCTAGCGAAGGCATAGATTGACCCAAGTCGTATATGGGAAGGGCCACCTTTACTGAGATAACATATTTCCTTTCAGATATTGGTTTATTTAATAATATACTATTGTTCAAGGAGTATCGTATTAACGGCTAAGGTTTCAATGGTGGTTTGCGAAAATCTGAGTAGGAATTCTGCTTGGTCAGGTTCCGATTTCCTTGGTAAGGCGCTCGAGTGCAAAATTTCTGCACGTAACTCTAATAACCCCACATCTGAAACCACAACCATTTGCTGTCCTCAGAGTTGTTTACGTGAAACCGAGGATTGTGTCTTCACTGAGCACCGTATAACCACTCCTTCTAAACCTTAGGATAAAATAAGCCGCAAGCGTTCAAATCTCCTGACGAACCTTCCTAAAAGTCGCTTCTGATTCATGTTTTATTGAATGAGATATGCAAATACATCCCACTTTCCCCCTCTTTATAGTCGGTCAGGACTAATACTAGCCCAAGAGTAGGGTAGGTCCTTCACTATACCAAACTATGGTACAGCTCCTCTAATGATCTGGAAGAGGAGAAAAAAATTTCACTGAGGTAGTAATCCGATTATTTATTTAGCTTGCTTCATCTTTCCAAATGGGCACTACACAAAGGATTCGACGCATCGCCCAAATGCCAATCACTACGTACACACTGACCACGGCATATATGTGCTACCGGCAGTTGGTCTTTTTCACTCACTCCTTCAATTTCCCCCTTGGTATGGGTGAGTATCCATATGTCCTTTTGTTTTAACGACCCGGAACCTGTCAGTCTGTCGTTTCTGCTTGTGTAAGCCTTAGGATGCCATGCTCCACAACATCATCGATGTACAATGCAATTTTCGGGAGATTGTACTCCCCGCTCGCACATTTTTTTTGTTTTCGTTCGCCGTTCGTTACGAGGCGGGTAACAGCACAGGATCCGGATCAAGGATAATGACGACGGTAAAGATGATGATGATGATGCGCTTTGTTTTGCGCAATGGATGTAGTATGTGGAACGTTTTCGTGCTCTGGATTCCTCTTCAGCAATCCCCCCAAAAACTACATTCACTTGCCCCATGTCCGGACATCTACAACCAATGGCATTTGTGAGCTGGGATTTTGTGAGTAAAACTGGGAGTGGCTGGAAAGGCCACCATCGGGATAGATACTAGCAGGAGATCGCCCCCTCATACTGCCAGTACTCGCAAATCCTTGAAAAACGACGAAACCGAAATTTTTGTTGGGTCCCCGATGATTTTGCTTCTTTATCCATCGGAAGTCAACATTGGGGGTCCATTGATGAAGGGGCTGGTTGTCAAACCGAGGGACAGGAGCCTGGTTAAAAGTCCGACAAATAAAAATACATTTTTTTCTTCTTATATGTCGATAGATGGAGTTGCTAGTCGACACCCGAAGGAGCCCAGTTATGGTATCAAATGAGCTCGGGAATGGAACGGGTTTTACTTTAATTTGGCGCCAACTGAATTCGTGTTACAGGGAGTTTTATGTATAGCTAGCTTCTAGGGTCGGCAGAACGGAGTTCAGTTTTTTTGAGAACGCCCTTATTCGCATTTCGAATCGAGTGTCCTTGTTTAGCGGCAACAACGACAGGGTTAAATGAGTCTATTCCTTAATGATGCTCATTTATTTGGGTTACATATTGAGGTGGCATGTGTTCCTGTCATTTAATATTTTGTCTGGTTGGATACCAAAGGAAGCTAGTAGGCGACAGACAGGGGGGCAATTTTTTGTAGTATAAAACAAAATAATAAAAATGAATTTTTGCTTCCGTTGGTCTCGTTTGATGTGGTATAAAGATGGCAAGGGGATTTCGAGCTTCAAGTTTGGTAGGGTACCGAAATATTGAATCCCTGATTTAATTTGCTGACTCTGATTATTGAATAATTATAATAAGTTAAATAAGAAAAGGGGGTGTACCTAAAAGGACAGTGTTTAAATAGAACAAAGTGTTCTGAAAATGTTTTTCTCAATTAAAAGGTACACATAAGTATAAGTTACAGAAATAAAGGAAACTCCTTTTCTATAAAACAAGTTAATGAATGGCCTACCCTTATTTGTCATACACATTGGTATTTATAGATATAAAATGAGCTAAAATAGTCACGGATGAACTTGGCAAATGCAAGTATGTCAAGGTCTCCACAACCACGAATTGAAAGAGCTATACCGCAAATCTACAATAGTGAGAGTAATCAAGTCGCGAAGATTAAGATGGGCTGGACACGTGGCGCGAATGGGCAACGATAGGACCACTCATAGAATTCTTGACGGCAAGCCAACGGGAAAGAGACCGACAGGACGGCCGCGACGGAGATGGGAGGACATTGTTAGGTTGGACCTCGAGGAGATTGGATCGAATGGTCGAACGTGGAATGAGAGCGCACGGGACAGGGAACAATGGCGGAGTCGAGTCGGTGAGATCATGAACTTTCGGGTGGATTGAATCTAGGTTTTCCCTCCCGCGGTTGGTTAATCTTTTAGGCTAATCTCCTACTGATTTTATCCTTTACTGTTTCGAGTTGGCGTAGGTTACTTGTAGACTCTAGTTACCAGAGTTAATATTTCGGTCCGATACTCCCCTGACCGCATCAGGTAGTCCTTGAGAGATATTGAACTTTAGTGGTAGTTTCCCCACCACAATAATATATCTCCATTTCATCTGATATGTTCTGTAAACCCACCACACCTGTCATTTTCCAAGTCCTTTTACTCTCCCAACTCTAGCCAACTAGTTCTCATACTCATATACTCTTATACTCTTATACTCATATACTCTTATATTTACTCGTATACTGTTATACTCCTATACTCCTATACTTCCATACTCCCATACTCGTATACGGCTATACCCCCACACCCGTATACTGCAATACTCTTATACTCGTATACTATTATACCCTTATACTCGTATACTCTTATGCTCTTATACCCGCATACTCTTCTACTTTTATATTCGTATATTCTTATACTCGTATACGGTTATACTCCTACACGCTTATACTCTTACAATCGTATACTCTTATACTCTTTTACTGTTATACCATTACACTTTTACACTCGTATGCTCTTTTATACCCTTTCACTCGTATATTCTTATACTCGTATACCCGTATACTCTTTTGCCTGTATTCTCTTAAACGTATATACTCTTCTACTCGTATGCTCTTATACTCTTATATTCTTATGCCCCTATACTCATAAACGTATATACTCTTATTCTCGTATGCTCTTATTGGCTCACTCCCGCATGTTATCATGTTGTTATATTCTTGTATTCTTATATTAGGTTGGGGAAAAAGAAATCGGATATTATCCGTTTTTTTTTTCAAGACTATATTTAACTTGGTTGGGATCGTCCGATTTGGATCAAATATGCATCGTTTCGTGTCGTAATTGACATGATCCATAAATCAAGTGTAGGGAGAAATTAAAATTATACCCATCGGTTTGCATGATCTTAAACGAGAAGGGTCGTTCATATAATTAAATTGATAAATTGTTGGAGTCGTTTCCACGCAATTGCTCATGTATTGAGTAGGACTATTTTTATGATAAAGGGGCATTTAAGTTTTTGTGTCATTATTGAGTTGTACCAGATTTGGTTATCTGGTTTCTAAGACTAGTATATTTCAGATTTTGAGTATTTTTACGGGTACCGATAAATAGTTTGGTCTCATGATTAAGTGCAAAGTACTCAACGAGTGGAAATTAATAATATGTGAATCCTATTGGTGGGGGCAACCCCAGGGGTACAATGGAATATCAGAAATCCGAAGCTGATCTAGAATTCCAACCAGATACAAGTTGTACATTAGCATGTGAACGGTAAAAGAAGTAAAAAGGTTCATATTTCTAACAGCTCCCTATCGTGTATCTGAATAATATTGTAGTGCAGAGTTGCCATAGCATCTTTATCGTTTGTTATATTATAAGTTGTAAGTTTTCCTTTGATGTTTGTCTTGGATTATTTATTGAAGGCGAAATTCCATAGAGTAATCATGAACGTCGTTACAATAAAAGTGGGAATAATATCGGTTCACTCACTGTGGCTTCTGTCTGACACATTGCAAATGAGAGTGGACCAATTAAATATACAGGGGAAGTGGTTAGGGCCTATAATTAGTGAAACACTGTAGCTCTGTTATAATCTGGTATGAGACAATTCGAATCGATATTATAAAGTTTCTAGATGTGGAAGCTAAATGAAAACTGAATAGAATTTTTGAAAAAAGAAGGAAGTTCGTGTAACTACGTGTATGGAGGTTCATCTAACAACTGTGTTGTGTCGAGCGGGAGATAAATTTACTATTAGTTCCTGTTAAATGCGGCCAATAATAATAGAAATTGAACAACATTTCAGGAAAGTTCGTTGCCGTGCGAGGTGTGAGGCTATTCGTGTTCCTAGAATTCACGTAACGCATCAGAGGAGTCTTTTATCTTTTTTGTTTTATAAGAAAAATGGTTTTTGCTCAATCTTAAAATACATAGTAAATGCGTCATATCTAAATTAAAATCAAGGGAGGAGATGTACCATTTACAGATTTTGAGATGTACAGTTTTGAGAGTTGTACAATTTGTCATCGTGTGCTCAGACAGAATTAACTTTGAACGTAGGGTAATCACGGAGCCAGAAAATATCAACCTTAAAATAAAATAAGTAGCATCTTGTATACTAGTTTCTTTGGCTCATATTTGGTACTGTAGTATACTTATTATGTCATCTGTTAATTGATGAATCAGAAAGTGCCCGAAGTCCTCGGCAGCTTCTATACCAACCACACATGTTGTTTGCAGTTTTTCACAAGCAAGTACTTCCAACTAGCTTACAAGTTGTTGTCGAAATTTCTGAGACTTCGTCCCCCCTTCCAATCTAATGTATGACACCATTCAGTCATATTTCCCTTCATTGAATTGTCCTCGCTAATTAAAACTCAAAGTGAGGTCGAATATCACCTTGGTGAACTCTTTAATAGCTTTCCCATGACCGAATCAGTTTCTACTCTCCACTCCGGGCGAATCGAATTCACCAAAAGTACCGTCGTTTCTGGTTAATAAGCACTTCTAAGGCATTGTCCTTGAGCGCGGCAGACTCGAACCCGGGGTAGTTTTTAATTTGTCGGCGCATTAATGGAAACCGATTACTACCGTGCCGCATGAAACGGAAATTGATTTATTTTAATTGGAAAAATTAATTTTTACCTCCATGCTAATTGCATCCATTTCGGGTCGAGAGTCTGTCTTCGTTATTGTCGTGCCGTTGCATTGCGTCGTTTGCTGTCGATATTCTGTCCCTCTGCGCCCGTTGTTGCATACTTCGATGCTCCTCAATAAATCTTCAGACAATTGAAAAATAATGGCGATAATTGGCAGCAGCAAAAGAGGAGCACTGGACACATAGTCGTATGGATCGTCCTGTACCTTCAGCTCGACAGGGCATACAGAGGATTATCTACCTAAACAATCGATAGACCCAATGGCTGTGGCATCGATGGCGGCGTGGTCTTATTTGATATCTGAGGATCTGAGGGTACGATAGATAAACCGTATCTAGTGAAGGTTGGCAGTTAAAACATTTCAGTGTGATGCCACCACCGACGAAGAAGGAGTAGCACTACAATCACAGCGGCCCCTAAGATCGATGGCAACACAATAAAGCCTACATACAGCAATCGCTGTGCCAGTCGATCGCACTAGTTTGTATCCATGTGTGAGTTTTGTAGCAAGTTATGAGACAACAATTCCACATGAAATCTATGAACGTGATCCTATGAGATCTAGACCCACGGAAAAGAAAAGACCCTTCAGATTGCTATCTTCCCTCAATGGGCTCCGGGCTTTTGGGCTTTGGTCTAGCAAATCAACACTTGAACAATGCCCAGCAAAATGTCTGGCGGTTGGCTCTTGTACATAGGTCACAGGAGAGGGAGAGCAGCAGGTATCTTCACACGCAGCACAGTCACCGCATACAAGAAGCCAGCACCATATGACCAGGAGAGCTCATAAAATCGGTTACCACTGGACGGTGGTAATAAATAATCGACGCGCCATCTCAGATAAGGTAATTGGTCCATTATGTCGCTCCAATGGCATCTTGGCGAAATGATATCCCTTGTGCTGGCCATAATACTGGGACAGCAGGTGACATGTTACTACTACCGAGTTGCCTGCACTGTACTGCGATCCTAGGGTTATGAATTCTAAACAACGGCAAACGTGGAAGTGAACCCTCCACGTGTGAGTGGTGTATCTAGGCAATTGGTGGGACTATAAAGGCGGGCGTAAGTACATAAATTTTGATGAAACATAGCGCGAATTGCGCTTGAGATGATTCATGAGTGGATTGCCATTCTGGACGCGTTGACAGTTGGTTTGATGGACGGTATTCTAGGCGCACTTAGGGCAGGAGCACACTTCTGTGTGGGAAAGGACACGTACGGGAAAGAGTTGCATTTTAAATAGACATCAGGCAACAGATATTTTGAATTTGACTTTAATGAAGAAACCTAATCGTAAAGTTATGGTTTCACCTGTGGCAGGTACTAAGTAGGTAACGATAACGGAGGTTTATGAATTCTGTCAACACTTAGCTGCAATAGCATTTAGGTGTTAAGCCAACCAGATTTTATGATCACATTTTATGTGGATATAATGTGTAATATACTCGTAATTCGGCAAAAAAGTCATCACTCTCTTGGAAGACACTTTTACAACTCATATTTTGTCATTGGCACTTTTGACATTTGTCTGTCAGATAAGATGAGACATTACCTATTTCCAAGCGATATCTTATAATAGGGTTTTCCTGGTATGAAAAACGACAAATTTACAACATAAATGTAGACTAATACCATCCCTACCCGGCATTATGGGTAAGTTTAAAGTGAAATCAAAATAGAGTCACACAGTGTGCCAGGGCAGTCCACATGCTCAGAAAAAGTTGCGGTGTCGAAAATGGCCGTCTTGAATGATAAAAAGAGGACTGATATCGGGCTCCTCGATAGTATAGTGGTTAGTATACCCGCCTGTCACCCGGGAGACCGGGGTTCGATTCCCCGTCGGGGAGCCCCTGGCGCAAGACTAATGACCTTGCCCAGACAAAATAAATCATTATGGAAAATTTAACAAGCCTCAGGACTTGCTAAATAAGGCCAAGACCGGTTCCCGGTTGTAGTGCCGATGATGATGTTTCTAACAGATACCCGCACAATACATAACCGAATACTGAAGAACAACATAGAAAGAAGATCAAATAAGCAAAAGCATCCGCCGTATACCAAGCAATAATACAACAATTTCACATCGCCGAAAGGCAAATTATACAAATGTTAAGTAATGTTTAGCTTAGAGCGTCTGCGAAGGACCAGTAAGTTATTATATAAGATAATTAAGCTAGAATTTAAGCATTTTTTGTCTAGCCTTTGATTTAGAAATTAAGAATATAAAATGAAAAATAAAAAATGTTTTAAAAATGAAATGACAACAATTTCACATCAGTTGAGTGTACTAGAGTTTAGAAATCAAAATCGTACACGCGGCGGTGGCCTGGTGTGTTGAGCATTGTTTCAATTTTTTTATGATTCTAACCGTCATTGCGTCAGTTCGAGTCGCACGTCCTTCACTATCGTCGCAAAACGCTATAATTGGTGACCCCGGCGTGATCTGTGTACAAATAGCACACACTTTGCCATAGTAAACAGAACTCCACGACACGATCACTACTTCCGCATAGAGCATCGGCACACTCGCCTGCTCCGACGATCTCTCGGTCCTCGCTCCGTCGTTCGCACACGAAGTTGATCGTAACAAAGTTACTGAGGAGGGAGTAGTGTGACGTTTCTAACAGGTGCACACACAATATACAAGCAAATAGTAAAGAACAAGCGGAATAAAATCGAATAAGAAAAGGGATCAGTCAAGCAAGAACGTAGCAATTCCACATCAGTTGGGTGTACTTGAGTTTAAAAATCGAATTCGTATACGCGGCAATGCTCTGATGTGTTGAGCATTGTTTCAATTTTTAATGATTCTAACTGCCATAAACACAACTGGGGCACTTCAATACGATATTGCCAAACTCACGCTAGAGCGAGAAAACGTATCACGTGGCACAAGAACGCAAACGGGAAGAAGTGGTATCAAAATTCCAGAAATCAACTTAAGAGAATATAGTAGTGATATCACGAACTAAATTCAAGGAGCAGTTCGATTCACTAGTGTAGAAACGCCGAACGTCCAACATCGATCGCTTCGCATAAATAGTTTGTCCAAAGCTCCTGAGTGCCCCGAATCGAGAAGCCTTGCTACGTGATCACAAGATTTTTATCTATTGTGGAAAGCTTCGATGCGACGATCGTTCCCCTTGCAGATCGAGGCAGTATCTTATATGCAAACCCTGTCAAGGGCCTCCCCTTATGGAAATACATCCTGAATCCGCTCCGATCAGAATTGATCCTTCATCAACTAGCAGCGCTTACCGATGCCAAAATGTCCAACGCAACTTCTGGTGTGTTTCTTCCTACGGCTACTGCAAGGTTCGTAGTTAACAATTGCAACGTCCCAGTCCCCAGTTTACTAGATGAAAGCAGCGAAGCTAACTACATATCCGAAGGTCTGGTCCAGAAGCTGCGATCGCCAAAAAACCGGACACTTGTCAAAATCATCGAAGTAGGAGGAGATATTGGAACAGTGCGTTCCATTGCCAATATTAAACTAAAGCTGGATCACCCAGACGTATCAACCGTGAATATAAAAGCACTGGTTGTCAAACATGTTACCGAATCATTCCCAAGTATGTCCAGTCATATCGCCTGGAAATCCTCCTTTGACAAGCCACTGGCAGGTTCACACTTCAACAAACCAGCCCACATTCCTCTATTATTAGATGGCTAGGTATATTCTACGGTAATACGTACAGGACTGGAAAAGAAGGATAGGTTGTTACTTCAAAATAACTAACTTGGTGGATGGATCGTGTCTGGAGACACAGGAAACGAAAAAATTGGAAAACGGACCTCAGCCTTTACAATTCTCTCAGAGTTCGAGGCGAACCTAGTCGATTTGTGGGACCTGCCCGTCACTGGAGAAGATGTCGGTGAAGCCGAGGGTTCATACAGCGAAAACTTATTCATCAAAAACCACTCTCGAACCAAAGACGACCGCTATATCGTCCGAATACCTTGGAGAGTTGGCGCACAAACATAAGGAAACCCCAATCGTAATGCAATCAAATTTTATATCTGACAAGAAAGACGTTCGGAGCAAAACGTGACGAAAATGTCAAACGACTGCAATTTCGGACCTGCGTGAATGGGCTTGTGGCGTTTCTAACATATACCCACACAATACACTAGCAAATAGTAAAAAACCTCGAACGAAAATCGAATAAGAAAATGCACCAAAGCCGTATACCACAGCGATAACATAACAATTCGATATCAGTTGAGTGTACTTGAGTTCAGAAATCGAATTCATACACGCGGCCAGTAGCCTGGTGTGTTAAGCATTTGTATACGGCTCTGATGCATTTTTCGTATTCGATTTTCGTTCGGTGTTCTTCACTATTTGCTAGTGTATTGTGTGGGTATCTGTTAGAAACGCTACAAGCCCATCCACGCATGTCCGAAATTGCAGTGTGATATCTTCGGCATTATCCACCAGAATACGCAATACGAACGTACCCACACCAGCGACATACAACAAATGTTCCCACAATTCCTGATACCTCTAGCAGATCGGGAAAATTTTCGGATCCTCTGAGGCCCCAACAAATCGCAACCATTGGGTGAGTTTTGGCTGAACACTGTGACATACGGGGTGGACTGTGCACCCTGGCAAGCCATCCGAACAGTCCACCATATTCCCAATGATAACGCACCAGATCTGAAGACTAAGGACATTATTAAGAACGCTATTTACATGGATGATCGGTTTCATGGAGCTGATAGCATTAAAGAATGCCAAGAACAAATCGCTAAGATTAGCTGAACCCGAGAGGCCGGAAAGCTGTCTCTGACAAAAGGTTCATCCAATAACCCAGAGGTCCTTCACAATATAGCTAAATAAATAGGTGACAATGCATTGTGGAAATGTGCTAATGGGTTTTAGCTAGATTACCGGGAAATGGTGTCCATGGCATCGCTGGTAAGGGTATGGTATTGAATTCCTAATTGCATTTGCTTATGCTGTAGGATTGATTGGTGCCAAGAGACGCGAGATGCGTATATATGTTTTGGTTTCTTGGGTGTAGGTCGCCAGCCAATCTGGACGTTAAGAGATTTATCATACACATGGCGAAGCTGAAAAATAGACAGCGCAATGTTTATGGTCCCTGGTGAAGGTTACATAGTATGTAATCCAAATCCTTTGTTATTAGGAATTCGTCTAGGGGAATCTGCCTGGACCGAAGGTGCCAAATTGGTTTGGAATTCCTGATAAGTTGAGCAAGAAATCTTACGGGGAATTGTATGTGAAGGGATGCATGAAAGGTAAGTTATCTTTTACGGGGACTTTTAGGTTAATGATTTGATCTCTTTAATTTGTGGAACCTTTAAGACGTTAATGCAATTGCATTAGTGAAATTATGAGATTGGGTGGAAGTTATGGGGGTTTTTCAGGAAAGCGAACCGTGGGGTTTGGCGGAACCGCCACCTGCGTCCGTATACCATCCCATGGGTTGGATTCTATCAGTTATAATGCTCTTCCGGATACGTATGCAAGAGTTGTGGATACTCAGGTACGACTGGAATGACGAAATATATGAGAAAATACAGCAGAAGTTCAGCAAAATATTTGAAACCTTACTTCAACTTAGTGGTATTCGAATCCCGCACTGGATCCAAGGAACCCAGAGTACACCAATTCAGCTCATTGGATGCCTCGACGAGTACAACCGTGGTTTACAGTCGACTTTAAATTGGGGAAGCTTACACAACCCGATAAGTAGCAGCCAGAGGGCGAGTTACACCAATTAAGGCAAGAGCAAACAAAGAAAGTAAACCACGTACGATCCCGAAGATGGAGCTAGAGCCAATTGTCCTCCTAACCGAGCTTCTTAACCAAGTTCGAAGCAAGTTCCACTATCCTAATATCACAGTAAGTGTGAGGTAAGCCTAAGCTGGGCGCGTAGTAACAACAAGATCGATAACAAATTTGTCACTAAAAGAGTTACCAAAATTCGGAAAGTGATCAGTCCGGCGAACATACATTACGTCAAATCTACAGAAAATCCTGCTGACCCAGCTTCACGTGGACTAATACGCGGACATCTGGCTAGCTGTCGACTTTGGTTTGAGGGTCCAACTTGGTTAATGTATCCCCAACTTCCGTTCACTCTTTACAAGGATATGGAAGTTACTATGTGGCGTTTCTAACAGATACACACACAATATGCAAGCAAATAGTTAAGAACACCGAAAGGAAATTCGAATAAACAAAAGCCTCAGAGCCGTATACCATAGCGATAACATAACAACACCACATTAGTTGAGTGTACTTGAGTTTAGAAATCGAATTCCTACGCGCGACGGTAGCCTGATGTGTTGAGCATTGGTTTCATTTTTTAGCGATTCTAACCGACATAGCGTCAGTTCGAATCACACATTCTTCACTATCGTCGCAAACGCTATAACACACGTCTCCCGAAATATGGTTGATGAAGAAAACTTTATTGAGAGGTTTTCCTGCTTTAACCGTCTACAACGAGTAACCGCCTATTGACTTCGGTGGGGCAGAAAGAAGCAAACACGTGAGACCGCCCCAATCACCGCCGAAGAAATATCCAATGCTAAGGCAAAAATCATCCGATTTCGGGATAATCTAATATACAAGTTGATAGTCGACTTAGTTCGGAACAGGCTATTGGACCCGAACACGCCTCTCTAACCCAGTAAACGCAAAGGCGGGAGAAGCGTTGACGTTATCATGCATCGTTGCAAACAGCCAAGTTCACGGACATAACTCTACCAGTTAGCAATCCGCGACGAGCCAAAACCGGCGTTTTTCACGACATTGAGGCGCGCGGCCCTCCAATAAGACAACGCCCGCGCTGTTTTACTCCAGAGAAATTGCGCGAAGCCCGAGCAGAATTCGACTACATGCTCGAACTGGCAATTTGTCAGCCATCCGATAGTCCATGGGATAGCCCACTCCATCTCGTCAAAAAGAGCAACGGCGATTGGCGTCCATGCGGCGACTACAGGATGCTGAACGCTGTAACCACCCCGGATCGGTGCCCCAAACCACACTTGCACGACTTTTCCTACAAACTGCAAGGCTGCACAATTTTTTCAACCATCGACCTCACGAAGGCCTGTAGCGGTTCTTTAATACATTCCCAAAGAACCGTCCATCCTCTTAAATGAACCACCTTCCAAATCCACCATACCTACCAGCAATTTTGGGGCAGCGTAAGCTACCCTTCATTCTCTTTCACCTGAAAGTTAAATCTTAAGGCATGCATCACATTGAATTTTTCCGTTTATGATCCGTACCATATCTCCATCGGCTCGGCGTGTCGGCAATTATAATAGATAATTACTAGCTGGCCAGCGTAATTGTTGACATAGCTGAAGCCGATGGTTTCTTGCTACGGTTCATATCCATTTATTGCCCCAGTCCCAAGGTTCGCAACACTTGCGACCAATTTCCTTTGTCGGTTATCTACCGATCATGGGATTTGGGCACTAATATGATTGACGTTAGACAATCATAACCCAAATCAATGTCTATGTGGACATGGGCGAAGCGTGCCGTGGGAAGCTTGAATTGCGCTGGCTCCAGTACATTATGTTGCTCTACTTTGCAGCGCTGGCACTGGAGACAAGCACGGGCCCAACCGATGAGATCTTTGTTCATCCGGGGCCAAATGAATTTGCGACGGACAGCAGCGGCTGTTGCTCGGCCGCTGGGGTGGGCTGGGTTGTGGTAAACCTGGAACACGCCCTTACGAAGTTTCTCGGGAATGTAAGGTCTAGCGGTTCGAGTGGAAACATCACACCAGATTTCGCCCAAAGGGTCGCGAAGGGTAATTTTCTTAAGCTCTAGTGCCGTATCGGCAGTTAGGAGGGACTTGAGCTGTTCGTCCTCCTCTTGAGCTAGGGCAAGGTCAGTGTTATTCAAGGCGGTACGCAAATGAATCGTATCGATTCGAGAAAGGGCGTCCGCCGTGACGTTCTGTTTACCGGAGATATGCTTGATCTCCGTGGTGTATTGCCCAATGAGATCTAACTGACGTTCTTGTCGGGGGGAGGCATTTCCCGACTTCTTCCGGAACGCATAGACCAATGGCTTGTGGTCTGTTAAGATGGAGAGTGAGCGACCTTCTATCATATGACGGAAGTATTTAACAGCGCTGTAGATCGCGAGTAATTCACGGTCGTAGGCGCTGTAACGTCGCTCAGTGGGACTCAGTTTCCTTGAAAAGAAACCAAGTGGTTCCGGTCGGCCTTCAATGTCCTGTTCAAGGACGGCTCCGATTGCGGTATCCGATGCGTCGCATTGGATAGAAAGTGCCGCTCCCTCGAGGGGGTATCCGAGTAAGGTGGCATTTGCCAATTGTTCTTTGGACAGTTGGAATGCTCGATCAGAGACTTCTGTCCAATTAATGGGGCGCTTATCATTACGCTTAGCTCCTCTTAAGAACCCATTTAGGGGAGCTTGAACTTGGGCAGCGTTCTTTAGTGTTGGGCGATAGAAGTTAAGCATGCCCAAAAATCGACGAAGCTCACTCACGTTAGTAGGCCGGGGATACTTCATGAGGGCCTCCACACGGTCTGGTAGTGGGCGAATGCCCTGGTTGTCAACGACATAACCCAGATAGGTGATTTGCTCCTTGGCGTATTGGCACTTATCTGGGTTGATGACAAGACCAAATTCACGGAGGCGCTCTAGGACCTGACGTAAGTGGCGTTTATGTTCGGCATGGTCTTTGGAGGCGATGAGAATGTCATCAAGATATGCATGGCAGCAATTTAGACCACGTAAAGCCGTGTCGATATAACGTTGGAATGTCTGTGCGGCATTCCTGAGGTCGAAAGTCATCACTTTGAACTCGAAGAGTCCGAAAGGTGTAATGACTGCGGTCTTGGGGATGTCTTCAGGTGCCCCGGTGAGATCCAGGGTGGTAAAGACATTGCACCCTCGTAACTTGTACGAAAAATCCGTAGAGGCGTGCGATAGGGTATCTGTCCGGGACAGTTGCTGCGTTCAACAGTCTGTAATCGCCACATGGGCGCCACTCACCAGAACGTTTCTTCACTAAGTGAAGTGGGCTTGCCCAGGGACTGTCCGACGGTTGGCAGATACCTACTTCAATCATGTGCTCGAATTCCGCGCGCGCCGCACGTAATTTTTCGGGAGCCAGTCGACGTGGACGCTGGCTCACCGGGGGGCCACGTGTTTCTATGTGATGAAACACCGTGGCTTTGTGTCGACGCTGGTTAGGTAGAGGAATTGTTGTGCTAACAAATTCCTGTACCATGGCTTGAAACGGGTCTGTGCACTCTGTGGCCCTTGAAGTTACCGCTGAGGATGCCGACGTGGGCAAGGGGGGTGCGGTTGGAGCCACTAGTCTGTTATGGGTCGAATCGACCAACAGATTATGTGCGCCTAATAGGTCGGAACCTATCAGGGGTTCATTCACGTCCGCAATGACGAAACGCCAACTGATCGGACGTCGAAGACCCAGTTGTAGTGTCAGCTTTTTACGTCCGTACGTAAGTATGGGCGTATTATTCGCAGCTGACAATTTAAGCGCGGCGGGCACGCGGTTACGCGGAGCAAACGATCGCGGGAGGACTGAAATATCGGCGCCGATATCGACAGTAAAAGCGATATTCAGTTTAGAATCCCGGATGGTTAGGCGGTTTAATACAAAAGAGTGGCAATTGTCGGTTTCATTCTGTCCCTTAATTGGGAATAATGTGCCCAATCATGAGTGTTGTGCGCTCGTTCTTGGATTCGCCATTCAACTTGGGGTCCTTGTTTATCATTTCTTAATTCTTGCTCTTTGCCTTTCGTGTAGTCCTTTCTTAGTCGATATGTTTCGTTCGGTGTTCTTCACTATTTTTGCTTGTGAATTGTGTGTATCTGTTAGAATCGCTACAGGCCTACCGCCAAATACCGGTAGCACCCAGAGACATCCCCAAGACAGCGGTAACACCCCTTTTGGACCATTCGAGTTTAAGATAATCGCCTTCGGTCTCAGAAATGCAGCACAAACATGCGATACATCGACTCGGCACTCCGTGGGCTTGGCTTCTGCTATGCATACATCGATGACATACTCATAGCATCAAAGAACCTGACGCAACATCGCTCCCACTTAAGACAGGTTTACGAACGCCTCCGAGACTTCGGCCTGGTGATTAACCCAGACAAGTGCCAGCTCGGAGAGGCAGAAGTCAAGTATCTGGGTTACTGCATCAATGGACAAGGCGTTCGCCCATTACAAGACAGGGTGGACGCACTAATGCGATTTTCTCGCCCCACCAATGTGCGAGGACTCAGGCGTTATCTGGGCATGTTAAACTTTTATCGACCAACACTTCGAAACGCCGCTCATGACCAGGCTTCTCTCAACGAGTATCTGATTGGGGCAACGAGAAACGACAAACGACGATTACACGGAATGAGTCAGCTGATCAAGTCTTTCGCTTATCTAAAGAGCAGTTGGCTAATGCCACCGTTCTTCTTTCATCCCATCGAAGGAACCCCATTGTCCATACAGTGCGACGCTTCCGACACCGCAATTGGGGCCGTACTCGTAATTCTTGTATGAATTATAAAAGTAGGTTTCAGGGATTGGCGTATTTTTTGATTTTTGAAAGAACGACTAAATGAAATCGTGGGGATGAAATAAGGGGCGAGGCGTAGATGCAGCCAAAGAAAGGAAGAAATGCGACTGAATGCTTCGGAAAAGTCACTTGTTGTGAGACATTAATATTTGTGGACTCAAACCGCCACATGAATTTTAAAAATTACCACCGCCATGTTGAAAAAAAAAAAAACGTAACATCTTTATCACTGGTGAATGAGTTTCCTCCTCAGCACGGTTTAGGCGACAATGTACACCTTATATATTGTGCAGAGTAAAGCAGTTATCTGTAGAATGCCGTCTAATTGTACCACTCTTCATCGGGAGCTGATTATGTAAAGCAGCGGAGTTGGACATTTAACTTCACTGATATTTTAGGGTATGAAAAGAGTCATTTTGTATTGGCACGCACGCACTACTGAAAACACCAATAGTATCTTATTTGTATTTCTACGATATCGTGACCATATCGTAAATGAGTATAACCTAACCTTGATACAATTAAGATACACAGTCGACTACAGAACCAACTTGAGTAGCATAAGAAGTTTCTGAAAATCTTTTCCAAGAAACGGTACATGGTACCTTTCCAGTTTTTACCTTAATTGGTTGAACATTCCTTACATTTCAACAAGCTAGATGGCGCTTCTTGCATTGATCCTATTCTCAGAAGGATCAGTAGAATAATTTTTTTTGGTACTAGTCTCGCCTTGATTTTGATCATGTGCGGATTTCCCCAAAATATTTTTGAACCTTGTCGCGCCTTTTTGTGTCTACGGGCTTGAGCTAGAACTATTGCACTGAACGCCTTACGCAAATCCGGCATAATATCTCGGATTGACTTGTAATTGTCGGAAATGAATTAGTTCATAATCATAAAGATAGTGATGAGGACTTTTGCATTTAACAAGTACATTCTAACAGTGAAGCGGTGGAAATTGACGATAGCGGCAGAGGGTAGCAGTAACTCTGACGATAGCGTTGGCAGCACCATAACATTCGCGTTAATAAAACGCTCTTGTGGGCGCATTAACGAAGCGTAGCACTAATTATGAACAACGTCTTTTTTTCGAATGAGAACAAATTAAAAGTTCTTTTTCCTTGTGGAAATCAGTTGGGAAGTCGGTACGGAAGTTTAGTGTTTTGGAGGAGGTCCATTCGGTTCATGTTCTGCGCGTAGGGATGGACGGATTTAATTAAATAGTTTCGTGCTCAAGTGAGTTTTATTGAATTATAAACTTTATTAAGGAAAAAATTAATATGCTCATTTGGCATATCGCGATTGATGTTGAGGTTCTACGAGCACCTATGCTCCCACAGTATAATTCCAAGAGTCACTGCAGATTATGCAAATGGCCTTACTCTCGCAACTAGTTTCGCTAGCTCCCAATAGGTTGATGGTTGAATTCAAGTACCTGTCCCTCGGTAAACCAGGAGGCCTTTGGAAATCGATCTCGAACAACTTACGCATCTAGTTCTTGCATTAAGTTGACAACTTCATTGATGGTGATGGCTGTCGAGCAGGAGGACCCATGCAATCGATGTAATGGTAATGGTCGTCCTTGTTAACAAACCTGTCTGTCATATCGCTGGCTACTTGATGGGAGTCAATTTAAATTCATCTCACTGATTCTATTCGATTTCGTTGACCATAGTTTAATAGCAGTCTTCCCGGTGCCAGAGTTGTTCCCTGTGCAACAAATGAGTCTATTAAATTGGCTTCTTTTGGATTTCTTGGGATGCATGTCGTCCTTACTCAGGACAGTGATGTGATCGCAATTTATCTTGTCCGCCACTAAAAAACGAAAAGTGTTTCCTAAAAATCAATTTCCTATTTTCTATAAAGTGAACCCTAATGTGGCCCGACATTTACATACTGGCAGCGCTTGATTGCTAAGGATGTAATTACCGTCTCCGGTAGCCTTGTCCCGGCAACGGTTCGCAATTTTTCACAATATATCGACGTACTCCGCTGGTTACATGACTTGTGTTGTAGAAGATAATTTGGTCATGCAAAACGCCATCGCAACATTGTGATGTGTGTGCTGGTATCGTCTTAATTAAGCCTCACAAGATGAGGTGGTTATGGATTGTTATATGCAAAGCGCGATCACGATCATGGAGGGCTCATGATAAATGGGGAAAGTCGGCAAGGAAATTTTCTATGCTACTGAGTATAGGTCTACGAGTTTATGTTATAAATGCATCCCATACGGGAAACTCAATTGGATGGGACGGTTGAAAGGGCCGGATACATCCGGTTAGTAGAAAAATTGAGCACGAAGGCGACTTCAGTGTTTGATGGGAGTTAGAACCACAACATTTACTTGTCAGCGTTTTATATGTGGACTCTCTATCTTGTTAAGGTATGATTTTCAATGTTCATCATTGTTTTATATATGTTATTCAATATGCTATGTAAGTAAAAGTTTATGATGGTTCGAGAGACTTCTCCAGAAGGTAGGAGACAAACCAAAGAATGAAGGGTGGGGGTAGGTATAATAAAAAGTAGAAGGAGGAGCAAGCTTGACTATCTGTAACAAGCTGATATAAAGGATAAAACGAAAAATAGAAGAGAAAACCGATAAAAGTAAGACTAAGAAAAAGAACAAAACCAAAAATACCACAAAGAGAAGGACACAGAAAAATTAAAACAAAACTACAAAGAAAAGAGGAGACAAAGAAATAACAACCAGAAAGGACAAATATGTTAAGAGAAACGAAAAACCGAAAAAGAGATGAATGGGTGATCAGTAAAGATGTACAGTAAAGGAGAAAAAAGGAAGGTGACGAAAAAAATGTCAAAGAAAATAAGACAGAAAAAAGAAAACTGAAACATAAAACAAGAAAAAGAAGACAGAAAAAAGGACACGGACAATAGAAGACAGAAAGAGAAAATAGAGAAAAGGTAACAGGAACAAGAAGACAAAAATAGCATAGAAAAGACAGACAGACAAAAGTATACAAACAAAAGAAAGACAAAAAACACAAGTCAGAAAAAAAAAGAGAAACTAAATCACAAAATGGTGGCAGAGAAAAACCAAACGGAAATATGGTATGGACGACGAAAAAAAAAAACAGATACGAACGGAGACGAAAAGCTGCCAACAGAAAAAAGAAACGGAAAACACACAAAAACGGATGGTAAAAGTGAAGCAGTAAAACAAAAAACAAATATAATGGTAAAAGGCGACGACAGTATGTATGGACAAGAAACGGTATAATGAAAAAGGTGATAAGAAAAATAAAGAGCACGAGAATAAAATAGTAATGACATTGAAAAAAGAAGACACAATAAAGTTAATAGAAAAGGGAGGTAGAAAAATGAATAAAGAAAACGGAAACATATCCGGTGACTCGGAAAAGTGGGAAATAAGCGGAAGGGGAAAGAGAGGGAGACAGCAAAAAGAGATGATAAAAAGTTAAGTTAGGGGGGGGGGGGGGGGGGGGGAGAATTAAGAAACATCCAAAGGTTAAAATCAAAATGAGAGAAAATAAGTTGGAGAGTAGAATGGTAATATGAACAGGACGACGAAAAAATTGTAGAAGTAGGAAACCCGGAAAGGTCGTCCAGTAAAAGCTCTACGCGTATGCGTCTTATCTCGACATGTAACTATATGTAAGATTACTGAATTTTATAATGAAATAACCTCCTGGTATTAACCAGAATAGGTGGTGTACTTTTTTAAATTCCACTACATGATAAAAACGAATTATGAAAAGTTGACAACCAAAGGAAATGGGAAGGAAAAGTTGAAAACGGTATACAGAAATCAAAAACAAAACGTAGACTAGGAAAAAGAAATAAAAAGGAGAGGGAAAATAGTCATCAGAAAAAAGGAAGAGAGGATACAGAACACACAATAAAAACCAAACAGGTAAAAAGAAAGAAAAGACAAGTTAGGAAAAATAAGACGGGAAAAGAAGACGTAATATTATGGCAGAAAAAATTACCAGAAAAAAGACAGAAAATTGGGAACAGAAAGAGATGTAGCAAGAAAAATATAGAAAGTAGTCAACAGAAGAAAAAATACAGAAAAAAGCACAGGAAAAAGACGACCGAAAATAATGATTAAGAAACATTGCCAGAAACCAAGGGACAAGAGAAGGTACACAAGACACAAGTGTTGAGACAACACACTGAAAGGAGAAAGAATGAAAAAAAAAAAACAACAGAAAGGAGCAAAGAAAAAGGACGACAGAAAAATAATGAGTAAATGCATTGACAGAAACCAAGCGGCCAGAGAAGGTACAAAAAAAACAAAAACAAATGTTGAAAACAAAACCAAAAAACAGAGACCTTGAAAAAGAATACACTGAAAGGAAGACAAAACCAGAAAACAGAGACCTCAAAAAAGAATACACTGAAAGCAGAAATAATGAAAAACAAAAACACAGGAAAAAGACGACCGAAAAATAATGATTAAAAAACATTGCCAGAAACCCAGGGAGAAGAGAAGATACACAAGACACAAGTGTTGAGAAAACACACTGAAAGGTGAAGGAATGAAAAAAAAATAACAGAGAAGAGCAAAGAAAAAGGACGACAGAATGTAAAAACAATGACATAAACCCAGAGCCCAGAGAGGCTACACTACAAAAAAGTATTGAGAAAACAAAACCAGAAAACAGAGATCACGAAAAAGAACACACTGATAGGAGAAAGAATGGAAAAAAAACCGGAAAAAGAGCACAGGAAAAGGACAACAGAAAAATAATGAGAAAAAACAATGACAGGAACCCAGAGAAGGTACATAAAAAACAAGTGTTGAGAAAACAAAGAGCTCGAAAAAGATCGCACTAAAAGGAGAAAAAATGAAAAAAAAACAGAAAAGGTGTATGATTAAAAACAATGACAGAAACTCGGGCAAAGGAAAAATATACACATGAAAAAGGTGATAAAAAGAACAGAAAGCACGGAAGAGCAAACAGTAAGGAGATAAATCGAAGACGAGGGACTTCAGTTAACAGAAAAAAGGAGAGATAAAAACCGACAAAGAAGAGGAGACAAGTACGGGGGGAGGAAATAAGATAGAGAAGAAAGGGAAAAGGAAAGGAAAGGGGAAATAGAAAGTAGAAAACGGTAAAAAATTGACGAAAATGGAAAAAAGTGGAAAGTGGAAAGGTAGTTGAAAAGGGTAATCAAGAATGGAATGGCATGGGCCAAGGGGGAAGAAAGGAATTAGCAGACAGAAAAAGATTAACATCAAGATTGGAAAAGAGACGTTGGGTAGTGGAATGGTAACATGAAAAAGATGACTAAAAACGACAGCGAAATATGAAACAAGAAAAGGAGACAGTAACATGAAAATACGAAAAACTGACGACAGCAAAAGAATTAGAAATGAGGTGATGAAATGGATACACAGAAGAAAAAAGGCAAACCGAGACTAGGCAAAGAGAAAAAAAATCGACAAAGAAAATGGAGACAAGTACGGAGGGAGAAAAAAATGCAAAGAGAAGAAAGGGAAAAGGAAAGGGAAAGGAAAATAGAAAGCACAAAACGGTAAAAAGTTGACGAAAATAGAAAAGAGTGGAAAGTGAAAACGTAGTTGAAAAAGGTAATCAGGAATGGTATGGAAATGGGCCAAGGTGGAAAAAAGGAATTAGCAGACAGAAAAAGATTAACATCAAGATTAGAAAAGAGACGTTGGGTAGTGGAGTGGTAACATGAAAAAGATGACTAAAAAAGACAGCGAAATATGAAACAAGAAAAGGAAGACAGTAAAATGAAAATACGAAAAACTGAAGACAGCAAAAGAATTAGAAAGAAGGACATGATAGGGGCACAAAGAAGAAAGAAGGCAAACGGGGACTAGGAGAAGAGAAAGAAAAAAAAGATAGAGATTTGGATTTCAGCAGTTTACTGACAGAGATTTTCGTCAAATAAGGAGGCAATCACCTTCGGAGCAGTTATTTTGCAGAGAAAAACGCCGAGTACTATTTGGACGGGTTAGAGAGATGGGGGCATCGCTGGGAGAAGCGTGTAGAGTTACAAAGATGTTGTGGCCTTTTTCTCAGGGAGTGTGTCTCCTTCTCCTTAAAAGGACGCGGGATCTCTTTAAAAGACTGCTCCTGAGAAGGCTCGTTGCGGTCGCCACCGTGCTTCAGAGGCCTCCGGGAAGAGTGGCGACCGGTTGCTGAAAAAGAGACCTGAAATTCGGCCGAATACAACAAAAATACTTTAATTTTGGATTTTGTATATTTATTTTAATTGATTGACGTCCTTAAACGTCAGACGCCAATCTAGAGACTGATCCTCGAATACAAATCTTCATTGAGATTTGTATGGGAGAAACTGGAGAAAAGGAATGGGATATATATTCTTAGAATGTACACGTCTGGTTACAATCCAGATAGAGATAAGGATTTTAGAAATTGCGTGTATGGGAATGAAATGGATATCTTTTAACTTTGGTTTGTTTGCATATGAAGATATGCATTGTGGTTTAGTTTCGTTTTTATGACTTTCTGGGAATTGAACAATTCAATTTGTCTAACATTGGATTGAATGTTAGTTTGGGGATATCGATTAGTGATATAGAAGGTGGATGTGCATGGAGATAATAATAAAATAAAATATGTTGAGGGTAGGCAAATGGTCGGACTTCGTAGAGCACTACAAAGTAGACTATGTAGAAAAATAAAAATAAATTCTTCAGTTTACAACCGTATATATATGCATCGGCCGGGAATCGAACCCGGGCCGCCCGCGTGGCAGGCGAGCATTCTACCACTGAACCACCGATGCCGTGAGGACAATTTGAGTTTTAGTACAATATACTAATATCTGAAAAACTAAAATATTAAGGTCTAATCTGATTACACGTTATTCAATGCATTTATATAATGTTTTGTTTTTAAAATGTAAATAATGATTGATTTCTTAAAAACCGCTAGAGGGAGGGACGCGCAAGTGGCGGGGACTATGTCGTTTTTAAAAAATAAATTTGAATAAACTTTTATTACGTTAAATAAATGATCAACAAAATAACATTTGTAGTTTTATTTCTATTCATGTCTCCAATGTGCAAAAATATATGGCCCGCCCTATGTTTGGAGTTTTGTTTGGGCAGTAATGAAACAATTAGTTCTACCTGCCTAAGTCTGATTATGTGATTTAAAATATCTTTATATGTTCTCATACGGTGTGGAATTTGAGAAGAGTTTGCTTCCATGGTATTGCAAATGCGCTATTGGGCAAGCTATGCTCATCTATTTGAAAATTGCTGACGAGGTAATCCCGGGACCGGCTTTAGTCACTTTTCCGAGAAATTGTTCAGTACGTGGCTGTGGTGGGCTCTAAAGTGATCTTTTGTAGATAAGTATTGCCCATAGCCAGCCACCCCTTTCTCCCACTTTCCTTCCAGAGCTCGAATACCGCTACGGTAAAAGTGTTCATCTTTTGAGTCAATCCACGAATCAAGTCATTTTTGAAGTCTTCATATGAGCGGAACTGCTGATCAACCAGACCATGTGCCATCGAACGGAACAAGTAATAATCGGACGGCGCAATATCTGGGGAATATGCCGCGTGGAGTAGGACTTTCCATTTGAGTGTTTGTAGGTAGGTTTTAACGGCTTTGGCAACCCGGGGCCGAGCGTTGTCATGCTGTAGAATCACTTTTTCGTGCCTCTGCTCGTGTTGTATATTCATTTAACACAACACTTATCTACTTCTTGTGTCTTCCGGCTAGGTTAGGCCCTTGAGTAGGTGGCTTCCGACTAGTAGAGTCCGTAAGGTGGTAGCTTCTGGCTTTTCTGCCCGTAGGTCTGGTGTCCCCGTTGGAGGAGCGAGAGAGGATAGGCGAGGGTCCGTACTGCCTCCTTCCGTGATATGGGGTATGGCCCGAAGATTACATCCCTGGTTGGCCTTCCTCACCTGAGGGACGTTCTGTCGGGGTCTTCTCCTTTGGGACGTTTTCCTGGGACACCGATGAGCCGATGGTGCCAATTGTTGTAGTGGTGGTATTTAATAAAACGCTTTTTATTTATTTTGTTATTAGGTTTTTATTGCACACTTGTGCTGTTGCATTCTATTTGCCCCACTGGCATTCGTATTCTAATTGACTTTTACTTTTAATTAATAATATATAATTTCATTTACTTGACTTTGCCACTTCGGCTGTCTGATTCCGATTGAATTTTCTTCTAACGGAACCCCCTTTTTATATCTAAAATCTACATCCAAATTTCCATACCTTCCCACGATCATAGCTGACCTTCAGACCGCCACCCGACGCTAGTCTCAGTCAAAGGCCAAGCCAACGACGATGGGAACTACAACGTCGCACTTTTTTTGCCGCGAATCATTCTAGGGTAGTAACCATAGGCCTAATCTGACTGTAGTTCCACCCCAAGGCCATGGGAAAATTCGAATCTAATTTGCCCATAGCGAAATAGCATGCATCTGCCTGGGTGGAATCATCTTGAAGGTGATAGGGTGTTGGGTGATCATCAAGGTGATGAGAATGTTGGGTGTGGGAAATGCAAAATTGCAATTCTGAATATGCGAGTGGGAAATGGTCTGCATTTCAAGGTGATGGGAATTGGATTTGCCTATGGCAAATGGTGCGCATCGTTACTTGTGTTGCATTTCCAGGCATGTTTCAAAATGCATTGTAATTGCATGTAATGCTATATGCTTTGAACATATGCGTATGTGATACATGTAGGTATTATTATTATAATAATACATTGATTATTGGATTTTAGGATAATAATAAATTTTGATTATTGGAATTTTGCGTACAGTATACATGCGTATACATGTCATATTTACGCGAATATTAGGGTCTGAGAGTTATAGGATGTTATATGAGGGTATTGGAATTCTGCGTGTAAAACTCGTATTGTGGCCATTTCGCTCAGTGATCGGCTCAATCGCATCAATAGAAGTCGATACCGTTCCCCAGTAATGGTTTCGTTCGGTTTGAACAGTTTATAATAAATCACACCGACCTAGTCCACCAAATACACAGTATAATTCGCGGCGTGAATATTCGGCCGAACCGCCGACGTAGAACCATGACCCGTCAGTCTCCATAACTTTCTTTGCTTTGGGTTGCTGTAATGAATCCATTTTTCATCACCCGTCGCGATGCGATGAAGAAAACCCTTTCTTTTTGGCCACTGGATCAGTTGTTCACATGAGAAACGTCTCTTGGCTTCAAATCATAAGGAACCCAAGTTCCTTGCTTTTGAATCATTCCCAATGCATCCAATCGCTTGGAAATGGCTTGGTGGGTAACTCCTAATGCTGATGAAAGCTCTTTTTGCGTTTTGCATGGGTCCTCATCGAGCAATACCCCTAATTCAGCGTTTTGAAGGTTTCCTTCCTTCACATGGACGGTCGTCAACATCGAAATCACTATCTTTGAAGCGACCGAACCAATCATGGCACGTTGTTTCACTTACAGCAGCATCTCCGAAACTTTGTGGAGCTGTCGATGCGCCTTAGCCGCAATTTTCTTCGAATGAAAGAAGTAAACCAACAGTTGCCGCAAATGATGATTATTTAGCACGAAATCAGGCATTTTCACACAACCAAAAGCATATGACGTCAAAACAAAATAAGCATCTATTGACAAACAGCGGGAGCTTAGTTGCGTACCTATTATATGTTTATATAGAAGGCGACTCAGAACAAACCATAACCTCCACGCAGTCGCCGCAAGCAAAGACTCACACTGAAAGTGGCTTTCGACTAATTAATTCAAGCGCACTCTCGGTCACCCTCAAACGCAAAGGGAAGTCACAGCTGAATTGTCGACGCGGCACTACTTGGATCTCGCTCACACGTAGAACGGGAATCAACGCCGGATTTTTCCCGCCAGTTTTCTGTGGCACACACCACATGTGAGAATAATTGGCGGAAATATGACTTCACTTCGACATCAGCCTCTTCCGCGGTCGGACATCAAAGGCCGCGCAGCATACAGAGGAGACAGGTAGATATCGGCTCGGAATTGGGGAACGCAATCTCCAAATATATATTTGGGGTTCTTATCCCCAAATCGCAGGTCTGCGGTTGAAATTGCTGCTGGCGCTGGACTCTTGCTGCGGGCTCTTGGTGTGTCCATTTGCGATGGGAGCTGAATTTGAAGTGCTGAGAGACGTCCGGTCTCGGCTGCGAGCGATGTCCAAGTGGACGAGTACTCCCGCCAATTGTCCACACATGTGGTGTGTGTCAAACGAAATTGGTGGAAAAGATCCGGGGTCGGTCCTCGTTCTACGTGTGAGCGAGATCCACGTAGTACCGCCTCAACTCCACGCCAATTCAGCCGTGACTCTCCTTTGTGTGTGAGGGTGTCCGAGAGTGTGCTGACTTAATTAGTCGAAAGCCACTTTCGGTGTGAATCTTTGCTTGCGACGACTGTGTGGGGGTTGTGGTTTGTGCTAATCTGCCACATATATACTTTCTTTTGAGGACCCCGCGCTTCTCATGCGTTGCGTGCCTTTTATTCTAATCACCGTCAGATGGAGTGATGTCTAGGAAAAGGACTGAAGACGGGCATCTTATAAAATGGCGAAAGAGACAGATATATAGCGATTACGTCATAGAGCACACATGCGAATTATAGAGAAATAAAGTTAATAATAAGAAATATACAGGGTGAACAAAGTTAGTAGGATAATTAGAGAAGTGATAATCATCATCATCGGCACTACGACCGGAATCCGGTCTAGGCCTCATTTAGCAAATCTCTCTACCGGTCCCGGTTTCGAGCTGATGCCATTCAGTTTGACACTCTCAGGGTCTGGCTGTCCTGGTCTACGCCATCCCTCCATCGGAGACTCTCCCGCGCTGTCTCCTTCCATACATCTTACCACAAAGGACTTTCGGGGTATGCTTGTGGGGAGGAGAAGTATTATGCCGGACACAGGCACACGGTTCACTTCACTCCCCATCACTAATCGATAGTTCCGTCGATTGTTACGCCGAACACTAAGAGGAATCTGTCCACAGGAAATTGTCACCAGAAACAAGCGAACGTACGGATGGTAGTCCCAGGAAAAAAACGCACAGAATATCAGGTTATTGTTTTTTATTGTTAGAAAAAGCTCTTTTGTCTATCCTTGAGATTTTAATATATTGTGACGCATATGACAATCAGTACTGGAATCTTCGAGAAAATCCGAAACAAAGTACTAGATTATTTTAGGAAGTACTGGAAAACTGGAATAGAAAAGTCGAGATTATGGAACGGACGGAAACGAAACGCCGAATCAGAATGAAGGAACGGTATAAATACGTCGCACACAGACCATGGAGACGAGTCATAAGTAAGGCAGTGAAACAAGCGATACGTGCGGAAGCGAAAGTCTCGAGTAAGAAGTAGAAAGTGTTTACAAAGAAATCATTATGTGTAAGGTAAAAGGCAACGGTTGTATTACGGGCTAATAAAGTGTTGTATCGATTTATCGGCTCTTATTTATTTTAAAATAATTAATCCAGCGAACCCTAAGCTCGCTACAATATTATAAGTGAGGTGGCAATACACAAAAACAACTTTACACTTAACATATACGGAACTGTCTTTTTGACTTTATTTCTTACACTTCACATATACGACGCACCGGAATTTATTTTCTTATTTGATTGTTCGATACTACACACACGATTGACACTGACTACATTTACGGATATAAATTGTTCGATTCATCGTTGGTGATGTTTTCACTTTAACGCACAGTATTTTTCGCGACTCGGGGCTGCAGATCCGCGACTACGAGGGTGTACGCGTCCCCGTGGCGCGAAACGGGGAGCGGGAGTGGACAACGACCAATTCGGTCAGCGGATGGTAAAGGACTCAACGATATTCGATCGTTTGGGGTGAGTTTTTGGTGGTGTGGTGAAAAGGAAATGAAATTTCTTTTGACCAGTGACTAAAGGAAGGCGATCTCTGCGACGCGGTGGTATATGTGTGTGTTTGTACACATCACCGTGTTTATCGATGCGTTTAGTTAAGGATAAACTAAACCTGAAACGAGGAAAAAAAGAACAATGGTGAAACGACCTAAGGCATATTTTGGTAATGAGGGTCAGCTGTCTAAATAGCAGCCACTCATTAGATACTACAAGGGATTGCGATAATTCATGCAATAGAAATCGTATATCGTCTCTCTGCCGACTAGGAGAATCGGATTCTTTTGTTTACATATGTTTATGCTATTGAATCCGACCCGACAAAACGTGACGTCGGTGATTGTTTGAAGATTCAAACAAAGAAATATTTCCGCGAGAAGTGCTTGCAACTGAATCAATAGCTGCAAGTCCTTGGAAAGTAATTTAGATGGATACACAATGACGGTTGTGTATATCATCTGTGTCAATTATGGATGGCATCTATGGCAACGGCATGATCGAACTGCAGTGTGAATATCTACACTAACTGGAAATTCGGTTTTTGGGTCGCTAATGCAGAGATGCACTGATAATGTATGAATGCCCTTGTAGATGAAATTCATTTTAGGAATTTTATGTAATGCTTGTATGCATTAATGTCCTTGGAAAAGGAAATATTTTCAGGTGCCGATGCGATTGCATTGGCGGGAGACAATGGGAGTTGGGTTGCGGATATGGGGGGTATTTCAGGTAAATGGGCCGTGGGGTTTGGCGGAACCGCCACAGGCTCCTCTTCGCTCATTCGAGCTAGGTGTCCCACCCACCGGACTCTACCGAGCTTGATTTTTCTTACAGTATTAGCTTCAAGGTAGAGCGCGTACAACTCGTGGTTGTAGCGTCTCCGGAAACGCCCTCCATCACATACGGGGCCAACAATTCTCCTTAACGCATTCCTCTCGAACGCAGCTAAAAGTTCAGAGTGCCTTTTATTGAGCACCCAGGCCTCGGATCCATACATGAGTACTGGTAGAACCATGTTCTTGTACAGTATCAGCTTGGATGTTCTAGATAAATTTCGCAATTTAAAGAGCCTTGATAGACCATAGTAAGCTTTGTTGGATTTGATCAGCCGTTCGCGTATTTTTTCTTCCATATTGTTATCGGCTGATACTATTGACCCAAGATAGTTAAAGGATTGCCCTACTTCAAATTCGTGCTCCACTACCCTGATAGTTTGACCAACGTTAAGTCTTCTCTTCGCAGAAGTTGCCAACATGTATTTAGTTTTGCCCTCATAAATGTGCAGTCCCAGTTTTTGTGCCGCCTGCTCGATCTGGGTGAAGGAGTCCTGTACAGCTGGTTCGGATCTACCGATGACTTCGATGTCATCTGCGTAGGCAAATATCTGGCTGGACTTGGTGACAATACTCCCTCTAGTTTTAACTTCAGAGTCACGGATTGCTTTCTCCAACGCCAGGTTGAAGAGGAGGCAGCCTAGACCGTCCCCTTGTCGGAGTCCATTAAAGATGTTTATTGGTTTGGACAGCAATCCCGCTATTTTTACTTGACCAGTTACGTTGGTCATGCTCAAACTACAAAGTCGTATCAATTTGTTTGGAATGCCGAACTCTCTCATTGCATTATATAGTTCTACCCCGGCTATGATGTCGTAGGAGGTCTTAAAGTCTATAAATAGATGGTATAATGGAATCTTAAATTCCTGATATTTTTCCACCGCCTGCCTAGGGGTGAATATCTGAGCAACCGCTGATTTGCCTGGGATGAAGCCCCACTGATATTGACCAATGATGGCTTTAGCGTATGGGGCTATCCGATCTTGTAGGATAGTGGAGAGTGTCTTATAGGCGGTACTCAACAATGTTATACCCCTTTAGTTGCTGTAGACTGTGATATCTCCCTTCTTATGTATGGGATAAATTATTCCGCGACGCCAATCTTCCGGCATCTCCTCTTGCTCTCATACGTGCACCACGATCTCATGCATTGCGTGATGTAACGCTGCCTCTCCTTGTTTGATCAGCTCACCTGGTATGCTATCAGTTCCGGGGGCTTTATTTGATTCGAGCTGTCTTATGGCTTTTAATGTTTCCTCAATGCTTAGTGGCGGCAGCATTTGGTCTTGGTCTTGCATTGGTGGAGCCTCCAATTCTTCTGTGAGCTGACCATTTAGCAATTCATTAAAGTGCACTTCCCATTGCTCCAGAATGCCTTCAGGATCGGTGATCAGATTACCCTCTTTATCCTTGCAGTAAATCCAGTGTGGTGTGTACTGGGTCATACTGCGGATTATTTGGTAGAATTTCCGCGCCTGGTGCGGACCTCGCTCTCTACTTTTTTTTTCAGTCACTTTTCTTTTGTCTGTAGAGTCTGTGGGTAAGTTTAGTCGGGGCGGCGGCAAGGGTGCAAGGTTCACTAAACTTCCACAGTCTTCTCCCAAAAATTGTTCAGTAAAAGCCAAAGTTTCGAAATACCGAGCAGACACAGAAACTAAACAAATAAACTTCGGAAATCGTTTGTAAGTCTTTTATTATGTACATCAATATAGATACACAGCGGTTAATTTAGTTCACCGTCACTTAGTTGAAAGGGGAATGCAATAGTATATTGTTCCCAGATTTAAATTAGATAGCTGTTAAAATTCTACACAGCAGTCTTTACTACTCTTACACTCGGGAACACTTATCGACACAATATTTCTTAACAACTGATACTTTATATAAACGCTAAATTATGTTGCGCCTATTTATGGATTCACTGGACTCGCGTGCACAGTTTGGGGAGCGAAACTCGATTCCTCTGCTCTGCTGATAAAATTTGACTCCTTACTCCTTGGGCGAATGAAATCTGACTCCCTTGAGCTGGGAGACGCTGAGCCAACCTCGGTGAGTGGGAAGGGTTTCCAGTCATGTCATCTAAGGGGAAAGCAATTTTTCCTTCGCCCCAACGACCAATGAGAAACCGATTCGCATTCCATTGGAAGGTTCCCATAGACATCGTCCAGATAAGTTGAATGCCTTTACCTCGGAAATGTGCAAGAAAGCAATTTGCCCGGCATGCCTTTTTTATGGACCAACCGAATGTTGGATCAAGAACACGCTGAAAGATTGGCGTGTGTTTACCAATCATGATTGCAGACGAGCTGAGCCGATCGGGTTGGTATATGGTTCATGTATTATGAGCGGAATGATTTGATGATATGCTGGGGTTTTACTTTCAGGTGAAAGATGATGAAAGGTAGCTTCAGGTGAGTTAAATGGCTCGATTCAGGTAAGTTAAATGGCTTATAACGGTGAGGGGAAGGCAGGTTTATAGCGTTTTAAATAATAGTGAAGAAGAACGTGTGATTCAAACTGACGTTTTGATAGTTTGAATCACCAACAATTGAACCTAAGCGTTACCCATCAGGCTACTGGCCGTGTTTAGAATTTAATTTTTAAACTCGACTATACTCCACTGATGTGAATTGTTATGTTATCGCTACGGTATACGGCTCTGATGTATTTTCTTATTCGATTTTCGTTCGGTGTTCTTCACTATTTTGCTTGTGAATTGTGTGTGTATCTGTTAGAGACGCCACAGGTTGATTTGAAGAAATGGGTGGTTCTTAGGAATAATCAAACCAGTCACTCCGATCTCTACGACTACTGCCTAAGATGGAGTTGGCAGTACTAATGACAGTATTATTAAAGCGTGTCCATTTCTCTTCTACGCCCTGCATTCTGGCTCCAGGAGTTACTCTCCCTCTGTCGAGCTCTTCGAGGGCGAGTCTTAGCGCATGACCAAGGTTTTTAGTGGTATTCTCATTGTAAGGCAGCCGTGTTGAATCGAACCTGATCCGCGGATGCAATACGTCTCCGTAAGGCAATCCGCGCTCGGAAAACTATACCAACAAGATAGTGATCCCAGTCGACGTTGGAACCTCGGTAAGTTCGTACCCTCATCAGGCTCGAGGAGTGGCGGCGATCTATCAACACGTGGTCAATTTGGTTGCGAGTTACTCCATCAGGTCATGCCCAGGTGGCCTAGTGGATATCTTTACGCGGAAACCTGGTACTCGCAGCTACCAAGTTTTTTGATGCTGCCAGTTCGGTGACTCGCAGTCCATTGTCATTAGTGTTCTCATGCAAACTATGGGAACCTGCGTAGTACCTGAAAATCGGCTCGGACCTATTTTCGCATTCAAATCACCTAGAACGATTTTCATATCGTGTATTTGACAGGCATTGAGGGCCTGCTCGACGCTCTCGTAGTGTTCTTCCCTTTCGTTGTCAGGGGCTCCGCTGTAGGTCCGCGAACGGTTATGAGGCTTATGTTGTTAAACTTGCCACGGACGCGAAGAGTGCATAGCATTTCGTTTATTGCCTTAAAGCTGATTTTGGCAGGCTTCAGTTTTTGGCTGACTATAAAGCCTACCCCGATTGATTGAAGGCGGAACCCCCATCTTTATTTCGCTTAATGCAAGCTTAAATTAACTTAACATAAAACCTTACAGACTATCTTAAAATCTAGAGTAGCGGTTAAGATATTATTTAATTATTCAATTAAAAAAAAGGAGAAGAAATCCAGGAAGTTGAAGATTACTTGGCGATAGGGGAGGTAGGAGGCCAGGGAAGAGCGAATGTATGTGGGGGTGGTAAACGCGGCCTTTGTGCGACAGTGGATGGCATGTGTACGGACTGATACAGGGGCGGGGATTAGAGAGAGGGGGGGGGGGGGGGTGGAAAGGTGTTGGGGAGAACTAATTTGAGGGAGGGAGAGGAGAGGATTGCTAGGTAGGGGAGGGGGTTATGGAAGGGGGGGGGGGGCGATTTTAGGACTGGTTTCTTCTGAGACGTCGTTTAAGAGCGGGAGTGGAGATGTTGAAATCGAAGAAGGTTGGGAAAGCACACCCCGAGTACATTGAGAAGTGAAAATAGTAAACTTTGTCATTTCTTCGTTTACAAGTAAGGTCGTAAATGGTGTAAATAGTTGCGGTTGAATAGTGAATAAAAAAGTACATTGTTTTCAGGGAAACATATTTTTATTTGCTTTATTATGCTGCATAATAATTCTTATATATATATATCGGGTTTTCCTATAAGGACTTGACAACTTTGAATTTAATTTGTGAACGCACCCTACTACCGAAAAAAAATTGTCAAGTCCCTATAGGTAAACCCATTACATGTAAATATAATCTAGATTAATTATAGATAAAAAGAATGCACGCAGAATAACATAAACCAAATCTAATGTGTAATGTAATGTAATAAAGTGCTTGTGATGTGATGATGTGAGACCCAATAAATAAGTATAAAACGAGAAATTGGAAGATAAGATTAAGTGTTAAGAAAATAATTTTAAGTACTAATAATTTTAAGAAAATAATAGTTAAGTAAAAGAACACCAAAAGTTGAGATGTTATTAATACACGGAAAGGGGAGCTAGAATTATTTAAAGCAAAATATTTTATTAGTAAATGTTTCTTTTCTTGAGTTGCCATGTCTTGCCAACAGTTATAGTTATGATTAGCGCGTCTTAAATAAACATGTTGACTCTGACTAAAATACATTTGAAGTCGAAGAACCCGGATCAACCGATTGGAAGGCGACTATGCTAACCATTACAGCACAGATGCTCACATTTAACGAATATTTGTTCCAAAATTTAATAGTTTTTTCAAATATACTTCAAGTAAGAATGATATCGTTTGTTTAAACGATTATGACATATTTTAGATACTGTAATCAGCTTTCAGTACAGTTTTATTTAATTACTTTGGCGCTGCTCTTGAGAATCCAGTTCATTGCCAGAAATTTCACTCTATTCTGTTTAATTAACCATATAGATTATGTATATGTAGAAAAACTGCTAACAGTGACGGGCGGGAGAAAATGCAAAACCCGCTATTATTTAAATGTTTATCTTCTTGTATAATCTTTAATACTTTCTAGTAGACTAAAACATAATAAACTTTTATTTATTAGGAATATTAATAATAGATGTTGAACATGGAAGAGGAATAGTAAAATACATAATGAACAAAAATGCCCAGTGACTAACCAAAAATCTTAATAGCATATAACTCACCTGTCGGGAGAACTCAAAATTCGAAACACTGCGAAACACACTTTTCAAATAACACAATATCTTTTCACACGAAACGACCTTTCCCCTCTCACCTTTTAGTTAACCGACTTCGGACACCATTTCGTCGTTTGCATACCTAGTTTCCGTCTATCTATATCTACACCAAAAGTTTTCTTCATCCCATTGCAATTATATTCTTGCCCTAAGTAAACCAATCCACTTGCAGTCTTCCCGAGCGAATATCCAGTTCTCCATCATTAATCCATTTCCTGGAACATCTCTCGTAGGGTCACCAAACCAACCTTTATAGTTCACAAGAAGGCAAAGACAAAAAAAAAACGAAAACTCCCCGAATGTTGAATACGGACTTTGATGTCCTCTATTTGACTTTATCCAACACCACACACCTACAGAACTATCGCATTCCGTGCATCTTCGGCCGTCAAATATCCTACGCGTTTATTGAACCTGATATCCTTCGTTGTATCGCCCCAAAAAGTAAACGCCCAATTTCGCATCGTGATCCCCTAAAACAGTTGCATGCGACTAAAGCGGTAATCTCCACCATTAGTCTTACGACCTTATAGCAACTAACCATCGACATCAGTGCCAGAGCGCCTTCCTTCCTTCCTGTGAACAGTATTCCTTCTCTAAGGGATAAGCAAAGGAACAAAAATACAACTAAGATCGAAATGAAATGTTGAAAGAAAAACATTGAGGAGTAAAAGAAGAAAACGGCACCAAGACCCAAACCCAGGGCCAGGATATCAAGCTATTCAAAGCATGAAAGCTGATGGCTATGGTGCGATGTATAGGAAAGTCGAGGGTGAATCCTTGCTGATGCAAGGAAAACCAATTACCAGTAATGACTGCTGTTGCGATAAGAAAATCCTTGGCTATGCCACTATGGCCCGCAGCTTGGAACGCGTACGAAAATTTCCTGTTTCGTATCTGGCTCCATGGACGCCACCAAAAGCGATCGTTTCACAGAGGACACGCCAAGGACGAATCTTGCACACACAAGAAGCCGAATAGCTTGAGATTTATATTAAACCATTGCTCTCCTTTGGAATACTAATAACATCTATCCGATGGAGTGGGCAGTAGTTGATTACGCTCCCTAACCGAGGTCGTGCATTTTGCCCCAGCCCCCTTTCTCCCTCCGTTGGATCGTTTATGTGAAGTGCAATTCTCTTGCCTCTGCGGCACACGTATACACCAAACATCTCAGTTTTGCTGCTTCATTTGCGTGCAACTGCGTTACGTTTGCAGAATTAATGCGCGGAATATCCTTCTGTGTGTCCTTTGTTCAACTTTCATCTCCCAATCCGCACCGATGCGACCTTGTCTAAAATTTATTGATTTCCTCGGGAGCCGTTTGAGAGGGAAGTTAGCCTCTTGCCAAATATTTGCCACCACCCCCCTAAATGCCACTGCCTCCCCTATATAGCCGTCACTTGCATATGCGACAGTGGCACCTCAAAATGTCAAATGTCCTTTCGTTTACAAGAGCCAGGACCTTCTATGGAGCTCAAACTAAGACGACGAAGTAGAGGACGACGACGACGACGACGACAGCGATGACGTTGGCGATACCGATGGCGATGGCGACGCCAAAGACGACGCCGACGGATGGAATCGACTGCCGCACAAGAAATGTTCTTCCTTGGGGAAGGCATTATCCTGGAGATTGCGTTCAAAATTGGGAGTTGTTTGTGAACGAAATAAAATGCTGCGGGTGGAGTGGGATTTGCAATGAGCGACATAAGACACAGAAAAAAAGACCGCACACACTGCTTCACTGGAACGAGATAAATTGCATTTTGCGTTGCACGGATGTGTGGGTGTATACAGGAGTTTTTTCGCCCTATTCGTCCTATTCTGCTGCTACACAGTTTTTAGATTTTCCATCGATTTTCCTTTTTTCGAAGGGGAGGCCAAGGACTAGTGAGAATTTTCTGTTCGTCATCTTAAGCGGATCTACGAAGCTATTTTCGACGGATTTTTGGAGAGGACTCAACGGAAAAGGAAGAAATGCATTAAGTTGCAACGAGGTTTCCTCCGTTATCCTAGTCCCCAATTTTTTGTCCTAGTATTTTGGTTTTTTGTTTTGTTTTTTTTTTTGTATTTTGCTCATTCGTCTTGTTGTATTACTTGTAAGGAAAAATGTCAAGAAAGGTTATTGGAAGGATGGATGAGAAGAAAAATGGCCGCTTGTAATGAGTTCCACTTTGCCGTCGTCATCATCGTCTTAACCGCGGTCTTTCTCTCCTCGCCATAGTCCTTTTCCTCGCAAAGTGCAACACCCTTCAAAGTGTGTAAATTGTGAAGAGACTAAAGGTACAGATAAAGGCACTGTAGTTTGTGAAAAATATCTTCGGATTTGGGGTCTTTTCAAGCATTTTATGTCAAGTATCTCTGGACATAAGACAAGGATAATACTGGAGCTTCAACAAATTAATTGCCGAACTAAAGCTGGACGTGTGTTGTTTATTTAGCTTTACGTTGGTTGAAAGTCGAGATTTTAATTGAGGGTGTTGGTGCACTGGGGTTCACCTAAGAAGGTCAAGTACGTTGTTTTTTATGACATTGGGGTTTCTTTTGAAACTCAAATGAACCACAGGATCATGAATAAAGTATACCTCATGAGATAGAGGAGAAGGCTTTTTCTTTATGTACACACCCGAAAAGATATAATTATACCCTTATAATGAGAATGTAGAGCCACTGGCCTATGTTTGGTACAGGCTAATGCTAAGGGAACCACTAGACAGGAATGTATACAATATCACAGTATTGAGATCAAATTGTGTGTCGATCGACTGAAGAATTATACTATTTTTGTCACTGTATCCCTGCGTCAAAAAACGATTAGGTTTAAAATATCTCTAAGAATCTCATGTAGCAGAGATCACGTAACTCGTACTACATTGAAGCGAAGGTATACAGATGATATCTAACAAGGCACATCGGCCAGAGATGTTTTGAAGGAACCCAATATGCAGGCATATAGAATTTTTTCTATTTTTTATAATATCATTATCTTTACTATCTGTTACCCGTTTTGAAGCCCATCCATCCCATCATTCTGCGGACCGTTAAAAAAGCGGATGTGCTATCAAAATTACATCATCATCATCGGCACTACAACCGGGAACCGGTCTTGGCCTTATTTAGCAAGTTGTTAAAAATTGTCCATAATGTTTTTTTTTTCCGGGCAAGGTCATTAGTCTTGCGCCAGAGGCTCCCGGACGGGGAATCGATCCCGGTCTACCGCGTGGCAGGCGGGTATACTAACCACTATACTATCGAGGAGCAATCATCGTCAAGTAATCATCAAGATTACAGGTTATATTTATTTGGTAGACTAACATGACTTTAACGAACGGCTGACAGGCATTTCCTTTGCTTTGTAAGGTTGGAAGATACAGCGTCTTTTTGTATTTGAACAAAATTGTTTTCGGGCACTTTTGTGTATGCATAATCTATGGACGCAAAAATTTGCCTTAAATGTCTAAAAAATGGATGCATTCCATCTTCCGATGTACAGGGTTGAAGATGCAGGCAACGATGTATTCGGCTATATGCATCTCCTGCAGCGAAAATTCCTTTAAATAACCACATAGCCCTTTTCCAAAAAAAAAAAAACACCCACGACGATCGTATTGCATCCTCCTTATTCGTGTACCCTATCGCTTTTCTTCTGTTTTTCAAACTTAGACGCTTGCCACGCATTTTCACAACCCACCTCATGGTAAAAGTCGCATATACTACAGAACCGGTTTAAGCCTTTCGCGTCGGTACCTTATAAGCACATAAGAGAATCATGGGTCGCTCTCTATGTTTTACTACTGGTTTCCAAAGGTTTGAAGCGTATATTGATCTGTCAACTCACTGCTAACCAGATCGTTGCATGGTTTCAGATCCATTTAAAATAGCTTCCAAAGGAGTAGAATCACCGCAAGGTCCGTACCATCGTCGAATTCCTGACCAGATACAAGGTACCACAATAGAACCACCAAGGGCTGTTCTCGAGAATCGCACCGAGACTTTGCTCCATTCCACAGTTGGAACACCATTGCAAGTATTACAGACAACACCTGCCAAATTTACTCCTTGTAGCCACTCCGTCGCCCTTAATCGGATTCACTAATTCAAACGTCAAACATGAGTGTTGTATTTTGAATTTCGACGTGTTACGTGCTTAAACAACACACCAAATTATTTATGTATCCATAAAAATGCATAAGCAGACAGATCATAGATTCCAGATACCATATCTGGAAAAACTACTTGATGGCACAATAAGTAATACAAATACAAAACGTACCATTCATTAAATAAGCAAATACATGGAAACGATACAAAAAAAAATGTCTTTGTTATCATTGACCATGCATGGACACTTGTATACACATTAGTGGCTTAAGGTGATGTACGGACATGCAAAGAAATAAACAAGTACCGGCGATTAATCAGGAATGATAGTGTAAACTTTTACACGATATTACATAAACAAAGATACACGTAGCCGTAGTCGTGTATCTTGATTGAAATGAGTTATGATGGAGAACCAATCAAATTTAAAGTCATTCAGTTAACTAGGGTGGAATAAGAAATAGTTGTACAGATTTTATTAATAGCAATTAAACACTTAGTTAATTTATCCTGGAATAAAACAATCGTTGTTAATAAAAGTGTGTAGTGTGTTGTTCTTTAATTATAATGAAGATTGGTTAATTAGTACCACTAAAAGTGTGGCTGGGGAGAATGTTACGTAGATTGTAACAATTTGAGTACAGATCGCAACACAAAGGATCCGGGGACTTCCTTCTCTGGAGCCCTCATTTACCAGGTTTTTTTTTACACTAGCGCGGGCACAAAAGTAGACTTTGACGAGCGCAATCCGAGTGGATGGAGAGGAAGTGGATAAGGAAAGGCGGTATCGATGTATATTGCTCTTGAATGTCTGGACATTACAACAACAAGGGAACACATACACGTACCAGCGTTATAATGCTAATCAGGTTTAGCCGTGGCATGAAATCTATCATCATCATCATCATCGGCCACTACAACCGGGGACCGGTCTTGACCTTATTTAGCAAGTCCTAAGGCTTGTTAAATTTTCCATAATGATTTATTTTTTCTGGGCAAGGTCATTAGTCTTGCGCCAGAGGCTCCCCGACGGGGAATCGAACCCCGGTCTCCCGGGTGACAGGCGGGTATACTAACCACTATACTATCGAGGAGCATGAAATCTATACCCAAGGGAAAAGGGAAAAAAAAGTAGGCAAAAAGGAGGTACAAAACACCTTTTTCTCGACTCCGACTTGGCGGGATTTGGTCGGAGATCGATACTTACGTTTGAAGTCGTGTAGCCGTTAGGACCAACAAATTGGTCCGGCTGAAAAAACAATGGAATCCTATAGTGTTTAGAAAGTGGTGAAGAACGTGATTCGAATCCGGACCGAAAACGCTTTAACATAAAAGCACCGACGCGTCCAACATCAACGCTGTTTGAGCAGTCTTTCAGGAAATGTACAAGGTGATTGAATTGTGTATGCCTTCTACTGAATCACCTGCACCTCCGAAATGAAATTTCACTTTGGCAATCGGAGAATCCCGGTTTTACCAAAATCAGTGACGATATTCTGTTAATTGATATTAATGCCAATAGTGCGGCTAATAGGCTTTTAATTACGAGGGAAAGAATCCAGAGTATTTTTAACTCATTAAGAAGCAAAAAGTCAGTGGGAATAGATGGAGTACCTAACATCGTAATCAAGAACCTGCCCTGTTGGGGTTCTTTAAGCATTCCCGAAGAACCACCCATCGTCCTAATCCAACTCCCCGTCCCCAACCTGCAAATACCCTGCAAATGCTTGCACCAACCATAAGCGGCTTACCTGTATACGAGCAATACAAAGTTCGCTTCAACAATTCATACCTGAAACATAAGTCCACGCCAAGATTACCATCTTGCCATGGCATCATATAAATGGCAGCACTTAAACCATCTCGGTTCATCCGTCATGAACCGATCGGTTGCTATGGGCGACCACATGCCCATCAAACACACGCCAATCCTTCGGTGTGTTCTTGTTCCAACAATCCGTTGGTCCAAAGGACAAGCCATGGCAAATCGCTTGCTTATACAGCTGCAGCCGATTATCCCTGATCGGTTGCATAAGCGATCAACTGGCATCGAATTGGACGTAATCATAGTTTGTTTTCGCTAAACAATCTAGCAATGGTCACATCCCATGTTTTGTTCACTAATACAAAGCATTACACAACTCGCGCCTAACTGCCAAGAACCGAATTCTTTGCCAGTGTAAATATTCACACTGGAATTCGACCCTCGACTCGCTATGGATGCAATGCACAATTGACGTGGATAAATACACAACCGTCATTGTGTAATCACCCTGAACACCAGATCAGGTCCCACGGTATCGTTCTCCTAAGCAACCCTCGTACCATTAGCTAAAGCAAACAAACGCGTATCTTAGCGTTTGACCCCCAAAATAGCGTTTCTGTTGACATAATACTCAGAAACCTAATTCTGCATCAACGAATCGCTACTTTAAATAGCAACATTTTTTCGGCCGCTATACGAGCGACCATCTAGTTGCACAGCTGACCTATTTGAATTCAAATATCGTTAGACGGTTTTGGTTGTCGTTTTTCCTTATTCGACTGCAGCCGATATATGAAATACTGTTCTTCCCCATGTGCAGGCCCTCTTCCTGTTTGGGTGCATCTTGAATAGTGATATCCGCGCGAAACAACATCTAGAATCGTTACCAGAGTCAGATAGTAACCTTTGAACCACGCACACGTACTGGGGACGTTGCGTGAGTCAAAATTCATCCCTAGTTGGAGTAAGTACGCACCACCGGAGTCGTGAGTCTAAAATCGAAGAATAGCAGTGAGCGTTGAGTTTGTTTTATTTGATAGTCATCATTTTTGTGAACGGTGGACAAAAATGAAAGTCGAGGTATTTGTGACAAAAATAAAAATTGAGACATCTTGCTAAAACAATACGTGCGTGTCCTTCGGTGTCTCGAATATATCCAAGTTTACAAATTAACATGTTCCCTGTGCCGTCACCCATTTGCAACATCAGTTTGTGTTTAAAGTTACGACGATCTAGGACGTTTCTAGAACAGTTCAGTGGTTTTACAATTATTTATTGTCTTAGAATACGCCGAACATATAATAACAAACGTGTGATCACAGACCATTCGAAAACAATTAATGTGCAAAGAGAAAAATGTAAAATAAGCAATAAAAGTCCAGAGTTTAATCAGTGCGTTTCATTTGTTTTCTCTTTTCTCGGGTGAACTTTGTTTCTTTTTCGCAGCGTGTAGTAGGTGGTGTTTGTATTGAATCCGCGTCCATGTTGATGCACAAGTACAAACCGCCACAGCCCCCAATGGCGATAGATATATACACGGTCCTGTTTAACAATGCCTTGAACAATGCATATTATCCCGCGCGTTGGAAAACGGCTATCATTCAGCCCATCTCTAAAAAGGGCAAAGAATGTACAAACCCAATGAACATGCGTTCGATAAGTTTACTCCCAAGCATCAGTAAAGTATTCGAGAATGTCATAAACAAAGCTTTGCTTAAATGGCTTGATGACAACAACATTATTCCAAATAACCATTTTGGCTTTAGGATGGGTCATGAAACCACACATGCCGCAGCTAACATCATTTCATTTTTCATTTTTACAACATTTTTTTATTTTCTTTTTATCTTCCTAGTTTCTAAATTGTGGGATATCGTGTATTATTCATCATCATCATCGGCACTACAACCGGGAACCGGTCTTGGCCTTATTTAGCAAGTCCTGAGGCTTGTTAAATTTTCCATAATGTTTTGTTTTTTTTTCCGGGCAAGGTCATTAGTCTTGCGCCGGAGGCTCCCCGACGAGGAATCGAACCCCGGTCTCCCGTGTGACAGGCGGGTATACTAACCATTATACTATCGAGGAGCCCTGTGTATTATTTAACGCGTTGTTAAACAGAATTGCGTATATGTCCATTGTTAATAGTAGTAGATACTTGAGTACGATATTTGGTACTCAATATATTCCCTGTGTCTTTTTATATCTTAATGAGTCGAAGATACCCTGGATCTCCCAAGCCCTTCTATTGGTATTAATAGCATTTGCCAAATTATCGTCATTGAATCCGGTAAAACCGAGATTCTCTAATTGCCAATTTGAAATTTCATTTCGTAGGCGCGGAGATCGGATCGAATGGTCAAGCGTGGAAGGAGAGTGCCCAGGACAGGGAACGATGGCGAAGCCGAGTCGGTGAGGTCATGAACTTCCGGGTTCCTTCAGGCCAATAAATAATAATAATAATAATAATAATTTCGAAGGCCCAAGTGATTCACTAGAACTCTGTTTTCCAAGTCGTAGTTTCGATGGATGCTTTCGTTTACCTTGTACATTTCCTAGAAGACAGCTCCCACACTGTTCGCCTTTTTTAAGACGTCTTCTATCACGAAGAGCTCATTACTGAGAATAGCGTTCTTTGCGTCTAAGCCTATGTTGATTACCATTTGTCTGTTTTCGTCATTACGTGGTAAGTGGAGAGACTGAATCTCATTTCTCCTGAATATCTTATTATTGCGTGGGAACGTGTTCGGGTTGTTAGATTTTGTAGCCCGCATTCTGTTGTTCCAATACAAATTTGTTGCTAATCTATAATTAGCATTTACTAATTGTTGGAGGTTTTTTAACCGGGATTTCAGTGATATTACCTCCTAGTCGTGTCTGTCAGTAAACTGTCTGCATAATTGTTTTAGTTTTGTTAGCAGTCTGCTTTTTTCTTGTGAAATGCATTTATTGTTGTGTCCTTATACAAGTTCATATTGTCCGGTTCTGTTGTTTTAGGAATTGTTTTGTCCATTGTTCGTTTTACAGTTTCGTCCATTTGTTGAATGTATTTACCGATTTCGTCATTCGTCAGGTTTCTGTTTGTTGGCAGGTCGATATTGTTTGGACGGAGTTCTTTTGTTAACGATATGGTGCTTCGTGGCTATCGCATTGCCCTGTAGTTGTAGGGTTGTGGGATCACGAATTACTCTAGATCTGCCACTTCGTTCGGAAGCTTTATTGGGGCCGTAAATGCACAGTGGTCGTATTCAATTGTCCGTGAACAGTTTGTGTTATGTCTGTTGGTGTTTAATAGTCTCAGTCGTGTGTCAATAAGCAGGATATAGAGATAGGATCTACCTCTAAAGAACGATGGATATTCCGTAGCTATAAGGTCAGTTTTATATTCTACGTGATGTTGATCTAACCAGCTGTCCAGTTGATTTCCTCCACTGATGTTTCCCCAATCTTTATGTTTGGCGTTCATGTCTCCGCCTATAATAAGTAGTTTTTATCCAGTTGAAGTTGAAAGCATCGAAAGAGAGTCTCAAGTTCTGCTATAAAGATATTATACTGATGTTCCTCGGGTGTCAAAACTGAGATCGCATACATCTCCCTTCCTTGTTGAAGTGGCATGCGTACGATGCATGCTTCAAGCACCCGGAACCTGCGCACTTCTCCACTATATATGACTTTGTGTTGGAGTCCTTTTCTAATAAAGATGCCAACACCTCCCCCTTGTGAGGAATTGGGGCGGTCTCTTCATAAAATATTGTGACGCATATGATAATCAGTACTAGAATATTCTAGAAAGTCCAAAACAAAGTACTAGAATATTCTAGAAAGTACTGGAAAACTGGAGACTACGAGCAGTAGAAAATTCGAGGCTATGGGGCGGACGGAAACGAAACACCGAATCAGAATGAGGAAACGGTATAAATCCGTCGCACGCAGATCAGGAAAGAAGTAAGAAGTAAGCAGTAAGCAGTAATGAGTCAAAGACGCGATAAGTACGGAAGCGATAAGTACGGAAGCGATAAGTAAAGAAGCGAAGTATCAAGAAACGGTTGTTATTAACAAACTAATAAAGTGTTTACAAAGAGAATCGATTTAACGGCTCTTATTTATTAAAATAATTAATTCAGCAAACTCTAAGCTCGCTACAATTGGTGTCAGAAGTGGGATTAATTATTGGTGAAGTGAATAAGTCTGTGAAAGTGTGTTGTGACGATGTCAGATCGACTTTTGGAGGATCTTCGCGTTCCTGAGCTGAAGAAGGAACTTCAGGACCGGAATCTGGATAGCAGAGGACAGAAGCAAATTCTTCGACAGCGTCTGCAAGCAGCAATGTAGGAAGAGGGTATTGATGTTGACAAGTATGTTTTTACGATTGGGCCAGACTGTCCGGGTGGAGAAGAAACACCGAGTCAAGATGGTGCCAATGAAACGGAGAAGAGTTCGCCACAGTTGGACATTTGGGAGATGCTCAGGATGATGATGACAAAATTGGACGCGCAAGCTACAACTATTAATACAAAATTGCACTCGCACGCTACAGATATTAATTCAAAATTCAACGCCCAAAATTCAATATCCGACGCACAAGCTGCAGATTTGAATGCAAAATTGGATGCCCAAATGCAGTGGATGATATGTAATTTTCAACACTTTAAGGAAGAAATTCAGTCAAATATTCGAAACGATGTAGAAAATCTGGATCTAAAAAACGACGCGAATAGAAAAGAGACTTCAGTGTGTTGAGAGAAATAAGACATCGCCTAGCAATCAACACGACTACAAAGATACAAGGACGCAACCGCCAACCTTCGATAGCACGGCCCCCTCTCCGTATTTATACGCCAGTTTGACGCCGCGGCCAATTATAATAAGTAGTCGAATGAGCAAAAGTCAGCATCACTAATCTTGTCACTCCGCGGGGCGCTGCAGAATTGCTACAAACCATACCAGCAGAGAAGCACACAGATTTCCCAGCAATAATACCACAAAACCTAAAATCAATCAAAACCCAAAAAAAAAGCCAAACATGATCCAAAATTCGTAATAAACGCACCAAACATCAGTTTATCGCTTAACATTTGCCCCCACGGCATAATTGAATCCAAAATCCAAATTAGAATCAAAATTCACAATAACGAATCAAATATTCGTTTATCGTTTCACATTTGCCCCACGGCATCAGCAAAATTCAAAATCCAGAAATCGTTAACTCTATCTGGAAAAATTCCACCAAATTAAACAAACAGAAAGCCGAATCCCTTTACATATCCACATCTGCACAATAGTTTCATAAGAATTCAAGAAACTGTATTCTTATCTTAAGTAAACACTGAGCATCTCACTCAGGATACAAAAATCGAGATTCTTGTAAGAAACTGTGCATTTTTGAGATACAAATCTCGATTTGGTTTCCTCTATAAAGGAATAGTAGAGTGATCTCGAAGCCGCAGTATAATATTATTCATTGTCCCTGAAGGGAGTACACCACGAGCGAAGCCGCACTAGAATGTCGCGCAGTGTACCTGAAGGAAGTGCCCAGGAGAACTGTTTATAAAAGAAATAAACACTTGTATATACCAAAGGAAAAAAGCGAGCCTTTCATTTATCTAACAACTGGTGAGTAAAGCTGTGATACCTCCACAAAAGACACTCTTTTAGATTCGGAGTATCACCTGCCCCCACGGAAACCTGCGGAGACGAGGACTGAGGTCGAACTAAAAAAACGGCAGGACCAAACTAAGGACGTTGCTCTTCCCTCAGGATCTGAGGAAGTACTGCGACGACCCCCTTGTAGTACGTTTTTCAGGAGCGGTCTAAAGAGATCCCTCATCCTTTTCAGGACAAGGAGACACGCTCCCTGAAACGAACCTACTACAAGAAGACGACTAATGAAATACTGGCGTTCGCATTGGCATATGAATCTGCTAAACTGGCTACCAGGAGTACATATAGAGTCCGAGAAATGTCCATCCAGGACTGTTCCTGCGAAGTATCTAGAGACGGTTGTTATTAACAAACTAATAAAGTGTTTACAAAGAGAATCGATTTAACGGCTCTTATTTATTAAAATAATTAATCCAGCGAACCCTAAGCTCGCTACAATATCATAGTTTTTGTGCCAAAGTTAATGCCTTTGGTTTAAGTTAGTTTCTCCGGGCAGAAGCACGCCAGGGCTTTCGTCTTGCAACAGATTAAAAGGAGTGGTATTTCTCTCGGTTCTTATAAGTGAATTTACATTCGCAACAAGAGCTTTAATTGATCTTTTCGTTAAAGCGACTTTTCATTTAGACTGAGCAAGTGCGAGCAGATCTGGTTTATTTGACTTTGCAACTGTGTCATCTGTCTCTGTATATTGAGCAATATTGTGAACATGTCTGCTTATGATGTTGTTTTAGTATGTGCCGAAGTATTTGTGGGTATCACTGTAGGAGCTTGTGTTAGGGTTCCCTCGCCTCTCGCTATTTGGGGGTAAGACTGTTTTGGGGTAACAGTCATTGATCTTGTGTGGTTTGTCTCAGTTTTACTTTCTTATTTCTCGGTATTTAGGACAACCTCGGTAGTTAGCCGGGTGTCCCTCATTCCGACATACTGCACATTTTAAAAGGGTTTTGTCTTCCACCCTTTCTTTACCCAAAGGGCGCTTGTGGCGGTTTCTGCTAGTGCGTCAAGACGGACGCTGGTTCAACAGAAACACCACCGATATTACGCTGAAAATGTTCACACAAATAAAACATACTGCTTGATTGTCACTTAAAAACTACTTTTTATTTCTCAATATTCAATAGTTTGTATTACACAGGTTAACTTTTCTTTAATTTTCGTTATTTCACAATTCGCATTGCTTGCGCGAAGCCTTTTCAGTTCAAATAAATGGTACGGGTGCGGATGCTACCGTGCAATTAATTGATGTTAAAACTGAACGAGATTAGTGCCAATCTGTATCTCTGACATCCAACCGCTCTGCGATACTGTCTAATTAAAACTCGAAATTAACTTGAATAAAAACGCAACCTCTCTGCGACACTGTCTAATTAAAACTTGAATTACTCGAACGCGTGTGCACCCAACTGGGGGTGAAATCTTCAAACTGAAGGAAATCCGACACGCAACGTATCCGATACGTGTGCGTGGTTCCACGGGTAGGATCTGACTCCTCGAGACGTTGGCTCGATCATACGGCCAGTCTCATCTAGGGTGGGTTTTCCTGTTTTGGTGAATAACGATTTTCCTCCGCTATCTATCCGACAGCCAATGAGAACGCGATTTATAAGTGGGCTGTCTGTACCTTGGGGGTGAGGAGAGCGAAAGATGCGTTGGAGAAGAAAAAGAGGAAAACCGATGAGCGGCTGTTCAAATAAATGAACATGCACAGAGGCTGAAAGAATTGCTATCGTAAACGATTGGATAAACAATCCCACAGGCCAGCGCTGAAATGAATTTTTCTGTGGTGTTAAGTCAACGGAAAATTTGTTCACGATGGCCAGGGCTACGATGGATATTTGTTTGATTTAGGAAACGGATCGTGAGACACGACCATTGATATGATTGTTTGGATAACAATTATGGTCGTGTCCAACTCGATCGATCATGGGAAATTTCGCTTGCAGATGTGCAAGCAAGCAACTTGCCAGGCTTGTCTTTTGGACCAACGGATTCTTGGAAAAAGTAAACACAGAAGGATTGCTGTGTGTTTGATGAACATGGTTGCCGGACCAGAGGAACCGATCGGGTTCCTAAATGGTCCGTGAGAGATGAATCGAAATGGTTTTGGATGACTTGATATCGTTTGATGCCATGGCAAGATGATGACCTTGCCGTGGACTCATATTTCAGGTTAGAAATTGTTTATGGTGAGCTTTGTACTGCTCGTATACATTTAAGAGAAAATGCTTGGTAATGTATTACAGGTTGAGAATGGGGAGTTGTAGAAGGTAAATGGGTGGTTCTTTGGGTAGGTTGGAAGAACCCCCACACACGCCTCTGCATTATGATCCTGACCTCATTTCACGCAACGATGCTGCATGCCAAAACTTTTGGCAGCGGACGCATTGAAGAATGTTTCTGGCTTTTTTTAGTGTGTCCACTTTGCTCGTCCAAGACTGTTATTTTTCATTTTATTATTTGGTGTTAACTGTACCAGGAAGAAGGGTAGCTTCCGGTTCTCCCCTGTAGATTGGACTGTGGTGAAGAGTTTGACCATACAAAATTCAAGATCATCGTAATTTAGCTCTCGCTGCATTTTCAATATCTCCGGTTCAGTTTCAGGGTTGTGGGAGTTTAAGTTATTATGTCATGACACGGGCACAAATTGACTGAAACCCCCAACGATGTTCCGCCGAAAATTGTTCGCAAAAATATCCAAAAAATCAAGGAAGGAAAAATAAAACACTAGAGCACTGGTTTCGTTGTTAATTGTGTTTTGGTTGATTTGTCTTTTGGGTTCGGAAATTTACACTTTACTTTTAATTTCGATTTATACAAAAACGATTTTGTTCCAATGGACATGTGATCCTTGCCTTGAGTTACACTAGGGAATTTAATTTTTATTTTATTTGTCTTTTGGTTTTCTCTTAGAAACAACTGGTGTTACGACACGTGAACATTTAATTTTGATTTATACAAAAACAATTTTGTTCCAATGGACAGATGATCCTTGCTTTGAAGTTACACCAGGGAATTTAAATTTTATTTGACTCTCGGTTATTACGCGACTCTGGTATGTACACACTCCACCGGGGATGAAACTTGCCTATCACACATGTGTGCTCTTAAAAGTGTCATGAATGACTGATCCCAATCAGGGATGAAAATTGTCTTTAGCCAGGCGGTCAACCAACCGAGATCATACTCCATCTCTGCTCTCTCATTCTCCCTGCCCATCGAAGTGAATAAACTCTTTTAGTTAATTCGATGTGTCGATGGAAAAGAGAGAAGGCGAGAACCGAAACGAAAAACGAAATGATCCCGGGGATGATTTTACTTCCCATGTATTGAAGCAAAATCAATGGTGTCCAAGTGACCTATTTCGGATATCGTGGTGATCTCAGAGTGCAATGTACTCTGAAAAGAAATGGGATGGAAATTGTTTGCAGCTATTCACCTGACTAAAGAGATCATTGATCCCCAGCGAATAGAGCGTCTGGGGGCAGTCAAAGGGGCGCTACATCGGCTAGGGAAATATGATCGTGGGAACCAAACTGAGGAATCCGGTAATTACCCCAGCCGTTGCACGATGATGCAACCGCGTCGTTTGGTCAGACTTGGCTGTCCTAACCAAGATGACATCGATAATAGTGTTGCATTGGTTTGGATTTTCTCTGTTAGTTTCTTGGAAGTTTGAATAATGCCATCCAAACCGAATACCTGTGGACGAAAACATTATTCAGATGCTCGGCCACTGACAAATGTGTGAATATTTTTTTACTTGTTTTGTAATTCACAGTTAATTGATGCAAAGTGTGTGACAATTTTATCAATGATGCATCGCTCCAGCTTTGCCATGGAGTATGGTTTTTAGTCACCCGACAAAAAAAAAAAAAAAATAAAAATAAATAAATAAATAAATAAATAATACTAATAATAAAATAGATAGTTTCGATCTTCTAGGAGAAATGATCGTTGTTGGTGTTAATTCCGAATTCGATCGTTAAGCAGAAACCTCACTTACTGAGAAAAGTTAATTACTTATGAATAAATAATTATTTATGATGGTAGAGCAGCCGCGGTTTGATATAGATGTCAGACTCAGAGTAGGAATCGCCCCTTAAGCCACGAATGTTGCATTGGTGGCCGCGAAACTCTGGTATTACTGCAACGGTTCAACACAGAAAACCAATACCATGTGGATGCGTAAAAGCGACTATTGGTCGTATGAGCTGATCCACAGAATCAATGCAGAACTTCCGTTATAAATTTTCCGTTACAAATATGGCATCACTCTCACACCATAAACCTACTGACGACAAGAAATTATTCGAGAGTGTTTTTGATAGAAGGATACTTCAGACATGCGAAAAAGGAGAAAGAAGGAAAAAAAAAAGAAAAGAGGAAAAAAATGTTAGGAATGGGGAGTTTTTTTGGCACTGCATTTCACGCGCGTGTATTTTCCCTTTCCCCACCTGCACTGGAGTGTTTATTCTGGATTCCATATTAAACCAATCACACGAAACGTTAAATGCAACTAATATTCGGGTAGTCGTTTGCAACACAGCTGATTTCCGTGGTGGCCGGAAACCGATTCGCACGCTTTGTGCTACAACAGCAATGTTTAAATTGCTACTTGGGCGCTGCAGATCAAAACGTCGTTAATTTCACAGAGTATTTCACACTGCAGAGAATTCATTTCATGTTGAACACAAAACTTTTAACTGAACATCGAACTGCTTCACCAAACTGTTCACCATTGCGAAAATGTGCTCTTCAATAAGTGGAGTATCCGGAATAGTGTATTATTTCATTTTTGTGATAACGTAGAATCTCCATTTCGTCTTTCAAGAAGCGACAGCTAAATTTCGATGGCTTACAAGTTGTACTTCTAATTCGAAAGCTTTGTATGAGTTGAACAGAATTGCGATATAAGAGAAATACTTTGGTATGGCTGCAATCGCATCCACATTACATTAATGACCGACAATAAAAAAAACACCCCTACGTGGAAAGCGTCTCTTCAATCACAGAAACACATTGGTTTTCAATCAAATCCAATACTTTCGGAACAATACTATAAGACATAGTACTTCCTTAGTGTTTTCCCCGGATACTCTAGTTTTTGTATACCACATATATAACCGGAATTTTGTAAATTGTTTCCGGTCTCTTAAACTTACCATTAAGACTCCCCTACAAAAGTGAGAGAAAAAAATAATCATCTGACTATGCAACAGAACCCACGTTATATTGCACATATCTCAGGGGGTACTCATACGACTCTTGCTATATCACTTCACCTGAATTCTCCACCCAACCTTTATGCTTTTTCATAATATTCCCATCGTTCCCTCTATGACCGTACAAAAAAGCCCCGAATCAATTTGGTCCGAGGATACCAGTTCATCATTTGAAAGCCGAAACTAGATTTAAATTGAATTCTCGGTTTAGCTGGCACAACTTATTTCGACATCAGCCCCAAGACGCCACAAGGCATATACTCTTTATGCGATTCAGAGTCAGCGAAACCAATGGGCAAGAAAGTCATCACTCTGACCCTGTCCACCTGGAGCCGAATAAAGACTAAAAGGCAGCGTTAATTACGAAACTAAAATCCATTCAGCGGTCAACAGATTTATGGCAACTTGCCATCAGCGGAATTCCCAGATACGCTCCAGCGGCCACTCTCGCTTCGTTTGCGTCTCCAATTCCATCAATTACAATTTTAGCACGAAACTGAAACCAATTTCCTCTAACACATCATTAATTTAATCAGCTACAGACTCTTCCGCAGAAGCACTCTGACCTTTGTAGAATAATGCACCCGGACTAGAGTCGGTACAAAAGCTAAAGGTACTTCACTGGTCCCCTGTTGTACTCCACACTACAAGCATACTTTTAATTTTCGATCGCGAACCGTATGCATTGTAGTTTTACAACCGCGTATAATTTCGTCAGCTTAAAACTCTGAACACACCATACAATACATACACATGTATAGAACGGCAACGTGAACTCATAGATCACAACTTGTCCGAGTTATCGGTTCATCTCCGATACACGCTGCAGCAGCAGTTACAGGGCTGTACACCATCATCACCAATTGCATCTGGTCAACTGAACGTACTAAAGTTTCTTGCATCCTTTGCTTGCTTCTCATCATGGCCTCTGCCTCAATGTCTATTAAGTAATTGGAATGCAATGACCTGGGACAGCGACTGCGATTGTATACGCCAATGCGAAGGCGAACGCAAACGCATGCAGGTGAACACGATCATACGACCAACGATCCTTTCGCTATCACAACACCAACCGATCATTTTACGCATCATATCAAATCGAGCGGAGAATCACGCCGTAAATACGGGACGGTGCTCGACGAACCTGAATCCGTCTGTTCTCCCCTGTCCCACTTAGCTATGCCGGGAATTGTGTTCAACGTTTTCCGATTTGTTGCGCACTGTCAGATTGTATCGATCAGTGGAGGCCAGAAGACGCACAGACATTCAAGTGATCGGTACAGGACCTGGCAAATGAATAGGACATTCCTTTCCAATCTGGTCGGGCAGGGGTCCGATGCGGCCCGATCAACAACGGTCCGATTGCCGGGTAATAAAATTACGCAAATGAGAAAATGAGAATTTGATTTTTATTACCTGCGGGAGAGCGCAACACAGTCAGCGGTGCATTTTCTGGGGCTCATCGCGATCGATTCATACCCACGGGACTGGCAGCACTTTGTGTGTCCAATTATTGTGATTGGCTATGAATGAATGGTACCTTAGCGGTTTCAATTGGAATTTATGGAAATTTTATTGATTTTTCGGCACCACGATACACCAGGCAACCTTACCTAACACCAATGGTATCGTCTGTTTGGATTGACGCGATCGATGACAAAATCAGCCTTCAAACGGGCATTATTATGCTAATGGCGACATTTTAAAACTGACCAGTGCTTACCCTATGGTGGCTTATCGATATTGTGACAACTAACTTTTGAAAGACTTGTGAGGCCATTCGATGCAGCAGCAAAATTTTACGGATATATTGCATATGCTGCAACGGACTGATTAGGCACATCAATTAGGCAATCAGGAAATTGGCGAAACATATTGCAATTGAAAATATCAATTCAACCAAATCTATTAAGAAGAAATTGGATTAGGAAAATATAACGGGGTTCACAAGTCATGGTGAGTTGCGATATCCTCAATTGAGTTCCAAGTGCAGGAGGGAATTGTATTTGCTTTACTTCATCGCTTTTGGGGTGAAAGTTCGGTTTGTTTTATTTGTAATCGATATGATACAGTGTAATGACATTACATTCAAAGGGATCAGAATTACCAATAACAAATATACTTTAAGGTAGTTAGATAATGAGACACCCTGTGAGTAGGGCGTCAGAATACACTCACAGCTAGGCCGGCTTGTCGTAAGAGGCGACTAAAGGCCGAGTGGTAGGTGGGGACCTAACGCCCTGTCGCCCGGTGAAATACCACCCCATCAAGCTTTCGGCTCTGTAAATGGTTGGGAAAAATCCCTCGTCTTTCGGGGCTTGGCGAGAAAAGGTGTGTTTAGGTGGTAGTAGGTCGCAAGGTGAGATTGTGGCGGTTCCACCAAACCCCACTGTTACTTACCTGAAGAACCCCCATAACTTCGATCCAACCTCCTGCAATCGCATTAGCACCTTAGATGCTTTACGCATCTAGGTTATCAAATTTATAATCTAAAAGTCCCTGTAAAAGAATTCTTACCTTTCATGCATCTCTTCGCAAACAAATTCCCTACAAGAATTCTTTCCATTGTACAGGGGCATAAAACCAAAACCTATTCGCTACCTTCGGTTGCCAGGCAAATTCCAACCTTCCCACACCTGCACCGCAATCTCCCCGCAGCAAAAACATTTCCTTCCCAAGGATAATTAATGCTTTCAATACATTATTTGGAAATGCCTGTAAAGAATTTTTCCTACAAGGGGATTCATACATGTATCAATGCATCTCTGCATTAGCGACCAAGAACCGAATTCCCAATTAGTGTAGATATTCACACTAGTGTTCGACCCTGGCCTCGCCATAGATGCCAGGCACAATTGACACAGATGGTATACACAACCATCATTGTGTGACCATCTAAATTACTTTCCAAAGACTTGCAACTATTGATTCAGCTGCAAGCAGTTCTCTCGGATATACTTCTTTGTTTGAATCTTCAAACAATCACCAACATCGCGCTTAGCCGCCGGATTGGATTCAATATCATAAACATATGCAAACAAAAGAATCCGATCCCCCCAGTCGGCAGAGATACGATATACGATCTCCATTATCTCAATCACTTTTAGCATCTAATGAGTGGCTGCTATTTACTCAGCTGACCCTCATTACCGGACGATGCATTAGGTCGCTACTTCCTTTGATCGGCATCCCTTGTCTAGGCTTCGTTCGCTTTGACCTGCAAGCGTTAGCCAACAATCTGATCTCAACGATCGACTTCACACACACCACAACAGGACCTCACCAGTGAGATCCTCCTTCCTCGTTTTCACCACGAGAAGAACACTTTCTCTCTCGGGGAAACTCACCCCATTAGCGAGTCGGCTCTATACGAGCCGTTTATCGCGCAGTCCTTTACCATCATCCGACCAAGGCGGTCAGCCTGTCTCCCACTCCCCGCCGCGCAGCGGAGAAGAGTAAATATCACGAAGTCAAGTGTAAGCAAGAACTTTTAACTTAAATCTTGTTACTGAAATTACATGGGTCGCGGATAAAGTAACAAACAAGTGGATGTACAGAGTTGTCCAGAGTCGCTGAGTTTAAATATAAAAACAGTGGGCATTAATTAGAAACATGCGAATTCACAAATTAACCTTAATTCGAATTACAAACACAATATGGTAGTCAACGTACAGATTAATAAAGAGAACTTTAAATATGTTATAAAGATTTGTAGTGTTTCATTTAACTTGTTGCCTGCGGACGCTGAGTTGAGATGCCTGGTTGCTTTTCTTTTCTTTCGATTGAACAGTGCGTTTTCTTTCGTTGTGTTGCTTGCTCTTGGAGAACGATCAGCAGCGGAACGGCGTTGGGGGGTTGTGGGGACGAGGTAGAACCCTCACCCATAGTGGCGTCCCGACATCGCTCCCAACAAGACCACCCAGTCGACATCATATGGTTGAGGGTCGTGCTGAGGAATTCCGTTAAATTTCTTTGTTGACTTTACCACTCTCCGAATAACCGGTCTAGGCAGCTTCGCCATGTATGGAAGTATGGGGCCGCTAACTGGGACGATTTGAGAGATTTCTTCGCATCGTTTCCATGGTCCAAGGTGTACTTCGGAATTTCCGATGTTAACGCTTGCGCGGAGTCGGTATCAGAGATTATTCTTCGGGGGTGGAGATGTATATTCCACATTCCATCAAACGAAGTTCGTCTGATAAACCTTGGTTTGACAAAAAATGCGAGCTGATTACAGTGGCAAAAAATAGAGCTTTTAAGCAATGGCGCTCCAATCCCACCGATGTTAACAGAAAAACTTTTGTTAGAATCAGAAACGCGTGCAACCAGGCGATTGATACCGCGAAGAAGGCTCACAACGACAAGGTGATCCATAAGCTCCTTCGGTGCTCAACTGGTTCGCGCTCCTTCTGGTCAATGGCAAAAGCTGTCAGCGGTAACTTTGGATCCTCCTCTTTCCCTCCATTGGTGACAGACAGCGCGACGTTAGTCACGAATCCAAAGGATAAAGGTAATGTGTTCGCGAATTTATTTTCCGCGAATTCAAACCTCGATCCCGGCGTTTTGGAGCCACCTGCGATCGCGCCGGTACGGTCTTCGACGCGGGATGTAAGATTTCGCCCGCGCACTACTCAGCGCATTCTACGTGAACTGGATTGTAGGAAGGCAACCGGTCCGGACGGAATACCAGCAATAGTCCTTAAGAACTGTGCTCCAGAACTATCGCCGGTTCTTGGTAGACTCTTCCGCTTATCTTATGCACGGAGGACCTTTCCTACCTGCTGGAAAATCGCTCGAGTTCACCCAATCCCAAAGACGGGAAAAAAGTGGCTCCCACAAAATTACCGTCCGATAGCATTACTGTCTATTTTATCTAAGGTAATGGAAAAAGTCATCAATTCAGAGTTAGTTAAGTATTTGGAGTGCAACGGACTTCTGAATGATCGTCAATACGGATTCCGTGGCAGGCGGTCCATGGGAGACCTCATGACACTTATAACCGATATATGAACATCTGCGATTAAACGGCATGGTGAGTCAAGGGCGCTCGCATTGGATATCTCCAAGGCTTTTCACCGTGTCTGGCACGGGACATTGCTGAGCAAACTTCGTTCATATGGACTTTCCCAACAGCTTTGCGACTGGACGGGGAGCTTCCTCGAGAATCGATCGATCCGGGTTGTTGTGGACGGCGAGTGTTCGGATCTGTATCCTGTTAATTCAGGGGTGCCCCAAGGTCCTATTTTGGCTCCAACCCCGTTCTTGCTTCACATAAATCATTTGTTGGAGACAACGGATAACAAAGTCTTCAGTTTTGCGGATGATAGTACGTTTGTTTCCTCCTTTTCGAGTGTTCGGCCGATTGGTGCATCTGCGTCGCATCAGCTGAGGTGTAGACAGATTGACTCTCTGAATCAGGATCTAGATAGGGATCTGCAGTGGGGAACGGCCAATCTCGTCAACTTCAATGCAGCGAAGACACAATATACAACATTCACCAAGTAAAGTGGATCATCGGTTCCACAGCTGATGATGAATGGCCGGCCGCTCGAGGCTGAGGAAAGTTTGAAATTGCTCGGCGTCACGGTCTGTGGGAATGTATCATGGCATAAACACGTCTCGAGTATCGCCAAATCAGCCTCAGGAAAACTGAGCTATCTTTTTAGAGCCAAGAAATATTTCACTCCGGCCCAACTTGTTCTTCTCTATAAATCCTTAATTAGATCCGCGCTCGAATATTGCTCTCATGCTTGGAGCTCGGCTCCTAAACATACCCTCGACCTACTTGAGAGCATACAGAGACGAGCTATCCGCCTGATCGGGGACTCGGCGCTGACGTCGGAACTACAGTCGATATCACATCGAAGGCGCGGCCGACCTCTGTCTGTTTTACAGATATTATCACGGGTACTGTTCTTCGGAGACTCTTAGTATTGTTCCCCGCAATTCAGCTTATATGCGCTCCACAAGACAATCCGACGGATCGCACCCGTTTGTGGTTCGCTTCCCGACGGCGCGAACATCCCTGCATCAGAACTCGTTCCGTTACAGAGCGGGGAAGCTGTGGAACAGTCCCTTCCCACTCGAGTGTTCCGGAGCGTTACAACCTGGAACTGTTCAGAAAGAACTGCAACAGTTATTTGATGGTATCTCGGGGCGCCCACTCGGCGCTATAGGTTCGCCTCTCCCGAGAGAAGTTTAATAAAAAAAACAAATAAAAAAAATGTTGTACTCTCAAATAAAGTTAAATAAAAAGTTTGAACTATTAAGCCTTGTGTGTTTTACTGCTTGTGGACGTCCTTGGTCGAGATTCACTATGTTTGTCTCGTTGTTCGAACAGCGGAGTGTTGTGGAGCTTCTGTTGTACTTTTATCCTGTCGTTGTATCCGGAACTATTTACAGTGGAATTATGAATTCTTCCCCACAAGATACCACCCAGTCACGCTGTACATTCCGCGATATCGTCGACAGAAATCTTCGACGGTGTTTCGTATATATGACTGACGGCCCGGACTGACACTGAGATAAGTCATGATGGTACCTCCTGATATAAAGAATTCCGGAGGTAAATTAGTCTCCCATTCGGATCACCGGGGGGGACTACGTCAGGGGGAACATCATGCAGATATTATGATAAATAACCGAACTTTATGAGGTTCGTCATCGCATAATCGGGCTCGTTCTCGATTCGTCAACTTATTCGACATACCTTCGTTGCTCAGGATACGACTTACATTCGAGATTCCGTTTTAAGGGCGGAGTATGCGTCTTCGCGCGGTCCGATCTGCCTTGCCAGAGGATGGTGGCTATGGAACCCAATAACATGGACATCATATGGTTGAGGGTCGTGCTGAGGAATTCTGTTAAATTTCTTTGTTGTCTTTACCACTCCCCGAATGACGTTCGACCGGCGACATTTTTCGAACATCTTTCACATACCGTCGACTGGATACAGATCAACCACTCAGCTTCTTTAGTACCGTATCATCACCAAATTAAACATTTGAAATGCAGAAATTCAACTCCTCAGTTTAAGAGTTTCACATTTGTCAATTGTCACATACCATTTGTCAATTGTCACATACCATTTCTGATCTCAGCCTCATTCCTCATTTTGATTAGATTGTCATAAATGATAGTGATTATCTATTCTGGAAAATAATATCGTGGTCATAAGCTAACGAAACTGTTATCTCATGTCTTCACATTAATGAACTGATTTAATTACTTATTTATTTATTTGTTTGTTTTGTGATTTTGTTTTTGTTTATTTATTATTACTATTTATTATTATTTACAAATATAACAACAATAATTTAACCCAATTGGGAATAATTAGACAGGGTCATAACTGAAGAGAGCTACTTTCAGTTTATTAACTTTGGTAGTTCAACTAGAAATGCAATATACAGTAATTATTAAATAACTTTTAAATTTTTTATTATTAAACGAAATAAAACATAAACAATTACCAAACCTAGTAGTTGAAAGATTATAAATGTCTGCGTCGGTGGTGTAATGGTTAGCATAGTCGCCTTCCAAGTGGTTGATCGGGTTCGATTCCCGGCCGACGCAGTATTAGTAAATTTATCCTTATACATGAGTGCCCTGAAAAGCTTCCGACCCAACAAAGATACAAGATATTTTTTCTTAAAATTTATTTTAATGTTGCTACATAGGCTCCTTGTAACTCTACACACTTCTCCCAGCGATGCTCCCATCTCTCTAACCCATCCAAATAGTACTCGGCGTTTTTCTCTGCAATAACTGCCCAGGAAGGTGATTGCCTCCTCATTTGATGAAAATCCTTCCTCTACGAGCGCAATTTTTAGATTAGGGAACAAAAAGAAGGTTATAATAGGTTAGGTTATTGTTTTTTGATGGGAAAAACTTCTGAACAATTGCAATGGTTGCAGAAATGTTATCTGACATCAGCTCCTTCAAGAACAACAGTCTATCGGTGGTCGCTCTGGAAGCCCGAAAGAAGCTACGGATGCGGAAATCGTGAAGCAAGTGCATTGAATCGTTTTGACTGATGGTAAAGTGAAGTTGCGCAGGTTAAAGGTCGTGGACATCTCAAAAGAACGAGCGGGATACATTTTTCACGATCTTTGGGAGATGAAAAAAGCTATCTATCAGATTGGTGCCGCGTTTGCTGACTGTCGACTAAAAACAGCAGCGCGATTCTACGGCCGGTTTGAGGTTGTTGCAGTGTGACTGTGACGATTTGTGACTGTAACGTTATATTTTTTGGAGAATTTTAAGCTTACCCTTTAATGGGGGGGCGGGGGTCGAAGTGTGGGGCTGCACAAAATGTGTGCCCACGCAGCTTCCTCAGCTGGAGACCTTCGAGATGGGTCGCTCTGTTGGCGGGAGCTGCTTGGTGGCAACGGTGTACCCTTGCAGCTCCCTCTGCTGTGGACATTTCAGATGGGTCGGCCCGTTGGCGTAGGCAAGTGGCTTGGGATGGCCGTCTTATAAGGTAGTGATGCCAAATGCCGGGTGTGGGATAAACCAGAAATTATTGCTGGTGATTAATGGAACCAGCGCCCCGCTCAGCAAAAAATGAAGAAAACGATTACTTGGTCAATAATTTATTCCCACTTGTTAGTTCATTATTTCTTTGACTGATACAATTGACTCAGAACTGATTGCTCGTGTTGGTCATAGCTTGGGCCTTCTGGATTCCGGGAAAAATTCCGGGAAACACAAACGAGATTTTGTGCTTTAGCCGGAGTGAAATTCTGGGAAGTGAAACAAATTCCCGGAAGGTAAGATCATGAAATGCATTTAGAGTTAGGCGTTTCATGATGTTAGGATTAATGGGAATCGAATCACTGTGCGACAAATGGATTTTTGATTTAGTTTATCCCGCATATGATTCACTTAGGGAAAATGATTGGGGTTTGGGATTGCGCAACTTCCCGGAAGGCACAAGCCTGGAATGTATTTGAAGATACGCACTTCATGATGTTATCGTTCCAAGGAATTGTTTAACGCATATTATGAACATAAGGTCCGTAACGTGGCGCCTCCTTTGGGGAAAAACTACTTTACTTGAGGCTTAATGGGAATTGGGCGAGAGTAGTGATTTAGGATCACTACATGATGATGGATGAAACGTGAGTCTGTGGGGGTTTATGTTATTATGCCTACAGGGGACGGGTTCACCATCACCCACCGACGGTTACTTCACAAAATTGTCATTCGAAATCCGAGCACCAAGGTGAAAGCAAATGAAAGGCACTGTGGGAAATTCTGTTGCACAAGGTTCTCTTTATTTAATTGTAAAATTATCGTCTGTGTTCCTTTTTTTATCCTTCGTTATCTTATTTTACATTCAGTTTGTCGCACGGAACTATTCAGCAGGGACACACCCGCGATTTTACTTATATTTGTTGCAACTGGATCCGCTTACGAAAGCTCTCTAAAGGCTACGCTTACATTTATTGACTAGCCTAGACACACTGTACACTTAAGTTCAATTGTCAAACCGCGAAATCAATTCGGTTACCAAAGGGCTCTAAGAGCAATGTCTGCATTTATTGATTAGTTTAGATGCACTGTACACTGAAGTTCAATTGTCAAACCGCGAAATCACCCTTAAATGATGATATTGGCGTGCGGCCGTATTGATCCGAACTCGACAGGAGACGCCCCGAGGAAGATACGCGCTCGACTCTTAGTTTCACCGCGGTGGTTATGACTCGACAATGTTGCTCGTGCGCCGTTTGGCGGATGATTAGCGACTGTCTTATTACAAGCGAGAAAAAGTTCGTCGCGTCGTGGCAGTGGAGTCATAGCTAAATAAACTCACTGCCACTTACTAGGAACTTTGAAAAGGGTTGCTATGCTTGCATAGGGGATTGGGTTCTGGAGAATCGCTGCCGTACAGGCTGAGTTAAATTCCTCTGGCGAGGAAATTGGTTTGGCAATACGACCAAGTATGGGCATGAGTTATCGGTTAGACAAAGGAATGTGGGTCTTGGTCGTTGCGATGGTTGTTTCGCGGAAATGCAACGCATCGTGCTGGTGACTTGCCAGTATGGAGAATTGGTATTGGGTAGGGTGGGAGCCGAAATGATTTTCGGGAAAACTAAATGTTGCTTGGTTACAAGCGAGGAAATAGTTTAAGCAGGAAGTGAGCCGGAATAATTTTCGGAGGAAATTAGAACTGCTTGGTTGCAAGCAAAAAATATAATTTAAATAGAAAGTTAACCGAAGCGATTTTGAGAAAAATTATATGCGGTTTCATGTAGTTGGGGGTGATGATTAGTATTCCGTTGTAAATTTGAATATGCATTTATTACAGCTTGGAAAATGGATTCTTGGTAAGTTTGGGGATGTATATGATTGCAGATTTTGGGAACGGATGCTGTTGCATATTGGGATGTGTTCTTTGCATGTTTGCGAATGGATTACAGATTTGAGTTATGGTGGCGCGCTGTTAGCGGTCGAAGTTAGGTAGGAATTGTGATATAGAGAACCCCCCCAAGTCCATTACCACGACTGAGTCCAATAGGCAGTCTGCAGAGTGGCTGGAAAGTCACGAAAGCCGACCAAAGCGGATAAAAGACCAACGCTCGGCCGGGAAGATTATGGCCTACGAAATCCCACGAAACAACGCATATAAACTAGTGACACATGGGCCTCTCGAATTGAGTCATGTTCATTTGCTAGTGGCGCCATCTATTGAAAAATCCCGGACTGTTCAATCCATGTAGTAAAAAGAAAAAAAGAGGGGCCTCGGCTTCGACGTCCTTTTATATACTATACAACTTGCGCACACATCCTTCCTTTTCTTCTTGTTTATATATATACATATTTATCGAATTATCTATGTTTTCCCTGGCCACCTCCATTATTCCTCAGAGAAATTGTGGAGGGTGGCGCACATTATGAGTAATATGTTTCAGTTAAGGAATGCGCATTGTACTTTTGTTTATGAAGGAAGCAATTGAATTATATTTTCTGCTTATAAAAAATTGTGAGGGTCATTTCATTTCATTTTTCATTTTTAAAACATTTTTTATTTTTCTTTTTATATTCTTAATTTCTAAATTAAAGGCTAGACAAAAAATGCTTAAATTCTAGCTTAATTATCTTATATAATAACTTACTGGTCCTTCGCAGACGCTCTAAGCTAAACATTACTTAACATTTGTATAATTTGCCTTTCGGCGACAGAACTTTGTGGCAGTACTGATAATTAGTTGAAATACAAAGAAAAATTTGAAAAACTTTGTCGATTTTTTTGTTTTTTTTTTCTTAAAATTTAACTTACTTAACTTACCTAATATATATATATATATATTTTTTTTTTTTTATTTTTATTTTTTTTTATTGTTTTTTATTTTTTTTTATTTTTTTTTTTTTTTATTTATTTTTTTTATTTTTATGTAAAAGCACTTAACCTAACTTAACTTAAATCTTATACTACCCTAATTCTAGAAAAGCTAAGTCTATGTAAGCTAGCTGATGATAGTATGATTCTATACTGACTTTGGTATCCAGGTCTTTATATGCCATTCAACCACCAGAACTGTTGACGCTGTCTAATACTATCGTCCCGGTCTCTGTGGGAGATAGCCCTACTGAAGCGCAGGAGCTCTTCTTCGGTGCGCGCTACTTCCCGTTCGTAGCACAATCGCCCGTCTACAGATGATCTACTTACATGATAGATCAGCGGAATTCCGGATCTATCCTGTATAAGCCCTTTCATATCCAAGTCAAGGAACGCCTCTGGTGGAACAAAGCCGTTGCGACGCACGCTCTCATAGTACAAGGTGTTTGGATAATAGGCCCCGAAAATTAGGTCATTGGACGAGCTTATTGCTCTCGCAATATGTCCTCTGATTAATTTAATCATAAAATTATCCACCCTATTTATGTACGCTTCATTATATAAAGTCTCATTTGAGTAATACTTTTTATAGTCCGATTCCGGTGTCCGATATAATCTGAGACAACTTCTGAGACACTTTCTTTCGAACACCCGAATCTTTTCCATCAAATTTGGACCTATGTTGAACCATACTGGGCAACCATATATGAGCATTGGCCTGATTAGCGTCATGTAGCATATGACTTTTACCTTGCTGTCAAGTTGGCTACTGTGAAATAGCCTCCTTGTCATAGCAAAAGTTTTCCTCGCTTTGAGCAAAGCAGCCTCTACATGTCTGTTGAAATACAGATATTGATCTAGCCAGATGCCCAGGTATTTAACTAAACTCTTGGTTTCCAGTTTATCTCCATGCGGTCCCACGATAACTAGCTTTCGCCAGTTTTTCCTTGTGTCGTACGTGGCTTTATATAATGGAGTTCTGAATAGGATGGCTTCACATTTCTGGAAGTTGATCTTAAGTTTCCAGTCATTGCAATAGCGCTGCACTTTGTTGAAGTCTCGCTGTATTAACCTATTTATAATCGCAACTTTCGGAGCTGTTCTGTAAATTATGAGATCGTCTGCGTACGCAATAGCCTGCGGAAGTGCTTCTAATAAGTCGCTAATGTAAATGTTAAAAAGAATCGGAGAGAGTACCGCGCCCTGTTGCAAGCCATTCTTGATATTATACGTTTTATTAGAGGTCACATTATCACTTTTGACCACGAACCTCCTGTCCTTTAACATATCGTAAAGTACATATAGTAAAGGCTTATGTATGCCATGTCTGACCAGTTTGTAATACAACCCTTCGATCCAGACGGTATCAAAGGCTTTCTCCAAGTCGATCAGACAGGCACCTGTGCATTGGTTCCTACATTTATTCCATTGTATGTCAGAGACCAGTTTAGCTGCGGCATGTGTGGTTTCATGACCCGCCCTAAAGCCAAACTGGTTATTTGGAATAATGCTATTGTCGTCTACCCATTTTAGCAGAGCTTTGTTAATGATTTTTTCAAATACTTTACTGATGCTTGGGAGTAAACTTATCGAACGCATGTTCCTTGGGTTTGTACAGTCTTTGCCCTTTTTTGGGATGGGCTGAATGATAGCCGTTTTCCAACGCGCGGGATAATATGCATTATTCAACGCGTTGTTAAACAGGACCGTGTATATATCTATTGCCATTGGGGGCAGGTTCTTGAGTACGATGTTAGGTACTCCATCTATTCCCACTGACTTTTTGCTTCTTAATGAGTCGAAGATACTCTGGATTCCTTCCCTTGTTATTAGAAGGCTATTAGCCACTACACCATTGGCATTAATGTCAATTGACAGATTATCTTCACTGAATTCGGTAAAACCCGGATTCTCCGATTGCCAAAGTGAAATTTCATTCCGGAGGTGCAGGTGATTGAGTAGAACTCTGTCCTCCAGGTCGTGATTTCGATGAATGCTTTCATTCACCTTGTACATTTCCTGAAAGACAGCTCCCAAAGCGTTCACCTTTTCCAAAGGATCTTCGATCACGAAGAGCTCACCATTGAGGATAGCGTTCTCTGCATCTATGCCAATGTTGGTTAGCAGCTGCTTGTTTACCTCGGTACGTGGAATTTGGAGACACTGAATCTCATTTTGATTATTTCTCCTGAATATTTTATTTATTTGTGGGAACATACTCGGGTTATTAGTTTTTATAGCTCGAATTCTGTTGTTCCAATACAAATTTGTTGCTAATCTATAATTAGCTTTAAGTAATTGTTGGAGGTTTTTTAATCGGGATTTCAGTGATATTATCTCCTGGTCTTGTCTGTCTGTAAACTGTCTGTGTAATTGTTTTAATTTCGATAGCAGTCTGCTCTTTTGCCTGTGGAGTGCGTTTATTGTTGCGTTTCTGTACATGTTAGTGTGATCTGTAACTGTTGTTTTGGGAATTGTTTTGTCCATTGTTCGTTTTACGGTTTCGTCCATTTGTTGAATGTATTTGTCGATTTCGACATTAGTCAGGTTTCTGTTTACTGGCAGATTAAAGTCATTCGAACGAAGTTCTCTTGTTAATGATCTGGTGAACCGCGGCCATCGCATTGCCCCGTAGTTATAGGGTTGCGGGATCACGAATTCCTCCAGATCTGCGAGCTCGTTCGGAAGCTCCATTACTGCCGTGAATGCACAGTGGTCACTATCGTATTCAATTGTCCGTAAACAGTTTGTGTTTCGTCTATTGGTGTTAAGTATTCTCAGTCGTGAGTCGATTAGCAAGATATCTAAGAACGATCTACCTCTAGGGAACGATGGATATTCGGTAGCTAGCAGGTCAGTTCTATATTCAATATGAAACTGGTCTAACCAGCCAGCCAACTGATTTCCTCTGGCATTAGATATATAATTTCCCCAATTTCTATGCTTGGCGTTCATATCTCCCCCTAGAATAAAGTAATTTTTGCCCAGGTGCAATTGTAAGCATCGGAAGAGAGTCTCGAGCTCTGCTATAAATAGATTATGTTGGTGCTCCTCAGGTGCGTAGACCGCAATCGCATACAAACCCCTTCCTTGCTGAAGGGGTATGCGTACGATACAGGCTTCCAGCACCCGGAACCTGCGCACTTCTCCACTATATATAACTTTATGAGGGATCCCTTTTCTAATAAAGATTGCGACACCCCCCCCTTGAGAGGAGTTAGGTCGGTCTCTTCGTATAATATCGTAGTTTTTATGCCATATCTTGTGTCTCTGGTTTAACTTTGTTTCCCCCGCCAGAAGTACATCAGGCCGTTCAACTTGCAACAGGTTGAAAAGATTGGCTCTTCTCTCAGTTCTTATTAGTGAATTTACATTCACGACAAGAGCTTTTATTGATGTTGTGGTTAGAGGGTTTATATTGACTTTTTGTTTAGATTGGGCAAGTACGAGTAGATCTCGTTTATTTGGTTTTGCAGCTGTGTCATCTGTCTCTGCAGATTAAGCAGAACCGTGACCACGTCCGCTTGCGATGTTGTTTCAGTCTGTGTGGGAGTATTTGTGGCTACCAATGTTGTAGCCTGGTTTGATGGTCTCCCACCCGACGCAACTTGTGCGTACGACCGCTGCGATGTTACGGGCATTGTTGTAGTACGAGCTGGCTCTGTGGTTTTTTGCCGGATCACACTTCTTGCCATTATTTCTCGGAATTTAGGACATCCTCGATAATTAGCGGGGTGTCCCTCATTCCGGCACACTGCGCACTTTAGAAGGGCTTTGTCTTCTACCCTTTCTTTTCCCAGAGGGCACTCTTCTGCCTTATGGTCTTTTCCGCATTTCACGCAACGGTGCTGCATTTCACAGTTCGCCGCCGCGTGACCAAACCTTTGGCAGCGGACACATTGCAGGATGTCTCTGCCTTTTTTTAACTTGTCCCATGTGACACTTTGATGATCCAAGACTGTAATCTTTCTTAGACCACCAATTCTGCTGCTGGGCGTTAGTTGAACCAAAAAGAAGGGTAGCTTGCGGTTTTCCCTTCTTGCCTTGGTTGTAGTGAACGGTTTTACGGAGATAAACTCGAGATCGTCGTGCCTCAACTTTTGAAGCATCTCGAGCAGAGCCTCCGGTTCCACCCCAGGGTCGACACCCTTTAATAGAACCGTTACCCTCTTTGTTTGCTTCGGCGTGAACGAGTAGAATTCCGCGGTGGCCCTTTTTAAGACCTCTTTAATTTTTTCGTGGTCTGCCATCGCATAGGTTTGAATGGCATGCCTATTACCAGCCAGTCTTTTAACTACAAAATTGTTACCTATCGCTAGCTTACAAAGACTTACCAATTCCTTACACTCAATATCTATAGTGTTGATCGGTGGCATCTTTATTTTTTGGTTCTGATTGTTGCTTTGCCGCTGTTGTGTTGCTTGCTGTGGTAGATTTTGTGTTGATTGTTGCTGTTGATGTTGCTGTTGCTGTTGCTGTTGCTGTTGCTGTTGCTGTTGCTGTTGCTGTCGGCCGACTTTTGGCTTCGGCTTTTGTTGTTGTTCCGTGTCTTTTTCTTTCTCGAGTGCCGCTATTTTTTTCTTTCGGCGTCTCTCTTCTAGGCGGGCTCTTGCCATCGCAAGTTTCGCCTCCAATTCAGTTATTTCCTCTTCTTCATCCTCAGACTCTGAGGATGCAAGAGAAGCGAACGAATTGTTTGCCCCATACATATTAAAATTGTAGGGGGAGGGGCGCCCTCTGTCCTCCTCCATTTGCTGGCCTTTTTTCTCCATTGTTAATTTCGCGGTTTTACTTCGCGTCACAATGGAGATTTTCTGTGTACCTTTTCTTTTGTGTGTTGTTGCGTTTTTGTCGTCCTCCGTGTTCATACTGGTTCTTTCCAATTTGTTTTCATTTAAAAAAAACAAAGGCGACCCGCAATACGAAGCACGAACTCGATTTCTTCCGTACGCCGACTCGAACTTGGCTATCGTCGAGTAGTAATCAGTGACTCTGCCCTCGCGCCAAATGCTGCCTTAAAAACCACTTGCTTAATGAGCAATATATTGTCTGTTTCAATTTTCACGCTTGCGAGGTGATATATTTTAATTGATAGTTTCTTTGTCGCACCTCACTGAAAGGATTTTGTTATGCACTTTTTTTTTTATTCTTTAATTTGTTTGTTTGTTTTTATTTTTGTTTATTTTCGATTATTTTCGATTACTTTTGATTCACTTTTCGTTCTGTTACTTTGTTTTGACTGTTATTATTGCTGTGAAGCAGCGCACTTTATAATGTCACTGAAACCAATTTATCGTTTTTGCTTGATTATGCTTAATCAAGTGAAAGAAAAAAATGGAGATCTCGGAGGTATGCGATATATTATTATTTTTCTCAACGAGACTATTGCATAGCTAATCAAACTGTTAATTAGATTTAAATTTATTGTTTATTGTTTGTCCTTTTGTTTTTTGTGTTATTGATTTGTTTTCACGTAAACTATTCGTGCCACTGATGGCTACTGTATTTTGGGATGCACGTGAAATTGTGAGGGTCTTTGAGGTATATATTCCAGGTATGCATACGTTTTTTCTGAAAAGTACGCAGCGTATTAATTTGACACATACGTCATTTTGTTCGTCTGAGATTTAACTACAAACACACACAAGTTGAGTCCGCCTAAAACTACAGTCTTTGTTTTATCGTTCAGTTATCATGTCGAGCTTGTGCCTGAAAAAGAACATTTGCGGCACACATTGCTTCTCTTTAGGGTCCGCCTTTACGCAGAAAATAGTATTTGGTAAGTCATGCTTGCATTTTATCCGTGGTATACAATTTACTGTTACTTGGTACAAAGTGTGTTATATATTGGTGGGAATTGTGTGTTTAGGTCCACGTTTGTTGCATCCCGTGACGAATGCCCAAATATCGAAATGATGGCCGGACGGAGTACAAAACAATTTTGCCTGGCGGAGAAATTTATTTTTCTTCACCGAGAATAGGCGGGAAAGCACTTTGAAGCTCGGATGATTTCCTTTTCTTTTCTTTTTTGTTTTTTTCTCCGGGGATAGGCGGAGTACAAAGAGTATTCTGACGCACGGAAAAAATTCGCGACCTTTGGTGAACCCTGCAAAAAGTATTTTATTTCCAGGAGGCTGGACAGAGGATGTCGTAGCCCGGAGAAAATTTTTTTGTATAATAGAAATAAATTCTAATTTGAATTCGAATACTAATATTAATATCAATATATCAATATATCAAAAATAAATTTACGCTTTACTAAGACAGAGGTGCTGAGGATATTGGAGAAATTGTTAAAGATATTTTAACAATTATTTAGTATATTTATTTCTTACTAAGGGCTTCTCGATAGTATAGTGGTTAGTATACCCGCCTGTCACGCGGGAGACCGGGGTTCGATTCCCCGTCGGGGAGCCTCTGGCGCAAGACTAATGACCTTGCCCGAAAAAAACATATCATTATGGAAAATTTAACAAGCCTGAGGACTTGCTAAATAAGGCGAAGACCGGTTCCCGGTTGTAGTGCCGATAATGAAGATTTCTTACTAAACTCACCCCTATTTTGTTTCTTGAACGGAAAGTTGGTGTCTGCTTTTATCTGTACGCTATTGATTATCCATTCAACTTAATCACTTTTTCCTTTGTATTTCCTATGAAAACTATTTAATTTATTTGTACCTGGAAGCTAACGGTAACTGCGGCACAAACAGGACACAAATAGAGACACAAAAGAAAACTCCATTCAACTTAATCACTTTTTCCTTTGACCTGGAAGCTAACGGAAACCGCAGCACAAACAGGACATGAATATGGACACAAAAGAAAACTCGTCACTCTTATTTTATTTTTATTTTTTTATAATTTTTTTTTCTTTTAATTCTATTGTTTTTACAATTTTACAACTTTATTTTTTTTTTTCGGTTTTAAAACCACGGAGAGCACAACCCCACGTGTACACCAATTGATTCAGAAGAAGCAAATCTCGTGTCATTCCACTCAATATCCTTGTTTGTTCCGCTTCCTCAATACAGGACGATTGTTATTTTGTGGAAACGGAATTAGGGAGACTATTAGGGAGACTATGGCTGTGTGCAGTATGTTACTGATTTTGAAATAGGAGATTTAATTTATTTTAATTATTTATCTATTGTATGTGGGAATATTCTATCGTATTTGTATGTGATGTGTTGATATTGATAAAGGATATTCATGTGCCGGCACAAGATTGCAATAGGGGGGTGATAATTAATGAATTTAATTATATAACAAAATGATGAAACAATATCTGACGTTCGTCTCTGGTTACGTCACTACATATCAGCAAATGACATTGCGGACCATTTGTGAAAACTATAAACACAACAAACATAGGAAAACCCCAGTGGGCGTAGCTGTGATGAACCGACACTACCATAAGGGAAGAATTCATCAAGATAACACCGACTCGGCAAAGGAAGACGTAGACGAGTCAGTGAGGTCATGAACTCTCGGGTTACTACAGGCCAATAAATAGTAATAGATTACGTAAGGTTGCGGCTAGATCTGGTGAGTAAGGCGGATAGTCAAGCAGTTCAAACCGCAATTCGTGGATTTTTGCCATGGCAACCGCTGAGGTGTGAGACAGCGCGTTGTCTTGGGGAAACAGGATTTTATTTTTCTGCAGAATTGGCCGTTTTTCCGCAATTTCTGCCTTCAGTTAGTCAAATAATGAAGCGTAGTATGCTCCTGTAACTGTTTTTCCTTTTCGAGGATAATCGATTAAGATAACTCCTTGACTATCCCAAAAAACAGTCGCCATCACTTTCACAGCCGAAAAAACAGTTTTTACATTTTTTGAGCCGATTCCCCCTTTGCAGTCCACTGTTTTGACTGTATTTTTGTTTCGGGCGTATAATGGTGTATCCAAAATTCATTGACAATAATTAATCGGCGCCAAAACTCGGATTTATTACGCCTAAACTGTGCCAACAGAGCGTTGTCTAGCAACATTTGGTGAACCTTAGGGATGTTATCGTCAGTGGTTGCAATTTTTGGACGTCCCCAACGTTCATCGTCTCCCAAGCTCTCACGGGCAGTTTTACATTCAGCTGCACAAAATTTCACGGTGGTAAATTATGGTGCAGAGTCCCCATACACAGAGTCTGTGGGGAAGAAGCGTTGTACACCGGCGTACGGCGCTGATTCTCTTCTTCCTCCAGCATTGGCTCCACTGTTCAACACAGTTACGCCAAACACTTGGCGATTCACTGCAGCAGAAAAGGAAACAAGTCGAACATCGAGGCACGGGGCGGACAGCACAGAAAATAAAACAGGGCAAATCTTCACAACACCGGAAACAATGTAAACCAGAAGAGTAAAACACTGGAAGGTTACGTTAATGTTTTATTCACTAAATAAAAACCACTGCTTCTGTTGCAATATTGATCTGGATGAAAATTAATATTATCACTAATTTATATAAGTTTGCTGTTTCGAGAAAGGAAAACCCGTGCGAATGCCGGAGGATGTCTATTAATTTATTCTTGGATAACATTGTACGTAGTAAATGCGAGTTATCTGTGAGGCACACGATTGTTACTTATTTAATTATCCCTTTTGTTACTTCTTCACACTTCACCGTCCGTGGAACCGGGGCGGAAGTCTGCACGACCATTGTCGTCGGCAGATGGAAGGGGACTCAGTGATATTAATTCGCTGACAAGGGAATTCGGCCAGTGTAACTGGCTCTCTTAATTAAGGGGTGCGTTTTCCTATTCTTTGTAGTAACCAAACCGATCTCATAGAGGAGATCTTCACGATACACAAGTGTCTGTATACGTCGGTTCTTTTCATAGATCAAAGCCATGATGGAGAACCTGAAACACAAAGAAAGGGAAAAGGATCGTGAGATCTTTATTTAGGTGAGAAGGTTACTGGGAAACGGATCTAGAACTATGTAGGATAAAAGAGATTTATGACCTGTGCTGTATGCATCCCCCACAAGTTCAACTGAGTAATCAAGTTGGAACTGATTAAATGGTAGATGCGTCTGGGATACTTGGTGATTGGATTGTTTCTGTATCGCCAGAATGCCTGCTGGTAGACAGCGTTCTTTTGTTTGCACTTAGTGCATTGGTAAGGCATTAGTCTCAACGCAGGTGGTGCTAATTACATGCATCTGCGTTGCGCTGCCTAAAAGGGGTCGACAACCGATATGTGTGTAGATAGTTTTTTGTACACACATCGAGGCTGGGAAAATAGACGGCGCAATATTTATGATCCCTGTCATGCAGGTTACATTGTATGTAAACCGAATCATTTGTTTACAGGAATTCGTCTAGGAGAATTTGTCTGGTAACGTAGATGCCGAAAATGTTTTGGAATTCCTGATAAGCTAATAAAGAAATCTTACAGAGAATTGGTATGCGAAGAGAATGCATGAAAGGTAAGTTTTCTTTACAGGGACTTAAAGATCATAGATTTGATCTCTTTAATGCGTGAAGCATTTGCAGGTGCCTAATTCGATTGCATTGGCGAAAACGTATGCGTCTTGGGATGGAGTAATGAGGGTTTTTAGGTAAGTATACCGTGGGGTTTGGCGACACCACCACAAGTCCAACTCATCTTTGATTTGCGTAGGCGTATTGCCTTTCAAAAACAACAATTTAATGACAGCTCGATACTCAATTATGTCCATTTTCACAAAAACACTCACATCGACTCACTCAAACGACTGTCAGATTAAAACTACGCCTCAAAAATTGCTGAAATGTTGGTGAGTAAATGTCAAAAGATGCACAACTACATTCGCTAGCTTTTATTGACGAGTGCTGCAATTTTCACTTCTCAGACCACCCTCGTATGAAGATTTTACTACTAAGGACAAGTGCCTTTTTCGGCTTTCTCGATTTTTAACTTCTAAAATTTATTTAAATCTGCCCAAAGCCCACTGCCCACATGTTATAGTTTGTAAATGTCTGATTAGTAAGATAGCTGAAGCAAAATAAACTCAAACAACTTCAAAATAGCTGTTGAACATCACGTGAATGAACATTTTTGATTCAGTATATTACATTCACTTAATTTCTGAATAACACGATTCTGTTCTGATAGTTTATCCAGATTGAAGAAACGAAAACTGGTTAGACATGTGCATCTAAACTCTACCTATATAATATTAGCGTTGAACCTTTACACACACAAGCAGGGCGTTTGTGCAATTAAATCAAGTCCTTTTTCTCAAACTCTTACATGAGACCGGTTTAGTTCATAGCAGTCTGAAAACTTCATCTACGTTGGTTTAATAGAGAAATCTAACAGCGACATCAAACTTTCATCCACACTCATTTAATTCAATACTGGTCTTGGCGAAATTTTGCAAAGCTTTACTGTCACCCCTAACATTGGAACGAGTTCCACAAGTTGTGTAATTAAATATAATTCTTTTGAACTTGATTGTTTTGTTGTTTACTTAAAAAATGGTATTTTTCAAAATAATTTACTACTCAATCGCCACCTGTACTTTCCATCAACAAAAATCGAAGAATTACCCCACGAAACTACGCGATACCTCCTGATTGTCAGGAGGGCAACAATATTTGGATATATTTGAGCTTTCGACTAAGGACATACGGATCTCCCTGTATTTTCGAGTGTTTTGGAAATACACTTGTCAATGCGCCCACCGTCAGAATGTCCCCTCGCAGTTAAGAAAAAACAGCGGATTGTTCGAGACATACCCAACTAGTAGTAAACCCAATCACCTCCAAATAATGCAGTCCATTTAGTGAAACCTCGGAGATAGGATGAAAGCTTTAGCTTGTCAATAAACTTGCCTTAGCCGTTTGTCCCGATTGTAACGTTAGCCTGATTTCCATTCTAAACAACCATCTCCTGTCTGTGGCCAATTATTCAAGCATCCACCTCTGGTCCAGGCTTTAGACTGTCCAAACATCTTTGTTCCCTTAGTTCCCGCCTGACTGTTGCCGTTGCTATCGCAAAGATGGTGCAGTTGGTAGACTTATAAAAGTGTTCGCGATATCCAGTCGCCTATAAACTGTGATCATAATTAAGCTTGGCCAGGAGATCGGCGTGCGTGTGCCTCCATGCTAAACGCTAAGTGTCTTTAGCTGTTGCAATGTCCGATTGGAAATTGTTTATGTTGGCCTCTTTAATTATAATTCAATTCCGAGGTGAGTTTTGTCCCCGAGACGAGTGTGGTGGATGCGACGATAACGCGCGATTTCCATGTTCCGGAGATCACGGCAGTCATAACTCCTTTCCCTGTGGGACCTCGGCGAACAGACGAGGAAGACTCTTGACATGACTAGTGTCGCGTATTGCGTGCGCGGTAAGAGTCTCACACAGGACCAGGCGGCATGTAGCCCAGCCGCGCAAGAATATAATTGGGCGAAAGTTGTGCCGGTTGTGTTGTGTCTTCTTTCACTGTACCGCGTCCCTTTCTTGACCAATTTATGTGCGTTCAGATACACGCGCGTATTTTCCCAATTAAAAACGACTATGGAGCATGCATGCGCGTGCAGGAGAGATCCAGCGGTCTCATAGAGGGATGAATAGATGGATGGATGGACAACAGCAGGTCAACTAGTCACCCGACAGTGCTGGCAGGCGATCGTATGCGCGTCTGTTCGTCTGGCGAGTGTATACGCACCGCAATGTCTTGTCCTGTGAATGACGTTCCTCAATTAAATGGCAAAAGTTTATGGCCACAATCGGATTGTAAAATTGTCCTTATTGAAGCAAACCGCATAAAGATAAGTATTACCGATCCGGGTGACATCTAGCTGCGGGCTGCGTTGTATTGCATTTGACCATTTGACTTATTGCGACAGTTGGACGAGGTTTGTGGCCTGGAGACAGACACTTGCGGGACTTCGGCATTTGAATTTGAATTGTATTGAGTGCGGGTCTGACAGTTTGACCCCAACAGCCGCGAACAAAGGAGATGGTAAAGCGAATGTGGAATGTCAATCATGATTTACGTGACACGGTAGCAAGTGACTGAAGTTGATTTATTCGAAATGACTGGGTTTGGGGTTAAGTTGTCTATACCTCTTTGGCTTTTGGATATTACACGCATAATGAGTGTTGCACTGTGTAAGATATGTTGCGGCAGTCACACTCTTGCAAGTTTGTATGGGTACGTCAAAGAGGATACTCATGCTCTATTGTTCAGTTCGAAATTTTGTCACCTTTACCCGTTTATATGGTTCCCACGATGTTCACTAAGTTGTATAACCTTCGTTTGCCGCGATAAAGAACAGTTTATTTTTCACGTACCTGAACTATGGAATCACTTGCACTGTAAGGAATTCATGAAATCAGATGTTGTTTCACAGGTTGCCAGCACTTCAGATTTTAGAACTGATACTGGAACTCGTACACTACGCTATAGGCGAATCGGTTGTGTTTCTCTGAATCAGTGTATTTTGGGATCTTTGCCGTTGGATATAGATGTTTAAAATGGAAACTTAACTTTCAATCAGTGGTCTCGAATTTATGTGAGAGTGTAGGCTTGCACTCCTCGATAGTATAGTGGTTAGTATACCCGCCTGTCACGCGGGAGACCAGGGTTCGATTCCCCGTCGGGGAGCCTCTGGCGCAAGACTAATGACCTTGCCCGGAAAAAACAAATCATTATGGAAAATTTACCAACCCTCAGGACTTGCTAAATAAGGCCAAGACCGATCCCCGGTTGTAGTGCCGATGATGATGATGATGATGTAGGCTTTCACATAATTGTGGATCCTACAGGCTGTAATGGGCTGCATTTCCTTTTCGTTTAACAAAAGGCTTATACTCTTCTCAGTACTATCTGTGGGGGTACGAAGTCGCGACGCCAGCATGGGCGAGAGTTCTATCTCGTCCCCACAACATCCTCTAAATGTTCCGAAGAGTACAACGCCGAGGGAAAAGCACAAACACCGGAACAGTAAAAATATAACACACTTTTCTTCTATTATTAAGGGTTCTTTTATTGTAGTTCTATTTTCTTATTGGATACTAACATTTGACGTTGCGTTTAAACTTTCACCTAGATTTATTCTTTATTTTTGAATGTATATCAAAAGCGAACAACACATAAAAATGAGAAAATTTTAACTTAAACTTTCACCAACTTTGACACGATCGCCGTCACGTCTGCGGTTCGTTACGTTTACGACTTTACGAAAATACTTTAAAATTAATACCCACACGACTCCAGGTATGTATTTATGCGTGCCCGCTGCCGGCGGAGAGCGGGAGTGACGCGTGACCATGGCGGTCAGTCGATGGAAAACGACTCAACGATATTTAATCGTTTTGGGGTGAGTTTACCCAAAAAAGAAAGTGTTTCTCTGTGGTGGAAACAAGGAAGAAAGACTTGGCAATGTATGTGTATGTGTGAGTGAAGATAACATTGGTTTTGTTCATATACAAGGCCATGAGAATGAACCCGAAACAAGGAAAGGGAAAATGTGCATTGCAGTTGAATAAATAAACCGCTAGTCATCCTGGAAATGGTGCTAAAAGCAAATTGGATGTTTATGGCATCGCTAGTAAGGGTAGGTATTGAATTTCTATTTGTATTTGTTTATGCTGTAGGTTTCAATTGATGCCAAGAGACACGGAATGCGTATTTGCTTTGGTCCCTTGGGTGTAAGTCGCCAGCCAATGTGTATGTAGGGAACATTGTTGTACACATGGCGCGGCTGGGAAAATAGACGGCGCAATATTTATGGTCCCTGTCATGACGGTTACAGTGTATGCAAACCGAAACATTTTGCTTACAAGAATTTGTCTGGTACCGAAGGTGCCGAATTGGTTTGGAATTCCAGATAAGTAAAACAAGAAATCTTACGTAAAATAGTATGCGAAGAGATGCATGAAAAGGTAAGTTTTCTTTACAGGGACTTTAAGATTATAGATTTGATCTATATAATGCGTGAAGCATTTTCAGGTACTAATGCGATTGCATTAGTGAAGTTAGGAACTTGCCTGAATGTTATGGGAGTTTTGCGGTAAGTAGACAGTGGGGTTTGGCGGAACCGTCACATATCCATCAAACTTGCAATCGATATATTAAATTAAACACTTGTAGAATCTTAGCTAAATTCTTCATATCACTATTGAAATGTGGTAGATCATTTTGATGCTCTGGGAAGATCTCCAATCACCTCAACTTAGATTTTTACATGTCTATTCGTTTATTTACGAGTTTGGAAAAGCAGGCCCCACAGTGTTATGAATAGCTCTTCAAGTTAAAGTAGATAAGATAGAGTTGGCCACTAACCCATCATAATAATTTCAGACAACACAACTGCCAACAACCAGGTCCATAAAAATCCATTCCCATCGATATTGTAAAGTTCCACAACTTGGGACAATTTTTCAGGAATAAATTGTCAGATTTGTACTAATTCCCTCAATGTCATTCAGACTGATTGGATCTATACATCAGTAGGATTGTTTCAATCAACAAATATTATACCTAAAAAGATAATTGTGGATCATATGTCTTCAATGCTGATTATGCACAATAATGCCATGTCTAACTGCTTAATTTACATGTGCTACGTGACTATCGATTATGTATCACATCACTGTTCATCATCATCATCATTGTGTATCATATTATTGTTCATCATGTAGTATAGATAGTATAGATTGTGGATCGATTAAATATAATTATTATGATATATCTAAAATCATTGTAGATGGCGTTACATAATTATGGATCATGTGTTGTGACCGTGGATCATAAGTCATAATTGTGGGTCATGTATCATTGTGGATCATGTCTTATAATCTAGCTCCTGTGTCACGATTGTGGATCATGCATCATAATATCGGATCATGTTTTATTTGCTTGGTTGCCGTGTGCCATGTGTATCACATCACTATCCACCAAGTTTATTATAATAATTGTGGAAGTATTATAAATGTGGATCATACAATCTAACTATAGATAATATGTTATCATTCCGGATCGCCCAACTATAATTATTATGAAATATCTAACACCATTGTTGATGGCGTTGCATAATTATGGATCATATGTTGTGGCCGCGGATCATATATCAGTATTGTGAGTCATGTGTTATAATATGGTTCGTGTGTATATATAGATATATATGTTATCATTAGGCTCCTCGATAGTATAGTGGTTAGTATACCCACCTGTCACGCGGGAGACCGGGGTTCGATTCCCCGTCGGGGAGCCTCTGGCGCAAGACTAATGACCTTGCCCGAAAAAAACAAATCATCATGGAAAATGTAACAAGCCAACGGACTTGCTAAATAAGGCCAAGACCGGTTCCCGGTTGTAGTGCCGATGATGATGATGTTGTTATCATTGTGGATCGACCAAATATAATAATGAATAACTAAAATCATTGTAAATGGTGTTACATAATTGTGGATCGTGTGTTGTGGCCGTGGATCATATATCATAATTGTGTGTCCTACGGCATTATAGAGCATGTGGTATAATGTGGTTCGTGTGTATATATAAATATATATGTTATCGTTGTGGATCGACCAAACAGTTATATAAAATCATTGTAGATGGTGTTACATAATTATGGATCATGTGTTGTGGCCTTGGAATATATGTCACAATTGTGAGATATGTATCATTGTGGATCATATGTTATAATCTGGTTCGCGTGTCATGATTGTGGATCATGCACCATAGTCTTGGATTACGTTTTACTTGGTTGATTTCCGCGTGCCACGTGTATCACAATACTATCCATCAAGTAATGTGTTTTCCAATAGGGACTTCACAACTTTTTTTCGGTAGTAAATTTTTATAATTTGCACACGTTGTTCGTTCGTGTACTTAACCATGATGAAAATGTTGAGTTTACTGATACTCATAATCGAACTGTACATTATCTTACAATTGTGGATCGCACCACTATCTGGTATTATTGTAGATGGTGTGACATATTGTGATTGTGGATCGTATGTAGAAATCGTGGATCATGTGTGACAGTTGTGGACCAAGTACCATGATTACGGTACGTGTGCCATATTTGTTTCTTTTGTACTTTAATATCATGTCTAACTTCTTTGATTCCCATATGCCACGTGGCTATGGATCATGCGTCACATCATTGTCGATCATGCATTATAATTGCGGATCATACAATCTAACAGTATATAATATCTTACCGCTGCGGATTACATATCATTGTTATGAAATATGTAGCATCATTTTAGATGGCGTGGCATCATTATGGATCAATTGTCGTAATGTGGATCATTTCTGGTAATTGTGGGCCATATGTCATAATTCTAGCTCGTGTATGATGATCGTGGATCATGCACCATAATATTGGAACGTGTCTTACTGGTTTGATACTCACGTTCCACGTGGCCATGAATCGTATATTAAATCATTGTCCATCAAGTATTATAATTGTGGATCATACACTCCAACTGTAGCTACCACTACCCACTGCTAACATTGTGGGTCACATATCATTGTTACCAAATATTTGACACTATTGTAGATGACGTGATATAATTGTTGATCATTTATCATAATTCTGGTTCGAGTCGCAGGATTGAGGATCGTGCGCTGTTATATTCAATCATAGCTCAACTTATGTTATTTTGTATTCCAAGTCACAATTGTCGAACATATGTCTCAATGGTGAATTTTATGTTTAAGAGCTTTTACTATGATTATGAATCAGGTACTACATGCCTGTGGATTGTAGATTACACGACTGTCCACCGCACATTGTAATTGTGAACCATACAACCTAATTGTGGATTATATTTTGCAATTGTAGATCATATATCATTATTTTGATATATCCGGAATTGTTGTGGGTGACGTTTCATAATTTTGGATCATGTGTCATAATTCGGAGTTGTATGTCATGGTTGTGAATCATGCACTACAGTATTGGATGAGGTTTCACTTTCTTGACGCCCACGTCGTATATCACATCACTATCCAAGTATTACACTTGTGGATGAAATGTTATCATCGTGGATCATTGTTATGAAATATTTAGCATTATTGTAGATGATATAACATAATTGCGAATCATGTATCGTAACTCCGGTTCATGTGTCGTGTTTGTTGATTATGTATCTTAATATCATGACTTACTTGCTTTCTTTACACTTGCCACGTGTGTATGGATCGTATATCACATCACTGTCCATCAATTATTATAATTGTGGGTTGTATACTTGTAGCGGTTCTACGAACCATACAACTCCGTACAGGTTGAGGTATGCTTTCCGCCAAGGAACTCTACTCACCTTTCGCAGCACAAGTGCCCACAGACACGTGGCCCAATAGGCAGTAACCATACGTGTAACAAAGGTTATGTGAAATTGCAACAACGTTGAACCTGATATCAAAAACCAAGGAACTTAACGTTCAAAAGCTTCCAATATCGAGTTCAGCGCATCCATACATCGTATGCAAAAACAATTTCAAAAGGCCAGCTAAAGAATCGCATCTAAGCAATGCGTCAAATGCAGCAAGCATCGCATACAGGTCACCAATCTCCCATCCTAAACATCAACGCGATGTTTCCAAAGAAATAGCATTGTCGATAAATAAACCAAACAACGGATGCATACTCTGGTAGCTAAATTCAATTAGAACCTAAATCCCTTGCATGTCCTAATGCTAAGGCACACTTGCGCAAACAGAACGATTCGTTGCGCCGCTGATCGAACAACCATAAACGCTTAACACTATCCCTGATAGATGTTTATGAGTGGAAAGGCAAACAAAGCCTTACATCCCATAGTCCGTGTACCCATCCGAAGTGCATGCGATCCTTTGTCCGCATGCCAGATGTGTAGTACAAATAAACCGCGGAAAGATCGGAGAATAAGCGGCGGCATCCGATCCTAAAACAAAAGAAACAAGATTCCAACCACCAGCAACGAATGGTGGTGATGATGATTATGAGGTAAGATTTCTCCTTTTCAGATCCTATGAGAAATTCTCCTTTTGAGATGCAAAGGGAAATTTTATGCTGTTAACAGATACGATAGGAAAGTCTGTTAGCAGACAGGATGGTAAATTTTCTTTTGCAGATGCGGGGATAAATAATTCGAATGGGGGTTTTTAGGATAGAGACAAGTAGTCTAGAGAATACCGTCGAACCGGAGAGTCTGCTTAGAGCATCCGTCCGGGTATCGGCGATTCGAGAAACGAACAAAATTCGAGTTAACGTAAGATGTGAGTTGTGTGAGATTCGTGTTCGATAGAAAAGAAATATAGTCGTTTCGATTAGGAAAGTCGTTGTATGAACAAAACATTAAAAATTGGAATATTAAATCAAGTAGTTCAAATAAAACCAAAATTAAAACAAAACATTTCGCAGGGTTTCATTTGTGTGATCGTCTCTGTGTTTCGGTTGGTTTAATTCCTTTTACTGTGGACGTTGTTCGGCGGAACACCGCAGCCATCAATACCCTACCAAGGACACATATAAAAACCGCCAAATACTCATAAACTAATTGTAAACGATATGTTACCATTGTGGATCACACATCACTAATTGCCAAAAAATAGTTACAGGGAGACAAGTCTGGGCTATAATGGGGTGTCCGGGGGTTTCCTAGTCCATTTATTTCAATATATCCCTTGTCAGGAAGAAGAATGACGACTGTACCAACTGATAGTAGCAAGCTGCATTCACTGTTCGTTGTTCGCGAAGAAAATCAGTCATTAAAACTCCCTTTGAGTCCATAAAAATAGCACGAATGTTGTCGTCTGTACGACTTGTTGTTGGGTGTCGACCATGTCTTTCGTTTTCCATACATTCACGCCCTCTTTTAAATTCTCTGGCCCACGTACACACATGAGTTTGAGATAGTGTATAATCACCAAACTGTGCCTTTAATCGAAAAAAAAATGTCCGAGGGTTTAACGCCTTCATTTGTTAAAAATTGTATAATAATCTGTTGCGCAACAGACGTATGTACCTGTTGTTCGCGCATGGTGGTACTGACTACAAAGTGGAGCGCAACCGCTAGTCAAGCCAGTTCTCCTACTCTTCATAAACCAAACAGCAGCCACGCACAAGATTATCTTGCTCGCAACTTGTTGCTAAGCAAAAAAGTAAAATTAATTTTAGTTAGTAAAATTTTATTTGATTCACCCCGTATACAGCGTGATATATTGTAATTGTGGATCATGTGTCACAGTTGTGGACCAAGTACCAAGATTCCGGTTCGTATACTATGTTTGTTCCTTTGGTTTCTTAATAGCATGTCTTATTTGCTTGATCCCCATGTGCCACGTGGCTATGGATCGTGTATCACATCACTGTCCGGCATGCATTATAATTGTGGATCATACAATCTAACTGTATATGATATATTACCATTGTAGATCACATATCATTATTATGAACTATGTAACATCATTGTAGATGTCGTGGCATCATTATGGATCAAGTCTCGTAATGTGGATCATTTGTGTTATTTATGGATCATATATCTTAATTCTGGTTCGTGTATCATGATCGTGCATCATGTACCACAATATTGCCTCGTGCCTTGCTTGTCTGATTCCCACGTGCCACGTGACAATGGATCATATATAACATCATTGTCCATCAATATATAAATATATTAAAATTGTGGATCATACAAGCTAACTGTAGATGCTAACACTATGGGCCGCATGTCATTGTTATCAAATATTTGGCACAATTGTAGACGATGTGACATAATAGTGGATCATGTATAATAATTCCGGTTCTTGTGCCATGATTATTGATGATGCACCATAATATCATATCTTACTTGCTTGATTCCCGTGTGCCACGTGTCTATGAATCATGTATCACATCATTGTCCATCATATGTTATAATATATTTGTGGTTCATACAATCTAACATGTGGATTACATGGTGTCGTGGTGCTCCACATGTTATGGCATTATTTTTGTAACTTTTAAAATATATAGCATTATTGTAGTATCATTTTTCATAATTGTGGATCACGCGTCATAATTATGGGTCGTATGTCATAATTTCGATTGTTGACTTTGTATCATGAAATCATATCTTACTTGCTTGGTTCCTGGGTGCCACGTAACTATGAATCATGTATCGCGTCAAATTCCATCATGTATTATAATTGTGGATCAAGCAATATAACCGGGATTTATATGTTATCATTGTGGATCGTATATCATTATTATTAAATACCTGTGTTATTGTGAGGTGGCAGGACATAATTCTGGGTCGTGTGGACTAATTGTAGATCTTATGTCATAACTACTAACCTTGTGTCAAAATTTCGGTTTAGGTGTCATAGTTCTGGTTCGTCTGGCATGAAAAAAAAAATGTGGCGAGAAGGCCGAATTTAGCGAGACAGGACATATGTGTCCTTCATCTTGTCTCTGACTTCTGGTCATCTTGCGATAACCAGAATCACCCACATCCGTGAGGATGTTGGGCTCGGTCTCGCGGCATCTGAAAAGAGAAGAATAAAGGGGGATATCCAAGGATAGTGTGGACCGTGTTAGTCCAAGTGTTCTCTAACTACTTTTATAGAGGGATGGTGGGAAAGAAATCATACAAGACCGGTGGGTCTTGGTTGCGGTAGTAAACGCAGATCACGTCTTTGACGTCTGATAATCTGCTCTTTGGTCGGTGTGTATGTTTGTGTTTGTGCTGTCTTGTACTGTGCGTTCGTGTGTTTGGTTTGTTAATAGTAGACCCTATGGGATGTGTCCAGAAATCCTCTATTATAGAGGGGAATGTTGTTGGAAAGGGTGCTTTCTTCTGTTTTGTACTGAAGAAGAAATTGTGGGGGTTTGATCCGAAGAGATCGTGAGAGAGAAGGGTCAAGAACGCAAGAGTCCCGTACAAGTAGGTTTTCGCTGTTCTGAATGTTTTCAAGGTACTTATATGCTAATTGAAGCAAGTACTCGTCGATAGGGGCAATGGAGGCGCCTTCGTATAGGTGAGAGTTGGGGTAATGACGACCGTCAGGCCTTCTAGAATGATTGGTGCATCTTCTGAGGAGTTTCCTTTCGAAAACCCGAAGTCTTTCCATTTGAGCCGAAGATATGCAGGACCATATGGGAAAGGCGTACGATATTCCAGATCGGATTAGCTGCTTATAGCAGAGAAGCTTAACTTTGGTGTCAACTTTGTTCCTCCACTTCAAGATGTTGTGTAGTTGCTTAGACCGACCGAGGCCCCTTTGGAGAATGTGGGTCACATGTTTGATGAAATTCATTTTTGGGGTATAAGTGACCCCAAGATATTTCATCTTGTCCTGTGGTCTAATCGTAGTATCTCCCATTTTTATTCGAATATTCTGTGAATATCGAGAAGCAGGTTGGGAGTGTTTACTACTCAGAATTATGGCTACTGCTTTGGATGGATTAAGTCGGATTTTCCATTGACTGTAATACTGATACAGTTCGTCCAAGTGACGGTTGAGTCGATTTGTTGCGAGGTTAGGGCCTTTGGTTGACGTGTACACCAGGACGTCATCCGCATAGCATATTTGGTTTACTCTCCCGTCCACAGGGCGGGTCGTCTGGCATGATTGTGGATCGTGCGCTGTTATATTCAATATTAACACAACTTATGTTATTTTGTATTCCAAGTCACAATTGTGGATCATATGTCTCAAAGGTGCATTTTATGATTAAGATATTTTTACCATGATTATGAATCAGTTACTACATGTCTGTGGATTGTAGATCTGTCCATCAGGCGTTGTAATTGTGAATCACACAATCTAATTGTGGATTATATTTTGCAATTGTGGATCAAATATCATTATTGTGATATATCCAGAATTGTTGTGGGTGACGTGTTATAATTTTGTATCGTGTGTCATAATTCGGAGTTGTATGTCATGGTTGTGAATCATGCACTACAATATTGGATCATGTTTCACTTCCGTGACGCCCACGTCGTATATCACATCACTGTCCAAGTATTATACTTGTGGATAAAATGTTATCATCGTGGATCACATATCACTGTTTTGAAATATTTACTATTATTGTATTATAGATGATATAACATAATTGTGGATCATGTGCCGTAATCGTGGATCTTTTGTCACACCTGTGGATCATGTACCGTAATTCTGGTTCGTGTGTCTCGATTGTTGATTGTCTTACTTGTTTGATTCTCATATGCCATGTGACAATGCATCATGTATCACATCACTGCCCATCGTGTGTTATAATATATTTGTGGTTCAAACAAACAGTGGATTACAACTTGTCATAGTGGACCATATATCATTATCGTGAAGTGCGTGGCATTATTGGAGGTGGTGGATGGAATGTTGTAAATGTGGATTATGTGTCATAGTTACAGATCATGATTGCGGATCATGCGTTGTAATGTAGAATCATATTTTATTGGCTTGATTTACAGCATCGCCTTATCGAAAGCACAGCGCTCAAATCGAAGACAGAAGTCTGTTTTACAGATATTGTTACGGAGACCGTTCCTCAAAGATTCATGGTATTATTCCGCGGAATTCATTTTATTTCCATCCCACAAGACTGTGGGGAAGAAGCATGTTGCACCGGCGTACGGCGCTGATTCTGGTCTTCCTCCATCATCACTATAAGGAAGTTCCGCCAAAAATTGTTCGCCGAAAATTGATCTCCGAAATACATCGGTTCGCCAGGAAAACAAACAAATAAATCTCCACAACACAAGTCATTCACCAGGAGGAAGGAAGTAAAACACAGTTTGGTCTATTGTAGTGGATAATCTCTAATTTATTTAATGGGTATTGCTTGTCCTTTTCAACAATTTTCGCTATTGTATTTAATTACTTTTAATTGTTTATTTTTGTTATTTACTTAATTAAGCGACAAGAAAACTCGACTTGGTGACAACTGTTACTTACGCGACTTTGGATGACAAAATTTACACTTAGCGACCAAGAAACTCGACTCGCTGTTGAAATTTCGCGTGTCCGCTCCGCTACGGACAGCGGGAGCAAAACGACCGGCTCGGTCGGCGGATGGTATAAGACTCCGTGATACAACCCTCGTTTGGGGTGAGTTTGTGGTGTGGTGGTAGATACCCTCTCCACTAAGGATATGTATTTACTTAACACCAGAGAAACGTAAAGTCTCTCTTGGTAGAATAGAAAACCAGATCTCGTAATGGAGCTCATGGTGGCATGTGTGTGATCGTTCAGATCTGTGTTGTTTACTCATGCGCGAAGGCATTGGAAAAACAAAACAGGCAGGCGGCAACGACAAAGGAATCCGGGTGATCATGGTTTATGATGTGCATCGCGGCTAAATAAATAGACGACGATGCATTGAAGAGATGTGCTAGAAGCAAACATGAGACGAGGGCATCATAAAAGTCTTAGATGAGTGATGCCCTTGTGTAAATAAGCGAATAGCCATTGCGAAAAGGTGCTAATGGCTTGGTGGACGAAACGAATCCCTTGCTTGCATTTGTATATGCAGGGAAATTCGTTTGTGGGAAACGGATTCTATATTGGCGTTGTTTATGCTTTGAATTCAATCCGTCGGCTATGAGTGAAGTCGATGATTATTTGGAGATTCAAACAAAGGAGCATTTCTGGGTAAATTGCTTGCAGCTGTATCGATAGTTGCAAGTCATTGCAAAGCAGATTAGATGGTTATACAATGACGGTTTGTATATAACATCTGTGTCAATTGTACATGGCATCTATGGCGACGCCAGGATCGAAGTCTAGTGTGAATATCTACACTAATTGTAAATTCGGTTCTGGGTCGCTAATGCAGAGATGCATTGATACATCTATGAATGCCCTTGCAGGAAAAATTCTTTGTAGGCATTTCCAGGTAATGCATTGAAAGCATTAATTATCCTTGGGAAGGAAACATTTTTGCTGTGGGGAGATTGCGGTGCAGGTGTGGGAAGGTTGGAATTTGCCTGGCAACCGAAGGTACCGAATAGGTTTTGGTTTTATGCACCTGTATAATGGAAAGAATTCTTGTAGGGAATTTGCATGCGAAGAGATGCATGAAAAGGTAAGAATTCTTTAACAGGGACTTTTAGATTATAAATTTGGTAACCTAGATGCGTAAAGCACTTAAGGTGCGAATGCGATTGCATTAGCGAAAACTTATGCCGATTGGGATGTAGTTATGGGGGTTTTTCAGGTAAGTGGCCCGTGGGGGTTGGCGGAACCGCCACAAGGCAATCCGACGAATTGCGGTATATCTCCCGACGATACGTAGATACAAAACGAAATGGAACTCTCTCTCTCTCTCTCTCTCTCTCTCTCTCTCTCTCTCTTTCCCTGAATGTTTCCGGACCGTTACAACATCCAGCAGTGCTACGTGTCTATGGCTTGTCCATTACATCACTGTCCATCATGTATTATAATTGTGGATCATACAATCTAACTTAGGTTTATTGATCGTCATTGTGGATCATAATCCATTATTATCAAGTATCTCACGGTATTTTAAGCAGCACGACCAAATTATGTGTAATTGCTGACCATGTGTCATAAATGTGGATTATGTGTCATAATTGTTGATCATGTATTATAATTCTGGTTCGTGTATCATGGTTGTAGATCCTGCGCAGTAAAGTGGAATCATGGCTTGCTTACTTTTGTTATTGTGTATTACAATTAATAATTGTGGAGCATATATGAATAGTGCATTATAATTACGAGCCTTTTACCGCGATTGTCAATCATGCGCTAGTTGTCTATGGATTGTAAATTACATCACTGTCCGTCAAGTATTATAATTGTGGATCATATAATCTAATTGTGGATGAGATGCTGTCTTTGTAGGCCACACCTTATTATTACGAAATATCTGGTGTTGTTGTGGATGGCGAGCCATAATTGTTGATCATATGTCGTTGATTTGAAACCGCATTATGAGATTTGTGTTACAATTGAAACTCACGTGTCACGTGAATACAGATCATATATCACAGGGGTGGCCAACAAGTCGATCGCGATCGACCGGTCGATCGCGAGACCAATTTTGGTCGATCACTCGCAAGTTCGGGGTTTGCGAAAAGTATCTCATAAAAACTTTTAACTTAAAAAGTACAAATACTTTTTATTCAAATGTTTTCTGTGATTAGCTCATAGAAAGGATATAATTTTTATATTATCATTATTTTTATTAGTTTGTTTTGACATTTGAAATGGTTTTATTAAGTTCTTTTTCTTTGCACTTTTGCAATTCTGTTTTCTATTTAAAGCTTTTTTCGGTAGATAACTTTTTTGCTGCTGCTACTTTTTGCTACCTATATAAAATTTATTTGAATTGGGATATTACAAAATCAGCATAATACTTCGGCTTATGATAAAAACTTATACAATACATATAAAAACGTATATAAATGATGTTTATTTAATAAATCTGAAATACAGTGCGTTTAAAATTGACTTGTATTTACACTTCTGAGAAATTTATGACTATTAAAATAATAACATTTAAATTGCATGCCATTAGGATTAATTCTTGGAATCTAATTTTGCAGAATATAGTGTTAAATTTTCATTCTGAAGTTAGTGTTTGTACGCTACAGTCAATTTCTCTTGCGGATTGTTTCATTTGTAAGTATTAATGAAATATTAGTGTTCTTTAAATTAATTGTGCAAGTATATAAGAGATATATTTTAAATAAAATTATTTAAATCTTAATTAAATATTTATAAGCATTATTTAAAATAATAATTTAATTATTCGCAACTATTAAGTATGATTAGCTATTTCGTTTTATCGGCTAAACCTACACCAGGTATTAATTGTAATTTATATTGTTACTGTTTAATACTTTTATTACATGCCCTATTATTAAGTCGTATATTTTTTGCATTTTAGTATACCTATTTATGAACATGGATAGCAAACCAAAAAAATCGAAAACATATCATTTCAATGGGAAAATTAACTATTTTTTTACGATGATGAATGATAAATGTTGCTGCTTAATATGTCTTAGCTCGATAGCCATTGCTAAAAAGGGTAATTTGGAGAGACATTTCTTATCTTTACATAACAAGTATCAAACAGATTATCCACCAAATTCCGAATTACGAAAACGTAAAGTTCGGGATCTTAAAACTCAATTAACAAATCAACAAAATATTTTCACAAAGCCAATATTGAAGTCACAAGCAGTAACAACTGCATCCTTCAAAGTAAGCTATCTATTAGCTAAAAAATGTAAACCATTTTCTGATGGTGAATTTGTAAAGGAAATGTTCTTGGAAATGTCGGATTCCCTTTTTAATGATTTTAAGAACAAGAGCAAAATTACTGCTGCAATTCAAGATCTACAACTTTCCCGAAACACAGTGATGCGACAAATCGAAAAGATGGGTGGAAATTTAAAGGAACAGTTACAAAATGATATTAACAGATGCTCTTGTTTTTCTCTTCAATGTGATGAATCGACAGATATAAGTGATACTGCACAGTTACTTGTTTTCATTCGTTTAGTTTTTGAAGATTTTACATCTAAAGAAGAATTGTTGGGTATGATTTCTTTGAAAGAAAGGACTAGAGGTGTAGATATATTCAACGGGTTTAAAAGTCTGCTTAATGATAAGAAAGTACCTCTTTTTAAATTAGTTTCAATAACAACGGATGGCGCAGCTGCAATGATAGGCCGCAAAAATGGATTTATAGCCCTATGTCGAAATGACGATGAATTCCCAGATTTTTTGAGTTACCACTGTATAATTCACCAGCAAGTATTATCCAGCAAGAGACTAAATACAAAAGAAGTAATGGACGTCGCGTTTGAAATTGTTAATTCAATTCGTGGAAGTTCTCTCAAACGTCGTCTTTTTCAACTAAAACTCGATGAAGGTCAGTCTGATTTATTATTGCATACCGATGTAAGATGGCTAAGTAGAGGTAAATTTCTGCAACGATTTCGTGATTTATTGCCTGAAATAATAGAATTTCTTAATGAACAAGAGAAAAAATATGCATATTTAAATGACAAAACCTGGCTTAGTGACTTAGCATTCCTTACAGATTTTACTTCCATATTAAGCCATTTAAATTTAGAATTACAAGGTAAAAATAAAACAATAATTGATATGATTAGCAGCATAGATGCATATAAAACCAAATTTATTTTGTTGATAGAAGATTTACAACAAAATAATATGAACCATTTTCCAAATATGGCAGACAACTTACAAAAAAATAAAAATATTATTTATGAGATTGACAAGTACGTGGCCGAAATACAAAATGTAATGGAAGATTTTGAGAAGCGATTCCAAGATTTTAAAAAAATTTAAGAAATTGTGGAATTTACATCTTTTCCTTTCAAAAAAGATTTAATTGTGAAGGAAATTAGCAAAAAAATTGCAGACTTATTTGATATGGAGCAAAAGGCCTTGGAAAATGAAATTATAATTTTACAATCTGATTTAGTCTTACAAGCCAGAAAATTTGAAGAAAATTTTTGGAAATATGTTAACCGAGAAAAGTATCCCAATATTATCAAATGTAGCGAATATATTTTTTCTTGCTTTGGATCTACGTATCTGTGCGAATCGGCATTTTCATATTTACAATTAACTAAAACTAAACTTCGTTCCGTCCTGACCGATTCTCATACTGAGGACTCATTGTTATTGTCTTTGTCAGGATATACTCCAAATTATGATGCACTAGTAAAGGAAATGCAGACTCAGGTTTCTCATTAATTTAAAAAGTTTGAATGAATAAATGTTATTAATAAGTGCTCATGTTGTTTTAATTCCTCTGGACATAAGTTTTTTAACCCATTAAATAAATACTCATGTATGTAGATTATTTACCCCTTAATCATGGAGCTCGCCAAAGTGCACGTCGGTATAAAAGCACATTGCAAAAACATCCCCTTCTTACCTAAAAAATAGGTCGATCGCGACACAATTTATAAATAAAAAGTAGATCTTATGTGCACCAAAGTTGGCCACACCTGATATATCACATGATTGTCGACAATGTATCACGAATTTCGATCATGTGTTGAAGCTACGGATTATATCTCATAGCAATAGACCATGTATGTGGATTTTGAAATGTGTCTTATTGTTGTAGATCTAGTGCTAAAATTGTGGACCATGCAACGTAATTGTGAATGCTGGGACACATGTAATTTTTTTTTACTTTCTCGATATCTTTAAATGTCATTTCGCTATGTGGAAAGAAGTTGTGGATCGTATGCAGTAATCGTAAAGTTTGTGAAACGTTATTGCATATTGCGAAAGGACGCTGTGGTTCTTGTGTAGTAACCGTAATCTTCGTGAGTCGTTTTCTCTTTCGATACTCTTGTTTTTTTTTAGTTACCTTTAAATCTTATTGCACAGGCTGTGCGAAAGTTGTGGATCGTATGAGGTAATCGTAAAGTTTGTGGAATGTTACTGCATATTGTGGAGGAAAGTTGTAGATTGTTACGGTATATTATGGGCGGAAGTTGTAGATTGTAACGGTATATTATGGACGGAAGTTGTAGATTGTAACGATATATTACCCAGGGAAGTTGTAGAAGTTCTAATCGTGAATTTTGTGTATCTTTATTTTTTTCACACCTTCAAAGTCATTACACAATATCTGCATCCTTAGTTGTATGCAGTGGTTCCCGGACATATCCGAAGGTACTATAAATGACAGGGCCGGAAAGAAACCACTATATATCGTAGCAACCTCGCAGTGAAGTCGGTGCAAGAGGTTGAGGAACTTACCTCCTGAGACCATCATTTGATAATGCGTTTACATATAGATGATGTCAACTAAAACGGATTGCGATGAAGTTGAAATACTTACTGGTAGACGGACCTGTGGCGGTTCCGCCAAACGGCACAGTTCGCTTACCTAAAAATCCCCATAACTTCCACCCAATCTCATAATTTCGTTAATGCTATCGTATTAGCACCTTAATTGCTTCACGCATCAAATAGATCCAATTTATATAACCTAAAAGTACCTGTAAAAGAATTCTTACCTTTCATGCATTTCTTCGCATACAATTCCCTGTAAGAATCCTTTCCTAGCTTATCAGGAATCCCAATCTCACCAAGTGCATTTCCCCCTAGACGAATTCCTGAAAACAAGATGATTTGGCTTACATACAATGTAACCATCATAACAGGGATCATACACATTGCGTCGCCTATTTCCCGTCCTCATCAAGTGTATCATAAATCATCATACATACACATTGGCTGGCGACCTACATCCCAGAAACGAAAACAAATAAACGCATCTCGCGTCTCTTGGCACAAATTAAATCCGACGGCATAAGCAAATGCAAATAGGTATGGTATACTTACCCTTGGCAGCGATGCAATAAACACCAATTTAAGGTAATATAGCTAAAACCCATTAGCACATTTCCGCATTGCATTGCCCCCTATTTATTTAGCAGCAATACACACCTCGGACAAAGGCCCAAACGTTCCCGCTGTCTTTTCATATTTCGGGATATGCTTCTCATCAGCAGCAGTATAAACAGACACAAACCCAATTAGCATCCAATGATATTCGGCTTGTTTGCTTAGCCGAATTCACTTTTCATGGATCCACAGTTTCCCTTTCTTTGTTTAGATCCGTTCTCATGGTGTGTTCCATGAAAGAACCCATGTGCACACGTACATGTGTACTACCAACGATCTTCACCCCAAACGATTGAATATCGTTTAGTCCTTTTCCATCAGCCGACCACGCTGGCCGCCCAAGCCCCCCCCTCCCCTCGCGCGGCGGAGAAGCGCAGATATACGGAGTCAGTGTTGAATAATAAAAGTAGTTGTACCGGAATAAATTAAAACCAACGTGTGTGTTCTTGATTTCGGTGAAGCTGTAATAATTATTAAGTTTAAAAAATGATCTCTAATTAAATTAAATAAACAGTGCTCCTGAACTAATAAAATAACCTTACGTTTTAATTGCTATCTGGTGGACAGTGTTTTCTCCTTACTCCCGGTTGTGGTTTCCTTCGGCGGTTTACTTGGTGGAACTTTAGTGACAGTCGGGTGGGGATAGGAGTGAATCGAGTGTCCGTGTTTCGCACAATACTCCTAATCCCCACAGACCCACACCGCGATACCGGATATAGAAGTATGAGTGAGGGGAAACAATAGCGAACAGTGGACGGTCTGTCGCCAATATTGTTTGAGTCAATTTCACTTTATACTGATGTATTACATCACGCGGGAGACCGGGGTTCGATTCCCCGTCGGGGAGCCTCTGGCGCAAGACTAATGACCTTGCCCGGAAGAAAAATCATTATGGAAAATTTAACAAGCCTCAGGACTTGCTAAATAAGGCCAAGACCGGTTCTTGGTTGTAGTGCCGATGATGATGAAACTATCATCTAACTGGAGTCAGGGTATAGATGCGAACACAGTTCGTGCATCAGGTTAAACATGCCAATTACCCATATTGCTCATACTACGTAAAATACGGATTATATACGCACCGTGTGTGTGAGATTCACGACCACACGACAGATGTTGAAGCGACATATGAGGCGGACAGTAACCCAAGTAGAAGTAATAGAAATTATAGGTGACAAGAATCATGGTGCGTAACAAATCATCTCATATGTGTTATAATGCAGCAAATACGACGAGATGAGCAGAGAAACAAATGAACTCCGTCCTGTCCTGTTAGGAAAGCATACGGTTCCGCTGAGAGCACCGGGAATGTGTGCTGGGAGGTAGTTTAGTAAAAGTCGATATCGATCCAGAAGTATCTTTTAAAAATCTCCAGTTTACTACCAAAATAAAAAAGCACGACAGTGCAAGATGATGCAAAGAATTAAGCAAGGTGATTACCGACAGCTTAAATTTGAATACCCTACGATAGTAACCATAAAATATTGTGAACTACGAGGACAGGTCAATAAGTCTTTAGAAAATGAAGATAATTTTCTTTTATTTTCTTACTTAGATGACCTAATAATGACGCATAATAATGTCCGATTATCGTCTGTCCCTTTTCCAAATAGTCAATGAAGATAATACCACGTACATACCAAAACACAGTAGCCATATACTTCCCAGCTGATTTCACCGTGTTTGGCTTTATTTGAGACCATTTGCCTTTAACAATCCACTGGTTTGACTGTTGTTTCATCGCGGGAGTGTAGCGGTGTATTCACATTTCATCTGTATGTCCCTTTTCCAAATAGTAGATGAAGATAATACCACGTGCCTCCGAAAACACACTAGCCATAACTTCCCCAACTGATTTTACCCTCTTGGCTTTATTTGAGATCATTTGCTTTAATAATCCACTGGTTTGACTGTTCTTTCATCTGAGGAGTATAGTGGTGTATCCATGTTTCATCTACAGTTACTAAACTGCGCAGAAACTCCTCTGGATTGCGACGCATGGGCTCAGCAAGTTCTCAGCTGAGAGCAAATGCGGCACCAATATCGCAGATATTTTTTTAATACCTAATTTATCATGGAAAATTGAAAATTGACAGACACCTGTGGGGTAGTCACTCGTTGACTGAGAGAATGTTCCACCGAGCACCAAAAGAAAACTTCGCAACACCCGGAGCAAGTCAAAGAAAACACACTGATTTGGCGTAAAATATTTTATTGTTTCCACTGGTTATTATCTTTAAAATTGAGACGAATAATTGTAAGATTGAAATCGCAACTTAATCTAATTAAAAACTGAAAGCACGCGTACACGTCCGCTGTAATTAACCGACGACTTGTATATTAAAACTTTACTCGCACGACTCGCGGTTGAATTTCGCGTCCCCGTGTGCTCCGGGGAGCGGGAGTGACATGGCCGCGACCTGCTCGATCGCCGGATGTAAAAGGACTCAACGATATTCGATCGTTTGGGGTGAGTTTTTGTGGTGTCGTGTTAGATATCCTCTCCACTAAGGATATGTCTTACCTACCACAAGAGAGAACCAGATCTCGTAATGCAGATCATGGTGGTATGTGTGTGATCATACCCATCACCGTGTTTATCGTTGCATTTAGCAAAGGATAAACGAGAAAAAAAAGGAACAAAGGGAGAAGCTACCAAATTCTTCGTCTGGTAATGAGGGCCGTGTTTACGCTGTGTATCGTCGCTATAATAGACGTTGGGAAGAAAAAAGGTGCTAATGGAGTCGGTGGCAGAGACGAATCCATTGCCTGCATTTGTATGTGCAGGAAAATTAGTTTGTGGCGACGTACGAAATTGATGATTGTTTGTCTATTGATGGTGAATCGCCGGTCGGCTTGTTGGAGCTGTAAAAACAAGCCGTCCGACGTTGCATTTCAATTGATAACAATGGGTGCCGAATGTTTTGTATTTATGGTGCATATGCACATTAAGTAACTGTTTTTAGGAATTTTATCTAACACGTTGTATGCATTAAATGTCCTTGGAGAAGGAAATGTTACAGGTATGCTGAGTGGAGATTGCGGTGCAGGTATGGGAAATTGAAATTTGCCTGGGATTCTTGAAAAGGTAGAAAGAAATTCTTACAGGAAATTATATGCGAAGAGATGCATGAAGGTAAGTTTTCTTTCACAGGGACTTTTTAGATTATAGATTTGATCTATATAATACGTGAAGCATTTAAGATGCTAATGCGATTGCATTAGCGAAAGCTTATGCAGACTGGGTAGCAGTTATTGGGGTTTTTTCAAGAAGGCGAACCGTGGCGTTTGCCGGAACCGCCACACACCTACTGATGAATGATGCTTCCTAAAAACATACCATTAGTGATACTATGATCGCCACCGTAAGCATTTCTAAGGACCTATTGACCTATCCTCGTATAATATTCTCGCTATGATTATAAGCTGCTTTCACCAGTTGTGCGTTATGAGTCATAATTGTGATTTAGGTATTCTCATTATGGTACATGCGTCATAAGGCGTGTTATGTGTGGCAATAATCGATTTTGCTTCATAGTTTTATGTTACGTCATATTTCATGCTTATAAATCGAGTTTCTTATGATTGTGGATGGTATGTTACGTTATTATAGGTCAATGGTCATCATTGTGTGGGTGAATTTGAATTGAATATTATGTGTCGTAAATGTGGAACGTAGTCAAAGATTTCTCCCAAACATATCACGAAGGGTACAGCATGACGTGGTGATTTCTTACATTGGTACTGTCTGTTCTAATTTTCCTCAACAGGGTCCACCAGGCAGACTTTGGAAGGGATGGCCAAGGAATACTCCTGAACATTTCATGAAGCTATTAACTGGAACGTGTGACATTACGCTAAACGGCTAGGCATTGAGACACAACCTATCTTTAGTTGTGTTTTATGATAAGCTAGCCTCTCTATAAGTATATTATAATGTCTTACTTACAGGGAAATAACATATTACCATTACTGAACGTTTTAAACTACATAGACTACTTTCGGTTTACAAATATGACGAGAACATCAAGAGAACAATCTTTATGATTTACAGTAACATCGAGTACGACTTAGTGTGTCATTTGGCATTAATTCGTTCAGTCGCTTGTAATATTTATGCGAAAAGAAAACGGGTGTTTGGTAATTCCAATCAGAGTTTGTGGGGGTTTCTCTAAGCTACAGGGAGAACCACCCACCATTCCCGGACAATCCCATCCAATTTCGACCGCCTTACAGCGCGTCAAACCAACCCCATTTCCCCCTACTTACCTGTTCACCTGCAAAGCATGTTACCATCAAGGACACATAGCTAAACTCATTGTTCCACGCGGACAATGCATAAATGAGTTTAGCTTCCCTTTTTTGCCATACGGCAACTCGTGTTCATATCGATTAGCGACAACCAAATCCAGCCGGACGAAGTTGTCGCATCATTGCAGAACCGCTGGGGAAAATTATTAAAACATTCGATTGAATCACGTGATAATATTTCCCTAGCGTTACTTCGGCTTTTCTCCAGACGCTTCATTCGCTGGGGATCAATGCTCTCTTTTTGCAGGTGAATAGCATCAGCTTAATTTTCCTCTCTTCTGTCTTCGTACAGATCAATGTACTCTGAACTCACCATACTACCGAATTAGGTCAATGGGTTCCGCTCAGAACTACATTGATTCCTGCACATACAACCAAATCCACCCCAAGTAATCATATAGCGTGTTTCTGTTCTCTCATTGTCCCGCTCTCTTCGATCATCAGAACGTGGCAATGAGAGAGCAGAAGTATGTTCTCTTTTGGTTGTCAAGTGCGAAAAATTAATCATCCAATTTCTTCCCTTTTCGGTTCAGTCGATTAACGAGATTATCAGGAGGAGGTCATGACTCTAACCATCGCCGCGTGTGCATGCTTATGCACACGCTCGTCCGCGAAGTTTCACTACCGTAACTAAATTAACTGGTGGAAATCGGAGACTTTCTAACGAAACAGAAGAAGTGTAAAGTTATAGTGATTTAAATTGTATTTATATTGCGATAAAAATGTATCTTTAGCTGTTTTTCTGGTAACAGGCTAACGCACATCGAGTGCCCAAGAACGTTCTACTTATCAAAATGTTAGTTAAAAACTCAGCCGCGATGGCGCAACAAAATCAAATAAAACAAAAACATCTATACAATCAACCAACATCAGTGTGTTTGCTATTGTTCCTGTCTTCCTGGGTGGACTATCCTCATCGGAGCAACGTCGTTGGGGATATAAGGAATCCGTGCCATACGTTGGCATCATACTTATACCCCCACAAGTTACTTCTGTATCAAGTGGAAGAAATGGGTTCCACGATCGACTTTCAAAATGGATCTTCAGATATTCTTATGGGAAATAACTCGGTGAAATTATTTTCAAGAATAAAAGCTTGTCAATATATATCTAGAGTCCGATGATAATTTTGAAATCCAACCTCCTCAGAGGCATAAATGTCAATTGAACCTGTAATTCGGTGCCGAAGTGTTAAGAATTTCATAGATACTTTTTAGCAATACTAAAAACTGAAAGCAAACGTTTAATCTAAGCTAATTTCGTGGATTTAAAATAGCTTACTTAATTTATCTTAGCAGCAACTGTAGAGGAAAGTACGCTCTTGTCTCTTACATAATTTGTCCAACTAACCTGCGTTCTATCTCTAAGGATGTACTAAATGTTCTTAATGTGTTCCATTTTAAAGAAATGGCGCCTATCAGAAGGCAAAAGTCTACCATCGACGGGGAAGCCCATCCTACAGTTTCCCGTCCTCTTTCTCCTACCTCCATAATTCAGCTATTTAAAATACTCAACACGCGACAAGAACAACAATGGGAACTTGGCAACGCAGGAAAGTTTCTGAAAATTCTGTCCCCTTGTCTAGCCAAAATGGAACTAACCTACCGTAACGCACTTGCCATTCAGGAAGGGTAGTTATACGGGCCGCGATAGCAGTGGAGCAGGACAAAAAAGCAAACACGACGCCCTCATACACTCATGGTTCCGAGGACATAAACCAAACACCATCACCACCACCGTCTTCGCCGTTCTCGTCATTATCTTCGTTATTGCCACGGTTGTTGCTGTTGCTGTTGTCGGTGTCGTTGTCATCGTCGTCGTTACCGTCGTTGTAACCATCCCAACTCATATCTGCTTCTTTGGCCTCGTTTCTTGTGCCAAAGACTTAAAGGATATGGCTTCTGGCAATAGCTCAACCCTCTATCATGACCGACCCCACTGCGAAGGCAATCGGTCGACTTTCAAATGACTTTTCCCTAGAATCCGTTGTGAACTGTGAAACATTTGGTTAGATGGGGAAACAAGAAGGTGACCAGCTAGTTAAGTAGGTTGAGAAGAAAGAAGTTATATTAGGAGAAAGATACCAAAATTGTAGAGAGTGGAAGGATCAGCGTTAGAAGGGGGAACAAGGCAATACGAATATCAAAATGTACGAAGTAAGAAGGGTGTACGTAGGGTAGAAAGGTAATGCAGATATCCAGCTTCGAATTGTAGGGTTTGAAGAGGTGAACCGCCTGTTTGCCATCAAAGGAAAATTATTCCTTTTCTTATTCATTTAAAGAACAGTGTTGTTGTTGATTTTCCTTATTCGTCCTGGTTTCCTTTGCGTGCCACTATTGTCGTCGGAATTTTTCAATACGAGGGTGGATTTTCGCGTCGGCGGTATCTTCACAACATTTTTTATTATCCTCCTTGCCTTTGGCTGGACAGATTGAGTTTGCTCTGCACGTTTCTTGGACGATTTCTTACGCCATTATGTTTACTTGCACGTTGCTTGGCATTCTCCAGTATATCCGTTCCTTGAAATTTCTCCACGTATTGTGTCACGTGCGCTCGTAGTGTATACCACCCCCGCTAAATAATCTTGGGTGGCTTGAATCAAGGGATGATCAAGACGTATGATTTATCCCTCTCCGTTGGTTGCTTTGGGGCAGCTCCATCGTAATACGGAACACTGACATTTCGGTTTATTGATGAAAGTATTTACTCTGTTTTGGCGTCTGTGGGCTAGTCCTTGTGGCGTATCTCTAATAATTCTGACAGAAACGTGTCGTGTAGATAAGATGCGGGGAACATAAGGAGTATCAAATGCTTGCGGTGGTTACGAAGTTAAGAGAGTGATCTAAAAAATGGGTCAGCGGAGGAACTATATACGATAAATGAATTGAACAGGAGCAGGGGGAGGAAGTAAACAATTGCAAGTTGTGCATGTTTTGGTTTAGTTTCTGTGGACATATTGATAAGGTTCTAAAGCATTCTTTATTATTGATTACATCACGCTCGGCTCTGATTGACATATCTGAACAACGCAGTCATTTTCAATCACTCTCTAACCTCTTAAATGCTTGCTATGTAAAAGACATTTCAATAGTGGCGCAAGATGTTAAACATGGATTTCTAATAGTGAACGATTTTGGGATTCTTTTTAAAAACGTTCATGCTAATTGTGTGACAGAAAAAATCACGAAGCAGGCATGGCATTGACACTTAACGGCGCTCAAACCCCCCTTTTATGTGTGGATTTGTGTAAAAAAAAAAGAAGAAGATTCCGTGTGCTTGAGTAGGGTGGTAAAAATGTTGCGATAATCCTAATGGCTAATAGGTAGGTTCGAGTGACGGAACAGTGTATGCTTAGTGGTAACATCAAGCGAAGACCGAAAAACGTAAACGACTTAGAGTGATCCACTTAGAAAGATATGATGAAGTCGACGCAGAAAGATTCGCAACAATTCGGAAAGAGACAATGAGACTCTTCAAACTCAAAAAACGCGGATGGGAGAAGACTCGGATTGAAAAAATCCTAGAAAATGCCAGAGCAAAGAACATCAGAGGTATGTATGCTGGCATAAATTCAATTAGAAATGGCTACCGAGGGAGAGCCAAAATAATTCGAGACACAAACGGTTGTCTGGTCACAGAAACAAACAATATCGTGACAAGTTGGAAGGAGTACTTTGAAAACCTGCTCCACGTGCGCACCCATCAACCACAAATAAACGCACCAGACGTACATACAGCCGACCCTCAGATCCCAGAGCCCTCTTTCAACGAAGTTGTAAACGCAATAAATCGATTGAAAAATAACAACGCTCCCGGAGTCGACTGCATATCGGCAGAACTTGTGAAGCATGGAGGAGAGGCAACCGCTCGAAATATCCACCAAATGATCAGAATAGTATGGGATAAGGAAGTCACTCCGGAAGAATGGAAATCCACAATAGTCGTCCCCATTTTCAAAAAAGGTGACAGAGCTGACTGCGAAAATTGCAGAGGAATATCATTGCTCCTAACCACATACAAAATACTAACAAAGGTCATACTGGCAAGATTCACCGTACGCAGAAGAAATACTGGGAGACTACCAATGCGGATTCTGTAGGAACCGGTCAACAAGCAACCAAATGTTCACAATACGGCAACTGCTGGAAAGGAAGTGGGAATACGGAGAGACGGTTCACCAATAGTGCGTTGGCTTCAAAAAAGCCTACGAATCAGTCGCAAAGCAAAGATTGTACCATATTGTAGCTGAGCTGGGAATCCCGCAAAAATAGCCGCCCTCATTCAAATCTGCATGAACGAAAACAAAGGGCGTGTTAGAAAACTATCTCTCAGAACCATTTGAAATCCGGGACGGACTAAAACAGGAGGATGGCCTCCCACCATGTCTTTTTAACCTTGTGATCGAGTATGTGATCAGAAAGGTACAAGATGACAACATGGCCGGTTCATCCCTGAACGGGGTCACACAAGTGCTGGCATATGCGGATGACATAGACGTTCTGGGCGATAATCTAGAAACTGTAAGTAAAACCTGTGAAATCATAATGGAAGCGGCAGAAGAGGTGGCCCTAGAAATAAATGAAGGCAATAACGCTCTAAATAATGCATATTATCCAACTCAATGAAAAACTACAGTAGCCCATCCCATCCCCAAAAGGGAAAGGACAGGAGCAATCCAGCCAATCTTCGCTCGATTAGTTTGCTTCCGAACATCAGCAAGGTATTCGAGAAAATTATAAATAAAGCGTTGACTAGCTGGTGTGAGGAGAATGGTATTATTCCGAACAACCAGCTTGGCTTTCGATCGCAACATGACATAGTTCATGCTGCGACAAAACTTGTTTCCAACATACAGTGGAACAAGGCGAAGCGCCAATGCACAGCGGCCTGTTTCGTTGACTTTGAAAAGGCTTTCGACAACGTACGATTAGAAGGGCTTGTATATAAGTTATAAAATCTAGGTATGCCCGAATATTTATTATACATTATCTACCATATGATTATGGGTAAACAATTTGTGGTGAAATGTGGAGAGATGATCTCTAACAAAACCTTCCACATCAAAAACGGCCTGCAAGAGTGAGCAGTAAATTCTCTCATTTTATTTAACATTTACACTAGTGATCTAGTGGGCTCTTTCAATCATGCAATTACGTACGCCGACGACATTGCGGCGTATACATCTGGAGAAAAGATCGATGTCATCAACAGATTTCTGCAAGATGATTTCAACAAAATCAAACGTGAGTGCGACGACTGGAAATTAAAAATAAATTTCCAGAAAACAGAGACTATTCTTTTTAGAACTTCACTGTAGTAAAGACTGCTTTAACTAAAAAACCGGAAGTCTTCAGCAGTCTCTTCACGACCTGTCTCCAAACAGGAGACTTTCCTCAACGATGGAAAAAAACAGCGGCATGTGCTTATTCCAAAAGGAGTCAAGAATCCAGAAGCACCGTCGACCTATCGCCCGTTGTGCATGCTGGACACAACAGAGAAACTGTTTGAGCGAGTAATTGCCAATTGCCTGGAAGAATTCACTGGGGAGACATCGGGGCTCTCGGAATGGCAGTATGGGTCCCGGAAAGGTAGATCAACCGGTAAGGCGCTATCTGTGGTGTGCGACATCGCTCGCAATGCGATAGCTGGAGCACGATGGCTAGGAGGTATGAAAAAAGATTGCGCCGTGGTGACACTAGACTGCTCTATGGTACAGATGAGGAAACTGATAACCAGTGTCAATACGTATATTGTAGCGTATGCAGCTCACATATGGGCAGGAGCCGCAGAGTATAAGTCGTACATGAGCCGAGTGAAGTCAGCACATAGGCTGGCATCATTAATAGCATGCTGCTCATGATTCGAAGATGTCATAAATGTTTTGGCCGCGAGGACATCGCTTGACATTGCAGCTAAAGAAAACGCTGCTTTGCATGAGGTCTCACAACATAATCGTCGGAGAATGCGGTCACAATTAAAACCCTCAAGCCTAAGGGAATGGCAACGAAGGTGGGATACCTCCACCAAAGGAAAATGGACCTGTGGGGAGGAGGTATGTACCTGCATGGGTACTCCGTTCCCTTCCTCCGCCAACATCTGATTACTGTCGTCGAGAAAACGGAAGCACACATAAACACTCAGGAAACAAATAAAATGTAACGCGGTTTGGTTGTCTGTATAAAAGTTCTATTATTTAATTTAACTGTTGCAACTGGTTCACAATTATTTAACTTAAAACTGCCTTATACTGGGGGGCCGGCGCCGGTACGGTGGATGGCGGAGCGACCGTCTCAATCGGTGGATGAAATTCGACTTGTTCGGTCGGAGGTTGGAAAACGACTAAACCGATATCCTCTCCAATAAGGATATCGTTTTTACCTAACACCAGAGACACGTAAAGTCTCTCTTGGTGGTATAGGAAACCAGATCTTGTGATAAAGGTCATGGTAGTATGTGTGGTGATCGTTCAGATCGATGCTATTCACACGTGCATAACAGCAGTGGAACAACGAAACAGGCAGGCGGCAAAGACAAAAGGGAAAAATGACCGAATGCGCCGTTGGTAATGCGGGTCATTGTTTACACGATGCCTCGTCGCTATTTTCGACGTTGGGAGAAAAAGGTGCTAAAAGCAAATTGGATGTTCATGGCATCTCTGGCTGCAGTAGAAATCGGGTTCATATTTGCATTAGGAAATGCTCGAGAATTTGGTTTCAGCGTCTATTGCGCTAATTATATGCAGCTGCTTGGGTTGTTTATTGATAAGACAAACAAAAAAGGTTGCCAGGCAATGTGTATGAAAAGGTACATGACGCGGCTGGGAAAATAGACGGCGCAATATTTATGGTCCCTGTCATGACGGTTACATTGAATGCAATCCGAATTATTTTGTTTACAGGAATTCATCTAAGGAAATTTGACTGGCGACGTAGATGCCGAAATTGATTGGAAATTCCTGGTAAGCTAATAAAGAAATCTTAAGGAGCAGTGGTATGCGAAGAGAATGCATGAAGGTAAGTTTTCTTTACAGGGGCTTAAAGATCATAGATTTGATCTCTTAAATGCGTGCAGCATTTACAGGTACTAATACTGTTGCATTAGCAAACTTAAGGGAATAGGGTAGTAGTTATGGGGGTTTTTCAGGTAAGTAGACCGTAGGCTTTGGCGCAACCGCTACAGACCCACACTATGATACCTTGATACATGATGTAGAAACCTGAGTGAAAAGAAAACATGGTGACCTGAATAACCACTTGACTCAGCTAATATCGGGACATGAGTGCGTTAGGCAATACTTGCACAAGTATAAGGATGTGAATCACCCATACTGCATGTAATGCGAAGGCAAAATAGAAAATGCGAAACACGTACTCGCAGAGTGCGTGAGACTCGAGACCACACGAACGAATTTGGAGAGACATATGAGACATACAGTTACTCCGACATGTGTAATACGATACCTGCTAAGGTCCAAACAAACACGGTCCGTAGCAAATGATATTCTATGTGACATGATGCAGCAGGTGCGATGCGACGAACAGAGTAAAAGGTAAACTCCGTCATGCCTCGCGATTGAATATCTAAAAGAAAGTTCCGCGGGTAACGGTAACATGTGCCTGGCGAGAGGTGGTTTTAGTGGGTAAAAGTCCGGCATGCCTCTGGATCGGTCAGAGTATCTTTCGAAGATTTCCACCTTCCTACCGAAAACAAAAAAAAGGGACACACATTTGCGGGCCCACTGTGGTGACATAAAATACCCACCCAAATGGAGAAGTTACGCACTTTCGAAAGGAAATGCTTCAGACTGATCACCGACAACCCAACTCTTACAAATATTACAATAACAGCTTGCTATACAAAGCCGCTGATATTGGCCGTCTCGATAGACGCTTCCTCGAGCGTTCTATAAAATTCACTGAAAACCTCCCAAATAACTCCAACCCCGTAATAACTTAATTACTACCAACTATTCTAGATAACAGCGCTCACTACCTGAATTGTCTCCTGTTACGGACCTCGCGTCCATGCCCTCGCCCAACACACTATAAGCCACGAATTTCCCCTCTCTATCGATAAATTGGAAATATCGTCAAGTAGCTAATTTGCATAAACTACTTTATGCAAATTCTACTTGGGAAATTCCCCAACCCGACCGAACTAAAGTCACCAAATAATGAAACCTGTCCTCAGCTCCCACCAACGAAAGTTCCAGTTGTCCAGCTTCCATTAGACATCGGTTGTAGAAACACTACACATCTAATAGTGGACACAGGTGCGGAGATCAGCCTTATTGAGCTGAAGGCACTCCAATATGGAACCACATTGGATACAGAAAAAGCAACTACCCTCCAAACGCATTTTGACAAGGGTAAGTCTAGAGGCTATTGCAAGAGGATATTCAAATTACCCTGTGGGGAGTGATATATGTACCAGACATGAGCACTACATCCTACCAACTCCCCAACACTTACCGTTTGTTTCACTGTCAATTATCCACCAATAGCACGCACTCCAAGTAAACAGCCAAATGAAATGTCACGGAAGTTACTTAGTTGATCAGTGTTCTTTATTTTTATCTACAATATGGCATCGGCACATGCGCTTAAAACTAGGAGTTCACAATGTTAATCATTTAATCCTTTGCGATGACGCCTGCACTCCTTCAGGATCGTTGAAAGTTTTAATACAGAGTTCACTTAAAAAGAACAACCGATTTCTTGAGTTGTGGATTAAAAAAGAAACACTGTACTACAACTCGCACTCTGGAATCGCATATCTTGACCACTTTGTAACGCGGCACGTGAAAAGGTAACGTTAAGCGGCGCGACCGTCCGCTATGGTGATAGAAATCTGACTCCCCGAGGGCTGCTAAACTCAACATCTCCTAGCTGCGGTGGTGGTGAATTTCCATCGAGGGGGGAGGAGCAGAATCGGATCATTTCTTTGGCGATGACCAATGAACGATCGGTTGGGGTTTTTTTGGAAGAATTTCCCTGTGATGACCGTACAGGTCAAGTACAATGCCCTTTCGCTGGAAGTGAGGCAACGATAGATCCGCAACTGTACAAACAAAGGAACTGGTGTTAGGGGCTGCAGGCATCGTTGAGATAAGCGATAGCGAAAAATCGCCGAAGGAAGAAATAGGTTTCTGTGTGTTCTGTAAATAGGAACGCTATTTCGGAGGGTTTAACCAATCCTGTATGAGAACGTCGGCTGTTAACATAATCGCCCAGAATCATACGGTTGCAGGCAATCGATTTCTCTGTGACGATAAGCCAACCGCAGACTTGTTCGCCTATGGCAAAGGCTAGGGTGGCTATTGTTTGGTTAAGAAAACTGTACGTGGGACACGATCATTGGCATGATTGTTTAAATAGCAATCATGGTCGTGTCCGATTCAATGTATGTTAGTTTTCGGAAAACTGTATCATACGACACGATCATTAGGATGATTATTTGAACAATGATCGCGGTCATGTCCTATTCGATGATCGGGTGTCGCTTGGGCGATCAATGGTCGGAAAAATCCACTGCAGCTGTGTCAACAGATCCGCTGGCCAGCGTGTGTTTGGCGATTATAATTGCTGACAAGCTGAGCCGATTGGGTTGGTATGGTTCATGTAATATGAACGAAGTGATTTGATGATGTGCATGCTTGCTGGGGTTTTACTTTCAGGTGAAAGCTAATGAAAGGTAGCTTACGCTGCTCGATTGCAGGTAAGTAAAGTGGCTTGTGGAGTGAGGGAAGGGCAGGTTGATTTAAGAAAATAGGTGGTTCTTTGGGAATGCTTTAAAGAACCCCCATAACGCCAACAACTCTCCTGTAGTTTTCAGCTGATAGACTCCCTACCAGGATTATCAGCAGGTGGGTTGTTAGGGAACGACTTCCTGTCTAGGAATTGTAAAGTTAATGGACCGGGAAACTGTTTGGGATTTTCCCAAACAAGATTACACCCGTTAAGCTTTTCCATTAATTTTACAAAAGATAGGAAACGGCTGTCAGGACATAAGGCAGCCAGTCTGGAACCCGTACCAAGGGGACCCACAAAGGTCCAGACCGCGGTGGGTAGTATACCGGATACCCTACCCAAACAGGGGAAAGGCTGCAAAAACTTGTCGGACTCCAAGTACCCCAACCCTATCACAAGCCGCAGAAGGCTAAAGATGACGAAGAATCATTGGTGAAACACTCACTGCCAAAACCTTCGGAGGTAGGCATTTTTCTGAACAGACCGGTAACAATACCAGGTCGTTCACGGTAGTGAAGGTAGAAAAGAAGAAACGTGGTGACAACAACAGGCTGAAACCCTACTATGAATAGAGGAGGCCAAAAACGGACAAACCACGACAAACAAAAGGGAATAACGCACCACAGCTGGTGCAAGGTTCCATGCTACACTCTATACTTTTGTAGCCGAGCTTCATTCCCCTTCTAAGAATGAAGCTACCACTATTTGGGTGGGGAAGGTATTGTTACGGACCTCGTGCCCATGCCCTCACCCAACACACTATAAACCACGAATTTCCCCTCTCTACCGATAAATTGGAAATATCGTCAAGTAACTAATTTGCATAAACTAATTTATGCAAATTCTACTTGGCAGGAAAAATAATAATAAAAGGCGTTGGCGCCTAATAAATAGATATTCAGATAGGACATAGGACGGACGCATTCTCAGTTTTATAAGAAGATTAAAGCTCCGTGAAGATTAAGCGACAACTTCCGTGAGTGAAATATACTAAACAGCGCGAGTGAAAACATTCGACGACCAGCAAGCTGAACAGGGGGATTCAAAAACGCAACCCCCCTGCTCCCAGAATACCGGAGTCCAGCAGCAACAACCGCTCCACGGTCCACTCAAGTAAGTCCCATTGCCTTGTTTGTTGTTTCCAATTAAAGTGTTTTCATTCCCATATTTACATTATATTTAAATTGTTATTAAATATGTAGGTAATTAATGGTCCGCGCGTCGGCATGGACGCGTATTCTACCATCAACCCCACTAGTCCGCTAAAGTTCCAAAAATGTGTTCAGCCGAAATTCGCCGGAAATGGTTTCGACGAACACCAAAGGAAGAGCACAACAAAACTCCACGACGACACCGTTCACAAGGAGGAACAAGAGTTGAAACACTGGTTATAGTTCTGCAATGATTTTGATTTATTTAAATTGATTAAAATCCGGGGTGTTAACCATTATATGGTTATTGGTTTTATTATTCTTAATGTGCACTGATTAAATATTTAAACTCTTCGACCCCGAGCACTTCTGTCCATCCTCTTGTAGTTCACTTTATCCGCGACCCTTGTAATTCCATTTATAGTTAAAAGATCTTTTGTCTACACTAGTGGTTCCAACACTCCACTGTGTACGATCAACTTTTAAAACTTTAGGTAAAACTTGATTTGGTAGGTTAACTCTTCTCCTCAGCGGACCGGAGAGCGGAAGCCAAACCGACTTGCTCGGTTGGATGGTGGCAAACGACTTGGCGATAATCATCTCGTGCAGATCTGATTCACTAACGAGGGAAATTCTTGGCGCATTTTCCCTGAGAGAGAAGGTGTTCCCCTCCACTAGGGAAAAGATTTACCTACCACCAGAGAAACGTAAAGTCTCTCCTGTCGGAACAAGAAAACCAGATCTCGTAATGGAGATCATGGTGGTGGTATGTGTGTGTGTGATCGTTCAGATCCGATGTTGTTTACACGTGCTCGAAGGCAATGGAACAACGAATCAGGCAGGCGGCAAAGAAAAACGAAAAAGCGACCAAATGCGTCGTTCGGTAATGAGGGTCATGTTTACCCTGTGCATCGTCGCTATAATAGACGTTGGGAAAAACGTGCTAATGGGATTGGTGGCAGAAGCGACTTAAAAAGAAATTGAAGATTGTTTGTTAGAGGGAAAACAAACGATGAGTTGGATCTTATGCATGTTTACATGCGTAGGAATATGGTTTATGGCATCTCCGACTGGTATGAGAACCGAGTATTTGTTTATACTAGAAAATGCTAGAGGATTCGGTTCCGATGATAATGATTGGGATGCGGGAATTGTTGGTCAATTGGACAAATGAATCGCGGGTCGGTTTATTGCAGCTGTAAAAACAAGCTGTCCGACATAGCATTTTAAATGTTAACAAAGGGTGCCGAATGATGTGGTATTCATGGTGCATATGCACATTAAACAATTATTTTTAGGAATTTTAGCTAATGCGTTGTATGCATTAAATGTCCTTGTAAAAGGAAAAGTTTCAGGTATGCTGGGCGGAGATTGCGGTGCAGGTGGGGGAAAGTTGAAATTTACCTGGGAATCGAAGGTACCGAATAGGTTTTACGATCCCTGAAAAGGTAGAAAAGAAATCTTACAGGAATTTTATGCGAAGAGATGCATGAAAGGTAAGTTTTTTTTACAGGAACTTTTAGATTATAACTTTGATAACCTAGATGCGTAAAGCACTTAAGGTGCTAATGCGCTTACATTAGCGAAAACTTTACCGATTGGGATGTAGTTATGGGGGTTTTTCAGGTAAGTGGGCCGTGGGGTTTGGTGGAACCGGCACAAATACACCATAACACACCACACCAGAATTCTCTTCACCTCTGGAAGATTGGTTAATGACTCCAACGAGGTAGTGTACCATACCTTGCACCCAATCAGTTCAAATACTGTAACATACAATCGTCAATCCGTATATTCCCCAATACACATTACTTATTTAACGTATTATAATACTAATTAGGTTAAGCTAGGTTTAGTTAGATTAAGTTAAGTTAAGTATTAGATAAGATTAAATTTAAAAAAATAAAAATCCTGGTTTTCTGACCTTTTCCAGGAAAACTGTCAATATTAAAACTTATAATACTCAAATAGTTATTCACACATTCAGTTATGTTTGAAAAATGTGTAATGTATACATGCAAACAATTGTATCACTAGAATTATAAGTTAGCTGTAGTACTTAATGTAAAAATAGATTATTGGTCAAATAAAACAGTATGTTAAAAAAAAAATGTTTTTCCCATTCTAATGTGTAAACACTTTCACCCGGGAGCAATCCCTTTCAAACTATGCTGTGGTATGGGCCTATGATCACTTAAGTTATTTATGATATTAACATAATAACGAATCGCCTCACTCTGCTTGTGGCGAGATCACAATACAATGGCGAATCCTGGGCATTGTGTACGCACCTGTACTAATATGGTTGCCTTTCTCCCAATCACGATGGCTATAATCGGTTCGCTGTTGTTGAATCAAAGCCAAGGATCATGGGAATATGTTTAAATACTGGGCAGTGGCACTGATTCTGTGTATGTAAAAAAAAACAACGAACAAAGAGTCTGGAAATTAAAGTCATCTTCGATGAAGAAAAAGCATTGTGAGTTTTTTTTTTTTTTTTTTTATTAAACTTCTCTCGGGAGAGGCGAACCTATAGCGCCGAGTGGGCGCCCCGAGATACCATCAAATAACTGTTGTAGTTCTTTTTGAACAGTTGCAGGTTATAACGCTCTGGGAACACTCGCGTGGGAAGTGAGTTCCACAGCTTACCCGCTCTGTAACGGAACGAGTTCTAATGTAGGGATGTTCGCGCCGTCGGGAGATGAACCACAAACGGGTGCGATTGTCTTGTGGAGCGCAAATAAACCGAATTGCGTGGAACGATACCACGAATCTCCGAAGAACAGTACCCGTGATAATATCTGTAAAACAGACAGAGGTCGGCTACGTCCGTTCGATGTGAGAGCGACTGTAGTCCCGATGTCAAGGCCGACTCCCCGATCAGGCGGATCGCTCGTCTCTGTATGCTCTCAAGTAGGTCGAGGGTATGTTTAGGAGCCGAGCTCCAAACATGAGAGCAATATTTGACCGCGGGTCTAATTTGGGATTTATATAGGAGAAGAAGTTGGGCCGGAGTAAAATATTTCTTGGCTCTAAAAAGTTAGCTCAGTTTTCCTGAGGCTGACTTGGCGATACTCGAGACGTGTTTATGCCATGACACATTCCCACAGACCGTGACGCCGAGCAATTTCAAACTTTCCCCAGCCTCGAGGGCCCGGCCATTCATAATCAGCTGTGTAACTCATTATCCATTTTTCTTTGTGAATGTTGTATATTGTGTCTTCGCTGCATTGAAGTCGACGAGATTGGCCCTTCCCCAGTGCAGGACCCTATCTAGATCCTGATTCAGAGAATCAGTCTGTATACATCTCAGCTGATGCGATGCAGATGGACCCATCGGTCACACACTTGAAAAGGAGGAAATAAGCGTACTATCATCCGCAAAACTGAACACTTTGTTATCCGTTGTCTCCAACAAATTATTTATGTGAAGCAGGAACAAGGAGCCAGAATAGAACCTTGGGGCACCCCCGAATTAACCGGATACAGATCCGAACACTCCCTGTCCACAACAACTCGGATCGATCGATTCTCGAGGAAGCTCCTCGTCCAGTCGCAAAGCTGTTGGGAAAGTCCATATGAACGAAGTTTTCTCAGCAATGCTCCGTGCCAGACGAAGTCGAACGCCGTGGAGATATCCAATGCGACCGCCCTTGACTCACCATGCCGTTCCATCGCAGATGTCCATATATCGGTTATAAGTGTCAAAAGGTCACCCGTGGACCGCCTGCCACGGAATACGTATTGACGATCATTCAGAAGTCCGTTACACTCCAAATACTTAACTAACTCTGGATTGATGACTTTTTCCATTACCTTGGCTAAAATAGACAGTAATGCTATCGGACAGTCATTATGTGGGAAACACTTTTTTGGGGATTGGCTGAACTCGAGCGACCTTCCAGCAGGCAGGGAAGGTCCTCCGTACATAAAATAAGCGGAAGATTTATGGGGTTGTAGAGTTGCACCGGGCACGGGCGCTGGTTACCACACTCCCACTGTTTCGCGCTGCAAACAATTTCTCCAACGAAGGATGAGGAAAACAAAAGAACTCCCGAACGTATTGTTTCGAATAAAGTTTTCTTTATTGCAATAACTTAGATTACATGAAAATGTTTTTTCTATTTAGTTTTCACTTTATTGCGATGATTTTTTACAGCACACAAAGTTCCCTTATTTCTTTACGGCACACAAACGTTTTCTTATTTCTTTACGGCACACAAAAGTTTTCTTATTTCTTTACGGCACACAAAAGTTTTCTTTATTTCGATATCTTTGATTACATGAACGTGTTTTTTTTTTTACTTAGTTTTCGCTCTATTTCGATTTCTTTACATCGCTACTCCACCGGCTCTCTTATTATTTTTGGAGAATAAAAAAAAAAAGGAAACAAAGAAAAAGCACAGCTCATCACTTAGACGCCGGTTCGCACTCTCCGAAATATGAAATCTGACTAACTATTTAACGCTCACAAAAGAAAAGGGACACCTAAAGGAAACCGCAAAAGGGGAGGAGCCACACGATTAACTCGAGGTAGTTAATCGTGATTGGACCGGGGAATAGGCATACATTATGCATGTGTGTGTATGCCTCGCATACGATCGTCCGGCGACCGAGGATGGATGCCAGCATCGCAACTGCATCTTCCACGAATGCAAACAATGGATATCTGGGGTGAAAATGACACGAACCGAAGATCTGGTCATCCTATGGGAGGCCATAAATCAACATTTCGGTTGATGGTGTGAATTCCCTTAGGTCCGCCGACGGGTGGCGGCCGTTAATAGGGAATTGTATATTCAAGACACTCTGTGGGGCAAATGCGTTGTTTAGATATTGCAACGAATATAGGGTGCAGCCGTTGCCAGATGTTAAAAGTAAACACTTGCCGGCTGCATCCAATTCGTTGCTTGTTTGCGGTCCCTGATCGAAGGGGGCCGATGATAGGAAACCAGCTATTGCTGGTAATTAGGGAAATGTTTGGTTTGCCTCAGCCGAAACCTTGTCGGCGGTGGCAAACCAATGGGACCTAATAGCCGCATGCTTGGTGTGCCATGGGCAAACAAGAAAACGAGTGATCAAAGAAATCTTTGTTGATGTTGTTTCCATAGCATAAGGCTATGGAAACCAGATACCCTGGGTAGAATGTATGCCTGAGGATAAGATTTCAAATGCCACGGCTATGTGATAGTCTTTGCCGTGGACTTAATGTTTTTTCAGATATCTATGCCTGCCCGAGGATAAATTTTCGATGCCACGGCTAAGTGATAGGCTTTGCCGTGGACTTAATGTTTTTCAGATATCAATGCCTGCCCGAGGATAAATTTTCGATGCCAGGGCTAAGTGATAAGCTTTGCCGTGGACTTAATGTTTTCGGGGATGGTGAAGGGTGAAAAAGGGGTTTGGAAGGAAAACCCCCACAGAATAGGTAAGCTGCCTAACGGATATTCATAACAGTTATCCGATTGAGTGACTGTATTAATTCCAGAGATTTGGCTGGGGGTAAATGCCGTAGCAAGGTTACGCAACCTTGCTGAAGTTCGACTTAGTGGTGAGTCGGTTCGCCTGGAATAGTGGGGATCGAATGATGTATGGCTCTTCGGGCCCTGAAAAGCCCCACTTCTAATTAATTAATTAATAAATTTTAAGGGTAATTTTCTTAAGCTCTAGTGCCGTATCGGCAGTTAGGAGGGACTTGAGCTGTGCGTCCTCCTCTTGAGCTAGGGCAAGGTCAGCGTTATTCAAGGCGGAACGCAAATGAATCGTATCGATTCGAGAAAGGGCGTCCGCCGTGACATTCTGTTTACCGGAGATATGCCTGATCTCCGTAGAATATTGCCCAATGAGGTCTAATTGACGCCCTTGTCGGGGGGAGGCATTTCCCGACTTCTTCCGGAACGCATAGACCAATGGCTTGTGGTCTGTTAAGATGGAGAGTGAGCGACCTTCTATCATATGACGGAAGTATTTAACAGCGCTGTAGATCGCGAGTAATTCACGGTCGTAGGCGCTGTAACGTCGCTCAGTGGGACTCAGCTTCCTTGAAAAGAAACCAAGTGGTTCCGGGCGGCCTTCAATGTCCTGTTCAAGGACGGCTCCGATTGCGGTATCCGATGCGTCGCATTGGATAGAAAGTGCCGCTCCCTCGAGAGGGTATCGGAGTAAGGTGGCATTTGCCAATTGTTCTTTGGACAGTTGGAATGCTCTGTCAGAGGCTTCTGTCCAATTAATGGGGCGCTTATCATTGCGCTTAGCTCCTTTTAAGAACTCATTTAGGGGAGCTTGAACTTGGGCAGCGTTCTTCAGTGTTGGACGATAGAAGTTAAGCATGCCCAAAAATCGACGAAGCTCACTCACGTTAGTAGGCCGGGGATACTTCATGAGGGCCTCCACACGGTCTGGTAGTGGGCGAATGCCCTGGTTGTCAACGACATAACCCAGATAGGTGATTTGCTCCTTGGCGTATTGACACTTATCTGGGTTGATGACAAGGCCGAATTCACGGAGGCGCTCTAGGACCTGACGTAAGTGGCGTTTATGTTCGGCGTGGTCTTTGGAGGCGATGAGAATGTCATCAAGATATGCATGGCAGCAATTAAGACCACGTAAAGCCGTGTCGATATAACGCTGGAATGTCTGTGCGGCATTCCTGAGGCCGAAAGTCATCACTTTGAACTCGAAGAGTCCGAAAGGTGTAATGACTGCGGTCTTGGGGATGTCTTCAGGTGCCACCGGAATTTGGTGGTATGCCCTGGTGAGATCCAGGGTTGTAAAGATATTGCATCCTCGTAACTTGTACGAAAAATCCTAGAGGTGTGCGATAGGGTATCTGTCCGGGACAGTTGCTGCGTTCAACAGCCTGTAATCGCCACATGGGCGCCACTCACCAGAACGTTTCTTCACTAAGTGAAGTGGGCTTGCCCAGGGACTGTCCGACGGTTGGCAGATACCTAGTTCGATCATGTGCTCGAACTCCGCGCGCGCCGCGCGTAATTTTTCAGGAGCCAGTCGACGTGGACGCTGGCTCAGCGGGGGGCCACGTGTTTCTATATGATGAAACACCGTGGCTTTATGTCGGCGTTGGTTAGGTAGAGGAATCGTCGTACTAACAAATTCCTGTACCATAACCTGGAATGGGTCTATGCACTCTGTGGCCCTTGAGGTTGCCGCCGGAGATGCCGTCATGGGCAAGGGGGGTGCGGTTGGAGCCACTAGTCTGTTATGGGTCGAATCGACCAACAGATTATGTGCACCTAATAGGTCGGAACCTATCAGGGGTTCATTTACGTCCGCAATGACGAAACGCCAAGTGATCGGACGACAAAGACCCAATTGAAGTGTCAGCTTTTTACGTCCGTACGTAAATATCGGCGTATTATTTGCAGCTGACAATTTAAGTGCGGCTGGCACGCGGTCACGCGGAGCAAACGAACGCGGGAGGACTGAAATATCGGCGCCGGTATCGACAGTAAAAGCGATATTCAGTTTAGAATCCCGGATGGTTAGGCGACTTATCGTATGGGTGCCGGCCGATTGCGCGAGGGGGTCGGTCGGCAAAATTAGTTTAACGAGCGCCTCTGGTTGGTGGAAGGTTGCGTCCAACCACAAGGCGCCTTGCAATTGAATGCGCGATCACCATATCGTTAGTGATTGGCGCACCAAGGCAGAGTAACGGCATTATCAGGTATATTCTGCCTATTGGTATTGCCGTTACGGGGAGGTCGAGCCGGAGCTCGCTGGGGATTGGCCCGGTGAGGGCCATTTTGGGTGGAATTGGCCCTCTGTGGGGCATTTTGAGGGATATAGGCCCACTGAGGGGCAGTTTGGAAGGAATTCTGCCGATTGAGAGTACGGCTCGGCATGGCACGATTCTGGGCGCCTCGAGGATTGTTTCTCACCTCCGCGCGAAATTGACTTATCTCGCGGAGGAGTGAGGTTTGGAGCGCCCGAAGGTCAGCAGGAGTTAATTGTGGTGGCGAACTTCTTTGGTTAAATACGTTGGGGCCTGCCTTTGGATTCCCCTAAGGGAAATTGGTTGAGGCGGGCCTTCTATGAGGTAATTGAGTTTGAGGAGGATGGAGAATTGGGACCAATTGAGGGGCTGTGAAAGGCAGACGAGGGTGCCGTGTAGGCTGGGCGGCGTGTTGAGAAACCGCCGCTACCTGGTACGCAGGAGGCTCAGAATACTGATCTGAGCTTTCCATAATTGCGTCCGCAATTTTGGATAAATAGCCCAAACTCTGATTGGGTTGGGCTATAAGTGCCGAACGGGCATGCTGGGGAAGACACCTCAAAAAGTGAGGCCTTATCAGGTCGTCCCCAATCCTGGTCCCCGCTATAGAGCGTAAATGGGTCAGGAAAAGAGATGGTCGCATCCCAGAAAGGTTGGTTACAGCGGCTAAGTGTTGTTGCCGCACACTTCCAGGCTCGTCCAAAGCGTCGAGCAGAGCTTCACGCATGTTGCTATACGGGTTGCGGCCGGCCGACCTTATTATGTGGGCAACATGCGGTCGCTGAGTGCGGTCAAGCACTTTCAACAGCTCGACTGCACGAAGTTGTTCGTCGTGCAAGGCTGAGGCCTGGAAGATGCGGTCTGCCACTGCAAACCAAAAGTCTGGGTCCTCCTCATCGAAGGGGGGAAGCCCTATATTTGAAGGACGAGTCCCATTCCCGAGGCTGGAAGCATCGTGGAGTTCTTGGGACTCTGAAGGTCTATGGGCTTGTTGTGAGGTGCCGGCACGAGATGTGGGCATCATAATGCCAGAATCCATCAATTTGCCGGCACTAGGGGCGTTAGAGGAAGTCGGGAGTGCGTTAGAAGAAACAGGTTGGGGTCGATTAACAACGCTGGGGGCAACCGGTGGTGCCAGGGGGGTAGGTTGTACGGGCAAGTCTAGGTCAGCATCGACTTGCTCAGTGGGGAAATCGACGCTGGAGGCGTCGTGGAATTCAAGGGGCTCGGGTTGTTCCTGGGCCTTTTGGGCAGCGCTATTTCGTGTGACAACCATGGTATTTTGTACGAAACGGGACTGAAATTAACGGAGTAGGAGGAGATCAAAATATTTACCACGTAGGACGCAGATATGGACGTAAGAGGACGCGAAACGGTTGCAAGGACGTCGCCGACGAGTCAAAGGGAGTTGCAGGAAGTTGAGGGTGATCGATTGGTCGCGGATAAAATGGAAGGGACTCTATCGTTAAACAGCTTAATCTTAAAATAATTAAACTTTAGTTTGACTTATTAACGTGGAAGTAAAAAAAAACGTCGAAAAGAAGGAGTTGAGTGTAGTTGAGAAGTCGAGAGAAGCACTAAGCGGAGTCGTGTGGAGTCGAGCAGCGTTGCGATTTGGATTTGCGACTAGATTTTAATTTTTCATACAAAATTGTGTAAATTATACAGGGAAATTTTACTTAAACTATCCAACAATAATCCGGTTGTACCAGCATGAAAAAGTGACTAAAAAAAAATTTTATAATTACAATCGAATTTTTATCCTTTTTTTTTTCTTTTTTGTGCTATGGTTTACAAATGTATGTTTTTATCTATGGTTAATGACAATAACATAGAGACGTTAGCTTATTGCTTACTTAATGGGTATTATTAGGTAAATAGAATCAATTCAAAATTGTCTGTGCTCAAGTACAAGTCGAAAGTATATTCGTTATACACGCCTATTGGTAGAATAAATGTTTAAAAAAAAAAAAAAAGGAAACAAAAAAAATTTTGCGCATATAGTATATTATTTAGTAAAACTGTTGCTGTATTGATATATTGTATGTTTTGGGTAGGCGTTTGCTTTATTAAAAATTGTAAGTTACTTATTAATTCGTAATCTATCTTAAGTTCACTTCTTCGTTATTTTTTCTTTAGCGTACACTGTATGTGGGTAGTGAGAGGTTAACTTAAATTTAGATTCAAAATATAAAAGGAAAGAAAAGGCGCAGTGTTTTTTATGCCTGAGAAGTTTGCAGTGGTATTTAAAAATGCACTCACATAAGGGCGTTACGAAATTTGAGAGTTTCTTGCTTTAACTGTGTATCTTAAGGAAATTAGATACAGGTTTAGCGAAGACTCCCTCTCATGTAATAAATTTTAGAAAGCAATATAATTGTAATTATTTAATGATGTCAAATTTTAATAGGGCGGTTCCGAGCTATTCCTATGTGATTTGCATAGAAACTTGTTGAAAATTATATAAAATATATGGTATTGTCTGAGAAATTTCCTTCTTAGTTTTGATTTAGTTCCTAAATTATTTTATTACTTCGTTTAAATATTTATTACTTGTGAGCTATAAGTGTAGTCTTTATTATTTTACTCTACTTTCAATCTTGTATTTTATATTGCTTTTTGCTTATTAGACACTCTATATAGTTGGATTGAGTTTATTCCGACAAATTCATAATACAATTGTTGCCTTATACATTATATGAAATATTCGATTAACGAAAGAAAATTAGAAATTTTGGAAAACAAATAAAATAAACAAAACTAACGAATTTATAAAAATTTAAACTATTGTTTTTTTTAAAAAAAAAAAAAAAAAAAAAAAAAAAAAAGAAAATGTATTGAAACTGACAGAAAGTAATTTTACCTAGCTGTTGAGGTGGGAGGTGTTTCTCGTCCGATAATGTTGGGGGCACTCGCACTGCACAAATTGAGGTGGTGTTGCTCTGCTGATGGTAGGCCAAACGGAGTTGGGGTAGTAGATACCCTTTTATTGTTATTTGTTTTGAACACAAATCCAGCACTGTCATTAACTGTTTCGATGGTTGGGTGAATGTTCCGTCACAACAAACAGGGTTATTACGTAGCACAAAAGATTGAAAATTGCGTGTTCACACTAGGTGTCACCAATATGGGGTTGTAGAGTTGCACCGGGCACGGGCGCTGGTTACCACACTCCCACTGTTTCGCGCTGCAAACAATTTCTCCAACGAAGGATGAGGAAAACAAAAGAACTCCCGAACGTATTGTTTCGAATAAAGTTTTCTTTATTGCAATAACTTAGATTACATGAAAGTGTTTTTTTTTACTTAGTTTTCGCTCTATTTCGATTTCTTTACATCGCTACTCCACCGGCTCTCTTATTATTTTTGGAGAATAAAAAAAAAAAAAGGAAACAAATAAAAAGCACAGCTCATCACTTAGACGCCGGTTCGCACTCTCCGAAATATGAAATCTGACTAACTATTTAACGCTCACAAAAGAAAAGGGACACCTAAAGGAAACCGCAAAAGGGGAGGAGCCACACGATTAACTCGAGGTAGTTAATCGTGATTGGACCGGGGAATAGGCATACATTATGCATGTGTGTGTATGCCTCGCATACGATCGTCCGGCGACCGAGGATGGATGCCAGCATCGCAACTGCATCTTCCACGAATGCAAACAATGGATATCTGGGGTGAAAATGACACGAACCGAAGATCTGGTCATCCTATGGGAGGCCATAAATCAACATTTCGGTTGATGGTGTGAATTCCCTTAGGTCCGCCGACGGGTGGCGGCCGTTAATAGGGAATTGTATATTCAAGACACTCTGTGGTGCAAATGCGTTGTTTAGATATTGCAACGAATATAGGGTGCAGCCGTTGCCAGATGTTAAAAGTAAACACTTGCCGGCTGCATCCAATTCGTTGCTTGTTTGCGGTCCCTGATCGGTGGGGACCGATGATAGGAAACCAGCTATTGCTGGTAATTAGGGAAATGTTTGGTTTGCCTCAGCAGAAACCTTGTCGGCGGTGGCAAACCAATGGGACCTAATAGCCGCATGCTTGGTGTGCCATGGGCAAACAAGAAAACGAGTGATCAAAGAAATCTTTGTTGATGTTGTTTCCATAGCATAAGGCTATGGAAACGAGATACCCTGGGTAGAATGTATGCCTGAGGATAAGATTTCAAATGCCACGGCTATGTGATAATCTTTGCCGTGGACTTAATGTTTTTTCAGATATCTATGCCTGCCCGAGGATGAATTTTCGATGCCACGGCTAAGTTATAAGCTTTGCCGTGGACTTAATGTTTTTCAGATATCAATGCCTGCCCGAGGATGAATTTTCGATGCCACGGCTAAGTGATAAGCTTTGCCGTGGACTTAATGTTTTCAGGGATGGTGAAGGGTGAAAAGGGGGTTTGGAAGGAAAACCCCCACAGAATAGGTAAGCTGCCTAACGGATATTCATAACAGTTATCCGATTGAGTGACTGTATTAATTCCAGAGATTTGGCTGGGGGTAAATGCCGTAGCAAGGTTACGCAACCTTGCTGAAGTTCGACTTAGTGGTGAGTCGGTTCGCCTGGAATAGTGGGGATCGAATGATGTATGGCTCTTCGGGCCCTGAAAAGCCCCACAGATTCAGCCAAGAAGCCGCAATAGTTCTGGAGCACAATTCTTAAGGACTATTGCGGGTATTCAGTCCGGGCCGGTTGCCTTCCTACAATCCAGTTCACGTACAATGCGTTGAATATTGCGCGGACGAAATCTCACATCGCCCATGGAAGACCGTACCGGCGCGATCACAGGTGGTTCCAAGAGACCGGGATCGAGGTTTGAATTCGCGGAAAATAAATTCGTGAACACACTAGCTTTAACCTTTGACTTCGTGACTAACGTCCCGCTGTCTGTCACCAACGGAGGGAAAGAGGAGGATGCAAAGTTACCGCGGACAGCTTTTGCCATTGACCAGAAGGAGCGCGAACCAGTTGGGCACCGAAGGAGCTTATCGATCACCCTGTCGTTGTGAGCCTTCTTCGCGGTATCAATCGCCTGGTTGCACGCGTTTCTGATTCTAACAAAATTTGTTCTGTTAACATCGGTGGGATTGGAGCGCCATTGCTTAAAAGCTCTGTTTTTTGCCGCTGTAATCAGCTCTCATTTATCAAACCAAGGTTTATCAGACGAACTTCCTTGGATGGAATGTGGAATACACATCTCCATCCCCAGAAGAATAATCTCTGATACCGACTCCGCTCAACCGTTAACATCGGAGTTTCCGAAGCACACCTCCGACCATGGAAAGGATGCGAAGAAATATCGCAAATCGTCCCAGTTAGCAGCCCCATATTTCCATACATGGCGAAGCTGCCTAGGCCGGTTATTCGCTTGATATGCAAGTGCTTGCGCGACAGATACCAAGCAGTGATCTGAGTTTCCCAATTTTTTTTTTATTATTATTATTATTTATTGGCCTGTAGGAACCCGGAAGTTCATGACCTCACCGACTCGGCTTCGCCATCCTTCCCTGTCCTGGGCACTCTCCTTCCACGCTTCACCATTCGATCCGATCTCCTCAAGGTCAAACCTAACATTGTCCTCCCATCTCCGTCGCGGCCGTCCTACCGGTCTCTTTCCCGTTGGTCTACCGTCAAGAATTCTATGCACGGTCCTATCGTTCCCCATTCGCGCCACGTGTCCGGCCCATCTTAATCTTCGCGACTTGATTACTCTCACTATTGTAGGTTTGCGATATAGTTCTTCCAATTCTGAGTTTCCCAATGGTGCAGAAAACTCCACGGTATAAATACTCGGTTCGGATGTCAAAAACAGATCCAGGGTGTTCGCATAATCACCTCGGGCATCCGGCACTCGCGTTGGTCCCTCAACGAGTTGAGTCAAGTTGTGTCTTACAGCAAACATCTCCGCCAGCCTGCCAGCCTCGTCGGTTCTGTTAGAATGTAACAACCAGTCGGAATTGTGCCCATTAAAATCACCAAGGACAACAATTTCAGAAACTGGGTGGTTGGTCTGTATCCAGTCGACGGTATGTGAAAGATGTTCGAAAAATGTCGCCGGTCGATCGTCATTCGGGGAGCGGTAAAGAGAACAAAGAAATTTAAAGGAATTCCTCAGCACGACCCTCAACCATATGATGTCCATATTATTGGGTTCCAACGCCTCCATTCTCTGGCAAGCCAGATCAGACCGCGTGAAGACGCAGACTCCAATCTTAAAACGGAATCTTGAATGCAAGTCGTATCCTGAGCAACGAAGATATGTCGAATCAGTTGACGAATCGACCTGGGTCTCAGTTAGGGCAGGCATATCAGGTTTCGTTGTTTGCAAATATTGGTGGACGGCGCTTACATTCGTATTGGTGAAACCGATGCCCCTGATGTTACAAAATGCCGTTACCAGTCGAGAGTGGGCAGTGCCTCGAGAGCGTTCCCGGTTATGTGATGACGAACGTCTTAAAGTTCCATTATTTATCATGATATCTGCATGATATTCCCCCCGACATAGTCCCCCCCGGAGATCCGAATGGGAGACTAGTTTACCTCCGGAATTCTTTATATCAGAAGGTACCATCATAATTTATCTCCGTGTCAGTCCGGGCCATCAGCGACACATCCGAAACACCGTCGAAGATTTCTCTCGACGATATCGCGAAATGTACAGCGTGACGGGGTGGTATTGTGGCGGTTCCGCCAGATCCCACGGTACGCTTTCCTTAAACACCCCATAACACCCATCTTCCCATATAATTTCGCCAATGCAAATCGCATTAGGCACCTGAAAACGCTACACGCATTAATTGGAGCAAAGCTATAGTCGTAAAGCTTCTGCAAGAGAATTCTTACCTTTTCAAGCATTCCTTCGCTTACAAATCCCCTGTAAGAGTTCTTACTTTCCTTATCATAAATTATCCTGAAAAGAAAAACCCCGGTTCACATATCATGTAACCATTCCAGCCAGCGATAATCACGTGAATCGAGAGTTGCGTTCGGTAACCACGAAATGTATTCAGTGTTTTCCCGAACAGAGTAACATTAAAATAAAATCAAAGAAAATGTAGTTACCACAGTGTGTTTAAGTTTTCCTGTGTTGATGTCGCGGAGTTTCGCTTTGTGTTTCCCTCTCGGTGCGCCGGTTTTCCCCTCAGAGACATTTTACTGTTTGTCCTGTCGTTGTGTCCGGAGAACTGTTTTCAGCAGAATTATGATGGAGGAGGAAGTGAATCATGTACACATGCTGGTACATACTTCCGCCCCACTGTATCTCACCTTGGGACCGACTACCACCTAACCAACCTTTACTCGAACCGGCCCGTCAGCCAAGCTCCGAAAGATGACCAGGGATTTCTCCCGGCCATTTCACGGAGCCTAAAGCTTGATGGGGTGGTATTTCATCGGGCGCACGGGGCGTTGGGACCCTGGCTACCACCCGGCCTTTAGTCGCCTCTTACGACAAGCTGGCCTAGCTGTGAGTATATTCTAACGCCCTACTCACAGGGCTAGTAGTTTTTGATATAGGCAGCTCGTGCCAACAGTACCAAATTATAATATTTAAAACGAATATAAATGGTTTTTTTTACATACTTGGTCGGATAGCGACTTTAACTCCCGGCTCTTGATGAGAACAACACTACGGCCCACTTGGAAAGAATTGTGCGCGTCTCGTCTAAGATGGTTAAATTGTAAACCGCCATCTGACATAACATTATGATTTTCTCACAAGTGGCACTTGTTTATTCACTTCGAATATAGAAGTATAGTATTGTCAATATTTTTTTAATCAACATCCTCAACAACGAATTCAGCAAGCCACTCCGGATGGCCGCACCAATAGGTGATAAGCGTCAAGAAAAAACATGACAAACACAGGTAGAATGAGATCGTAATTAAAACACTGAAACGCTCCAAGCTGATACGATCAGTACCCATCCTAATTACCGATTGTTTATTCATGTAAGATGCTTGGTAGTCGTACAGTCTGGAATCATTTCACGAGATTGCGAACTATATACATTTAAATTGCCCCTAGTATTATTTGTTTTCATCTATTTAGCCTCTTAAGGCCTTTTCCAGCACTAACGTCGAAACTGATATATTTGTCTGTAAACCATGTCAATTCGCTTGTGATTTATTTCATTTCAAGACTTCCCTTTCAGAAAACCGCTTTAAGTACAAAGCCCTTCGCAGAACAACCAAGCCTCTACCTTGTCTCATACCTAGATATAGACCATCAACACAGTACGTTGTGATTACTTCCGCCCAGCACTTCAAAGCCATTTAAAACCTCAATGTCATCATCAATCAGACGTTTGTCGAGAGCACTACTTCACCCGAAACAGGGGCAAAAAATCCGTTAGAAAAATAGGATCCCGCATTTCAATGATTGTCACCACCATCTGCAACTCCAGAGAGCACAACTACCATTTTCCATTTCAAAAATTTGCGAGGACGAAAAAAATGGAAAACCCAAAACAAAATAGAGGAAAGGAGGAAGAAGAAAAATTCATAGAAAAACAACAAATAATCGGCAGATAGGGAAAGGCTCCTCGAAGAAAAGATATAGAAACAGCTAGAAAATGAACAAAGAAAAACGGTCGAAAAACAAACGAAGAATGACCATTCGAACAGTCCTGCCGGCAATGTTGCCCTTCTATCGGCTACAGAGATTCACAGAAGGAGGGTTTTACTTGCCAAAAGTGAAGTCCTGTGTGCCTAGATTCAATCCTTTGCTTTACACTTTTCTCGTGACCAAGTCGACACAACCCCCACTTGGAAATATCGTTCGAATGCAATTTTTATCCTTTTTTCCGAATCCTACTCAACTTTCACCCCGTACTTTTGGAGGTGTACGTGAACACGTGCTCCATGAATGTGTATGGGTGAGGGTTGAAGAAAACAACTCCTAGCGGGTGGAGAGTGAAAATAGAAAAACGACACACCAACAAGGAACGCATATTGCATCTAAGGGCGAGTGCGATGCATGCCAAAAAGAGGGTGGCGGGAAATGCATTTAAGCCACTCCTCCGTGTACAACAGTGATTGGCCAAGCTCCTGAGGGTGGTGAAGGTGGCGAACTAAAGTTTTTGTCTATGTTGTTGTTGTTATTTTGTGCATACAACCATGTTGAGGGAAAAAGCTTTCTTCCCTCTTTACCTCGACACGACGAAAAGAGCCCATTGCTTGTGGGTGCCTGGGGTGGAAAAAAACTACTTTAGTCACAACCCAATCCCTCAATTCTCAAGCCGTATCGATCGCCCGATGTATTGAACATCATTGAGGTTTGACCATTTTTATGTCCTTTATCGGTTGGGATGGTAATGGTCGATAGCGGCCGTTGCCAGCCCATGGGTTCCGAGGGTTAAAAAGAACTATGACAGGGTTGGCGAGTAGAAGTGCACAGATTGACATGGGATGGGGTAGAGCAGGCGGTCAGTGTAATTTTGCAGCAGACGAGATTGTGTTGACTAGGGACTCTGATAGGGGATCGGCTATGAATACGCACCTATAGCGCCCAGAAGGGCGGCTGGTTGATGTATTTTTACAGTTTTTTCTCGAATATCTCGTGCTTTTCGTTTTTCTGTTGTTTCACTAGGAAGATAGATGCCAGTTGGCCGATTGGTAATTAGAAAACGGCATCGACTGAATGAACATGTGCAGCGGCGCCCAATCGATGTTTGAATATCACATATGTATGGGTCGCGTGTGCGTGTGTGTGTTTACAAATTTTTATGTGTCTGCGAGTGAGTAATTTGGGCGCTTTGTCATCCGGAACGAACGACAACGGACATCTAACGAGGATATCTGTTGGCTTGCCTTTGTTTTTCTTTCTTTGTATTGCTATTCTCGTCACGAATCCTTTTGTCCCCATTTCAGGCGACAGTAGCTGCCACCGCTTTTACTGCTGTTCAAGCTGGTTGCGCCTCCCTCTACTTCACTGCTTCTCCCTCCCGCATGAACAAGTATTTAGATAGTTTTTGAGGATGTAATACAGTTGATTTCTCGATTCTCTTTTTTGGCAAAATGATTGACGAATACAGACAGCTTGCCTATAAATGTAGGATATATTTGAGAGGCAGAATAAGGGACCCACTGAATGCCAGTTCCTGACGACCAGATTAATTAAGTTTTCGATGTTTCCTTCCTGGGCTTAATAGTGATTTTGCTGAATGCTGTTGTAATAAAAAGGGTACGGAAAGCAATGGAGTTCATATGGCGTTTCAAAAGAAAGATGTAAGAGATGGAGGGATGTATTAGAGAGGTAAATCTTCCCGTTTTGTAATGTAGAGAATCTAAATAATTTTTTAATTTATAAAAAGAGTTCATTTTGAGCGCGGAACGTACTGGGGCGAATATGTGCGACCACCCTGTTAATTGGGCAAATCCCTTTCAGGAGCAGTATTCATAGATCACATGTTATATATTCTAGCACATTGGAGATTATAGTAGAAGGTCTGGTAAATAATATTACTCGCTACCGTATGAAAAGTGTTTACATTGTGTATGTGGTACTAAACCAAATGCTCATAAGCCGACAGGAGGTAAAAGATCCCGAAAGCAATTAGTGACTGAGGCTCCAAGATAAAATACACCAACTACTGATAGTGTGAACATCTCACATACATATCGTTCCAGTCCATTGGATGAATTATTAATTCACAAACTGCCTTTTGTGAGATCCTTCAAGGTATTGTGGCATTTTACGAAGGAGTGCATAACGTGATCCGAACCCTTGCTAAGATAAGGTTATAACCACAACGTCGTCGCATTAGACCATGGCCACATAACAGGTCAATTGAAAAGTCCCCGGCCTGACACATAGATGGCGGCACTGGAATTAAATCCATATGATTTGTAGTTAGCCCTAACCTTCAACAGACGCGTGTATAAATTTGACAGATGTCGGATCATTAGTTTGTGAATTATAGTATTTTGAGTGAAGCAACTTCTGTTATTGTGAAAAAAATGGATAAAAAGGAATTTCGCGTGTTGATAAAATATTGCTTTTTGAAGGGAAAAAATACAGTTGAAGCAAAAACTTGGCTTGATGACGAGTTTCCAGACGGCGCCCCAGGAAAATCAACCATCAAGGATTGGTATGCTAAGTTTAGACGTGGTGAAATGAGCACCGAAGACGGTGAACGCAGTGGACGCCCAAAAGAGGTTGTTACCGACGAAAACATTAGAAAAATCCACAAAATGATTTTGAATGACCCTAAATTGAAATTGAATGAAATAGCAGGCACTCTAAAGATATCAACTGAACGTGTACATCATATCATTCACGAATATTTGGGTATGAGAAACCTCTGTGCAAAGTGGGTGCCACGCGAGCTCACTTTTGACCAAAAACAACGACGAGTTGATGATTCGGAGCAGTGTTTGGAGATGATCAAGAGTAATAAACCCGAGTTTTTGCGTCAATATGTGACAATGGATGAAACGTGGCTCCATCATTTCACTCCGAAGTCCAATCGACAATCATCCGAGTGGACTGCACACGATGAACCCACCCCAAAGCGTGGAAAAACGCAACAGTCGGCTGGCATGGTTATGGCGTCTGTATTTTGGGATGCGCGCGGAATAATTTTCATTGACTATCTTGAAAAAGGAAGGACCATCAACAGCGACTCTTACACAGCGTTATTGGGCCGTTTGAAGGACGAAATCGCCGAAAAACGACCGCATTTGAAGAAAAAAAAGTGCTGCTTCACCAAGACAATGCACCGTGTCACAAGTCAGTGAAAACGATGGCAAAAATCCATGAATTGGGCTTCGAATTGCTTCCGCACCCACCGTATTCTCCAGATCTGGCCCCCAGCGACTACTTGCTGTTCTCAGATCTCAAAAGAATGCTCGCTGGGAGGAAATTTTCGTCGAATGAAGAGGTGATCGCCGAAACCGAGGCCTATTTCGAGTTGCTTCACTCAAAATACTATAATTCACAAACTAACAACCCGACATCTGTCAAATTTATACACGCGTCTTTTGAAAGTTAGGGCTAACTACAAATCATATGGATTTATTTCTAGCGCCGCCATCTATGTGTCAGGCCGGGGACTTTTCAATTGCCCTGTTACATGCAAGAGTGTTTAAACTCGCTACATAAGCTGTGACTACTACAGTAATGCTTTGATTCACGGCGCTGATTTTCTATATCTCTATTTATGCTGTGTTCTTCACTATGGTTGCGTGTGCGTAATTTGTTGGAATCGTCACGTATTTATCGTTTGCGACGTTGACTGTTAGGGGGGTGGGAACGAACATACAGGGCAAAGTCTCTGCTTTCAACCCGGCGAAGGCCAGGGCGATCCTTGTCCCTGTTCAACCCAAGTTGACATGCAGTCTCTACGTGACAGGCCTGGATAGCCACTTTGGCAGCCGCCAAGTAATGAACCAACGCAGGCAGCGACAACCAGAGAAAAGTTGGCGCAAGGCCAACCTTGCCCGGAAAAGTAAATTATTATGGACAATTTAACAATACGGATAACGACCGGATACCGGTGGAAAGACTTGCTAAATAAAGCCAAGACCGGACCTCGTTTGTAGTGCCGATGATGATGATGATGATGATGATGATGATGTTGGCTGCCATGTCGTTACAATAAGGAAGTGAAATTTGCCTAGGTGCCCTTATCAAAGATCCCAACTTGTGTGCTATCCACGATAAGCAGGGCGAAAGATATCCAATTGGTATTCGAGGCGAACGCATGTAAACGGAGTAGGTAGCGAGTTTGGTAGGTAGCGCGGTGAGCGCCTTCTCAGGTTGGCGTAATTCGGATGAAAAATGTTTCGCATGGTGTTACGGACCTCGGGCCCACGTCCTCGCCCAACACCCACTAATTCCCGTTCGCAAATTTCCCCCCTCTACCTGTAAAGGGAAAACAAATCGCCAAGTAGCTAATTTGCATAAACTACTTTATGCAAATTCTACTTGGCAGAAAAATAATTAAAAAAAGCTCAAAGTTCAACGCCCCCTGCAACCTGCCAGCAGCAAGACAGCAACAGTAAGCGACCGCTCCACGGTCAACCAAGTAATTCTTACAATACCAATATAAAAATTTTAAATATATTTCCCCAACTCCTAATATAATATATTTTGTTTAAATAAAATATGTATTATTATATTTTAAATTGTATAAAATATCTATAACAATTTCAGGTAGAGAGGGGAAATTTGCGAACGGGAATTAGTGGGTGTTACGCGAGGACATGGACGCGAGTTCCGTAACATTTGGACGCTTTACGATCGTGGACGTTACTGTTTGCTACATCCTTTGCTCAAGTTCTCTGGACGCCTTTATCATCATGGAAGTGAGTGCTCACATCCGCTGCTGCTCAATAGATGTAAACAACTTCACCAACTACGGCCACAACTTCGAGAGGAATCTTGACAACCCCAGTAGGTACCGTGAAGAACAGCCACCACCGGAATAACTATCAGCAACGTTTTTTCCCTTTTCTTTCTTATTTTCATACGTTACTTTATTATCTGGTTTCCTTCCTTCCGCTGACTTCTTTCTAAGCCATAAACAATTTTTTAAGTAAATTGGGTGAGTTGCGCTTGTGTCAATTCTCGGTCTGCCTAACGGAGGATGAGAAGAATTGTAACCTCTACTTCAATGATCAGAGATTTGCAAATCAAAGACACATTTCACACACTCCTTAAAAGCAACGTAAGAATGGTGCCCAGAATGATCAAGACAGCTTCCTGAGGAGGGCCTAGTGGGTTCATTAATAAAGCATACAAGACCATGCGAAGCGTGTAATGACAGGTAATTACACAGAGATGTATCCTCACCCAAAATGTTGATACTGAAATCACCCACAACAATCAAATGTTAAAGTTTATCTCTTCATAAGAGAACAGAACACTTAGGGATAAAACTCGCAACATTCATCGTGTTGAGTCTATAGACACAAAAGAAAACAAATCCAACACGACTAATGTCGACAGAAATCCTTAAAACGTCTGCACTTGAAATCTCAACGGGGAAATTGGGAAAGGGAATTCACGAATCTTGCAGTTTTCTCTCATGAAACGACCAGCTCCTCCCGCAGCATACCCTTCGGTCATCTTAGCGGCGGAAATGAAACCTGGCAAGGTACAATCACACATCTCGAAGTCACAAATCCAAATTTCAGAAATAAGAACTATTTCGGGACGCAAGCAAATGATTCAAGGTGAGTGGCCAGAGATGGAAAATGTGTTCTTATACTTCTAATATTCTGGTGCACAATAAAAAGGTTATCATTATAAAAGGTTGTTGAAAAAACATTTTCACTAAAATTGGGAGAGGAAAAGCCATCAGTTCAGTTATTATTATTATTTACTGGCCTGTAGAAACCCGGAAGTTCATGACCTCACCGACTCGGCTCCGCCATTGTTCCCTGTCCTGTGCGCTCTCCTTCCACGTTCGATCATTCAATCCGATCTCCTCGATGTCCAATCTAACATTGTCCTCCCATCTCCGTCGCGGCCGTCCTGTCGGTCGCTTCCCCGTTAGTTTACCGTCAAGAATTCTATGCACGGTCCTATCATCGCCCATTCGCGCTACGTGTCCGGCCCATCTTAATCTTCGCGACTTGATTACTCTCACTATTGTAGGTTTGCGGTATAGCTCTTCCAATTCGTGGTTGTGCAGTTTCCTCCATTGTCCTGACTCCTCGTCATATATACCGCCAAATATACCCCTTAAAACTTTATTCTCGAATACGCGGAATTTGTTCTCTTCCCGTTTTGTGAGAGCCCATGTTTCGCATCCGTATAGAGCAATCGGCATCAGTCCAATATTTATGAAAATTCATGATATAAGTATCGCAATGCACTAACTGTGTGCAAAATCATTAAATTTTATTTATTTACTATTTATTGGCCTGTAGAAACGCGGAAGTTCATGATCTCACCGACTCGACTCCGTCATCGTTCCCTGTCCTGTGCACTTTCCTTCCACGCTTGACCAGCCGATCCGATCTCTTCAAGGTCAACACTAAGATTGCCCTCCCATCTCCGTCGCGGCCGTCCTATCGTTATCTTCCCCGTGGGTCTACCGTCAAGAATTCTACACACAGTCCAATCGTTGCCCATTCGCGCCACATGTCCAGCCCATCTTAATCTTCGCGACCTGATTACTCTCACTATTGTAGGTTTGCGGTATAGCTCTTCCAATTCGTGGTTGTGGAGTTTCCTCCATTGTCCTGCCTCCTCATCATATTTACCGCCATAGATACTCCTTAGAACTTTATTCTCGAATACGCGGAATTTGTTTTCTTCCCGTTTTGTGAGACCCCATGTTTCGCATGTGTTCCCTGAGGTCCATCTGCTCTCACTGTAATCATGTATTTTATTTTGTCTTCATTTATTTCTAGGCCCACCTCTTCTGCCCCATGCATGATAATTTCACAGTTTTTTCCTACAGTTTCTAGATTATCGCCCACAATGGCGATGTCATCCGCATATGCGAGCACTTGTGTGACCCCGTTCAGGGATGATCCGACCATGTTGTCGTCTTGTACCTTTCTGATGACATACTCGAGCACAAAGTTAAAAAGACACAGTGATAGGCTATCTCCCTGCTTTAGTCCGTCCCGGATTTCGAATGGTTCTGAAATGTGGTTTTCTATTCTAGCTCTCCCTTTATTTTCGTTCATTCAAATTTGAATGAGGACGGCATATTTTTTCGGGATTCCCAGCTCAACTACAATATGGTAGAGTTTTTGCCTTGCGATTGAGTCGTAGCCTTTTTTGAAGTCAACGAACAGTTGGTCAACCGTCTCTCCGTATTCCCACTTCTTTTCCAGCAGTTGCCTTACTGTGAACATTTGGTCGCTTGTTGACCGGTTCCTATGGCATCCGCATTGGTAGTCTTCCAGTTTTTCTTCTGCGTACGGTGTGATTCTCGCCAGTATGACATTCGTTAGTATTTTGTATGTGGTTAGGAGCAATGATATTCCTCTGTAGTTTTCGCAGTCAGATCTGTCACCTTTTTCGAAAATGGGGACGACTATTGAGGTTTTATCTCATACTATTTTGATCATTTGGTGGATCTTTCAAGCGGTTATCTCTCCTCCATCCTTCACAAGCTCTGCCGGTATGCAGTCGACTCCAAGAGCCTTGTTGTTTTTCAATCGATTTATTGCGTCTACAACTTCGTTGAAAGAGGGCTCTGGGATCTGAGGCTCGGCTGTATGTACGTCTGGTACGTTTGTAGTTCCTCCCACATACATTTCTACCCACCTTCTATATCATGCATCCATATCCCCAAACTAACAATCCAATGCTCGAAAATCGAATCATTCCTAAAAACTAAACACCACAATGCATATCCTTATATGCAAACAAACCTATACTAAAAGATATTCATTTCGTTCCCATACACACAATTCTAAAATCTTTATCTCCATCTGGATTGTAGCCAGATGTATATATTCTAAAAATATATATCTCATTTTAGACTCCAGTCGAAGTACATTTCGAAATTCTGCTTGCATTTCGATGCATTCGCGATACAAAATCTCGATAAGATTTTGTATAAAAGGGCGATGAATTTTGTATTCGAGGATCTGTCTCACACATCGGACGCCAATAAATCAATTAAAATAATTAAAAAGAAATTTAAATAAAGTGTTTGAAATAAAGATCCAGTCTGATTTTAGTCATAGGCGCGTGCAAGGACGCAGTCGCTTTTTAATTGAATCATCCATCTACTTGGGCCGAATTGCCTGGCGCCTTTCACTCAACAATCGGTCGCTACTCTTGGCTCAGGCCTAAGGAAGCACGGTGGCGACCGCAACGAACAACTAGGTAGCGCTCTATTAAAGAGACCCTTGTCCTTTTAAGATTTGCTACAACACGTTTATTTGTGGTTGATGGGTGCGCACAATGAACAGGTTTTCAAAGTACTGCTTCCATCTTGCCACGGTGTTGTTTGTTTCTGTAACCAGACAGCCGTATGCGTCTCGAATTATTTTGGCTCTCCCTCGGTAGCCATTTCTAATTGAATTTATGCCAGAATTTATACCTCTGATGTTCTTTGCTCTAGCATTTTCTAGGATTTTTTCGATCCGAGTCTTCTCCCATTCGCGTTTTTTGCGTTTGAAGAGTGTCATTGTCTCTTTCCGAATCGTCGCGTACCTTTCTGCGTTGACTTCATCATATCTTTGTGAGTGGATCACTCTGAGGCGTTTATGTTCTTCGATCTTCGTCCTGCACTGATGATCAAACCAAGGTTTGGCCTTAATTGTTTTCTAAAATCCTAATACCTTTTGGGCTGTTTCCTTGATTACGTCTCTGATCGATGCCCATTCAGTGTCCACATTATTCGTCTCCTCTTCCTCACTTCTTCCATTCTGTAGGATGCTAAATCTATTCGTTAGTTCGTCTTGAAATTCAGCACTTTTGCGCACGTCTTTTATTTTATCAATGTTGAACTTTTTGCTTGTCTCCCGTGACTGCCCATGTGGGTTTGCTGGGAGCCGACTCCTAATTTTACCCATCACTAGAAGATGATCGGAGTCGTAATCTGCACCTCTATATGATCTTACGTCAAGGATATTCGAGTGGTGTCTTTTGTCTATGAAGAAGTGGTCTATTTGGTTACGCGTTACGCCGTTGGGTGAGATCCATGTGGGTTAATAAATTCACTAATTTTACTAATAATTTTTTAAATTATACTCAACTACACTCAACTGATGTGGAATTGCTCTGATACACATGGTATACGGCTCTGATGCTTTTCTTGCCGAATTTCTTGCACAATAATGTATAGGATAGAAATGGGGGCACTAAAGTGGCCGTTGTTTCTATCTTCGCTACTAGTCGTACTCGCTTCCAATACTTTGATCCTGTTTTTTTGTTTTGCTTCCGAAGAGGTAATTTTCTTTGTGTGGCAAGTTAAATATTCCCAGGCGCGATCTTTCACAATACACCGCCAAACCCAAGTTTCTCTTTCTCTTTAATCTTTGGTACATACCAAAATTGCAATTTACACCACCGAAAGAAAAGGAATAGTTGTTGTTCACACTTCTTTATTTTAGTTCACTTAATTTAGTTTACACAGTTTCAATTGAACACATTTTCAATAGTATAGTTTCAGTTTAGTTCTTTATTATTATTGTTTTTTACTAAAATCGACAATTGACCAACAACAAATCCGATCGACTTCGACCACTTGAAAACATTCGGCCAACTCGAAAATATATTTTGAAGTTGGTTTCAAAATACGTTTTTCTCTATTTCACAATGGGTTTTTTTTTCAGACCACCAACCGCTTGTTAAGTTCTTACACACCAGAATTTACTGACCATCACTTTAGCCAGCTGACAACCACTGACTACTGCCTGGTTCTCCGCCCATTCGCGCCCCTTTTATCACGTTTGCAATTTTCCTCCATTTATGACTTCCTTGAATATTTTGTTTGTTTCTTCAAACCCTTACTCAAGAAACTACAGGTGTCACGAAAAACCTGCAGGTAAGGGTTTTGCGAGTGCAAAAATGTATGTAAAAAAAGTGTGATATGCTGTCGTAGCATAGGCAACATTAGGATGGGCAAACGTTGGAAAAAGTGTGCGAGAAGATGCGTTTGATATGCTGCCGCTTCTATAGCGCAACGCTTATTCGAATTTCGTTCGGTATTTTTCACTATTTACTTGTATATTGTGTGTATATCTGTTAAAAACGCCACAGTGCCGCATCGACTCCTCGCAAATTCAGCCATGCTCTAGCCTGTGTGAGAATGACCAAGTGTGCACTTGACTTAACTAATCGAAGAGGCTTTTGGCGTGAGTGTCTGCTTGCGTCGATTACATGAAGGTTGTGATCTGTATTGATCCAGCACATATAATCCTGCACTCCGACAGCTGATTCTTTCATGACTCAAGACCTATCGGGATTCTACGTTTTACCTCCCACCATCTCGCCGTCCAAGTACTTAGAGACCACCTAAACTAACCATGTACACACTGTCCGTAGATACCCCCCCTCCCCTTATTTTTTCTTTGTCAGATATCTCGAGGCCAACCCCAACATTCCAACGGATGTGTTTGATTCTGGCCGCAAGATGGCCAGGCGCCAGAGTCACTATGAAGAAACATTTGTTCTTGTCTGGTTTAAATCGGCTCTTTTTTTCTGTTTCCTCCATTCCCAAGCGAGTTCCGATGCCAGTCGGCTGTGTGATATCATATTTTTGTTTTTTTATTCGTTGCTTAATCGCCCTATAGCGTTTGCGACGATAGTGAAGAGCGTGTGCTTCGCACCGACACTATCACGGTTAGAATCACTCAAAGGAGCCGTGTGTGTTTATTCGCTTTTAAATTAGTTGTTTCACTCACCTCAAGACGGCGGTAAGATGTTAACGAATTAGATTCATATTATAGTAGTTCCCGCTAAGGTCTTGTAGCCATTCGAACAGTTTCCGCGCACGTCACCATGGGGAATAACACATAAACAAAAGAGAAAAATTATCAGTGCCGTATACCAAAAGATTAACGTAGGAATCGAAGTTTATGTGATTCAGCGATGAGCTATTAACGAACTAGTTTCATATAATTATATATTAGTTACCTCTAAGATACTGTAGTCATTCGAACAGATTCCGCGCACGAGACCGTAAGGAATAACTTATCAGCGAAAGAGAAATATCATCAGTGCCCTATAACAGAACATTAACGTAGGAATTGCAGTTTATGTGATTCAGTAATGAGCTGTTAACATTTTTGTTTCATATTAGATTACTCATCCCTGAGATACTGTGACCATTCTAACAGATGGCATGGACGAAACGGTGGGGTATAATACAGAGAAAAGGAGATGAATCATCGGCGCCGTATACCAAAACATTAACGTAGGAATCGCAGAGTATGTGATTCGAAGACGAGCTGTTAACAATTTAGTTTCATATTATATTAGTTACCCCTGGGGCAAATCATCAGTGCCGTATACCAGAACATGAACGTAGGAATTCCAGTTTATATGCTTCTCCTGCTAACAAACACTCAGCCATGGTCTATGCGCTAACTTTCTTTGATTGTAGGCGTTTCTACAGGAGGTTCGAATTATGTTCTTCATTTGCATCACAAAATGCTACAATAATCCACATGGATATCCGAATTAAGGACTGCCTTGTCTTCGGAATACTGTATTTCAGAAGGAGGTTTCACGTGATTTCTCACTTTTGGTTCGGGTCATTGACCAACATCCCAAATGTGGTGAACTATTTCTCCCGACCATATCGCAAAGCTTACAACGCTACAATAAAAGTGGTATTTCATCCTACAATTTATTCCCAACTCCGTAAAACATCTAAGGATTCCGCGTTACCATTTCATGTATCCTCTAGCGTAATAGCGTGGTATTTCACTGAGTATCGGCGGGGTGGGACCCAACCTTCTCCCCGGGCTTTAGTCACTTTTTACGACGAGTGGGCCTAGCTGTGAGGGTATTCTAAGGCTTTTATATATAACTCGGGACTTTGATAAATCTAATAAAATAACTTACCCTGTATTTATCGATATAACTAAAGAGCTCACAACTATTTTTTAATTTCCCCTGTGTAGATTATTTTGTACTACATTTTTAGTATTCCAGCGTTTTCCAAAGTATGATTTTTATCGCAATTGCTTATGATGGTCAATACATTACACGGTTTTAAGGAGGATATTTGGCAGTAATTATATTAAAAAAGCAGGACAATCGAGGAAACTCCACAATCACGAATTGGAAGAGCTTTTCCATAAACGTACAATAGCGAGAGTAATCAGATCGCGAAGATTAAGATGGGCCGGACATGTGGCGAGAATGGGCAACGATAGGACCGTGCGTAGAATTCTTGACGGAAGACCAACGGGAAAGAGACCGGTAGGATGGCCGCGACGGAGATGGGAGGACAATGTAAGGTTTGACCTTTGAGGAGATCGGATCAGATGGTCAAGTGTGGAAGCAGAGTGCACAGGACAGGGAGCGATGGCGCAGCAGAGTCGGTGAGGTCGAAAACCACCGGTTTCCTATAGTCCAAAAAATAGTAGTACAATAATATACATTACACGGTCTATGCATCTGCTCACTAGTCTTTGAAATTAATAATAATAATAAGAGCCGTAATTGGACATGCTGAGGGGCATTCAGATACTGTACAACAATAATCTTGGTTATTAAAAATTGCAATTCATCCGAACCGTGCTGGAATTTAAGAGTATTTCCCGTCCGTCCCTCCGATTGCACCATTACCAAAATTTCAGGGCAGAAAGGACATGAAGTATTAGCAATCGTCCCCCAGGTAGGAGTCCTTGGACCACCACTGTAGTATATAGGATGGTATCATTTCGTAAACACATACGACTTTGTCAGATTTTATTTGAATACATTTTTTTAAGTCTTTTCAATTTCGAAACACAAGGTCAGATATTTGTGACAACTTTTCCCTACCAGAAGTATTCTGGAATCCGGCAAGATGCTGTGGGGGAGGGGGGGGGGGGGGGAGAAGTAGGTTGCACCGGCGAACGGCGCTGATTCAGTTCTTCCCCATAACTCTTCACTATCCGATCAAGGTTTCGACAAACCGACTCGTCACTTCAACAAAAGAAATCTGTTCACCAATGGTTCTCAACACCTGGAGTAAAACTTCACCACAAGACACACCAGAAAGGAAGGTAAATGAAATGCACTATTTTAATGTTATTAATCTGTCTATTTATTTGTTTTTAAATTAAGTGACTAAAACTAATTAAACGTAAAGTCTGCGGAGAGCGGGAGCGACGCGTGACCGTGGCCGTCAGCGGATGGTAAGGGGCTCAACGAGGCTAGATTTCTGATATGAATTCCATCCTAGGTTAGGGTTAAGAAAACAAGAGAAGAGAGAGAAAAACCTTTTCTCTTAAGGGTGCGACCACCAAGGACGTGCACTCTTTCACTGCAATGGTATGCGTAAGTAAATGTATCGCCATTAGGAAGAAGTGCTAATGGTTTTTCTATTTACACAATGGGAAATGTGTATCGCTGATGGTGCTAAAGGGATCGAATTGTATACATGATCACATGCCAAGAAATTCGTTTTATGGCACTAGACGCTAGATGCGTGTATTTGATTTTGTTTGCACATGGTGCGAGTTCGGGAATTTTATTGCTGGGAGAAAAAGGTCGCCGGCCAATGTGTACGTAAAGAAATTTATCGTACGCATGGCGAAGTTGGAAATTAGACGGCGCAATATTTATGGTCCCTGTCATGACGGTTGCATTGTATGCAAACCGAATCATTTTGTTTACAGGATATTGTCTGGTACCGAAGGTGCCGAATTGGATTGGAATTCCAGATAAGCAAAGAAAGAAATCTTGAAGAAAATTGTATGCGAAGAGATGCATGAAAAGGTAAGTTTTTTTTACAAGGACTTTACGATTATAGATTTGATCTAATTAATGTGTGAAGCATTTTCAGGTGCTTAATGCGATTGCATTAGCAAAATTATATGATTGGATAGAGTTATGGGTGTTTTTTAGGAAGGCGAACCGTGGAGTTTGGCGGAACCGCCACAATGCTCCATTTGAACGAATATAAGAAAGCGAAGTACCCCAAAACAATGATAGAATGGAGTCCATGAGAACATTATTATACATTTATGATAATATTAAACACACGTTTTAATCTTATTCGAAATATAGACAGAATTGTGATATCCGCCTCAACATCACACGAAATATTAATCGCTGCTTTGACAGTAGTAGTGAGAAGTCTCATAAGTTACCATGGTGACTGATTAGTAGTAAGGAATTGCCATACCAGACTACGAATACAAACTTCAAATAGCTGAGTATCGAAGTATCTATCATAATAAAGACCTCATGAGAACCATCTTCCTGCTCACAAACATTTAACAGCATAATTCCGCAATTTTTAACAATTATTCAACATCCAAGTATCAAGAAGTCGAATCCACACTTTATTACATGTAAATCTCTTCCCCCTTCCAGAGCGACGCATGAACGCAATCACATCAACAAACGTCATAAGGTCTCATCCATAAACGTTCCTCTTCTCTTCTCCGCTATAAAATGGCTACTATTCGAATATGGATTAAAAGGGAATCTACTGCTGCCCTTTGAATATTTCACTTCATCTGCGAATTTGATTTCCAAGATTTGAAAATGAATTTATCGACAGGATATCCCATCCCGTCCTTCTTGCAATAGCAGAAGTTAGAAATTGGAAACTTATCATTTGAATCCACCAAGGCACGAGCAATCTTTGAAAGATTTGCCGAAATCCTGCCATTCGCTTTATTCACTCAAAAATAACGTAGACGAACAAAATTCCAAACGGGTATCCTGTGAATTCCATTTACCGTCATATGTATCCTTAAACTATCCTCCAAAATGTTTTTGTTTTGTGCCCGTTTCCTCTTAGCCACTCATACTTTACCCCGTCCCTTGTGCTACTTCTCGACCTTGTGTACTCGCACTACCTTACCACCCGCAAGCATCGCTACACTTATTCACTGTTGTTTTCTGAGAAAATTACGATGTCCTTAGATGGTTTACACTGAACACACCGGAAGGAGTTTAGGAATTGAAATCACCTCCGCTGCTCACCGTTGTAAGGGAATCGATTTCTCTTACCTACATATCCTATCGTATGTCTACGCCAGACGTTCTGTCGACAGAAAATTAGAAATCCGCTATTCAGGACATTCATTGATGTTGTCCCAAATGAAAGGCGAACATTTTATCAGATTCCCTTCTGTGCTCGATGATTTTCCTTCGAATTTCGTCCTTTATGATAGAATTGCGGATATGATGTGTACTAGTGTGTGTATGCGTGCAGATGTGAAGGAAGAAAAAAAAGCAAACAGCGCCCGCAACTTGGACAGACAATTTGTCTGCCTTAACCTATGGCAAAGTGTTTTGTCTTAATGTTCTTCTTCAAGTGAGGTTATCCTTTGAAGGACAGTAGAAGAAAGAGGAAAATAGGAAAAAAGTTTCCAAAAGAAACCAGTAAGACGTTAAAATGGGTAAATAGGTGAGAACAAGGATAGCTTAATGTGCTCGTCCTCATTCTTTATTGGCGTGTCAGCTCTTATTGCGTGTAAAGTCCAACTGAATGGTTGAGAGGGTAACGTAATGTACTTAAAGTTATGATAACAAATTCAACCCTTAAGAAGAAGTTTGTTTAATGTGGAAAGTGGAGCAGTGAAGAGTCCTTTTAATGTTCCCTGCGAAGTGGTGTGTGCTAATTGACCCATGATGTTGGTTTCTTTTGACGATTGTTTTTTTAAAGGTCGTGCAGCGTAAATTCAGTTAACCAATGTATTTTCCTTGAGGTAGAGTGCTGTCCTTCAAGGGTTAAATTAATTTTAAGTTGCCACTCTTTTATACTGGATCTCTGGAAGGTGTGAGAAAGTTAACAGTCCATTTAACGAGTACGACTTATACCAATGACCTTGACCAACCTTCTCATAAGAAATAGTGACAAAATCGGGAAGGTTGTTGCACAGTGTCAATGTCCAAAGCGTTGGCGAAAGGATGGTATGGAATTCAAAAGGGTAGGCCCACAAATCACGTTAAATATGACAAATCACAGACGTCAAGCCAGTTAATACACCAACCAAAAATTAAAGCAACAACACGGCAGAACTTGGATTTTGCAAATGCAAAATTCACTTCAATACAAACTGTTCAACTGTTCTCTTTCTTTTTCTTCAATCAAGGTAGTGGAGCACGAATTTGAAGTAGTGGAATCCTTTAACTACTTTTGGGCAATAGTATCAGCCGATAACAATATGAAAGAAGAGATGCGCCCACGGCTGATTAAATCCAACAAAGCCTACTATGGTCTATCAAGGCTCTTTAAATCCCGAAATTTATCTAGAACATCCAAGCTGCTACTGTACAAGACTATGGTCTTACCTGCGTGCTTAATAAAAGGCACTCTGAACTCTTAGCCGTGTTCGAGAGGAAGGTCTTAAGGAGAATTGTTTGCCCCATATGTGAGGGAGGTCGATTCCGGAGACGTTACAACCATGAGTTATACACAATCTACCTTGAAGCTAATGTTGTAAGAAAAATCAAGCTCGGTAGACTCCGGTGGGCGGGACACCTGGCTCGAATGAGCAAAGAAGAGCCTGCCCGGATAGTTCTTTGTGGCAGGATGTATGGAAGGAGACAGCGCGGCATACCTTGTCTGCGATGGAGGGATGACCGGGACCGGTGGAGAGATTTGTTAAATAAGGCCAAGACCGGATCCCGGTTGTAGTGCCGATGATGATGATGAAATGATGGTGCAGAGTCCCCATACACAGAGCCCAAATCATCTCTGATTTCCGTAGGCGTATTGTCTTCCACAAACAAAAATTTAATGACAGCTTGATACTCAATTTTGTCCATTTTCACAAAAACTCTCACATCGACACACTCAAACGACTCTCAAATAAAAACTACGCGTCCAAAATGCCTGAAATTTTGGTGAGTAACTGCCAAAAGATGCACAACTACATTCACTAGCTTTTATTGACGAGTACTGCTATCTTCACTTTTCAGACCACCCTCGTATAAAGATTTTACTACTAAGGACAATTGCCTTTTTCGGATTTCTCGATACCTGGGGTCCGCATATCGGATGTTCACCAGCGTGTAATGTAGGTGGCCATTCAGGCTCTTCTGTAGGTCAGCGACAATACCGACGTCAACAATGTCGTGAACAAGGGACAAGGATGTAGTGATCCTAAATCACTAGACCTAGCCAATCCCCATTACTCGAATCCCAATATTGTTCCCATAGTGAATCATACGAGCGACAAATTAAACCAAAAGGTTATTTGTCACACATTGATTCAATTGTCAATTCCCCACCATTTATCCATAATCCCAATCATGTTCCCCAATTGAATAATATGCACGACAAATTTAACCGAAAGTCCATTTCTCGTACATTAATTCAATTCCCAATAACCATTAACATTACGAAATGCCTAATTCTAAATGCATTTCATAATATCTCCTTCCGGAAGTTTGTTCAACCACTTCCCAGAATCCCATTCCAATTAAAGCACACAAAATCTTGTTTCTGCTTCTTGGAATTTTTAAGTAAAATTGTTAACCAATCTCTGTCGCCACAGAGTATAAAAGGGTGGCACATTTTGGACTCGTGATCACATGGGTCATCAATAGTCAGTGCGAGTTATTCAAACTGATGAGTTGCACTCATGAGTGATAAAAAAAAATTTAAAGAAAAAATAAAAAATAAAAAATTAATAAATAAAAGTATTTCCTGGAACTGGTGCGTATTCAGTTGTACGCTTATTTCAAAATCGCCGGCTTCGGCTAATAAAACTGTGCCAAACCTCTCGGTACACCCCACTGCACAAAAATTGCTCCCTTTGGAAAAATCGGGCACGCCAAAGTCAGCATCATCCACAACCCCAAAACCAAAGACCGCCCTAAGTCCAAAGGCCCCACAAACAGCGGTCACGGTCGACCCACCTGCTTTAAAAAAGAAGCAACAACCTGGGGTCTTTGCACAAGACCTCAATATAAAGAAGTTCGTCGGTGATATGAACCGACAAGGAATCTCGAACTTTAAGGCAAAGACCTTGAGTCCAAGCCTCAATAAAATCGTAACCTACGATCAACAGACGTTCTGTAAGGTTAACGATACCCTGAAGGCCAAGGAGGTGAATTATTACACATTCACCCCGGCCGACGAAAAGTCCAGGGCCGTCCTCTTAAAACGAGTCGCTGCCTGTTGGGAAAAGGACGACATCGTAATGGCCCTCGAAGCAACATTTCCTAACGTCAAATTAACAGACATCAAAAAATTCTCTCCCGCACAACGATTTGTGAAAATCAGACCGTAAAAATACAGCAAGGTAAACATATGGGAGCTTCACCTTGCCCCAGGAACTAACATAGAATCCATAATACGGACAAAGTCGCTTCCAACCCTTCATCAACAAGTTGTCTTCGAGGTATTTTATAACAATGAAATACCTCAATGCCGACGTTGCCAACGTTTCGGGCATGTCCCCCGACACTGCAACATGGGTCCCCGTTGCGTCCGCTGTGGAAAACCGCACGACATTGGCAAGTGCGAACTACCACCAACAAAATATGATCCCACAACAAATGTGCAGGATGAAATTACGTTGCCAACTTGCTGCAACTGCGGTAAGAAAGGACATCCGACCAGCTACAGAAACTGCCCCAAGTATAAAGAGATAGTCTACAGGACCAAGGAGACTCGAGCTAAACAAGTTGCCAAGTCAAACTTCGGAAAACAGGCCACACAAAATTTCATCCAAAATGGATTTACATTCGCTGATAAAGTTAAAGGGAATCAAACAAAGAATATGAAAACTCCACCACCTCTCCCCCAAAAACGTATTCAAGTTCCTAAGCGATTCGCTATACAGGCCAACGCAAAGCCACAAATCCAAGCGGCGGAACAAAAGCCTCCAAAGGGGCAACCCTCAATGATCGAGAAACTACTAAGTCTCTCCTGCGTGATTGAGGATATTCGACCCCGATATGAAAAACTAACAACTGAGGCTGAGAGGTATGCACTCCTCTTCACGGCATATGTAAGACATACGCTTCAAAATGGATCCCAAAACTAAAGTTATTCTCATAAACGTCAACTCCCTTGTTTCGCTTACAAAGCGTATGATAGTCTCCGACTTCATAAAGGATAACCGGGCGGACGTGGTTCTTGTAACCGAAACTAAGTTGCATCCATGTCACCGCCCGCTTTCCCAAACTTTTCCATAATTCGAAGAGATCGAACCCTCGCTGGCGGCCCCACCATCAACGGAGGTGGAACCTGTATACTAGTTAATAGCGAACTTCGCCATGAAGCTAGTTACCATCTCAACCAGGGATAATGATTGTTGCGTCGCCTATTCCCAGCTCCACCATGTGTACAACAAATCCCTTTTCATACACATTGGCTGGCGACCTCTTCTCACCACAATAAACAACCCAAACAGCTGCATATAATTAGCGCAATAGATGCTGAAACTAATTTCCTTAGCACGCAATGTGCAAACAAAAGAACGCTGTCCTTCAAAGGTTTTCTGGTGATACTATAGCGTTTGAAATAATAGTGAAAAAGATCGTGTGATTAGAACTGACGCTATGACAGTTTGAATCCCCAAAAATTGAACCTAAGCGTTACCCATCAGGCTACTGGCCGTGTTTTGAATTTGATTTTTTAAACTCGACTATACTCCACTGATGTGAATTGTTATGTTATCGCTATGGCATACCGCTCTGATGCATTTTCTTATTCGATTTTCGTTCGGTGTTCTTCACTATTTAACTTGTGAATTGTGTGTGTATCTGTTAGAGACGCCACAATACCATAAACAATCCACATCGTTTTTAGTATTGTGGGGGTACGTAGTTGGTGCGCTTGCATGGACGCTGGGTTCTACCACATCCCCACTAATTGTTCACGAGATGCACCACAGAGAAAACACGAAACAAACACCAGCCGGAAATGAAAACATAAACACAGGATTGATGTTAGTTTATTTTATTCACTTTTGGTTAAACGATTTTTTCTTGTAGTTTTCCCTTAATTTATTATTTGTTATTCATTAAAATTGTGCTATTGTCGTTATATAGATTTAAGATTATAGTTGTAAAGGAATTGCCATCCTAAATCTCTTAAGTACTAGTTGTAAAATATACCATAAATGTAATTATCTACCAAATAAAAATTGAATTGAAAAAAAACAAAAATTGATGAATTTAAGTTTACACACTGGTTTCGGGATCACAATTAAACGAATAGCTTCTGTTGAACGAATGTTTTAATGGTTGCAAAGTAAAAACTATAATATAATTGAATATTGTGTATTTAATCAAGGAAACAATTTGTACACGCACGAATGACAGCACAAACGTACACACATATACACCGACCAAAGCGCAGATTATCAGACGTCAAAGGCGTTTTCTGCGTTTACTACCACGCTGAAGACCTACCAGTCTTGTACGATTTCTTTCCCACCATCCCCCCATCCAAGCAGTTAGAGAACAATTGAACCAACCCTGTCCGCGCTATCCTTAGATACGTCCTTCCCCTTTCTTTTCATATATCTTGAGACCGAGCCCAACATCTTCACGGATGTGGGTGATTCTGGTTATCACAAGATGACCAGAAGCCAGAGACAAGATGAAGGACACATTTGTCCTTGTCTCCCGAAAGTCTGCTTCTCGCCGCCCCCCTTTTTTTGTTTGGACTCGTGATCAGAAAAGTTCCTGAGGCCGAACCCATGGCCGAACAGCAAATCCCATTACAGCTAGTTGTAATAAATAAAGTATTCGGAACAAACAAATCAAAAAGCGTTTAACCCTAGCTGCCACTAATCTACAGCAAGTGGATGACAGCACTTGGCGTCCTGCATGAACCTTCTACTGACTCAACCATTACACACCTGTATTCCCGGTCAGCGGCAGTCAAGAATGCATGTTCCTGTTTTAATAAGACTGTGATTAATCCACGGAGAGTAAACTCCACCCCCCGACCAGACTTTTGGTGTCCTGCATGAAATTACACAGCCCAATCCATGCTCCCCGGGCAAAAGATTTCTCTCTAAGGTAATTCACCATAGAGCGACATAAACACACTTAAAAATATAACATTACAGACCTATGAAATAAGGAAATCATGAAAATAGTTTTACCAAAATAAATCAGTGTGCTTATTCGCTTTGTTGTTGTAGTGTAATAAAATTGTGCATTATCATATAACAAAAAGGGTGTTCTATGAATTGAATGTGTGGTAGTGTGATGTGTCTGTAGTCGTAACATCCGGGTAGGGAATGTTCTCCATAAGCCTTCTGTAATTTTCATAAGCCGCAGTAGCTCCATCCACTAGCTTTACAAAATTTCGAAGGCACAACTGTTATATAATTAAAGCCCCCCCCCCCCCCCCCCCCCATTCCCCTCACTGAATCTTTGAACTAATTCGCGTCCTTTTTATAAAATAAAAAACCGATTCCCTAAATCCCCCATACCGGTTTCCCTACCTGAAATCATTAATCCACACTGTTGTTTGACAACGGCAAAACATGGGTAGACGACGCTGTTTGTACATTGCGAAAAAGTTTAGTCCATCTCCAAATTCCTTTTGCACATTCCAATGCACAAGTAGATCCTAAGCCAAAGTTCTCCTTTAAGAATTAAAAAGTACAGGCAATCCGCTTGGGAATAGTTTCCGTCCAGTGGAAAAGTAGGGATGAGTATACTTTTCAACTCTCTCCATTTTCCCTACTCCGAATGCATTTCGTAATTCTGCATGGGAATAGTCTCCATCCAGTGGAAAAGTAGGGATGAGTATACTTTTCAACTCTCTCCATTTTCCCTTCTCGGAATGCACTTCGTAATTCTGCATGGGAATAGTCTCCATCCAGTGGAAAAGTAGGGCTGAGTATACTTTTCAACTCTCTCCATTTTCCCTTCTCGGAATGCACTTCGTAAATCTGCATGGGAATAGTTTCCATCCAGTGGAAAAATAGGGATGAGTATACTTTTCAGCTCTCTCCATTCTCCCTTCTCAGAATGCATTTCGTAATTCTGCATGGCAATAGTTTCCATCCAGTGGAAAAGTAGGGATGAGTTTACTCTTCAACTCTCTCCATTTTCTCTTCTCAGAATGCACTTCGTAATTCTGCATGGGAATAGTTTCCATCCAGTGGAAAAGTAGGGATGAGTATACTTTTCAACTCTCTCCATTTTCCCTTCTCAGAATGCATTCCGTAATTCTGCATGGGAATAGTTTCCGTCCAGTGAAAAGTAGGGAATAATTCTGCATTCCGAGAATCACCCAAGCCTCAAAACGAGGTCACGCGGTTATCCTTTTGGTTTCGCTTTTCATTACAAGCGTTCAACTGGTTTGGAGAAGCGGCACTCATCGCAGTCGCATCGTGAGGTTACACATTTAAGGGAAAGCCGATAAACTGAGAGATCAGCTTTCGAATTAGATTTATTTAGTTGTTAAAAAATAAATGCAACACAACGTTGCCCATACTCTTCTCAGTACATGGTCGTGAAGTAATTCAAGAGCTTCACTTCAGACGTTCAATATTCACGTAGTAATTACAGGAAGTTCGAACTAGTACTGAGCCAAGGACCCGATATCATATAGTGTGGCAAAGGTACATCGTTGCCAATTGTGCACAGTGAGTTACTTGTCTCCTTACTTTTCTGACATGCCCCGTTCGGTTTCCTAACTTTTATAATCATATTATTGTTCGCTTCCGTGCTTCTCGATCAACGAGGAAGAGAAGCGAACGATGGTTCCTGAAGGGATGCTGTCGACGTGTATCCTTTATCCTTCAGAGAAATGTCAAAAGTGTCCCCGCACGATTGCACCGATTAACTAAAGACGCAAGTGTCAATACACACACGGAAATGAAACTAAATCACTTTGTTAGCTGGGGGGGAAATGACCAAATCGCGATTTGAAAAACACTGTAGCGACAAAAGAACTTCTTGTTGAGCCCTAATTAAAAAGACAGACTGATACTTTTTAAAAGATTAATTCATTTTAAGATTACTCATAAGTTTGGAGGAGGTCTTCTCCTTATGCGCGCTGCTCACTGACTCCTTTGCTCGACTTCTCGATTCTCGATCCAGACTCTATCTGTATCTTTTGTTATTCCTTCTTTTCGACACCCGGACGCATCGCCACTTATCACCGATCCTTTTTGGGGTCTTGTTTGTGTTATCCATCTGGCTAATGCAAACAAGAGTTTACGTGCACTTCAGATAGGTAACACAAGATCCGTGGGAAATCGGTGTGAAATTAGGATCTGGGAATCTGTGTCTATTTGCAAGTCATAAAACATTTGGTTACAATGCATATGCATTGCGATGTTTAGATTGCTGGAATTGTGTGCCGGCGGATCAAATGGACAAGTTTTTGTTTAGACACGTGTTCATTCTGAGTTTTGGGATTCGAGGTTTTAAAAATGTTAATTGCACATACCATAGATGTGAAGATAGACATTGTGCTTTTTGGATTTTAAGGAATTAAATTCAATGTTCGACAACTGAACGTTTGGTTCAATTTGCTTGACATTGCATTTAATGTTAATTTGGCGATATGAATGGGTTTTTTGGATGGGATTTTTGTAGGTGGGTAGATATGTATGTGGGAGGGAAATGGTAGGGGTTCTTGGAGCTCTACAATCAGGTTATCAAATACTTGGACTGTCCTTAATGTAGTAAAAATCTTTTTTTCTTTCTTTTATTTCTAGTATATTAGTTCATTTGACAAGGTGCCAATTGCTGGTTTTAGCCTTCTAGATGTGGAAATCAACTTTGCATGTCGCTTTTCAGTCGAACCACAAAAGTACGGAAGGTTGTATCTAATAATGGACTTTTTTATCTTTGAAACCTTAGGATTAAAAGACCTTTTCATATGCTCTCACTCCGATGTTTAAAGCTACCTCAAAATTCCTAGGAGGTATGGTCTCATTGCTTATAAAAAAGAAACTTTCTTAAGCCAATTATCTGATATACACTTTCCACTCTGCTCTCCATTTCACTCTGCGTCAAAAGTAGTTTACATATTTTCCTGACACTACTTTTTTTCCAGAGGGAAGTCGCTGTTCTCCTGTGGTATCCGACCTAAGGCTTAAAATATTCGCATCTAACTCCAACTTAATTAAAAATTCCTCTTTTCTCTAGCTCACTGAGTTCATCTGATAAAGCCACGGCTCTCGTTCTGCTCTTCCTAAGCCCTTAAAAAGGTGAACACTAATTACAACCAAGTGCTAAAGGAAATTACGTTAACCTGGTACTTAACATTCTGGTACTACATACCAGACGGGTGAGAACAAATGTTCATCTTCCGCTTTCATCAACATAATCGGGAGGCTTTTAAAAAAAAAAAAGTTGGCCAGCCATCATAAAGGCGACTATGAGTACTGATCACCCAAAAAACACAATCATGATTTAGTCGGTATATTGTGTCCACCCATTTAGTCTAGTTCTACCACAGCAACGTTTATAATCCTAACTACCAGACCATTACTCTGTCGTCTCCCCCATATGCCATCCTAGTTAAAATACTAACGAAAGTGACTCGCAAACTTATTCAAAGGAATTAGTCGTCGCCAACCTCTTCCTACTCCGAACACTGAAATGGTAACTGAATTTAAGGACAGTGAAGAAACAAAATAACTTTTCTCCTATTTTGAGAAAACACCCTCAAAGGACCTGTCCCTATAGGGACTTGGGATTTAATTCAACACCCTTAGAGTTGTGACTATTTCGCGTGCCGCTGTCTAATAACAGATGTCTAATCTCGTAAACTATACGAACTCTCTATGCTCTTTCTTACCGCAGTACTTTTTTGTTCCCTAGACCTTCTTAGGCAGATAACTAATCCAAGTCGCCAAACATGCTTTGTCTTCCATGTTTTGTGTCCCGTCGCCGCTCCACACACCCCGATCGTGGTAGCCCAATAATGGGGGAAGGGAAATGTAAATAAAAGCTCGTTTCTAATCGTCCAGCGTCTCCTCAATATCGCAGACAGTCTCGTCCGGCAGACAGTGTCCAGACGTTATAGCGAAATAGACATAAGAAGCGATGTAGAAAAAAGGGAGCAAACAAACAAAAGGAAAGGACAACCACCACAGGCGAGGTAGGAATTAAAAACGGATTATGAAGCGGTTCGCGACTAATGGCTGAATAGCTGGGCCCAGGGAGCGGCCGCAAGAATTAACGATTTCGCTCACGTGGTGGCAGACAGACTTTACCCCCCAAACAAGGTATTCATTTCATGCATTAACGCCAAATGTCGCACAAGTTTATCGGCTGGAGAAAGAGCACCCGACAGGAATACGGGCATGGATGGTGGCCGAAAGTATGTGAATCCTGTGTGATAGTAGAGGAATGAAGGACGATAATGATGGTCAAAATTCGGTGGGATTTAACAGGAAAAGTACACATGTGGCACCAATAGTTTATGGGGGTATGTTTCGGTAAAACTGTGGTCAAAGTAGGTAGTCAACAGACAATGGACAATGGAAGTGGGTGTTACAACAATTGTCGGGTGAAAGGAGAAAGGCTGAAAAGGTAGACTTTTGAGGATGAAGTTAAATGCAGTGTTCACCAAATCTAAATAATAAAAATGCGTTTCACATCCCATCAAAAATACGAAGGAATAAGAGATGATAGTTTTCGTGAAATGATAATTTCAAACCTGTAATATTCTATAAATCTACCAAAAGGCTATTCTTTCTTTTTTGGACAGGTCTTATTATCCCTCTTTGTTGGCTACGCATCACACAATTCCCAGGACGGCGCTGTATCAAAAACAACATTGTGTTGATTGCCGGGAAGATGCTCGCGGCGCAAAAGCAATACGCACTGCAGTTGGTCACTGCACAACAATTGTGCATTAGACAATTGTCCACAACAATTGCGCATTGGGACAATCGAAGAATAGTATGGTGTAAGTTAACACATGGCTAATGATTAAATACATTGTAATCCACACAGGCATCCACATTAAACACAAATCAATTTGCATATGCATTCATGCGTATAACCACCCATAGGCACGCACTTGTCCCATAAAAACATCTGCGCACGTATTACCACCTATAAGCACGTACTTGCTCCATAAACACATCTGTGCACGCATTCATGCGTAGCCCATAAACTGATCTGTGCACGCATCCGTGCGTATCACCATAGAATGAACATTGTCGCACTAACAATGCTTCATCATCACGCAGCATCTGGGATTGACAACATGAGACTTTACAACCCAGCATCCCGTCGCATGGCTATAAATATAAATGTCATAAGTTAGTAGTTAGTTAGTTGCTTAAAGATTATAATGGAATAAAGTTGTGCTTCGTGCTTTTTAAAAAACACAAAAATATAAAATTGTTTTTAACTTATATAAGGAGATGTAAAATTGTAAATAGCTGAGTTCTCTTCCAGAGCACAAGCACCCTTATAAATAAATTTAAGTTATAAAGGAAATATTTATGTTTTCTAGAGAGAAGTTGTTTCTCAATCCGCTGCTTTCTTGCTTTTCAGATTCTCCAGAGCACTTCTCCTACCAGTGTTAGCAGGGCTCGAAGCCTATTCCTCTTCGTGTAGGTTTAAGGGGAAGGCTTTCCTCCGCTTTTGGTATGTTTCTTTTAAGGTATCCTCGTGGGGGTTCTCTTCACTACATGGAGAACCAACCCACAATTTCCGCATTATTTCGACCGCTTTCAGTGCGTCATATCAACCCCATATCCCACCATTCGGTAATTCACCTGCAAAACATGTTTCCCAAAAGGACGCATAGCTAAACTCATTATCCTATGCAGATAATGCATAATTGAGTTTAGCTATCTTTTCGCCATACGGCAACTCCATTTCGCTAACCCATGAGATTTCCACCGGAAATCGCATCATGTCGGTTAGCAACGGCATACTCTGATCAAACGACGCCGTTGCATAATCATGCAATCGCTGGGAAATTTATTAAAGTATTTAATTTAGTTCCCATGATCAGATTTCCCTGTTGTAATAGTATTAGCTGTTGCTACAGCTGGTCTCGCTCCCAGGTAGCATGTCACCTTGTCCTGAAAAGGATGAAGGATCTCTTAATGACCGCTCCTGAGGTGACCTGATGTGATCGCCGCCGTCCTTCCTCAAACCTTGAGGGAAGAGCAATGACCAACTCGTTCTTGGCACGTCGTATTTAAAATGTATTCCAGCGCCGTGCAACCTGGCGCCTTCTGGTGTAGTCCGAAATTCGTGGACGCGGTTCCTTCACTCTTTCAGAAGTTGTCTCTGGTGCTGGAGCAGCCAACGTTTTGTAGCGAACGCACAAATCCAAAACAAGAAAATAAAATACTTTTGATTTAATAAATTTACTTTTATTTAAAGACAACTTGAAAAAGGACAATTCTCCTGGTGTTATTAGTCCTTCAGCACTTCCGCCTGGGACTATTTACAATTATCAACTGCCTCCGCACAGGGATGCTGATTTTGTGTAACTGCTTCCTCGATATCGCGATACATCACCTTTTAAACCGCACCAAATCGAGACTTGTATCTTGAAACGAACGTTTCACATGGAAAATCTCGATTTTCGATACATTTCGTGTAATGTTCGATGTTTACTTTAGATAAGACTTCAGTTTTCTGAATTCTCTTGAAACTATTTGCATATGAGAATTTGTACTTGAATTTCGGTTTTGTTTGTTTGTGTTAAATTCGGACATCTGGTTCGATTTGCCATGGATTTGGTTTGTTTAATTTACTAGGGAATTTACCAGATTGAAATGTATTTCTGGATTTTGAATTTAGATTATGCCGTGGGGCAAATGCAAAGCGATAAACGAATATTTGATTCGTTTATTGCGAATTTTGGATTTAGTTTGGGTTTTTTCGATTAAATTATGCCGTGGGGCAAATGCAAAGCGATAAACGAATATTCGTTTATTGCGAATTTTGGATTGTGTTTAGGTTTTTCAGGATTTTGATTAGTTTTACTGTTTTTATGTAGGATTACTGGGATTAGGATGTATGAATGGGGGAAAAGGGTGGTAGGGCTGTTTAGAGCACTACATCCCTAGCCAAGTCGGCGTCCTACTCACTTTCCCCAGGCACTACATTCGCTGGGGATCAATGATCTCTTCTCACAGGTGAATAGCCACAGCCTCTCCTTCCCGTTTCTATCTTCCCCGGGTTCAATGCACTCTGAAATCACCACAGCCATCGGACTAGGGCAGTAGGCCATCCTCACTGAGACATTCAACTGGATAGACTCATGAGAGAGCGCGATGATGATTGGCTAATAACCGTGCGAATGCAAAATTCAAATTTCCATCCCTAATTGGAATCAGTCGTTACACATCCACCACCGGTGATGGTTACGCCGCACCGTGTCATTAATCATCCCTCGTCACGTACACCCACATTACCACAGTCATTATTCAACCTCTGAGGAGTATAGTCAACACGAAGTCGAATATTAATCAACCGCTGGCGCAGTCAGTCGAGTTTTTGGAGGCCCTGACTGGAATTAAAAACGAAAGAAATATTAACGCTGTGACGAAGTGATGCGTTTTGTTCGGAATATAAAGTGCCTAAAATCTATAAAAACGAAAATAAATATATCTGTAGTCGTTAATGTCCAAAGACAGTAAGCAAATAAAACCAAAAAAAAATAACAAAACGTAGTTATTCGTTAGTGTAAAATAAAGGAAAGAAGACATTTAGACAACAAAAAACCCCAGTGCGTTTTATTTAACTTATTCTCTTCGGGTGAACAATCGGTGAAAGAGTGGGAAGAAAGTCAACCGCGCGCCCGTGTCTGGCACAAATACTTCGAACCCCCACATCCTTTTAAACAGCTGGCGTTGGGATAAATACACTCTAGTATGCAGTTAAGCTTTTTGCGGACCCACTGAGAGCCAGCCACCCGTCTTCAACACCAGATATAATTGGTCCTTCGAGCCGGATCAGAAAAATTTGGTCTTTCGAGCCGTTTCACTAACAATTTGGTCCTTTCAGTCGGATATTGGTGTTGTATATTTCTCTACAACATTTATTTTTATTTATTTATATGTATTACTTACTTGTTAATATTTATTTTTATATACGGCTTTGATACTTTCTGAATTTCTTTCGGTGTTTTTCACTATTTGCTTGTATTATATATTGTGTATGCATTTGTTAGAAATGCCACAATGCAAATCCTAAAAATCGTGGTTGAAGATTTAATAGGGAAAGTGCGTGTTATATCTGATGTACTGTTTTCACTGTTTTTCACAAAAATTTGGCCGTGAAAAAACCGTTTTTTCTGGATGGGTGCCCCATTTGCTCACTATAAAGTCATGCCACAAGGCACTGTGTTATAAGTCCCTGAAAACGACAGCCAAATTTCAGGAATTGGTTCGAATTGATTTCTCATCTACTGTATCCTCCAGATCTAGCCCACAGTAATTACTGGCTATTTGCAGACTTGTTGGCATATCTCCACAATTATTGGCCAGGGGACCGGATTTCAACGAACGAACGGCTTTCTTTTTCTAGTAGTCTTTATTTTAAACAAGTCGAGTGCACCACTGGCCCTGCCGGATACTAACTAATTTCTGCCTATAACGCAACTCCCTATTTATACCCAAAATCAAATCAGAATTTCACATTCCTTCCCACGATTAATCTCTCACCTTGAGACAGCCACCTAATGCCAACCCCAGTCGAAGGCCATGCCAACGACGATGGAAACTGCAACGTTGCAATTTTGCCGCCATTCACCCTGAGGTGGCAACCTTACGCCTACTCTGGCTGCAGCTCAATCCCCAGGCGATGGAAAAATTTCGATTCAAGGTGATGCGAATCTGATTTGCCCATAACAAATATTTTGTATGCAGGTGCATGGGCATGGGTGGACTTTCCTTGGGTGATCATCAAGGTGATGGAGATTTTTTGTTTGCTTATAGCAAATAGCATGCAAGTGCATGGGCATGGGTATGGATGGTGGGAATTGCAGAATTGCGTGTTTAATTGTGGGAACGGAACATTTATGGTAGGGATTTGTGTTTAGCAACAGGTAGGCATGTGACAAAGTTTCCCAACTACACTGAGAGAATTTTGTCGGTTGTAACAGGAAATTAATTTTAATGCTACACCGAAAGAACTCCTTTGGTTTAAAGTTGTTAAAACTTTAATGTATGACTGTTGATCTCATATATATATGCATGCAACATAATTCATTTGTTGGAATTATGATTTAATTTTGTTTAACTTATGACAGATAATGTCATATATGCACGCAACATTGGTAGTAACGAAGATGCATTATCGCAACAATATCTAGAAAGAATCCACCATGCCCCACTAGAGGAGCATCAACTACCTATACTAGAAGAGTATCGCCCACAAATCCCGTCGGATATCACACTCCACCTGTCCATATGAAATTGAGAAGCGTGCTGCGATGCCCTGATGGAGGAGCAGCGACTGTCTACATTGATGCAGTCTGCATCGTACCTAGCCGCCCATATAGAGGAACGGATGTCTTCCACGCACCTTGTGAGAGGTTACATTGTCGGTATGGAATCGGGTCGAGGAGAACCAATGCCCAGCAAATCCACCAGAACAGAAGGTAAGCTCCCCACATCCCACATCCACAGGCAGACAACCCTCGTCTTCGAATTAGAGAAAGTATTGCGCAAAATGTTGGCGCGATCTGTGAAGGGAAACTGTGAGCTGAAGGGGCGAGGGCGAGGCTGAACTAGTGGCAGCTCGACAACAGTTGGAGACCCCTGTTACGTATCCAGTTCCACCCCCCCCCCCCCCCTCTCTTCGCCCACTCTCTCTTCTTCTCTTTCTCTCTCTCCTGACTTATAAGAAAACAAGTAGACGGAACTACTATGTCAAATAAAAATAAAATAGTCATCATCATAATCGGCACTACAACCGGGATCCGGTCTGGGCCTAATTTAGCAAGTCTCCCCACCGGTATCCGCTCCTTATGCGAGACTTGGGAAATTGTCCATAATAATTTGTTTTTCCGGGCAAGGTTATTAAAACAAATGAGAAAAACTTTTTGACAAAAGTTTTTAATTTAGAAAAAGTTGCAAAAAGGATATAGTTCGCGGCTGATTACAGTTCTCATTAATAATAACTATTATAATTCGCCGCGGATCATCATCATCATCGACACAACAAGCGCGATCCTATCTTGGCCTTATTTAACACGTCTGTGGCTTATTAAAGTTTTCATAATAATTTGTTTTTCCGGGCAAGGTTATTAGCCTTGCGCCAACGTTACTCAGGGTGTCGCTGCATGCATTGGTTCACTACTTGGCGGGTGCAAAAGTAGCTATCCAGGGATGTCACGTGGAGACTGCATGTCAACTTGGATTGAACAGGGACAAGGATCATGCTGGCCCTCGCCGGGTTGAAAGCAATCGGAGACTTTGCCCTGTATGTTCGCCCCCACCCCCCCTCGCCCCGAGGAGGGGTCTAGAGTAACACGTAACGAACTCAGTTTGTTGAAGGCGAGTTCAAAGTGGAAGGGATGATTGTCCATTCGAATCTCTCTAGGCGAAAAGTAAAGAGTGAGACAGTTGCAACACTTCGCTCTAGAAATCCGAAGTGCTGCTAAAGAAGAAGCCAAACGAAAGGAAGACGTGATCCATGGAGATCCAAAGAATCTCATCGATGATAATCCGACTGAAGATGATGACCGCGATGAAGAAGAGAGGAACGCTGTAGAGTTGTTTGTTGTGTGCCGACATGGTCACGGGTTCACAAGTATTTAACCGAATTTAAAAAAAAAAACAAAAGAAATAAAACACAACACAATCGAGTTAGACGTCGTTAGATGGTTTCTTTATTTTACAAGGTTCTTCATTTAACTCTTTACTGTTGATTACACTGTCCGGTATTGCTGCAAAACTATTCGAAATACTTAACAAGGTTGTTTTTTTAATCTTTACGGTTGATTACACTGCCTGGTATTACTGCCAAACGATTTGTGACCTTTGGAAACACTTAACAAGGTTCATTATTTAACTCGTTACGGTTGATTACACTGCCTGGTATTACTGTAACACTATTCGGGTCCTTTGGAAATACTTAACAAGGTTCTTTATTTAAATCTTTACGGTTGATTACATGGTTTGGTATTACTGCAAAACTATTCGTGTCCTTGGGAAACACTTAACAAGAATATAAATCCTTACAGCGAACTCAAACATGCACCGTACCGTGAAACGCCAGACCACTCTCTCCGTTCCAACTCGGCTCTCTCGTTATTTAAAATGGGTAACGACTCGACCCCACGGCAATTGGCTACAGACTCCTGATTTTTGGTCCACCGTTATTCCGCCCTTGGCTCGTGCAGAGCCAACTCACTACCGGGCAGAGTTTCGTGGTGAAAAGAGTAAATTTCTCTCTATGGTGAGAAGCCAGGGAGAGGATCTCCCTAGATAGATCCTGGTGGTGTGTGTGTGGTGATCGTGAAGATCACGTTGTTTACCCGTGCACTGTGGCTAAGGATAAACGAAATCCCACCAGGGACGAAGGACTGGGGGAAAATCGACCACGGGCATCCTAGGCGATGAGGGTGCAGATGGATAAATACACTGTATCTCATTAGAAGAATTAGGTGCTAAAAGGAATTTGAGATACTTGCCGGTGGGAAGAACCGAATTATTTTGTTTGCATGTTATGTATGCTGAAGAATTTGGTTTTTGGTGGCTAAGCGTGAGATGCTGGCGATGGTTTGTCGGTTGGACAAGGGGTCGTGGGTTGGGTACATTGCAGTTGAATAAAAAAGCTGCGCGGTGTTGCAAAACTATTCAAATCAATTCCCACAAATGCGCATGCCAGTAAAATTGTTCTGCACATGTGAGGCTGGAATAGCCGACGAGAAGAAACGATAAGACACCCTGACTATGATGGTTACATTATATGTGAACCAAAATGTTTTCAGGGAAATTTGCTGATGCGTTGATGCATAGAATGGTGATGGCCTTGGGGTGAAAATGTTTGCAGGTTGGATATTGGGGTTGGGTTGAGAATATAGGGGTTCCTCAGATAGGTATGTTATTAAGGTTTAGCACGTGAAGTTGAGACTATAGCTGAACGACTATTGAAGAAAATGAATGGTGGTGGTGCCGAAGACAAAAAAAGATCACGGAGAAATCCATTACAGAAGCGATTGATGAAACTGAAACACAAATGGAGCCATATTCCGTAAGAATGGAAGATGGGTTGCCTGTTAACGCAGTTCTCGAAATAGGAAATGTTCGCGATGCATCACGTCGGCACGAATTCCCAGGAAAGGCAACGCAAGTGTCATCACACAAGTTCCTGAAAAGCAACGATCAGCGGCGCACTGATTCCAGCAAACCACTAAGGAAAGTAGCACCCAAGAAACGAGCGAACGAGAGGACGGCTGTGGGCCTACATAAGGCGAGCACATCAGCAGAGCAGGAAGAGTTATAGCGTTTGAAATAATAGTGAAGAAGATCGTGTGATTCGAACTGACGCTATGACAGCTCGAATCACGAAAAAATGTTTACCTAAGCGTTACACACCAGGCTACTGACCGTGTTTAGAATTTGATTTCCAAACTCGAGTATATTCCACTGGTGTGAATTCTTTTTATTTATCGCTTGGTATACGGTTCTGATGTATTTTTCTTATTCGATTTTTTCGTTCGGTGTTCTTCACTATTTTTGCTTGTGAACTGTGTGTATCTGTTAGAATCGCTACACACTCCCGCCGCAGTAACTTCGTGACGATCAGATTCGTATGCGGACGACGGACGAACGAGAGAGAAACGAGAAAACGTCGGAGGCTGGGCTCTATGCGGAAGTCGTGACCGTGTGTGAAGTTCTGCTTTACTATGGGAAGTGTATGCTGTGTGTACAGATCACGTCGGGGTCACCACTTTGACGAATTAAATAGCCGGGGTATAACTGGTGCAGTGCTCCGCCGAACACTGCTGCTACAAGGAAGAACACCTGAGCGGAAACAGCACAAATACAGCCCCGAGAATTGTCACACATAAAACTCAGAAGGCCTTGGTCTACTTTTCGAACTTTTATTTTTGATTTAACTTTTCTTTAACAACCGGTACACCACCGTTTGAATGTTCACAATGTACTAATTTACGGTGATATGATCCAACCGCTCTAATGTTCACAATATAATAGTTTTATACGTTAACACGATCGGTCGACAGTACAATATATAGTTTACTAGCTAGTGTTCGTGGCAAAACCAATCACTAGGCACATTTTCTAATTTTTGTCCACTAGACTACACACTCGACGTTGTTTTTTTTTTTTACTTTTACAATTCGTTTCGCGGACCGACTTTCTCGTTAGGTTCTCGATGCCTCGCAAACAACCTCCTCGGTGGGGTTTTCGCTGTTCGGCTATTCGAATTAGGCTCTTGACGCGTTGACGCTCTAATTTTGACTGCCTCTCTGCCCACACAGATATCCAGATTCCAAACTGCTATCTGTATCTACACGGAAAAATTTCCCTAATTGCTCTGCTAACAGAACTTCCGAATTTCTGTTAGCAGCATGTTATCACGTCCCAGGGGTGATTTTTCATTCCTGAAAGAAGAAACTCGCTCATCATCGAACATCATTATCACCATCCGTGGTGGTGGTCGAAATTAAGTTCGACGGTTGTCGATTGTATGCCGTCTTATTTACTTAACACATCTGGCGCGAAAGCCGAAAGATATCCTGCAATTTGCATGGATGCATGGTTCATGGGTTTTGTTTGACTTTTGTCAATACACCCGAAATCCATTAGATCTTTCTAATGGGTGTGAAATACAAACAGACACCGTGGGATTGGAGTAGTTTCCTTGTAGGTTTTCAACCTCATACAATTTGAATTATCTCGTTGAGATAATTACGGTTGCCGTTTCTTTATATTTGCCGATAGACTTGGTGGTCTTTATGGCAGCTACCCGCACGTGCATCGTTGGTTGGCTAATTTGCATTGCATAGACGTTTGAAATTGCCGATTCAATGGAATGTTCCTGGGCGCAGGCAGATTGAATGTTTCTTTTTTGTTTCAGGTATGATGACTTACGAATGTTGATCTTGGCATTAAAAGCTTTGGGGACGTTCAGTTCCTTGCTTTTTGGTGTCGGTCTCAACGTTGGCTGCGAGTTGCAGGCCCTATGGTGGGACTTTGGGGGCACGCGTCTGTGGGCGCGTGCAACGCTCTCAGGTAAGTAAGTTCTTTGAAGGTAGGAACCTTACCTGCGCGGAATTGTGCGTTCGTAGAACGCTACAGAGCTGCCACGGGAGCTCCGTGTTGCAAAGAGACCTAGCAGATTAATAAAGATTAAGCAATTGTAGCAGCGGTTTTTTTGTTGAAAAATACAAGAATCGTACTGCGCAAGACAATAACGCCCTTTGTCCAGAGCAGATACCGGCTCTGGAAGTACGGTACGGTAACCAAATAAATCGTTTGCCCCCCCGCCGTTTCGACCTCAAAACGGGTGGACATAATCTCCCAATAACCCCCCCAGCAGAACCTCCAAACTTGCCCTCTGAACTCAACTTAATACCGAAATTCGCATCCACATGTCGCCCTTAGCAAACACCTCCTTCCCCCGCCCAATTATTGATGACACATCTGATTCAGTCTGCTATGAAGGTAAAACGAAAACCAGCGTCAGGGTTCCATTCAGCAGGGAGGCCTACCTACCGATTTCCCTAACCTTCGCAACCTGTTTATGAAATTCCACAAGAATTTCATTATGGGTCTACAAAAAGTGTCAAAAGATCTTTCGGCCTTTCGTCGATATATTCACAAGAAAATGACCTCTTTCAATAATGACAAATCTGACCCCAATCAGCCCCCCCCCCCCCCCCACACACACACACACCTCTCTAAGACACTCAATACTTTCCCCCTAACCATCTACTACAGAGGCCTTCGCTCTAAAATACAATCGATTCTACAAAATGCACGTACCCTCCCTTTCGATATATACGCACTGACCGAAACCAACCTTATCCCGAATGTTGGCATACCGGGTGTGATGCCGCTACCCACCAATATTTAGTTTATAATTTTTGTACACAACGACGGTTATTTTACCTCCGGAGCCAAATTAAAGATCTCTTCTGCTTTTGGTATCATTTTAATTAACGTTATTTAATGTTCCGAGCTGGTATTCGCTTCGGTTGCTGGTCGATCACGAACTGCCCGCGAAACCAAAATGCGCCGGCCTTTAATACTGTGGCAAATCGAGATTTGTCCACAAGCGTTTGTTAATTCTCGAAGCACAAAATCGGTTTTTTGTGCTTCAAATAGAATTGAGTTAGGGAATTGAATCAATGTGCGGCAGATTAACTTTAGGTTTAATCCGTCGCACATATGATTCGCTATGGGAAATGTATGAGTGGAAGAGGGCTTTAGGTGTAGGTAAGTATTTTATGCGATAGGAATTGGAGAGGCTTTAAGTATTTCAAAATGGGATATTGGGTTAGAGGATTTTAGGTAAATGGAAAGGTTCAATGATTTAGAATCACTACACCAGTATTAGTAGTCAAGAACTATTCCCTTCCACCTATAACGTTTTTCGTGATGCCGACGGTATATGTCCGGATTCGCTGTCCCGTGGTGTGCTGTTTGCCATCCAAAATAAGCTCACGTTATCTTTTATTGCCATCTCTTCTTCTCCATTTTGTTGACCAACGCCCAATGTCCTTATACGTCATATAATTCTCCCTTGGCCCATTCATTTCTCAACTTATTCAACATCAACTAGTTGAAGCAAAATCAAACTTACTTAAAGACGAGTTCAGCCCGGGGCTTGATGGACTTCCGGCCGTCCTTTAAAAAACAAAATTGTTCCTCTTCTCTTTCTCTCCCACTCTCAAAGATCTTTAATCCATCTATTTGGAAATCCTCTTTTGCCACCTCCATACATAAGAAAGCACCCCAGATTGATATTAGTAGCTACCGTCCCATCCCCAAACGTTCACATATTCCAAAACTGTTCGAAACCATTCTTTACAACGGGTTATGCTTTCGCTGCAAATCCATCATCTCACCGAACCAGCACGGTTTCCTTGCGGGTAGGTCGACCACCACCAATCTAGTTGAATTCTCATCCCACGCTCTTCGTACCTTAGAGAACGGCAACGAAGTCAATGTAATCCCAAGCGATTTCAGCAAGGTCTTCTACCAAATTTCACACAACCTCATTCTCTTTAAGCTATACTCCGTTGGTTTCGAACCCCTACAAATTAGGTGGATTACTTCCTATCGGAACAATCGAACCTGCCGTGTCAGATTGAGATCCACCCTCGCTAATCTTTTTCTTCCCAGGAGGATATTCTTGAACTATTCATTCTTACTATTAACGATATATACCCCAGTACCAAGCACGCCTCCATCTTTATATATGCGGACGACACTAAACACTTCAAGACGATCCGCTCCTCTGTCGACTCCTCACTTCTCCAAATAGATCTCGACAGCTTTTCAGGTTGGTGCCAAAACAACTGCCTCGAACTAAATGACAAATGTCACTCAATCACCTTCTCCCGTAAACAGCCCTCCTCTCCGCTGCGTTCCTATTTCTTACTCAACCAACAGATATCACCTGTATAATCAATTCGCGGCCTTGGCATCTTATATGATAGGGAGCTTAACTTCGTGCCACATATTGATGACATTCTCCTCAAAGCCAACTTTGCCCTTGGTTTTGTAAAACGCTGGTCGAGAGAACTCTCTAATCACTACGTTTCCTGATCGCTCTATATAGTTTTTGTCCGTTCCCTTCTGGAATATGCTAGTCAGGTCTGGTTTCCTCACTGCTCGTCCCGTATTCTCAGGATCGAAAGCGTGCATCGGGGTTTTTCTGCGTTTTGCCCTCCGAGGATTGAATTGGAAAAATTCTCTGATTCTATCCTCATACACAAGCTGTCTCTATCTAATTAACCTTAACACACTTGAAGAGCGCAGAAGTCATCCCAGCATTCTCTTCACCCGCCGTCTTCTCTCAGATTCAACCAACTGGCCAAGCCTGCTCTCCTTCATCACATTTTACACTAATCCCCGAAACCTGCGAAACCCTTGTCTCTTCTATTTGCCCATCCATCACACTTCTTACGGCCATACTCTAATGAACCTAGTTCGGGAATGCTGCGGTGGGCAGGCTCTTACCCCTCTCAAACATCGGGTCCTCTCTTACGCCTTCCGACCCCACACCGCTTCACGCCCTCACTCCCACAAGCCGCACTCATACTCACACCCCGTCTTCCGACCTATCCTCGCCCCCCCCTGGCCAACCACTTATACTATTGTCTATCCATCTTTGTTTAATTCGCTATTCCCCAGTTTTTAAGTTACTTTAAAGTTAATTTAATTTTTTACATGGAATAATTTTTAAAAATTTTCTTAAAACTTAGTTGCCGTTTGGCAATGTCCAAGTTTTCTACACGCCAGAATGTCACAGAGGTGCTCCAAATGATCCCCACTTAACATCTTTCCGTGCCTCGTAACAAAGGGCCCCCCAGTTAAACCCTCCAAAACGGTACAGGAATAACTTCGTCTCCTACTCAGCTTTATTGCCACATGCGTGACACCGATTAGCCACCTCACATACACCCGTAAGACAAGTTTCGCAGGATACCCGAAATGTGTTATTGTCACAGTCGAGACACCCCCTAGCTCTCAAATCAAATTGATATTATGATAAATCCCTAAACCATGGAGACAGATTACCGAGTTCAATGATCGAGTGTATTGTCAATGCCTGGACAGGATATATAATACCTCCTCCTGTCACATCCATCCCTTCTACTCAATTCACTCCATTTAGGCGAAAAAAGAATAACCACAGTTTATTGAACGTCCTTAAACTTCACCACAGCCAAGAGCATATTCTTTAAAGGACAAACCCCCAAGCAGGCATACAAGTACAATCATACGCATACGCGTGAAGCATAAAGGATAATCAAGTCGGGTTGAGGCAAAATCGAAAACCACAGTTTCACCTGAGAGCGGCAAAATCCCACCCTCCTGTTTCAATCTGACATCCACCGGCAAATGGCCTCTATATATAATCGAAAGATTATCTGTGGTGGCACATCCAGTCGCAGGACATTAAACTAACTTTGACTCGTCGGCAGTGCTACAAAGCAGCAGGAAAAAAAAATAATAACAATAAAATAAAAATAGGACGAAATGTTGACTTTGTTGAGTGTTCGCGTGGCAACATTTGCGACGGAGCGGCACCTATAAACAACTGCGGGGGGCAGACTACACCAGAAGCCAATACGAGGACTAAAGTCCTTGAACTTGGATGAGTTATTTTTGGGACGTTGTTTTTTCTTAGTTTTTTTTTTCAGCTGTTTAAGAAGTAGAAAGGCTCTGGGCCGTAGTCCTTAGAGAAGCACAAAATCTCTAACGAATGTAAGGATGGAAAGTGGATATACATTAAGTTGATTAAGGTATTCATGCGTATAATGTTTCAGGGGGGGAAAGAGAAAAGAACTTTGGCAATTATGTTCTCTAATACAAATTCAATCAACCTGTTTAGGTGATGAGTGAGAGACCGAAAGACATAGCTACTTAATGGAAGAAAGTTGATATACTGATTAAAAAGGTTTTTTTGTCAATGTAACAAAATAATAAACAAAGGTCTACTTGTCTTTTTTTTCATCATAACATGTACAGCTCTTTATTCCACAATTGATACTGGATAGGTCTAGCTTGGGTGATTTTAAGTTGAAACGAGAAGTTCCCTTGGTAGCTAACTGTTGTTGATGTTTTTGAGCTTAATATACTATGAAGTACATTTTAAATCCACCGGGAGGGCATATGACTCAAATAAATGTCGTACCAATCATAGACATGTCCAAATCACTGAACTTTTTTTTTGTCTAGCAAGTAAGATAAATATAAGAAAAAGAACAAAATAAAAATGTACGTAAAATGGAAAAATTGAAATGGAATGAACTTTAAACTAGAATAACGGAATTAGTTTAAACTTAATCCGGCACTTTGCATTTCTTCAAGATAACAATTTCATAAAAGGAAAATGATTACTTATTAAAAAAGTTTGTTGAACACTTTGTATAATCATGAATGTTGGAATTGCAACGTTGTTCGACATTTTTATAACAATTGATGTCATTGAGAAGATTGCATTTCAACGTAATCGTAAAATGGAAGGCAAGGCGATGGGTGATCACCTTGCATTGCCATCACCGAAATGCCCCCAAAAAGAGAATAACATGCGATAACAACGGCATCGATGATTAGTTCTCTACATGTATTGGATCTTTTTTTGTGCCTATAATTTCTGAAGTTCGTATCAGACAATTGAAAAATCGTATACTGCCAAACATCAACACTTCGGTCAGTTGAATGCCTTTTATCAATTGTGAAAGTTTATATTATCAAACAAAATTATTGACTTCTGTAAGCTAAATCTGTTTTTAACAATCATAAAAACAAAATGTTGCTTGCCTTCCGCTTTTTCCGGAAAGTGTAGAAAAACCAAAACCTATGCACTCCATGATGGTGACAAAACCACGTGGAGAGAAAAGTTTATGCACGGCACTTTCAGATCTGAGCATTTACACCATCATTGGGGCAACTTCGGGTAAAGAGCGGCCGATTCAACTTAGAAAATTTCTATGGCGTACCCTGTATAATAGGGCAGTGAAATTTTGGCCAACTGAATTTAAACGTGGCCGTGAGAACTTGGGAGACGATGAACGTTCGCTCCAAAAACTGCAACAACTGATGAAAGCATCGCTAAATGGTGCTAGACGACCGCCGAATTAAAGTGAGAGAGATAGTGTGGCGGTTCTGCCAAACCCCACTGACTAGTTACCTAAAGAACCCTGTAGCGATCCTAAATCGCTACCCCTATCCAAATCCCCAATATCATCAAATAATCCCATAACGCAAATCCCAATTTCATATTGAATCAATGAGCGATAAATTAAACCAAAAGCCAATTTGTCGCACATTGATTCAATTCCACATAATACACCCAAATCCCATATTGAGTCACATGTACAACGAATTTAACCAAAAGCTAATTCATCGTACATTGACTCAATTCCCAAAACCTTGACATCATGAAATGCTTAATACAAAACGCATTTCGTGATTTCCTTTCCCAGAACCCATCCAACTAAAACCTCTAACAAATTCCCAGAACACAACTTAAATTGAAACGCACTAAGTCTTATGTGTGCTTCTGGGAATTTTGACAATAAAATAGTTGACAAAAGTCAACTACAAAAACTATAAAAGGGCAGTAGTTTTCAATTTCGGGATCAGTATAATTTCGGAGGCCGAACCGCTAGCCAGATGCACCAAAGTGTCCACGTTTACCATATCTAAACCTCTGATCCGAATGCCAATAAAACTAGCGTATCTTTACATTAACCAAAACCCTTCCGCTCTTTCATTTCACACACAACACTCCGCGCCCTTCTCTTGGGTTTACCGTTAAAGCACGGCACGGAGCATTACAAATTATGGTGGCAGCTGTGTAATGAATCCTGAATCATCCCTTACAATAACAAAAAAAAACTAAATACAGGTTTCTATATTACGGTCGCGTATTTGTGGTTTTGTTTAGTTGGACCTTTGTGTGAAAGTACTACCGAACCGGTGACTTTCGTTTAATAATAAACTATAACATCCCTACAACCCAGTCTGCATAAGCTTTCGCTAATGCAATCGCATTAACACCTTAAATGCTTCACGCATCAAATCGATCAAGTTCATTTAGCTAAAATCTCCTAGAAGAGAATTCTTACCTGCATGCATAACTTCGCATTTAAAATCCCCTATAAGATTTCTCTCCAAGCTTATCATAGATTCCCTGAAAGAAAATTCATCGGTTCATATATAATACAACCGCATAAGCAGGGAATCTTACCCTTGAGTTGGCTTTTCCCAGCTTCATCATGTGTATCATAAATCACCATACAAACACATTGGCTGGCGACCTACACCCACGGGACCAAAACAAATATACGCATCTCTTGGCACCAATTAAATCCTACAGCATAAGCAAATGCAAATAGGAATTAAATACCTACCCTTACCAGTGATGCCATAAACACCATTTCCCGGTAATCTAGTTAAAACCCATTAACACCATTTCTTCGATTCCGTGACGATCTTCTGTATGACATCTGTTTTGTTACCTCACAGAGAGACTTTACGTCTCTCTTGGAATCGGAAAATGCACCCCTTAATTAAGAGAGCCAGTTTCACGGACCGAATTTTCTTTGACAACGAAGGAATATCGTGGAGTCCTTTTACATCGACCGACCGAGCAGGTCGTGGTCGTTGTCGCTCCCGCTCTCCGTCGCGCAGCGGAGGAGCGTAGACATACACAGTCGAGTTGCAAAGTGTCCTGAGACGTTATTTTCAAAAGTCCTCATTCGTGTTAATTGAAATCGATTCGCGAAATCCCGCTTTGGAAATCAAAACAAAAATAAGTGCTCTTGTAAACGTAGTCTAAGTGAGGTATTAAAACTCTAACATATTTAGTAACAGGTAAAGATCAAGTTAATAACGAACGCAACATAAAATAAAGAACATTTACTTCACCAGGATAACCGTGCTTTTGATTTTCCGACAACAGTTCCTGGGTGCATTAATTCCCTTTGCTTGTGTTTTTCTTTCGGTCTGCAGCAGACACTTTTAGAATTGGTGGAGACGAAGAGATCAGCGCCGTACGCCAGTGCTTCGTTCCTATAATAGCAGAGGCTATTAAAATGTCCAAAGGACGTGTTTGTCATATATTAAATCAAGATTTAGGCATGAGAAAGCTGTCCGTGCGTTGGGTGCCGCATTTGCTCACGTTAGATGAATATTCCCAGCGCTCTGTTGGCGCAGTTTAGGCGCCGATTAATTACTGTCGATGAAACAAAACAAAAATACAGTCAGAACAGTGGACTGTAAGGGGGGAAACAAAAAAATTGTTTTTTCGGCTGGGAAAGTGATGGCGGCTGTTTTTTGGGGTAGTCATGGAGTTATCTCCTCGATAGTATAGTGGTTAGTATACCCGCCTGTCACCCGAGAGACCGGGGTTCGATTCCCCGTCGGGGAGCCTCTGGCGCAAGACTAATGACCTTGCCCAGAAAAAATAAACCATTACGGAAAATTTAACAAGCCTGCTAAATAAGGCCAAGACCGGGCCCCGGTTGTAGTGCCGATGATGATGATGATGGAGTTATCTTAACCCTTATGTCAATGACCAATTTTACCGATAGTAATCATTTCGTCGCAATTTCACGATTGCTCGGCCTAGTAGACGAATTTCGGTCCCATGTCTTAGATCATCTCCATTCAAACGTTTCTGAATGATAATTACGAAATTTCAATGAAAAAAAAATTTTTTTTTACTTTCAAATTGACATTTAAAAAATCGAAATGGATACCCGGGTACCCGGTCATTGACATAAGGGTTAATCGATTATCTTCAAAAAGGAAAAACCATTACAGGAGCATACCACGTATCATTACTTGACCAACTGAAGGTAGAAATTGTGGGAAAACGGCCACATTCGCAGAAAAAGAAAAGACAACGCATCGTCTCACACTTCAGCGGCTGCCATGGCGAAAATCCACGAATTACGGTTTGAACTGCTATACCATCCGCCTTACTCACCAGATCTCGCCCCAAGCGACTTCTTTTTGTTCCCTAATCTAAAAATTGAGTTCGGACTACAGAGATTTTCATCAGAGGAGGAGGCAATCACCTTCGTGAACAGTTATTTCGCAGAGAAAATCGCCGAGTACTATTTGGACGGGTAAGAGAGATGGGAGCATCGCTGGAAGAAGTGTGTAGAGTTACATGGAGACTATGTAGAAAAATAAAAATAAAAGAAAAAATGTCTTGTATATCGGTTAGGTCGGAAACTTTTCAGCCCACCCATGTATATGTAATAGGCGTAAACTAAGTCGGTGGTAACATAGGTAACAGCCAAACCCAATCCATCCATTTCATGAACCTAATAAATTTTTCTGAGAGTTTTAAAATCATTTTCGGTCTCCTTAAGCAAGTTGTACTATCGCGAAACTAACTGCTTTATTAAAGGTGTGTTATAGTATAAATTATGGTATTGCGTACGCTGTTCAAAGTAGTTTTATCTTTAAAATGCCATGATTAAGGCATTTATCCTTTATTTATGCCTTGATTAAGGCGTAAACTTAAATGTATGCCTTGATTAAAACCAGTATTCTTAGCCCCCGATGACAATCATAGAATCCAATCTAAGATACAGCCTTTCCCAATCTAGTATGTCACCTCATGCTCCATCAATTCCCGCCGTTAAAACGTTTAAGACAAATTTACGTCCATTGACCTTTGGCTGTAAAATTCAGCCGCCGATTTCGCAGTCTATGTCTATACACAAGAGCTACCTGTTTTATAGCTGTCGTTCTTCTATTCAACAGTTGAGCAGCTTTAGAAGTCGATTGTTAACTTATGGGGACCGTTGCGCATGAAACGTTGCGTAAAATAAATGTAACTCACATAATCGTGTTGTCGATGTGAGATGTCATTAAAAGCTATTTTATCGGTTGATTTTGTGTGGTCATAAAAGCGAAGACAAAAGGAACAACGGCTGAGGCACTTGATCGACAGCACACCTTATAGACCTCATCATCGACGAGTGTCAGCAGGGTACAAATTTATGAGTTGCTATCAGCAAGACGTCGCCTTTGACAGCATTCTCACCAGACTGGCAATAGATTTACGATCTTCACGATCAGTTAATTTTCGACGGTGGTACCAAGGGGTAGATTTTCTGCTTGGCTTACGAACAGCTAAGCTCACCGACTATCTTTGGCTACTTTTGCTTCCTCGTCTTGTATTTTTCAATGTTCTTGGTGTGTAAATGTCTACTTTTGATTGCAGAACTACTCTGGATATTCTGGATCGTTTTATGTGCGACGACGGCTTTGAGACTGTGATAGTGATCCTTAGCGTCAATAAATTGTAATTGTTATTACAGGTAACCTACAATTAATCTCTCGGACGCAGGTGATCATGTCGGTGAGTAAGAGGTACGAGTTGGGTGTCAGTAGACAGAGAAAGGAAGAAGGAAATTGTTATTTTGTTCCGGTGTGATACGTAAAGGTAGACGGTACAATCACGTGGTAAATTGCAGATGTATTTCTTATTTTGAAAATGTTGTGAGTAGAAGGGAGTTAGTGATAGAGTCGGGCAGAGATCTGGCTAACAAATGCTGCGTAGATATAGATGATATTCTCATTTGATTTATAATACCACGCCTTTTGATGATCAGTTGAAGAGGGTGGATCAATAATACAGAGAGTTATTTTCATTTCCTTGCGGCAATTAAGTGCCTGAGCGACGCAAGCGGTGGTTCCTACAGCTCCAAGTTAAAAATAATCACAGCAACAATTTCTCATCTCAGCCTTAAGTGTATTGACGATCTCGGCTCTCTCCTCCAAAGGACCTGTGGAGGTTCCGAAAACGCCAATGCCTATTTGCCCAATTACCCCCCAAGCTTCCTGTGCTGAAGCCCCTCAAATTCCATTGTTTCATAATTGCTAATTGCTGCTAATTACATTTAGCACCTGTAAAAAAGTTTCACCTACAAGGGCATTTTTCCTTGCATCAACTCATTGGCAAAAATGTTCCCACCAAAGAATTCTTAGCATTCATAGTCCAATGCATCACTAGAATTCGCAGGAAAACTATTCGGGCACCATTGTTTGCCAAGAAAATCTCCCTAGACGTATTCCTGTAAACAAAAGGATCTGAATTACATACCATGTAACCTTCACCAGGGGCCATAAACATTGCGCTGTCTATTTTTCAGTTTCGCCATGTATATGATAAATCTCTTAACGTACACATTGGCCGGCGACCTTTTTCTCCCAGCAATAATATACCAGCAGCTGCATTCAATTAGCGCAATCGACCCTGAAATTCCTAAAAACAATTCTTTAACGTGCATATGCACCATTGATTCCCGACCATTAGGCACCCTTGTTCCACTAATGCAATTCCGCCGTACATGGGCATACCACATGTCCCTGGCATTTTCACGGCCGCGGCAGTTATTTGACCATCGGACAAAAGCGAATACTCTCATCTTACCCTAGAGTCATAAAACGAATTTCTTCGCAGGTAATCATGTATACGATCCCTTTAGCATCACTAGCGATACACATTTCCCATTGTGTAAATAGAAAAACCATTAGCACTTCTTCCTAATGGCGATACATTTACTTACGCATACCATTGCACGGAAAGAGTGCATTTCCTTTGCGGCCGTACCCTTAAGAGAAAAGTTATTCTCTCTCTCCTCTTGTCTCTTAACCCTAACCTAAGATGGATTTCAGGTCAGAATTCTATCCTCGTGGAGTCTTATACCAACCACCGATCAGTGCGGGTCATTTTCTTCATTCCGGTAGAAGGCACACGGGGTGCTCGCACCCCCGAGCGTTAATAATAGTCGAGTGTAGTCGAGAGTTAAAAATTGTCGCTCATCTTACCTGGTCCCCTTTTATGTGCGTAATCGTGTATTCGGTGAACGTCTGAGTGTTAAATTAAATATGAATGTTTTCTTGTACGTGGGAGTGAAGTGTATCAGCACCGTACCTAGGTGCAACATACTTCTTCTCCCCACAGGCCCTTACCGATATCAATGCCCTCGTTAAAGACAGTAACAAGACACTCCCCAATCACGTCACTTAGTCGCTTAACGAATCCCTCAACTCACTATTACATGAGATATTCAATTCCTTTCGTCTAAACATCGATAAATCACTACAACCGACGTCCAAACAGTCACCTGTTCGTCAAGTTAATTCATGTTTTGAGGACATTCTTCGCAAGCTGAATAGCCTTAGTGAAGGACTCGCTTTATCGCGCTACTCCACGCTAAATCAACTCGTCACAACCGAACCTGACCCCCTACTTGAACTTATCCTACTAGAACTTGACACAGTCGGCAATGAACTCGGAGCTTGGCGATCCGTGCTATTTCAGTCATCTAAAGAAAAGGAACCATTTCCAACTCTTCTCCCCCAACGAGGCCGTATGCAGGTTTTGCAAGGAAACAAATCCTGATGGACCAAACTATGCGATGGTCACTAAAAGCTGTCGAGTATTAAAGACTGAAATCAACCAGAAATCACAATAAAGATCACACGAATTAATTTAAACCATTGTGAGGCGCCCCAGAACCTCATGACGCAAATAGCCAAGGAGAAGAAAACCGACATTGTACTGATCAGCAAACCATAGAAAATTCTCTATAGCGACATATAGATCAGTAATGAGACCAGACAAGCTGCCATATAGGTATTGGAAGACACGCTTTCAAAATATCAGAGACCAACAGAGAGATTTCATAAGGGCTAAAATAAATGGCGTCAACTTTTATAGCGGTAACACTTTGCCTAGGTTGAGAATAACGGAATATCAGTCCATATTAGACAACCTCACAGTAGAGGCTAGAAAAAGAGACTCCGTCGTCGCAGCGCATGACCCGAACGGGTCAGCAAGCATACCAATATAAGAAGACGCAGATTTGGGCTCCACATATCGCAAAGCAGGAAGCGGGTCGGTAGTAGATATCACCCTTATCTGAAATCAACTGATAGGGACACCTAAATGGCACGCGGGAGGGGGGGGGGGGGGGGGGGGGATTGCTCGTGTAACATCATTAACTGTCTGGCGATAGCTCTTGCTATTTTTCTAACTCAGCCCTTCCAACATCAGAAGTGTTCTTTTGCAAAACTTCGACCGTTTTTGTAACAAATTACGTTCTTCACAAGGGTCTGTTGTGTAAATTCAACGACGCAACGACGAAATGTAATCGAGTGGACTTTTTTCGCCGATTTGTAACGATGGGTGGAGCCTGGGTCCATTACCATACGCTTGAGTCCAACAAGTAGTCTGAAGATGGGCTGGAAAGCCACACAAACCGACCAAAGCGGCGGGAAAACGAACGCTCGGCCGGGAAGATTGTGGTCTCATTTTTTTGATCTGCATGGCATAATCTTCGCCGATTACCTACAGGAGGAAATAATGGTCAGAGGAGAGTATTATACAGCGTTGTTGGCCAGACTGAACAACGAAACAAGAAGATATGACCCCATATGGCAAACAAAAAAATCTGTACCACCACGATAACGCACCGTGACACACGTCCTTGAAAGCGATGGCGAAATTGAACCAATTATGATTTGATTTGGTTGCTCACTCGCCGGTTTCTCTGGACTTGGCCCCTAGCGACTATTATCTGTTCCCAAACACCAAGTCGTGGCTCCAGGGGAAGAGATTCAGTTCGGATGAGGTAGTCATCGTGGAAACCGAGGTGTATTTCGAAGCCTTGGAAGTTTCGTACTACAAAAAGGGTATCAAAGGGTTCAAAAATCGCTTTAGCAAGTGTATCGTCCTCGAAGGCCACTATGCTGAAGATTAATTTGTGGGGGTTCTTTTAAGCTTACCCGAAGAACCTCCCATAATTGCAACCCAAGTTCCATTGTTTTTCGCTAATGCAATTGCATTAGCATCTACAAACCTACAAGCATTAAGGTTATCTAATGCATAACCTAAAAGTCTGTAGAAAGAATTCTTTCATTCATGCATCCAAATACATTTCCTAAATTCCCTGAAAGAATTCTGTAATCCACATGCAAAATTTCTGAAAAGAATTTCTCCCACAAGGGCATTCCCGCGTGCTTCAATGCATCTCAGTATTAGCAACCAAGAACCGAATTCTATATTGGTGTAAATATTCACACTGGAATTCGACCTTAAGTTGCCAGAGTTGCCATTTACAATCGATATAGATATCATACACAAACGTCATTGTGTAACCATCTAAATTGCTTCATAATAACTTGCAACTATTGATTCAGCTGCAAGCACTTCTCCCAGAAATGCTCCATTGTTTGAATCTCCAAACAATCACCAACTTCGGGCTTAGCTGCCGGATTCGAATTCAATAGCATAAACAAATGCAAATAAAAAATCCGTTTCTTACAACGATCAAAGACACAATATATAAATTTTTAGCACCTTTGTTTTCTCAATAGCAACACAGCTATTTACTTACCCGATCCTCATTGCACTCGATGCCCTTGGTCTCTTCAATTTTTCAGCTTTGTTTTCTCATTGACCTTCTCGCATGAGTAAACAATACAGATCTACACGATCGCACACATATATCGGAATTCAGCCCGCAAGATTCACTTACTGGTTACCCCATAGCGAGAAATTTTCCCTCTCTTCACCATTGGTTATGAAAACTCACCACCGAATTGAGCGTGAATCAGGTGTTAGATTCTAACCCTCTAGGAGTCTTTTTCCATCACCCGACCGAGCCGGTCGGGTCTCCATCTCCGCTCCCGTAGCGCTGCGGGACGCGTAATTCAACAGCGAGTCGAGTTTCTTGTCACTTAGTACATAGTATTGTGAAAAGTATTACATTCTAATAATTTTGTGTTGGTGTGACGCATTTTGTGCGGTATTCAAGTGCCTAAAACCTAGACGAACAAACAAATAAATATATCTGTAGCCGTGGACGTACAGAGGCAAGGTACATACTTACACCCCACATAGTTTAACGTACCAGATAAACATAAAATAACCCAAAAAACATAGTTTGTTGCAAACAATAGTAAAGTGGAAATAAAAGAACCAATAATACTAAAACAGTGTTTCATTTGTTTTTCTTTCTTCTGGGTGTTTATCAATCATCCTTTTCCGTTTGTGGACAATTTTGGTGGTCGCATTTGCAGCGATATTCGGCGGAACAGTTGATCTTTTTGTTAGTGATGAGGTGGGTTGGTAGTAGAACTCTTGTCCATGCAGGCGTCCTGACTACCTACCTCAAAAATTATATATATTTAATACAAATGTCATCTGGCCTTCAGTAACAATCGTTCTTATAAACCAAAGCTTTATTCTTAAATCCATCCATATATCTCTCACGCCCACCCATATCCTTGGAGGGCGTGTGGCGACTCTAACAGATACACACACAATTCACAAGCAAAAATAGTGAAGAGCACCGAACGAAAAATCGAATAAGAAAATACATCAGAGACGTATACCATAGCGATAACATAACAATTCACATCAGTGGAGTATATTCGAGTTTAAAAATCGAATTCTAAAATCGGCCAGTAGCCTGATGGATAACGCTTAGGTTCAATTTTTGGTGATTCAAACTGTCATAGCGTCAGTTCGAATCACACGTTCTTCTTCACTCTTATTTCAAACGCCAAATTGGTGACTATGACGTGATCTGTACACGCAGCACACACTTCCCGTAGTAAACAGAACCTCACACATGATCATGACTTCCGCATAGAGCACCAAGGCACACTCGCTTGTTCCGACATTCTCTCGTTCGCTCCGTCGTTCGCACCGAAGCTGATCGTGACGAAGTTACTGGGAAGGGAGTGGTGTGGCGACTCTAACAGATACACACACAATTCACAAGCAGAAATAGTGAAGAGCACCGAACGAAAAATTGAATAAGAAAATACATCAGAACTGTATACCTACCGATAACATAACAATTCACATCAGTGGAGTATAGTCGAGTTTAAAAATCAAATTCTAAAATCGGCCAGTAGCCTGATGGGTAACGCTTAGGTTCAATTTTTGGTGATTCAAACTGTCATAGCGTCAGTTCGAATCACACGTTCTTCTTCACTATTATTTCAAACGCCAAAGGCGTATTAACGGGTTGGTTTCCGGGAGGGGGCGCTGGAAACTCTTCCTTCAAAGAGGGCCTGAAACTTCTCCCTATCATTTGTTTTGTTTTGTTTTGGTTTTTATTTCTAATCCAATTTCTGGTATGGCGCATCACAAGCTATCCATTCTTAATCACGCCTGTAGATGAGTCACTGCTCCTCCTCGTGTTACAACCATGGTTGCTTACGAGAATTCACGTTCAGTACAATAAATCAGTTTCTTTTTTTTTTTTTTTTTGGTTCCGGTAGGAAGGTGGAAATCTTCAAAAGATACCTCTGGACCGATCCAGAGGCATGCCGGGTTTTTACCGACTAAAACCACCTTCCGCTTGGCACATATTCCCGTTGATCTCCGCGGATCAGTTGTCATTTCCTATTTGGGTTAATTTACCTAGCACTACCAACTGTATCGTCCTTGAAGGCAACTATGTTAAGAAATAAATATAGCGTTGCCCAAAAAACCCTTGTTTTCATTAAAAATTACGAGACTTTTCAACCTTTGTAGTAAGGACCATTATAGCGGTTGAGCGACTTCTCTTCACTCCAGGAAAGTTGGGAAATAAATTGTTTTACGGAACCTGAAAAATCAGGAGGTTTTTGGTTGCACACCAACTCTGATGCCATTAGCACTGTTTATAAGACGTTCTTCAAGAAAAGTCGCCAAACTTCCTTCTGCTTTTGTTTATGACTAGTTCTTGTTAAGTGTTCTAACATCTTGTGACAACTATGAGCCCAATAATTACGTTCGGGATATTCTGTTTATAACAATTGATATTTAGGCTAATTTTCAGTCCGTCGAGTTTTTTTTTTTGTTGGTTTTTTTGTTTTAGAATTGTGCGAGTATAAAGTTGTTGTCTGATCATCAAATTAAGACCAACTCATTATAGCAATAACGATTAGAGTATTTAGAGCTACTAGAGCTCAACTGCAATTAATCTTCTTCAATGTATCTTACACGACATTGTGTTTTCACTCAACAATAATCGGAGGATTGATAGACATACAACGTTATAGATGACAACTTTCGGTGACTTTGATTCAAACTTGGACCTGATGGACGTCACAACTCTAGGTGAATGCTGTCCTAATCCGATTGTAAATATAAATAGGTGGAAATATTTTGCCACAACTTTCAAATACTTAAATCCCTTGTTTCCACCAAGAAAACCACTGCTCGTGTAACATCATTAACTGTCTGGCGATAGCTCTTGCTATTTTTCTAACTCAGCCCTTCCAACATCAGAAGTGTTCTTTTGCAAAACTTCGACCGTTTTTGTAACAAATTACGTTCTTCACAAGGGTCTGTTGTGTAAATTCAACGACTCAATGGGAATATTTGACCAAAAACTTGACATTTGATCAATTGATCAAAAACTTATTTAGAAGGTGTCTCCTCTTCAACCCTTAATATTAAAGCCTGAGACACTATGAGCTAGACACCTATGACTAGACTTAAAGCTAGTATTCCAAGCTTATGTTAATAAATAAATAAGATTTACCTGGGAAAGGGAGTTGAAGTATACTTGCGCCAATGCGAACGCATAGGTTCAACTGACAAGTACTACATGGCCTGAAAAGTCTGGGATTTTTCAATAGATGGCGTCAACAGAAAATGAACATGAGTTATTCCGAAAGACTCATCTGTCACTAATTTATGTATGAAGTTTCTGACATTTCGTCCATTTGCTTATAAACTACAGTCGTTTTAGTGACGCCACTTTCGCCTTCATAAAAAAAATTGAAAAGAAATTGAAAAAAAAAAATTGACCAAACATTGTTTTTTGATGGGAAAAGCTTCTGAACAATCATTGAAATGGGTGCAGATATGTTATCCCACATCTGCTCCTTCGAGAACGTCAGTTTATCGGTAGTTTAGTGAATTTAAAATGGGTCGTACAAACACCGAAGACGCATCTCACTCTGGAAGGCCACGAACTTTTTTTTTTATTGTACAACTCCCGTGGTAATATTTGTAAAACGAACAGCTACACGCCTTCGATGTGATAGCGACTGGAGTTCCGACGTCAGCGCCATGTGCCCGATTAGGCGGATCGCGGAAATCGTAAATCAACTGCATGGAATCATTTTGAGTGATCATAAAGTGATGTTGCAAGAGTTACCTGGGGCCGTGGCCATCTCAAAACGAACGGGCGGGATACACTTTGCGCGATCTTCTGGAGATGGAAAAACTATCGACACAATAGATGCCGTATTTGCTAACCGCCGATTAAAAGCAGCCCCCCGTGGATTGTGGGCTACGAGGGTCGTGGCACCGGCATGGGTGCGAGTTCTACTTCGTCCCACGAACTGTTCGCTGATGAAACAACACCGAGAGGAGAAAGACCGTTCGAAACACTTTCCAGCCAGGGAACAAAACTCCACAACAAATCGTCCACCAGAAGTAAGTAAAAAGGAAAACGCACTGATTTAGTTTATTCCGTTTTATTCTCTGTAAAATTGTGAAGGATAATTCTCTTAATAACAACCACTTTGTTCTCAGCCATTTTTATTAATATTAAATTGATGTTTTTATAAATTCTAAACAGAATGAAACACTTCCTTTTCGACACGACCTACGCTTCTCCGTCGCGTGACGGAGAGTGGGAGCGGCAACGACCGTGGTGGTCGGCGGATGTAATTTGACTCAAAGTGCAGAGCCCACTCGCTAATTGGGATAGGTTTGTGGTGTGGTGGTAGATATCCTCTCCACTTACTCATGCTCGAAGGCAATGGAAAAACAAAGTAGACAGGAGGCAAGGACAAAGGAATCGGGGCTATCATGGTTTATGACGTGCATCGCGACTAAAATAGACGACGACGCATCTAAGAAATAGGCTAAAAGCAAATATGGGACGAGGGCATCATAAAAGTCATAGATGAGTAATGCCCTTGTGTAAATATACGAATAGACAGTGGGTAGGGTGCTAATGGGTTGGTGGACGAAACGAATCTCTTGCTTACATTTGTATATACAGGGAAATTCGTTTGTGGGAAACGGATTCTATATTTGCATTGTTTATGCTTTGAATTCAATCCGGCGGCTATGCGCGAAGTCGATGATTGTTTGGAGATTCAAACAAAAGAGCATTTCTGGGTAAAGTGCTTGCAGCTGTATCGATAGTTGCAAGTCATTGCGAAGTAATTCAAATGATTACACAATGACGGTTTGTATATACCATCTGTGTCAATTGTACATGGCATCTTTGGCGACGCCAGGTTCGAACTCTAGTGTGAATATCTACACTAATTGGAAATTCGGTTCTGGGTCGCTAATGCAGAGATGAATTTATACATGTATGAATGCCCTTGTAGGAAAAATTCTTTGCAGGCATTTCCAAAAAATGCATTGAAAGCATTAATTATCCTTGGGAAGGAAAGGTTTTTGCTGCCGGGAGATTGCGGTGCAGGTTTGGGAAGGTTGGAATTTGCCTGGCAACCGAAGGTACCGAATAGGTTTTGTTTTATGCTCCCGTATGATGGAAGGAATTCTTGTAGTGAATTTGTATGCGAAAAAATGCATGAAAGGTAAGAATTCTTTTACAGGGACTTTTAAGTTATATAAATTTGATCTATTTTATGCGTGAAGCATTTCAGGTGGTAATGCGATTGTAACTTATAAGGTTTTGTCGAAGTGATGGCGGTTCTTCAGGTAAGTAACAGTGGGATTTTGCGGAACCGCTACAGGATGATTCAACGACCGATTTGGTGTTGTTGCAATGTAATCGAGTGGACTTTTTTCGCCGATTTGTAACGATGGGTGGAGCCTGGGTCCATTACCATACGCTTGAGTCCAACAAGTAGTCTGAAGATGGGCTGGAAAGCCACACAAACCGACCAAAGCGGCGGGAAAACGAACGCTCGGCCGGGAAGATTGTGGTCTCATTTTTTTGATCTGCATGGCATAATCTTCGCCGATTACCTACAGGAGGAAATAATGGTCAGAGGAGAGTATTATACAGCGTTGTTGGCCAGACTGAACAACGAAACAAGAAGATATGACCCCATATGGCAAACAAAAAAATCTGTACCACCACGATAACGCACCGTGACACACGTCCTTGAAAGCGATGGCGAAATTGAACCAATTATGATTTGATTTGGTTGCTCACTCGCCGGTTTCTCTGGACTTGGCCCCTAGCGACTATTATCTGTTCCCAAACACCAAGTCGTGGCTCCAGGGGAAGAGATTCAGTTCGGATGAGGTAGTCATCGTGGAAACCGAGGTGTATTTCGAAGCCTTGGAAGTTTCGTACTACAAAAAGGGTATCAAAGGGTTCAAAAATCGCTTTAGCAAGTGTATCGTCCTCGAAGGCCACTATGCTGAAGATTAATTTGTGGGGGTCTTTTAAGCTTACCCGAAGAACCTCCCATAATTGCAACCCAAGTTCCATTGTTTTTCGCTAATGCAATTGCATTAGCATCTACAAACCTACAAGCATTAAGGTTATCTAATGCATAACCTAAAAGTCTGTAGAAAGAATTCTTTCATTCATGCATCCAAATACATTTCCTAAATTCCCTGAAAGAATTCTTTAATCCACATGCAAAATTTCTGAAAAGAATTTCTCCCACAAGGGCATTCCCGCGTGCTTCAATGCATCTCAGTATTAGCAACCAAGAACCGAATTCTATATGGGTGTAAATATTCACACTGGAATTCGACCTTAAGTTGCCAGAGTTGCCATTTACAATCGATATAGATATCATACACAAACGTCATTGTGTAACCATCTAAATTGCTTCATAATAACTTGCAACTATTGATTCAGCTGCAAGCACTTCTCCCAGAAATGCTCCATTGTTTGAATCTCCAAACAATCACCAACTTCGGGCTTAGCTGCCGGATTCGAATTCAATAGCATAAACAAATGCAAATAAAAAATCCGTTTCTTACAACGATCAAAGACACAATATATAAATTTTTAGCACCTTTGTTTTCTCAATAGCAACACAGCTATTTACTTACCCGATCCTCATTGCACTCGATGCCCTTGGTCTCTTCAATTTTTCAGCTTTGTTTTCTCATTGACCTTCTCGCATGAGTAAACAATACAGATCTACACGATCGCACACATATATCGGAATTCAGCCCGCAAGATTCACTTACTGGTTACCCCATAGCGAGAAATTTTCCCTCTCTTCACCATTGGTTATGAAAACTCACCACCGAATTGAGCGTGAATCAGGTGTTAGATTCTAACCCTCTAGGAGTCTTTTTCCATCACCCGACCGAGCCGGTCGGGTCTCCATCTCCGCTCCCGTAGCGCTGCGGGACGCGTAATTCAACAGCGAGTCGAGTTTCTTGTCACTTAGTACATAGTATTGTGAAAAGTATTACATTCTAATAATTTTGTGTTGGTGTGACGCATTTTGTGCGGTATTCAAGTGCCTAAAACCTAGACGAACAAACAAATAAATATATCTGTAGCCGTGGACGTACAGAGGCAAGGTACATACTTACACCCCACATAGTTTAACGTACCAGATAAACATAAAATAACCCAAAAAACATAGTTTGTTGCAAACAATAGTAAAGTGGAAATAAAAGAACCAATAATACTAAAACAGTGTTTCATTTGTTTTTCTTTCTTCTGGGTGTTTATCAATCATCCTTTTCCGTTTGTGGACAATTTTGGTGGTCGCATTTGCAGCGATATTCGGCGGAACAGTTGATCTTTTTGTTAGTGATGAGGTGGGTTGGTAGTAGAACTCTTGTCCATGCAGGCGTCCTGACTACCTACCTCAAAAATTATATATATTTAATACAAATGTCATCTGGCCTTCAGTAACAATCGTTCTTATAAACCAAAGCTTTATTCTTAAATCCATCCATATATCTCTCACGCCCACCCATATCCTTGGAGGGCGTGTGGCGACTCTAACAGATACACACACAATTCACAAGCAAAAATAGTGAAGAGCACCGAACGAAAAATCGAATAAGAAAATACATCAGAGACGTATACCATAGCGATAACATAACAATTCACATCAGTGGAGTATATTCGAGTTTAAAAATCGAATTCTAAAATCGGCCAGTAGCCTGATGGATAACGCTTAGGTTCAATTTTTGGTGATTCAAACTGTCATAGCGTCAGTTCGAATCACACGTTCTTCTTCACTCTTATTTCAAACGCCAAATTGGTGACTATGACGTGATCTGTACACGCAGCACACACTTCCCGTAGTAAACAGAACCTCACACATGATCATGACTTCCGCATAGAGCACCAAGGCACACTCGCTTGTTCCGACATTCTCTCGTTCGCTCCGTCGTTCGCACCGAAGCTGATCGTGACGAAGTTACTGGGAAGGGAGTGGTGTGGCGACTCTAACAGATACACACACAATTCACAAGCAGAAATAGTGAAGAGCACCGAACGAAAAATTGAATAAGAAAATACATCAGAACTGTATACCTACCGATAACATAACAATTCACATCAGTGGAGAATAGTCGAGTTTAAAAATCAAATTCTAAAATCGGCCAGTAGCCTGATGGGTAACGCTTAGGTTCAATTTTTGGTGATTCAAACTGTCATAGCGTCAGTTCGAATCACACGTTCTTCTTCACTATTATTTCAAACGCCAAAGGCGTATTAACGGGTTGGTTTCCGGGAGGGGGCGCTGGAAACTCTTCCTTCAAAGAGGGCCTGAAACTTCTCCCTATCATTTGTTTTGTTTTGTTTTGGTTTTTATTTCTAATCCAATTTCTGGTATGGCGCATCACAAGCTATCCATTCTTAATCACGCCTGTAGATGAGTCACTGCTCCTCCTCGTGTTACAACCATGGTTGCTTACGAGAATTCACGTTCAGTACAATAAATCAGTTTCTTTTTTTTTTTTTTTTTGGTTCCGGTAGGAAGGTGGAAATCTTCAAAAGATACCTCTGGACCGATCCAGAGGCATGCCGGGTTTTTACCGACTAAAACCACCTTCCGCTTGGCACATATTCCCGTTGATCTCCGCGGATCAGTTGTCATTTCCTATTTGGGTTAATTTACCTAGCACTACCAACTGTATCGTCCTTGAAGGCAACTATGTTAAGAAATAAATATAGCGTTGCCCAAAAAACCCTTGTTTTCATTAAAAATTACGAGACTTTTCAACCTTTGTAGTAAGGACCATTATAGCGGTTGAGCGACTTCTCTTCACTCCAGGAAAGTTGGGAAATAAATTGTTTTACGGAACCTGAAAAATCAGGAGGTTTTTGGTTGCACACCAACTCTGATGCCATTAGCACTGTTTATAAGACGTTCTTCAAGAAAAGTCGCCAAACTTCCTTCTGCTTTTGTTTATGACTAGTTCTTGTTAAGTGTTCTAACATCTTGTGACAACTATGAGCCCAATAATTACGTTCGGGATATTCTGTTTATAACAATTGATATTTAGGCTAATTTTCAGTCCGTCGAGTTTTTTTTTTTGTTGGTTTTTTTGTTTTAGAATTGTGCGAGTATAAAGTTGTTGTCTGATCATCAAATTAAGACCAACTCATTATAGCAATAACGATTAGAGTATTTAGAGCTACTAGAGCTCAACTGCAATTAATCTTCTTCAATGTATCTTACACGACATTGTGTTTTCACTCAACAATAATCGGAGGATTGATAGACATACAACGTTATAGATGACAACTTTCGGTGACTTTGATTCAAACTTGGACCTGATGGACGTCACAACTCTAGGTGAATGCTGTCCTAATCCGATTGTAAATATAAATAGGTGGAAATATTTTGCCACAACTTTCAAATACTTAAATCCCTTGTTTCCACCAAGAAAACCACTCGGACAAAAGACATATTGCTGCACAATAAGCAACAACCCAACGAGCAATACGACAATTCTTTTCTATGCAGCATTATTCATATCCCAGTTTCCTTATCAATAGCTCCTACGCGGATCCCGAATAAACATTACTAATTATTTCCATTTGGTCCCAGTATCTATTTCTACAAAGATTTAGGCCTGCTACTCCGAATAATGGATCATTTGAAACGCAAATCAACAGTGTCTGTCTATTCATGCTATTCATCTAGGAGAATTAATATTTTTCGCGACAATTTTTCCTATCGCTTTCCCCTCCCCCCGCCGTTGCTGCTTTTCTCTGGTCCCATACTTGTCTTTATTTCGTCCCATCAGTAAGTTATTGTGCATGAAAAATTTTTAATTAATAACGGACAATGGTTGTAAAACAATTTCCTGAAATACAAAATAAAAGCAATATGCTTATAGATAATGTAAAAAAGTGCACTCATCATCTTCGTAATCCCCAAGGATATTCTCACCATCTTCCGCTCGTCACCAATTGAGTGTGAACCAAAAAATGCAAAATTTACAAAACCCAGCAAAAATTACGTGTTCCAAACTCCCACACCTCTCCACTACATTATTTTCCCATTTCATCTGTGACAATAAAAAACTAAATAAGGACAAAGCCAAAATAACAAAAAAAAAAATCAAGAAAAAAATAATAAGATATCAAAAATAAAACAAAACATATTTCCATATTCCTTATCTAGTCCGTTAAGTTTTCCTCGTTGTCCTTTTTTGCAATCATCCAGTTTCCTTGGTTGCGGCCCGTTTTGTCCTGTCAGCCGAAATCAACTGTCGTTACATTCCATCAGCACCGCATCCCGTACCGCACAGTTCAGCCTCTAGCAGTCACATCCATCGCTATATTCTTCTTCCTTACCACGCCGCTGTCATCATCAGCGGAAAATGTGCATTTCCTTCCTGACTCATGTTATACTTTGGGACATCCTGTAGAAAATAAAACAACGAGACGATATAATGAAAAGGATAACAAGAAAAGAAACACCCCCAAGAAAATTGCTTGCTGTCGATACACATACTCACACCCAAAGTCCAGAGGATCTCCGGGGATAGAAGGCAAAGGAATTCTATTGCTACTCATCATCACCATTGTGCCTTGATGATTTTCGGCCTGATGTTGTGCGGGTGGTGGCGGTGGCTATGGGTAGCGAAATGTTGCCCCATAAAACTTAAGGCGTAACGACTTGTTTGCTTTTTTTTTTTTGTTTAGTTTTTCTCTACTTGCTTTTTATCTTCGCCCTTTTCTTCTTCAAGCTCTTCCTGTGGCTGTTCGTTTTTCTACATATTTTCATCCGTTCGTCGTTTATTGGTCTCCGAACAGGCGCATCCTAACTTGATCTTTACGGCTATCAAGGATGTCTGAGCGATGGAAACGAACGTTCTGAATAAGCACCCAGAAGACGCTTAACCGTTAAGTAAAGTACTAAAATCCAACAACAAAATAAGAAACATCCAAAACATCGGTACGAAGAAGAGAAAGTTCGTTTGACTCTCCCAACTGCATCGTCTTTGGGTATATCCTTATGCCATTGCACTCACATAGTGTGGAACAATTCCCTCGAGAAGTCCTTTTCGTGTTTTCGTCGTTGCAACGATAGCGGCGCTATGATCACGACCCACCAGGCAAAATAGGATACATTCAAATTCGTCCTTCTTTCCCTTAATGTTGTTTTTGTTATTGCTTTTTTTAAACATTTTCCTAGAAGTACATTTGATAATACTGCGGTGTTGATTTGTTGTCCTGTTTCACGTTTGAGTCTCATTTCCAATTCTATTATCCTGTTCAATTTCTTATGCATTTCTTTATATTTGTAAAAGGAGAAATGACACACTCCCCGAAGGCATATGACGTGCTATACAACCCGATGAGGACCAACCAAGAAATGCACAGCTAGTAGAATATTTCCCTAAAGTCCATGTAACTATGGGATAAGTACGGTATATTTACCGGCTATCGAAGGACAAATGCAATGCAGAAGAAATTGAATAGGATATTCGTGCCAAAGGAAGAAGGAATAAAAACCTTCAACGGAGCTTCGGATGTATTTTGAAGGTGTTACGTTACGGGCAAATGTTATCTTACATATGCCAGTGCGATGCTCAAATGTCCTTTTTCCTTGATTCTGTATCATGGAAGTAGTACCTCCACTCACCGATGCCAGGTAAGAGATAGAAAGAAGAAATGAGCTTAAAGAGAGCGTCAAGTTGCTTCGCGTAGCAAAGTCATGTATTAGACCTTGACGACTATGCACCACCCTACGCAAATGTGAGACGGTAACTGTGAACAATGTTTATAACGTACGGCATTCTGTAACAGGAATAAATAAGCAATGTTACAGAATTCGTAGTGAGCTCCACGATAAGAGTTGAAAAAAGAAACAGATGACATTCTAAAATTTTGAGCACCACGGACTGTGGCGACTCTAACAGATACACACACAATTCGCAAGCAAAATAGTGAAGAGCACCGAACGAAAAATCGAATAAGAAAATACATCAGAGCCGTATACCAAGCGATAACATAACAATTCACATCAGTGGAGTATAGTCGAGTTTAAAAATCGAATTCTAAAATTGGCCAGTAGCCTGATGGGTAACGCTTGGGTAAAATTTTTGGTGATTCAAACTGTCATAGTGTCAGTTCGAATCACACGTTCTTCTCCACTATTATTTCAAACGCTATAGGACCACGATCAAAAAATTTCAATTGGTGAGAAGATTTCCGAAGAACCACTCTTCTGAAGAATATAACTGAGTAGCAAAGTAAATTTACCAAGCCATAAGAGTAACTTATATCTACATATTTGATAGGGTGACCCAATTGAACTGGCAATTATACAAATGCAATAAATATTTCTTAACAAATTTCATGGAATAAAACCGAAGAATTTCAAGGCACACCTGAAATTTAAGAATCTATTTCGATTTTCGTTCGGGTTTCCATTGGGGTGGAGTAAGAACCTGTGTCGGCCGATAACCCAGAATTCTACAAGAGCCCAAATAACTCAAATATAGTGTGACTATTACTAAGGTCCGATTTTGTTTATCCGATAGATTATGAGGCAGGTCAAATTTGCTGGCGTCTAGAAGTGCTCCCCCTTGAGACGGATTATGAAAGTCGCACCGAAAAAATACGTAAATTTATTGGAGCTTAACCTTGACCGCCATAGGCTCCGTAATAAGGACGAAATACCTCCTAATCTTGCATCAACAAGTTGTCTTCGAGGCTTTCCATAATAACGAAAAACTGCGAACGATTCGAACACGTTTCCAGAAACTACAACAAAACCATCATCGCAGTCGTTGAGGAAAATCCCACGAGCTTGGTACGTGCGAACTGCCATCAGGAAATTTTGATCTCACAACAAATGTGCAGAATGAAAAAAATGAGGTTAACTTCTGCCCAGTGAATAGGGCGTTAGAATATGCTCACAGCTAGGCTGGCTTGTTGTAAGGGGCGATTAAAGGCCGAGATGTAGGTGGGGTCCCAATGTCCTGTCGCCCGGTGAAATACCACCCCATCAAGGTATAAGCTCAGTGATATGGTCGAGAGAAATCCCTGGCTATCTTTCGGAGCTTGGCTGAGGGGCCGGATCGAGAAAAGGTTGGTTTACACGGAGACATGTCATTATGGTACCTTCTGAGATAAAGAATTCCGGAAGTAAACTAGTCTCCAATTCGGATCTCCGAGGGGGACTATGTCAGGGTGAACATCAGGCAGATATTATGATAAATCAACGACCTTTAAGGCTCTGTCGATGTTCGACTCATAACGGCATTTTGTAATATCAGAGGCATCGGTTTCCCCAATACGAATGTAAACGCCGTCCACCAATTTTTTCAAACAGCGAAACCTGATATCATTGCCTTAACTGAGACCTAGGTCGATTCGTCAACTAATTCGACCTATCTTCGTTGTATTCGAGATTCCGTTTTAAGGGTGGAGTTTTTATTTATATTAAGGGGGTATTCTAGTGTATAGGGTCAAATTTGAAAGTTTTTTGGAAAAAAGAAAAATATTTTTACTATCAGATTTTCGGCCAATATTTATTTATAATATAACAAAATTAAAAAAAAACTGTAAGCGAAGATGTCGCAAATTTCCAAAATTCCAGGGTGGAGAAGTAGGGGGTTGAAACAAAAGCGTGCGTCCTGATTGACATGATTTTGGCTCTTCTAATTATCTGAAAAAAACAAAAAACAAAAATGGAGTCTTAATCAGTGAAGGTGTTGTGATCGTCCCTACCTCGAAGAAAAAAAAAAAAAAGTCCGAAAAAAGGCAATTGTTTGAAAAAAAATGTTGATTTTTGTCATTGCTTTTTTCCGGTTATTAATTTTTTTAAAATAGTCAGACATTTTTTTTATATTATAGAAGGTGTATACCGAATTTTAAGTCAATCGGTTTATTAGAACTTGAGATATCCTGTCTGTAGCCTTGGAAAAGTGGTTTCGAGAAAAACGCTTTTAAATATTTCAGGGTATAAGATTCAAACTTGAAGGCTTGAAGATTCAAACTAAACTGATCTCAACTAAACATTAAACATGAAAAGATTTCAACAAAATACGACACAGATTATCGCTATAATTCATTTCCAAATTTTTTTTCCGAGGCAAGGAGTATATTGTTCGATTCGTTCCGGCAGGACCGCTCTTTTTTTTTTTCTTTTTTTAATAGACTTCTCTCGGGAGAGGCGAACCTATAGCGCCGAGTGGGCGGCCCGAGATGCCATCAAATAGCTGTTGGAGTTCTTTTTGAACAATTGCAAGTTGTAACGCTCCGGGATCACTCGCGTGGGAAGGGAGTTCCACAGCTTCCCCGCTCTGTAACGGAACGAGTTCTGATGCAGGGATGTTCGCGCCATCGGGAGATGAACCACAAACGGGTGCGATCCGTCGGATTGTCTTGTGGAGCGCATATAAGCCGAATGGCGTGGAACAATACCGAGAAAAACAGTGCCCGTGGTAATATCTGTAGCGATCCTAAATCGCTACCCTTATCCAAATCTCCAATAACATCACATCATAACCCAAATCCCCAATTTTCTATTGCCTCATATTCAAATTCCATATTGAGTCAAATGTACAACGAATTTAACCAAAAGTTAATTCATCATGCACCGACTCAATTTCCAAAACTTTGACATCATGAAATGCTAAATTCAAAACGCATTTCAAGATTCCGCTTCCCAGAATCCATCCAACAAAATCCTCAAACAATTCTCAGAACAAAATTCCAATTGAAGCACGCCAAGTCTTGCGTGTGCTTCTTAGAATTTTGACAGTAAAATAGTTGACAAAGGTCAACTACAAAAACTATAAAAGGGCAGTGGTTTTCAATTTCGGCATCAGTATATTTTCGGAGGCCGAACCGCTGGCCGATTATCAATCGTAAAGATCACTTGTACTTTTAGAAAAGAAAAGAATAAAATTTACTAAAATTGTTTCGACTGAACGTTTTCGCGTCCTTCATTCTTTCACTGTCGCCGCTCCGGGCTCTTCTCCCGCCGCTTTGGGAAAGCACGGCACGGAGCACTACATATCTGTAAAACAGACAGAGATCGGCTACGCGCCTTCGCTGTGATAGCGACTGTAGCCCCGATGTCAGCGCCGATCAGGCGGATCGCTCATCTCTGTATGCTCTCAATTAGATCGAGGGTATGTTTAGGAGCCGAACTCCAAACATGAGAGCAATATTCGAGCGCGGGTCTAATTTGGGATTTATATAGGGGAAGAACTTGAGTCGGAGTAAAATATTTCTTAGCTCTAAAAAGATAGCTCAGTTTTCCTGAGGCTGACCTAGCGATACTCGACACGTGTTGATGCCATGATACATTCCCAGAGACCGTGATGCCGAGCAATTTCAAACTTTCCCCAGCCTCGAGGGCCTGGCCATTCATCATCAGCTGTGGAACCGATGATCAACTTTTCTTTGTGAATGTTGTGTATTGTGTCTTCGCTGCATTGAAGTCGACGAGATTAGCCCTTCCCCACTGCACGACCCTATCTATATCCTGATTCAGATAGTCAATCTGTTTGCATCTCAGCTGATGCGCCTCAGATGCACCAATCGGCCGAACACTCGAAAAGGAGGAAACAAGCGTACTATCATCCGCAAAACTGAACACTTTGTTATCCGTTGCCTCCAACACTAGAGCAGCTGTAACTTCGCCAATTATTGGAATTTAAAAAAAAGCTTAAAAGTACACACTATCAGAACATATTAAAAAAAATCGATTTTTTCAAAATTCTAGACCAGAAGCTTCAATGGGGAGGTTCTCATCAAGACCGCCCAAAAAATGGATTTTTTTTTTTCATATTGCGTAGTAAATTATTCTACAATATTCCCAACACCGTTTGTTCGAATATAGATTTTTTTAAGTTATGGAACAACAACGAGACACCTTTTTAGCCGAAAATTGAAATCTAGTTCGAGCGGGACATGTCTTACAACGCGTCCATATATCCATGGTAAGTAGAGTTACCTAAAGTACCATTAGATATCGCATGTATGCTATGATTCCGAAAAAAGTCGAGGGTACGACTCTATACAGAATATATACGCGGGAGACTGGGGTCGATTCCCCGTCGGTGAGCCTCTGGCGCAACACTAATGACCATGCCCGGAAAAAACAAATCATTATGGACAAATTAACGAGCCTCAGGACTTGCTAAATGAGGCCAAGACCGGATCCCAGTTGTAGTGCCGATGATGATGATGATATATATATATATATATATATATATATATATATATATATATACGAGGGTTGCCTCTTATGTTTCGGGATTTGGCAACCCTAGTGTTGCAATCCGGCAATTAACAGCTCTGTCGTAAAGTTGGACATTTTTGAGGTTATACGCACTCAGAACATTTTGACATACGAGCGCTATTTGTGTTGTTTACAGTAACTTAAAAGATTCATCTCGGCCCAAAAATGGAATTAAATCGTCAACATTTTCGTGCGATTATTTTTTTACAACTTTCGGCGTGGATTAACCCAGCAACAGTGCATGGATGAACTTAATTCAATTTTTGGCGATGAAGCTCCATCAAGGACCAGTGTTTATCGATGGTATAGTGAATTCAATCGTGGTCGTAGTTCACTCCGAGATAAATTTCGTGAAGGTCGTCCAAAATTAGTTGTTGTTCCGAAAACCATTGATGCTGTGAGCGAACTGATATTGGAAGATCATCATGTTACCTATCGTGAGATTGAGACAACCTTAGGCGTTAGTGGGACCAGCATACATTCAATATTGCATAAACATTTGACTGTCAAAAAATTTGTTCGCGTTGGATCCCACACAATTTCTCAATCGCCCAAAAAAAGGCTCGTGTCAATTGGTCGAAAGAAATGCTGAAAAAAAAAACGGTCGCGGTGCTTCGAAACACGTCTATGACATCGTGACAGGTGATGAATCGTGAATTTACGCGTATGAGCCCGAAAGTAAACAGCAGTCGACTGTCTGGGTGTTTCAAGATGAGCCAAATCCAACAAAAGTTGTTGGCGCACGAAGCACTTCCAAGCAAATGGTCACCTGTTTTTTCGGAAAAACTGGACATGTCGCAACCGTACTACTAGAACAACGTAGAACAGTCAATTCTGAGTGGTACACAACCATTTGTTTGCCAGTTGTCTTCCAAGAAATCAGGAAAACCAACCGCCGCAGACGGATCACTCTTCACCACGACATTGCGAGCTCTCTCACATCGGCTGCGACAACTGCATTTTTGAGCACCCAAAACATCGATTTGATGGGTCATCCGCCGTATAGTCCTGACTTGGCACCGAATGACTTCTTTTTATTCCCGTACGTAAAAAACAAATTGAGAGGTCAACGTTTTTCGACACCTGAAGAAGCGGTTGTTGCATTCAGAATGCATGTGTTGGAGATACCTCAATCAGAGTGGCAAAAGTGCTTCGACAATTGGTTCAAACGCATGCAAAAGTATATAGATCTTCATGGGGAATATTTTGAAAAACAATAAAGTGATTTTCGATGATCAATATTTGTTTTTGTTCTCTAATCCCGAAATATAAAAGGCACCCTCGTACTTATCATGTGTAGCGTAAATAATAAACAAAACATTAATTAATATTCGATCAGTGTTTGTTTCTCACTCTTGTGGTTGTTATTAATGGTCGGTCCTTTGGTTAGCAACGTAAGAGCCTTTCCACGTGAGTCGAGCAACATCAGGAAACCCCAGAGAGTCCAAGAACTGAGGGATTACGATCGAAAGAAGAGTTGTTCGATCCAACCAATTGAGGTAATTTCTTTCAGTTTCAACCACACTCGGATTTGCCATTGTTTTCAGGCAAGGGCAAAGACCACAAACAAATTTAGCATTTACAAATTGGTCCTTTGAGCCGGATCCAGTCTGTGGATCCAATCCACTGCTGCCAGTTCGCAGTGGACAAACGAGTTCCAGATTCTTACGTCACGGCATATTAGAGACAAAGATATACGCCACACAGCAGCTGCCGACTGGACAACCTCTCCTGCAGTGCAACGTGTGACCCAAGCGTTTCAACCGCAACGCAAAGCAACAAGACAGACGGACATCCAGCCGATTAAAACTAGCCACAACCAGCAGCGCACTCAGTTGCGTAGAAGCCTAAGGCCAACCTACAGCCGATCCACAAGAATCGGAATCAAGTAGCTAGTGGCACTTCGATCCACAAGCATCGAAAAAAGGGGTAAACTAAGTTGCAATGGCTAACGGCGACATGACTGTTCCGACAATGAAACGGAGACGAGGAGTCATCAAGGGATTCCTCACGCGGTTGGAGGAGTTCGCGGACAAGTCAAAGGAGGTGACCAGGGAGGAACTCACAAGCAGACTGCGCAAACTGGAGGACTCATTCAAATGTTTTGAGAACCTTCAGGAATGTATCGAAGAGAACGACCCGGAACTGAACACGACAGGGAGATCGAAGAGCGAGCAGAATTCGAGGAGCGATACTTTTCGCTGCAAAGCAAGCTCAACCAGCGGTTGACCATGGCAACAGGCACAGCTTCCATCGCATTAGATACGTCAGGAGACACTCTGGGAACGGCAACTACTACAACGTTAACAGTGAAGCAACCAAGAATGGAGAGGCTGCTTGACGCCATGAATGCCAGCCAGAAGCTCATGAACAGTTTGGTGGAATTGGTTACGCGGTCAACGGAACCGACAGCAACGGATTCCACGAGTGGAGCGACAACCCGACCGGTCAAGTTGAGGCATATCGACGTGCCTACCTTCGAGGACTATCAGCAAGAAGGTCAATCGCAAATGAACGGCACTGAACCACATTACAGTAGCCCATCTCAGCCAACAACCTTCATCAAAATCAAATGACTACTCCTCTGACCAATAATGGCTGGGAGACCTGCAGTGTTCCGACAACTTACAGGCGTCGCAACAACAAGAGCCGACGCAAAGTTCTACACTGCCAATAAATATTCCTACATATAACGATATCGGCAACGGTAGAGCTGCGAATACGAATTATCAGCAAGCTCCTTATGTTCCGACATCGGTGTATCAAGGGGGAAATGAACTCGGTGGTTCTCCATCATCTTCCACACAACCGCAGCAACAAAACTTCCAAATTTATAGTTCACCACCTGCTTCTAATATAACTCAGCAATCCTATTCCTCTGGTGTCACAAACACAATGACGGGCACTACGCACATAAACTCTCAAGTAACAAATGAACCACAGAGTTCTTATCAGGTATCTTCACAACCTTATTCAAATTCAGGGACTCCGCCGAATGGGCAAATGCAGCACTGGATCCGCACCAGTTATTCCGCCAGGATCCGCGGACGGTACCATGGAAGAAGTCGTACCAGACTCAACATTGCGGCCTCACATGCCATAGGCAGCATCCCATCGGACGATACCGTCCAGCGACGGAACACTCGTCATCATCAATACACCCATCACCAATTCAGGGTGGGCGGCTCTCTCGATACCTCCACATCAATAGAAGTCCAAGGCCCTGGGCCTCCGTCCCCTGGACCAAACGGCTTCGCCAATGATGGGCGAATGCAGCAACCACAACCACCACCACTGCAACAGCATCAACCTGTGCAACAGCCACAATCGTTGCAACCACAAAATATTCAGCAGCAGTCCATGACGCAACAGCCTTTAACACAGCAACCAATGCCCCAACAGTCTCTGCCGAAACAATCTGTGGCGCAGCAATATATGCCACAGCAATCTGTTCCGCAGCAGCAGTTTATGCCACAGCAGTCTATGCCGCAGCGGTCGGTACAACACCAATCTGTACCACAGCAGACGGCATCACAATCTTTAACACCACAGTCTGTTCCTCCACAGTCTATGACACAGCAGTCTGTACCACAACAGTCTATGCCACAGCAGTCTGTGCCACAACAGTCTGTACCACAACAGTCTGTGCCACAACAGTCTGTACCACAGCAGTCTGTGCCACAGCAGTCTGTACCACAGCAATCCATGCCACAACAATCAATGGCACAGCAGTGTGTACCACAGCAATCTGGACAACAACAATCTGTGACACAGCAGACTGTCTCTCATCAAACCTTACCGCAGCCTATGACTCAGCAATCTGTGCCACAACAGCATAGGACACAGCAAAGTATGCAGCAGCAATCTGTTCCGCAACAATCTTTGGCCCCACAACCTATGGGGCAGCAATCTATACCACACCAATCACACCAATCAAAGGACCAAACCAAATTGGCGATCCAGTTGGTGAATCAACTGACGGATGTTCTTAAAGGCGGCGGATTCCTGCTACGTAAGTGGAAATCAAATTGCCACAAGGTACTGAACTGGCTGTCCGCCGATTCACCGGGTTCTGAAGAAGTGTACCAGTTCATCACGAGCGAAGAAACGAAGCTACTTGGTGTGAATTGGTATCCCGGACCGGACTATTTGAGCTACAAGGTGCAGAAGATTCCGGAGGTATCATCGCTCACGAAGAGGAAGGTCCTGACACACGTCTCCAGACTATATGATCCAAGCTGGTATTGCAAAAACGGTGGCTTAGAGGTGTCGATTGGGAGGAACCACTGGATGAAGAGATCCGGAGAGAGTGCAAGGAGTACTTCGAAGGATTTGCCAGCGCTGGAGTCAGTGAAGATCCCACGATGGTTGGGACATCCGAAAACCCTTCAGTTACATGGATTTTCGGACGCAAGCGGGAAGACGTATGGAGCGGTCCTCTACGTCAGATTTGAGGAGGACGGTGCTTCTCAAGTACGTATCATCATGGCAAAGGCAAAGGTGGCCCCAGTCAAGCAGGTGTCACTCCCAAGACTCGAGTTATGTGGCGCTCAGCTCTTGGCGCGGCTTTTTTTGTTCGTGAGGAAGGCGCTTCAACTTAGCGAGGTTCAATGTTTCGCATATACCGATACCACGGTAGTGCTACAATGGCTATCGGATCATCCCGGGCGGTGGAAGACATTCATCGCAAATCGTACGTCATACATTTTGGAAAGGCTGCCAAAAGGCCAGTGGCATCATGTACCGACTGTGTCCAATTCAGCGGATTACCCATCAAGGGGGCTTAAGGAAAAGGAGGTCGCCGGAGCAGAGCTGTGGTGGCGAGGGCCGGGCTTTTTGTGAGACAAGGAGCTGAAGTTGCCCTGGACGCCCACTCATCAAGTCCGGAGGCGGATACCGGAACACCGGTAGACCTCGAGGAACGAAGGGCATCGTATTTGGTAATACAGCAAGAGGAGCTGTCTACTCGTATAACAAGAAGAGTCTCCAGCTTCACTCGAACGGTACGAACATTAGCGTGGCGGAAGGCGGACCTAACGGCCATGAGAGCCGGAAGGCAAGTATCAAGACAAAGCGAGCTGATTGCGCTCAACCCATTCATCGATGACCAAGGTACCCTCAGTGTGGGCGGGAGACTAGAAGCAGCAAAGATGGAATACGAATGCCGACATCCACCAATCTTACATCGGCAACATCACCTAGCAAGGATTATCGTGAGAGATTTGCACTTGAGACTGATGCACCCTGGTAGCCGGTTACTGCTATTCGCAGTGAACTCCCGGCACTGGATCATAGGGAGTCGAAGACTTGTCCAGGGGGTCATCGCTGAATGCACGATTTGCGGCCGTCACAAGGGACGGGTGCTAGCTTAACAAATGGCGGCATTACCAGCCAGTCGGATTAATCCCGCAAGGCCAGTTAGTAACACCGACGTGGATTATGGAGGTGCTATCAGCGAGCTGTCCAGCGAAACTTTCCTGGCAGCATTAAGGAGATGGTGGCAAAAGATGAGACGGTTGAACCGACAGTTCAAGGTGGGCGGAATGTTGGAGACGGAGCAGTACTCGATGGCAACACTGGTGCAGGCACCACTGAAATGCTGTCATTGCAAACCCGTTTCTACTTGTCGTGTGTAGCGTAAATAATAAACAAAACATTAATTAATATTCGATCAGTGTTTGTTTCTCACTCTTGTGGTTGTTATTAATGGTCGGTCCTTTGGTTAGCAACGTAAGAGCCTTCCCACGTGAGTCGAGCAACATCAGGAAACCCCAGAGAGTCCAAGAACTGAGGGATTACGATCGAAAGAAGAGTTGTTCGATCCAACCAATTGAGGTAATTCCTTTCAGTTTCAACCACATTCGGATTTGCCATTGTTTTCTGGCAACGGCAAAGACCACAAACAAATTTAGCGTTTACACCAGCCTTTTGACTTTTTGCCTTGCCACCCTCTTGTATTTTTCTTTTCTTTTAAGTTTCTATCTTAAAAGTTTCTTGAGAAAACACAAATATGTGAACATTTCGGATATTAGATTTTATACTTATCACGTTTATTCTGACTTTGACCTTTTGTTGATAACTTTATTTACACTCACATTATTTACCACACACCACACACACTTTGGATACCCCTTGAAAATCAAAGGCAGAGTTTTCTTTAGTAACTTTATCCAAGCATATTTATTTGGGCACTTAGCTTAAATTAACTTCAATTGAAAGTCAGAAACACAAAAGAACAATCAACAAAGAATCTTGCCGAAGAGCATTTACGATCCTTTGTGTCGGTCGGCGATAAACGTACATGTAGTTCGTTTTATGGCGCGAGTTGTTTGTTTTAACTTGGTTTGGTTAAACGGAAAACGACGCTGATTGTGTTAATGGTTTTTGGGTAACCATATTTTTAGATGATCATAAAATTGCTGGCGCGCATTTTATGATTCTCAATGATTTTGTTTGGAGAAAGACATCTGGTCCGCACATTTGGATCTTACGGGATTTTGTGGCGAACCTCCTATCTAAGTTTTCAATGTGAGCAAATTGAACGTTTAGTTCAGTTTGTTTGGAATTGACTTGATTAGAGCAAATTGAACGTTTAGTTCAATTTGTTTGGTATTACATTAATATGGGACCATTTGATGCATGGGGAATGCCATGGTTTGGGGAGTGTCTCATCCTTTAAGTGGATGTTATTGTCGTGTATCGCAATTAGTGGTGGAGATTGGCTCCAAAGGGGTAAGTATTTGGGCGTAACACTTTGACCTTTGAAAACGAAACATTACATCCAAAAAACGAATCCACCATTGAGTTTATTTTGTTTTTGAAAACTCAAAAACACTAACAATTCAGTCATTTCTTTTACAAATTCAAGTCTTCATTTTACATTTTTACATTTCCATATTGCGACTTCTAATACTATGTTGTATGTTAACATGTTTAGTGTTATTCTGGCATCGAAAACCTTCGAATTCGAAACCCTTCTTGCTGAAGTCAGAATCCACCGAAGAGTTTAATTAGTTCTTCAAAGCTTACAAACGCTAACAAGTTAGTTTCTTCTAGAAGATTTAAAACAAGTCGTAACCAACAGCATAAGTAGCGAGCAAGTAACAAAAAGTAAACGTTGAATATGATAAAACAGCGCTATGCATTCACTTTGAAATTAATCCCTCTTGTACAATCCCTTTTGGTATACGTCATATGTTACAACAAGACTCACGTTTCGACATTAGTTGCATTATATTATAAATCAACTAATCCACAATAACACTCTTCAATGTATTCTTTGTATAAAACTTCATCACAGATTTCAAACTTCAATAATTTGTAATAAGTCATCTAACTGAAAATTGAATTTTCTGTCAGCGAATTGAAGACCGCAGCATTGAGAAAGAGCAACGGACGGTCCCTATAAACCTCGTCACTAACTAAGCCACATACGTACATACTGAGCTTTAAACAGGGTCACAGAAATCGTCACTGGGTTAGACCCGTAGGTATATATTCCGTTTGAGAAAGAGTCGTAAACCGCCGCGACGCTACATAGCGTTAAGGTGGATTGGCCTGTATTTAATGCAGGTGTCCAACCGGGTCCAACCCGTAGGTTCGAACCCTACTCGCGGCATTTTTTTGTGCAAATGGGTCCAAATGAAATTTTTACTTTTTTTTTTAATCTTCTTCAACAATTTTTTGAACGGGACAAATGCATTCGGTTAATGAATATTTTTCAAAAACCTACGGAAGGGATATTGTCATCGAGTAGATTATAGTCTTCTAATTGAATATTCTTAAAAAATACATTTTTCGAACCCATTTTAAGAAAATTTGTTCTGTTAACGCCTTATTTAAGGAACTTTGAGTTGGAAAGGGTTAGATTTGAACTCAGCTAAAGAAACTCTCTGCTTGCTCTCTAAAAGCTATGTGAAGATAATTAATATTACGTTTTTCTAAGATGCATTTTTTACTTTTGATTTTAGAATTGTGGATGACCAACGAAATCCACAAAATGCGTAAGAAATATCATATGGTTCCATTCAGGTAAATTAAAGAAACTAAGACTATATTTCTGTCAAATTAAATGATGGTAACATAGTGATTCGTTTTCCTGTTGTGGTCAATATTTAACTGCTTATTAGATATCTGGGAGTTCTTTTGAGATGACTGTAATCTTTATAACTCTATTTAATCAACTTATCATTCAATATTTTAATTCCATTACATCTCATAGACTACATTTTCGCCTTCAATGGCTTATCTCTTTCCCACTTATTTGTATTCCAATTGAATGTCAATCACCCGTCCCTTCCATGTATTTCCACTTACGATCCAATTTCTTACCTTCTACTTGACAGGCTACCTGTTGACATGTCTTCCACATTCTACTTTAGCTTTCGCTATTCCTACTTTACAACTTTTCGGTTTGTGTTTTTTTTTCATCTCCTTCAGTCTTCATTTTCCATGGACTTCACATTTCTAAGTTGAAAAATCCAATACTGTCTTTCATATTAATCATGTTGACTGCTGTTGTAACATCGAAAACCTCCGAATATAAAACATTACCGGCGAAGTCAGAATACATCAATGAGTTTACATCGTTTTTCAAAGCTCAAAAACGCTAACAATTTAGTGTTTTTCAAAAGATTAAAGCAAGTTTTACATCAACAACGTCAATCTATGTACGGTGTGGTAGTATAAAGCAGCCTTATGTTTGTACCTCAACCTGAAGTACTTTTGTCTATGATATGTTAGAATGGCTTCGGAATTAGCTCCGTTATATTGTAAATCGACTAATTTACGACGGTTATTCTCAATGTACTCTTGATGTAACGAACCACCGCGAACTTCGCAAATTTCGTCAGTTTATATTAAACCGTCTGGAAATTAAAAAAGGAAACCTCATAAATTAAATTATCAGTAAACAAATTTAAGACCACAACGTCCAGTAGAAGGTAGACGTAACTCTATAATGATCGTCACTGAGTTAGACCCGTAGATATATATTCCTCTTGAGAAAGGGTGGTAAACTGCCGCGGTGCGACTTAGAGCTAAGGTGGTTGAGCTGTATCAAATGCAGATGCCCACCTGGGTCTAACCCGGAAGTTCAAATCGTACTAGCGGCATTTTTTTATGTAAGGGTATCTTGAGTTTTTCGCTTTTTTATAATCAGTTTAGTTATATTATAGATAAACAAGTATTATTATATTTATTTATTTTTCTTTATTTTATTCCAATTCTTCTTATTTTATATAACAATTTAAAAGTGAATTTACTTAAGTGTTGTCTGTTGTAATATTAGGTATTTACTATTTACAAACAAGTTAGTTCCAACACATTTTTTTAAGGTCTTCAGAAACGATTTTGTACAGCAAATTGTTTTTCACTAATTAATCAACGAATTCAAAAAACAATGTTTAATTCAATTTTATATGCATGGAATAATACACCATATATGGAATAATATACCGGATAACACTTTAAACAATGTTATTTTCAGTCTGCCACGAGGATTGTTAATTATTATAAGAAATAAAGAACAAAGCATTCGTTATTAATAAATTATTATACAAAAATTAAAGCATAAATGTCTTGAGTTTATACTTTTTCAAAGCCGAAATTAATTTCCATTCCTGTTAAAAAAAAAAAGAAGCAATTATGCCATTTAAAGCTATTCCCTAAGTTGGTGTCGGTTGAGAATATTTTGTCACAAAACTAGTCATAAAAGTATTTTATTACGCATTCCAAAATACCCAAAAATATACCTTTGAGTTTATAATTTTTCCTTGCACTGTATATTATTATATTTGGATTTAACATTTTCTGTATGTGAATTTACGCCCGACGAATTTCAATATATCTCGAAAAATCAACAAAACAAAAAGGGAGTGCCCTAACGGTTGATTCCACTTGTGTATTCAATTATTCAAGTTTTGTACTCAAGTTTTCAATTATTTTCATTCATTAAATATATATAGTTTTTATTTTAGTTCTCTCGAGAAATGCGAACCTATAACGCTGAGTCAGCATCTTGTGATGCTATTTTTTCTAGTTCGTCCATTAGCCAAGGTCCGAGAAATGGTCAAGGTTCTCTCTCAACCATATTACGGATATTCTTGTAGTATTTATTATCTATAAAAGAATGCGTTGGGTGATGCCCACGACGTGTAATGATTTTTTTCCTTGCTGGGAACGCGAATTATATTCTTGTTTATAAAAATTAATGGTTCCACAGATGTACATAAATGTAGTACGGCCTGCGTTATTAGCCAAGCAGCTCTGTTAATTTGTCTTTGAGGAGTTGGGGTGAGTGACGCGCATTAGACTTCACATTTTTCTGTTAAGGAATGCGAATTATCTTCTGTCTTAACGAGAGCAAAATACTAAGGGTTCCTGAGACCTATGTAAATGTGGTAGCACTTGCTTTAGGCAGATCCTCCGATTTGCCTATGAGGATTTGAGGAAGGTGGGGCACATTAGTCGTCACGTTTTTCTGTTAAAGGATGTGGATCATATTTTAAAATATATACCTTTATAAAAAAATACTTTAGTTAAAAAAAATACCGGGGTGGGGGGCGGGGAGCGGGGGGGGGGGGCATACAGGGCAAAGACTCTGATTGCTTTCAACCCGGCGAAGGCCAGGACGATCCTTGTCCCTGTTCAATCCAAGTTGACATGCAGTCTACACGTGACACCCCTGAATAGCTACTTTCGCACCCGCCAAGTAGTGAACGAATGCATGCAGCGACATCCTGAGAAAAGTTGGCGCAGGCCTAATAACCTTGACCGTAAAAATAAGTTATTAAGGAAAATTTAACATGCCTCGGATATCGACCGGAAACACGACGACGACCACGGAAACGAAAATGGCTAAACGGTTTAAGAATTTTCTCATGGAACGTACGCTCACCATACAGACCTCGAGGTGCACATCAGCTAGCCGATGCCCTGTCCGAATATAAAGCTGACATAACAGCATTACAAGAAATAAGATGGACGGGGAGTGGTGTTATTCAAAGAAACGAGTATGACATTTATTATAGCTACATCGGCTTTAATGCGATAAATGAAAAGCTATGTACTCTTCGCGTGCGAGGCAAGTTTAAGAACATAAGCCTCATAAACGTTCACGGACCTACAGAGGAGTGCCCTGGCGACGAAAAAGAATAATACTATGAGAACGTCGAACGGGCCCTCAAGGCCTGCCCAAGATACGATGTGAAAATCGTTCTTGATGATTTGAATGCAAAAATAGGTCGGGAGCCGGCTTTCAGGCACTACACAGCCTCCCATAGTTTGCATGAGAACACTAATGACAATGGACTACGGGTCATCGAACTGGCAGCATCGAAAAACATGGTCGTTGCGAGTACCAGGTTTCCGCGTAAAGATATCCACAAAGCCACCTAGGTATCACCTGATGGAGCCACTCCCAACCAAATTGACCACGTATTGATAGATCGCCGCCACTCTTCGAGCCTGATGACGGTACGAACGTACCGAGGTGCCAACGTCGACTCCGATCACTATCTTGTTGGTACGGTTTTCAGAGCGCGGATTGCCTTACGGAGACGTATTGCATCCGCGGATCAGCAAGGCTGCCTTACGCAATGAGAACACCAGCAACACCTTTGGTCATGCGTTAAGACTCGCTCTCGAAAAGCTCGACGGAGGGAGAGTAAGTCCTGGGGCCAGAATGCCGGGCGTAGAAGAGAAATCGACACGCATTAAGAATACTGTCATTAGTACTGCCAACTCCATATTAGGCAGTAGTCGTAGAGATCGGAACGACTGGTTTGATGATGAGTGCAAACTAGCGATTGAACGTAAGAATGCTGCATACCGGGCAATGCAGCAGTCTCATAGGACGCGGGTACGCGAGGAGAAATACAAAGAGCTCAGAAGATCTGAAAAAAGACTTCACAGACAAAATAAAAGTGCCTGAGAAAAAAACCTTGTCTGTGAAATAGAGAAAAGTAGAGTGCAAGGTCCGCAACAGGCGCGGAAGTTCTACCAAATAATCCGCAGTATGACGCGGTACACACCACGCTGCACTTACTGCAAGGATAAAGAGCGATGGGAAGTGCACTTCAATGAATTGCTAAATGGTCAGCTCACAGAAGAATTGGAGGCTCCACCAATGCAAGACCAAGACCAAATGCTGCCGCCACCAAGCATTGAGGAAACATTAAAAGCCATTAGACAGCTAAAATCAAATAAAGCCCCTGGAGCTGATGGCATACCAGCTGAGCTGATCAAACAAGGAGGGACAGCGTTACATCACGCAATTCATGAGATCGTGGTGCACGTATGGGAGCAAGAGGAGATGCCGGAAGACTGGCGTCGCGGTATAATTTGCCCCATACACAAGAAAGGAGATATCACACTGTGCAGCAACTATAGGGGTATAACATTGCTGAGTACCACCTATAAGATACTCTCCACTATCCTACAAGACCGGATATCCCCACACGCTAAAGCCATCATTGGTCAATATCAGTGTGGCTTCATCGCAGGCAAATCAGCAATTGATCAGATATTCACCCTTAGGCAGGCGATGGAAAAATGTCAGAAATTTAAGATTCCACTATACCGCCTATTTATAGACTTTAAGGCCGCCTACGACAGCATAGCCAGGGTAGAACTATATAATGTCATGAGAGAATTCGGCTTTCCAAACAAATTGATACGACTTTGTAGGTTGACCATGACCAACGTAACTAGTCAAGTAAAAGTGGCGGGATTGCTGTCCAATCCAATAAACATCTATAATGGACTCCGACAAGGGGACGGTCTGGCCTGCCTCCTCTTCAATCTGGCGTTGGAGAAAGCAATCCGTGGCTCTGGCGTTACAACAAGAGGGACTATTGTCACCAAGTCCAGCCAGATACTTGCCTACGCAAATGACATCGACATCAACGGTAGAACCGAATCGGCGGTACACGAATCCTTCGCCCAGATCGAGCAGGCGGCACAAAAACTGGGACTGCACATTAATGAGGGAAAAACTAAGTACATGGTGGCAACTTCTGGGAAGAGAAGACCTAACGTTGGTCAAACTATCAGGGTAGTGGAGCACGAATTTGAAGTAGTGCAATCCTTTAACTACCTAGGGCAATAGTATCAGCCGATAACAATATGGAAGAAGAAATACGCGAAGGGCTGATTAAATCCAACAAAGCCTACTATGGTCTATCAAGGCTCTTTAAATCCCGAAATTTATCCAGAACATCCAAGCTACTACTGTACAAGACCATGGTCTTACCACTACTCATGTATGGATCCGAGACTTGGGTGCTCAATAAAAGGCACTCTGAACCCTTAGCCGCGTTCGAGAGAGAGGTCTTAAGGAGAATTGTTGGCCCCGTATGTGAGGGAGGACGATTCCAGAGACGCTACAACCATGAGTTGTACGCAATCTACCTTGAAGCTAATATTGTAAGAAAAAGCAAGCTCGGTAGACTCCGGTGGGCGGAACACCTAGCTCGAATGAGCGAAGAGGAGCCTGCCCGGAAAGTCCTTTGTGCCAGGATGTATGGAAGGAGACAGCGCGGCAGACCTTGTCTGCGATGGAGGGATGGCGTAGACCAGGACGCCCAGAGCCTGGGAGTGCCAAACTGGATGACATCGGCTCGAAATCGGGGCCGGTGGAGAGATTTGTTAAATAAGGCCAAGACCGGATCCCGATTGTAGTGCCGATGATGATGATGAAGGACGTAAAGTATTTCCTATACATTTTTTCATAACAATGGCGACACCTCCACTGCCTAGACGATAACATATGTAGATGGATGGATTGAATGAGATAAAAAAATGTCTTGAGCCAGGTTTCTGAAACAAGTGCAATATGAAAATTAAAATTTATTAAGAAGTTAAAAAATGCATGCTGGTTGTTCTTGATGCTTCTCGCCCTCCAAGTTATGATGCTAAGAGAGTTTCTTAACATGATCTTTCCGAATATAGATACTTAATAGCTAATGCGGTAATGACGTTAAATTGGTCTGATCTGGTGTGACAAGCACCAAGCTTGGGTACTACTTCATTAAGAAGAGATTTAATTTCGCTAAAAGAGAACAGGTTATCATTATTTAAAGTTTCAGTTGGATTTTTCTTAGTGTGTTGTATCACTGTTGGAAGGTTGCTGGGTTTGATCGAGGCCAGAAGCCCGGGTGGATGAAGGAAGTGAAGGTTGACGCACAGATCGTGGTAGTGCAGGAAAATTAGCAAGGGAGTATCGGTCGGGCAGTGGCTGATGTTTATCACTCGGAGGCTTTAGGAACGTTGTATTTCCTGTACCACGTCCACGTGGGGATAATTTGCGACGAATGTCTAGATACTGCTTTCGGCTAATGCATTCAGGATCGGTGGATTTATGTGGCCCACTGCAATTTGCACACTTGATGACCTCATTCGTTTTGCAGTCGGATGTTTTGTGGTTTCCAAAACAGATTGCACAGGAGCTATTTATGTCACAATGCATCGAGCCGTAGCCGTAAAACTGGTAATTATGACATTGTGTGACTTTACCTGGATGATGTTTTTTGAAGTTGTATCGAACGAAGGTTTTGATCAAAGTAGAGTAGTTGCGTATAAGTTCGTTTAATTTAATAGTGCCGCGTTGTATGTAGACGATGTACAAGTGGTGTTTGTACAGGGCTTTTGTTGATGAATTTAAGGTGATGATTTTAACATCTAGGCACCTAATCCCGAGTGTAATTAGTTCATTTTTGGTTATGTCATTGCTAATTAGGTCTAAACCGGATAACACTACCTTTAGTTGGCGATTTTCCTTTCGCGAGTGGGTAAAAAACTCACATTTTAACCGCAAAAGTTCGGTTCTAATTTTGTTGTACCATTGTTGGGGAACATATTTTTTACCCAGGTGATATGTTTTTTATTAGGTAATTGTCTATTTTAAATTTGTTCAAAATACTTCGCACTTTAGCCCTGGTTGATTTTAAAACCACAATTGGCAGAATAGTTTCTTTTGTTACTTCTGCACACTGATCGACGTTGGTGGAATCCATTTCAGGTGAGTCCTCCATTAGACTTTGAAGTGGTTGGAAATAGTTTGTGTTTGAACTCATTTCGGATTTGGTTAGCACTTTATTGTTAACTTTTGTAGGTTTATCGGGACGGGTTAGACCTCCAATACCGGGGTCGTATCGCAACCGTTTACGTTTGATTTTACTTAACTCACGTGGCCCAGGAGGCATAACTTAACGGATTTAACACTTGATCAAGTTTTATGTATGCGGAAAACGAGGCAAAGAAAACAAGAAAACGAGATAATGGGTTGTGACAATTGTTGTGAATATAACAGTAGAAGTAATTACTAAGAATAGCACGTGCAAGACTGCGGGACAAGTTGTCGGCTTGAGAGTCAGTCAGGTACTGAAATATTAAGTATTGTCAAAGGTGGACAATGTTGTGCAGCGGTGAGTACAATGGACAAACCTTCTAAAGATATACGAATAAAGCTCAACACAGACACGGAGCGTATGTTATACCAACGATTAACTGATGAACTTGTGCTAGACAACAAGAAAGGCAAGAGCGGGAAAAACTGCAAGTCATTGTAGATGACTTGAAAAGTCAAACAAAAGTACTACAACAACAGCTCAAATGCAACAAAATCTTCGTCAAATATGGATTATTGCACTGATGAAGAAGAACTAGCGAAAGAAACAGAGTGAATTAGAACCAAGGCAAGGAAAAAAAGAAAGTTGAACACCTCAGCCACACTCTCACCACAAGATAAAGAAGAAACAACGATGAAAGAAAAAGTCAAGAAAGTTCCCCCACCACCACCCATCATAGTGGATGGAGTCAACACCTATCAAAATTTCTATGAGTTCTTAAGGGGGTATTCTGCTCTAGAAATTTGAAAAAATCTTTTTTTTTTCTTCATATTTTCAAAGCTTAACCCTCTAAGAATATGTCTTTAAGAGGATTTTAGAAAATTCAAATTATTTTCGGAGGTGTGGCTGTTTTGCTGACGCACCGTCTAAACCGCCTCGGCCGGAACCAATCGAACAAAAGACATTAGGGATTCTGTGTCACCACAAAAATCCTCCTCTATGTGCAAAGGTATTGGATATTATGAAGCCGATTTACGAGAGTTTATCGTCCGAGGAGTTGTTGACTCGATGTTTAGGCTCAGAAACTCAAGATAATAATGAGTCTCTAAACTCTTTGATTTGGACTTTCGCGCCGGAACATATACATTCCGGAACTCACGTCGTTGAAATTGGTGCGTTTATTGCTGTTTGCATATTCAATGAAGACTACATTCCTCTTTTAAGAATAATGATGCTTATGGGAGTCAAAATTGGTCCAGAAGCTTATTCATTCGCTGGGAAGCGAGACAATGCCCGCATTGTACGGTCAGAGATACGAGCGTCTAACGCATCAAAGGAGTCCAGAACTGTTCGGTTGGAAGAGAGAAGCGCGGAAGATGCTTATTTCAAAGTCGAGGAAGGTCCAATGTATGCAGCAGGAATGGCAGATTGAATAAACGGAAATCTAAAATATCATTTCATGAGTGAGACTGCGAGAAACTTTACGTGAAACTTTAAACGCGTTTTTCTCGAAACTGTGTTTTTTAAAACAATACCCACGATTTTTCAAGTTGTACTGAACCGATTTACTTCAAATTTAGTATATGTCTTCTTTATAGGCTTTTCTATTGCATGAACTATCCTCATCCCCAAATTTCAATGTTAACTAATTTTAAAAAATTCGAATACTAAAAGTAAGTGGTACAAAAATAATTTTTTTTCAAGCAGTCGCCATTTTGTTAAAAAAAATTTTTCACCTTTTTTTCAGTTCCAACGATAGAGGCATTTCTGTAAATTAATAATCTTTTCTTTTTTTTTTAAATTGCTAGGAGGGTTGAATCGTGGGTCGCGTGCCAACTTTTTGAAATCCCCCACTTCATCAGCTAACTTTTCGAATTTTGAATTTTTTACTTTCAATTTTTTTTACTGTATTCTTGAAATATTAATAAACATCCTATAAAAAAATGAATAGTAAAAATATTGATTGTGCCGGTTCCGCCAGACCCGATGGTTCACTTACCTGAAAAAACCCCATAACTTCCACCCAATCTCATAACTTCCTTAAATGCTTCACGCATTAAGTAGATCAAATCTTTAACCTAAAACTCCCTGTAAAAGAAAACTTACCTTTCATGCATCTCTTCGTATGCAATTCCCTGTAAGATTTCTTTCTTACCTTATCAGGAATCTCAAACCAATTCGGCACCTTCGGGGCCAAGCAAATCTCCCTAGACGAATTCCTAGTAACAAAGGATTTGGATTACATACCATGTAACCTTCACCAGGGGCCATAAACATTGCGCTGTCTATTTTTCAGATTCGCCATTTGTATAATAAACCTCTTAACGTACACATTGGCCGGCGACCTTTTTCTCCCAGCAATAAAATACCAGCAGCTGCATTCAATTAACGCAATGGGCGCTGAAGCCAATTTCCCTAACTCGCACCACGTGCAAACAAAAGAACGCTGTTTCTTCATAGGCTTCCTGGCGATACCATAAACAATTTATATCGTTCGTGGTATCCGAAAGGCATTTTTCATTTAATGAGTGGCTGCTATTTATCCAGCTGACCCTCATTACCGAACGATGCATAGGTCTTCTCGTAATTGCCCTGAATCCATTCCTCATGACCTCGATGGATAATCAAACACACACCCATTACCATCCCACAAGATTCAATTTGTTTGTTTCAACGAACATACATCTCCTGCATGCACATTATGACCCTTCTTGGTGTTTCAGATTCGTTATCATGGCTTCGACCCATGAAAAGAACCGACGTACACATATACATGTGTACCATGACGATCTCCTCTATGAGATCCGGTTATCACCACCGTAAGAGTGAATGCACCCAAATTTCCCTTGGACAACGAATGAATATGGCCATCTGCCGACCACGCTGGTCGCGCTGACTTCCGCTCTCCGGTGCACACGGAAACGCGTAAATACCGTCGCGTCGTTGTTTGCCGTATTTGTTTGTGTTGAAGTGGTAGACTTGTATATCGTTACCCTTGTTGGTGACCCCCTGCTATCGAATCCGTGCCATCCCCGTTAGTATTAACGTATTAACGTGTATTAACTTACATCGAACTCCTGAATCCGATCACAAAAAATATTATCCCAATGAAGCGCTGTACAGTGGGGCCAATATAAACAAAGTGGATAACTTTATGATCAAGCTGATCCGAGGGCATATTGCGAGATCAATGAGCTCACAGAACGATTTGATTTTTGGTGCATATTACCCAAACAATATGTATTATGAGGTGGTACGTCGCAATGGCTTTATTCCACCAGAAGCATTCCTTAGTCTTGACATGAACGGCCTCATATAAAATGAATCCGCTATACGGTTGATTTATCACGTGCGTCGGTCGGGTATAGATAAACGAATATGTTATAATCGAGAGGTTGCGCACACTAATGAAGAGAGCCTGCAGTTCAGTACGGCAGTAGCACAGAAAGACCGAAAAGACACGAATAAGCAACACCACAGATTTTGGTTGCTGAGTGGCAATTAAAAACCTGTTTCCTTATAAAACTAAAGCAATAATAATAATAATAATTAAAAAAAAAAGACAAAACAAACCCCGACAAACAACGGAAAGCTTACATAGATTTAGCATTTCGAAAATTTAGTTTTGATGTTAGGTTTAGAATAGACTTAACTTAAAAAAAAAATGCATGTAAACAAAATAACCATAATGTCGAAAGACAAATTTTCATGCTTTAAGCGTATGCATGTAACTTAGAGAGTCCGCAAGGGACCAGTAAGTTAAGAAATAAGACAACATAAGCTAGAGTTTAATCATTTTTGTCTAGCAAGTAAGTAAATTATAATAATAGGAAGAAATAAAAAATGATATATTTAAAAAAAAAAAAATACCGTGGCGTCGAGAAAGCGCGTTTTTTATCAAAATAAGTTTAATGTCTCATATGTTGTTTCTGTGCGTCCTTTTATCTTCCGTGTACTTATTTTATTTGTTTGATCCAACTAAGTACAATAAGATTTACGGACCAATAAAACAATAAAATTAAAAAGCTAAATTCAAACAAGTGTTTAATTTTCCATGCTGCAGTTCCTGGATGTGTTTTCTTCATTATTATTCCCTTGGTGCTCGTGTTTTTGTAGTCAGCGGTATTTGTGATGGGGTGGAGAAGTGAATCAGCGTCGTACGCCGGCGCACCATACTTCCTCCCCACAGAAACATCCATCTCTGTCATAGTCAAAACACCCTCCAAGTTATTTTTTGACTATTCAACTATAAATGCTCCATCCGCCATCCTTGCAATATGTCTAGCTAGTTTTGTTGTTCCTGATATATTAAAGATACCGACAAATAAAGTCCACTGAGTTTTCGAATTTAAAGATTTTGCAACCTTTACCACTAGTCAAAAATTCATCTTTCAAGATTATGTGTCAATAATTTAGTTGTGGTCTTGAATTTGTTCACTAAAAATTTAACTCTTTCTTTATGAAACTCGTTCCTTATTATCTTCGAGTTCGTCTTTATCTTAAAAATAAAGAGAAACAACTTCAGATTATTTTCATCTTAGAAAAACCCAATGACGACTAGCTCAATACACATTCTCGGAAAGCAAAACCAGAATTCTTCGTTAGCTAAATCCAATTTAACCTTGTTGGTTCTGTAATATGATCATGTGTTTATGAAATAAGACGTTATTGAACCATTTTTTTAATGAGTTTGAAAAACGTGTCATTTATCACATCCACATTGTAACACATGTCAAAATATTCCCAACGAAGGATTTGCAAAAAAAGAGAAAATTTCATTCGTATCCCTTTATATCAAAAAATGCCGCGGGTAGGGTTCGAACCTACGGGTTACACCCAGCTGGACACCTACATTTGATGCAGGCCAATCCACCTTAACACTATGTAGCGTCGCGGCAGTTTACCATCCTTTCTCAAGCGCAATATATACCTATTGGTCTAACCCAGAAGCGACCTCTATAGAAGTACCACTGCTGCTGGACGTTGTGGTCTTAAATTCGTTTACTAATAATTTATTTTTTATGAGGCTTTCTTATTTAATTTCCAGACGGTTTAATGTAAATTGACGAAAATTGGAAAGCTCGCCGGGAATCGTCACACCAAGAGTACATTGAAGATAGCTGTCGTAAGTTAGTTGGTTTACAATATAACGGAGCTAACTCTGAACGGAGCACTTAGGGTCGAGGTTGAACCATAAGGCTGCTTTATCTTGCCACACCGTACGTAGATTGACGTTGTTGATGTAAAACTTGCTTTAATCTTTTGAAAAACACTAAATTGTTAGCGTTTTTGAGCTTTGAAAAACGATGTAAGCCCATTGATTTATTCTGACTTCGCCGGTAATGTTTTATATTCAGAGGTGTTCGGTGTTACAATAGCACCCAACATGAAGGCAGTATTGGATTTCTCAACATAGAAATGTGACGTCCATGGAAAATGAAGCCTGACGGAGAAGAAAGAAATGAAAAGCTGTAAAGTAGGAATAGCGAAAGCTAAAGTAGAATGTGGAAGACATATCAACAGTTAGCCTGTCAAGTAGAAGGTTTTAGAATATATTAGAAGGTACTAAAATATAAAACAGACGGGTGATTGATATTCAATTGGAATACAAATAAGTTGGAAAGAGCTAAGCGATTGAAGGCGAAAATGTAGTCTATGAGTTGTAATGTAATTAAAATGATTGAATGAGAAGCTGACTAAAATAGATTTATAAAGAATACAGTCATCTCAAAAGATGATATCTAATAAGCAGTTAAATATTGACTACAACAGGAAAACGAATCACTATGTTACTATCATTTAATTTGACTTGGAAATATAGGTTCTTTAATTTACCCGAAATTAGACATGGGATATTTCTTACGCATTTTGTAGCATTTATTGGTCATCCATATTTTCAAAATTAAAAGGAACAACTTCATCTTAGAAAAACATAATATTAAATACCTTCACACAACATTTAGAGAGCAAGCAGAGAGTTTCTATAGGTAAATCCAGATCGAACCTTTTCCAACTCACAGAAGATGTTTCTAAGTGCCTTAAATAAAACGTTAATAGAACAAGCTCTCTTAAAATGGGTTCGAAAAATGTATATTTTAAGAATATTCAATTAGAAGACTGTAATTTACTCTTTAACAATACACCTTACGTATGATTTTGAAAAATATTCATTAGCCGATTTGTTCCATTCAAAAAATTGGTGACGTAATATTTAAAAAAAAAATGTTAAAATTTCAGTTGCATAAAAAAATGCCGCGGGTAGGGTTCGAACCTACGGGTTGGACCCGGTTGGACACCTGCATTAAATACAGGCCAATCCACCTTAACGCTATGTAGCGTCGCGGCAGTTTACGACTCTTTCTCAAACGTAATATATACCTACGAGTCTAACTCAGTGACGATCTTTATAAAGGTACGTCTACCTTCTACTCGACGTTATGGTCTTAAATTTGTTTACTAATAATTTAAGTTATGAGGCTTTCTTATTTAATTTCCAGACGGTTTAATGTAAATTGATGAAATTTAGAAAACTCGCGGTGAATCGCGAATAAAACTAGCTTAAATCTTTTGAAAAACACCAAATTGTTAGCGTTTTTGAGCTTTTAAAAACGATGTAAACTCATTGATATGTTCTGACTTCGCCAGTAATGTTTTATTTTCGGACGCGTTCGATGTTACAACAGCAGTCCACATGATTAGTATGCAAGGCTGTATTGGACTTTTCAACTTAGAAATGTGAAGTCCATGGAAAATGAAGACTTAAGGAGAAGAAAAGAAAACACAAAACGAAAAATTGTAAAGTAGGAATAGCGAAAGCTAAAGTAGAATGTGGAAGACATATCAACAGGTAGCCTGCCAAGTAGAGGGTATTAGAGGATAAGACGAGTGATTGATATTCAATTGGAAGACAAATAAGTGAGAAAAGAATAAGAGGACAAAGGCGAAAATGTAGTCTATGAGATGCAATGGAAATAAAACAATTGAATGAGAAGTTGATTGAATATGACGTTAAAAAGAATACAGTGATTTCAAAACACTCCCAGATATATAATAAGTAGTTAAATACTGATTACAATAGGAAGACGAATCGTGATGTTACTATCATTTAATTTGACTTAGAAATATACTCGTGGTTTCTTTTAGTTCCCGAATTTTCTAGGTTTCATTGGACATCCACAATGTCCAAATCAAAAGAAGCAACTTCATCTTAAAACAACATAATATTGATTACCTTCACATGGCTTTTAAAGAGCAAGAAGCGAGTTTCTTTAAGTAAATCCAGATCTAACCCTTACCAAGTCACAGAAGATGTGTTTAGAAGACTGTAATTTACTCGCTGACAATATCCCTTACGTATAATTTTGAAAAATATTCATTTAGCCGAATGCAGTTGTTCCGTTCAAAAAATTTCTGACGTAAGATTTAAAAAAAAAATGTAAAAATTTTATTCGGACCATTTGCATAAAAAAATGCCGCGGGTAGGGTTCGAACCTACGGGTTGGACCCGGTTGGACACCTTAATTTGTTACAGGCCAATCCACCTTAACGCTATGTAGCGTCGCGGCAGTTTACGACCCTTTCCCAATCGCGATATATACCTTTGGATCTATCTCAGTAACAACGTCAATAAAATTACCACTACTTCTACTCGACATTGTGATTTTTAATTTGTTTACTGAAAATTCAAACGAGGCATTCTCATTAAATTTTCAGACAACTTATGGTAAATTGTCGAAGTTTAAAAACTCTGGGATGAAGTGTTGGACGCATTTGTTTGCAAAAAAAAAAGAAGTACATATAAGGATTTGTACAATATTGGACTAAATGCTAAACTTATTTTAACATAGTATATTTTGATATATATATATATATATACATATATATATATATATATATATATATATATATATATATATATATATATATATATATATATATATATATATATATATATATATATATATATATATATATATATATATATATATATATATAAGCACTCTAAATGATTCTATAAAAGTATTTTGTTACAAAAATGCTACCTTTCGGTGTACAGTATTTTCATTTTTTACTGCTTTTACTTTAAACAAAATTTACAAATTATATCAGAGGAAAACCCCCACTTGGTAGAAATCTTGACGTGGTGCGGGGGCTTCAACTACAATGAATCACTCAGGCTATGCTGACGCTTCCAGTAGGGTCACCCATGTCAGACAGGCTAGCGAGGAGTAACACACAAAGATTTACCACCCCTAATCCAGGGTGTTACCGTGCCCATTGGATGGTTTGCACCCAGGAGTATACCGGCTGTATTATAACGGCCCCTCTCTGACACCAGGTGGACTCAGAGCAGTAAGCAGACCTTACCATATCAAAGACCGGCTCTGATATGGCGGACTATTTGAAACCTCAAACTCTTGAGAGCACAAAAATGAATAACCAATATCAAAAAACATTCTCACAAAAAACGTGGTAGGCGTAGGTGTGATGAGCCAACACTACCATAAGGGAACAAATCATCAAGAAAACACCGACTCGGGAAAAAGAAGACGTAGGGAAAAATTGAAAGGCGGGATATACGCGTCGGCACGTGGAATGTTCGAACATCGTAGAGTCGTAGAGAACGCGAAACAATATAAAATAGGCATCGTCGCGCTTCAGGAAGTGTGACTCCCAGATCAAGTGATCAAAACCAACGGCTTTACACTGGCGCATGGAGGTACCGACACACATAACCTCAGGACTGGCTTCATAATAAAGAAGATTAAGCTGCATGTAAAAGATGTGAAATTTAATAATGACCGAATGTCGGTGCTAAAAATACAGGGCCCATGGTACAATTCATCATCATCATCGGCACTACAACCGGGAACCGGTCTTGGCCTTATTTAGCAAGTCCTGAGGCTTATTAAATTTTCCATAATGATTTTATTTTTTCTGGGCAAGGTCATTAAGTCTTGCGCCAGAGGCTCCCCGACGGGGAATCGAACCCCGGTCTCCCGGGTGACAGGCGGGTATACTAACCACTATACTATCGAGGAGCCATGGTACAATTACGTACTTATAAACGTACACGCTTCTACAGGATCTACGGACGAAGAAACGAAGGACACGTTCTACGAGACCCTAGAGGAAGTATTTGATGGGATCTGATCATTCGATGTCAAAATTCTCCCCGGGGACCTCAATACGAAAATTGCAAATGAACACATCTTCGAAACAACCATAGGTAAAGAAAGCCTACTCGACGTTTCAAATGATAATGAAATTCCAATTATTACGTTCGCAGCGTCATAGGATTTGGTAGTGAAAAGCACGATGTTCAAGCGCAAGCAAATCCATAAAGCCACATGGATATCACCCGACGGCGTAACGCGTACCGAAGTAGACCACTTCCTCATAGGCAAAAGACACCACTCGAATATCGTTGACGTAAGATCATATAGAGGAGCAGATCGCCACTCCGATCATCTTCTAGTGATAGGCAAAATTAGGAGTCGGCTCGCAGCAATACCGCATGGGCAGTCACGGAAGACGAGCAAAAAGTTCGACATTGATAAACTAAAAGACCCGCGCAAAAGGGCTGAATATCAAGACAAACTAACAAATAGATTTCGTATTCCAGAGAATGGGAGCAGGAAGAGGAAGTCAATAGTGTGGACACTAAACGGACATCGGTCAGAGACACCATCAAACAAACAGCCCAAAAGGTATTAGGATTTAAGAAAACAATTAAGTCCAAATCTTGGTTTGACGATTAGTGCAGGGTGAAGAACGAACAACGTAAAAGCCTCAGAGTGATGCACCCACAAAGATATGATAAAGTCAACCCAGAAAGATACGCGATAATTCGAAAAGAGACAATGAGACTCTTCAAACGCAAAAAACGCGAATGGAAGAAGGCTCGGATCGAAAAAATCCAAGAAAATGCCAGAGCAAAGAACATCAGGGTATGTATGCCGAGCCTCAGATCCCGGATTCGTCTTTCGACGAAATTATAGATGTAATAGATCGATTGAAAAACAACAAGGCTCCCAGAGTAGACTGCATACCGGCAGAGCTTGTGAAGCATGGATGAGAGGCAACCGTTCGAAAGATCCACCAACTCATCAAAATAATATGGGATAAGTAAGTCACTCCGGAAGAATGGAGAACCGTAATACTCGTCCCCCTTTTTAAAAAAAGGCGACAGCTCTAACTGCAAAAACTACAGAGGAATGTCATGGCTCCCAACCACATACAAAATACTAAGAAATGTCATACTGGCGAGAATCACACCGTACGCAGAACAAATGCTGGGAGACTACCAATGCGGATTCCGTAGGAACCGGTCAACAAGCGACCAAATGTTCACAGTAAGGCAATTGCTGGAGAAGAAGTGGGAATACGGAGAGACGGTTCACCAACTGTTCGTTGACTTCAAAAAAAGCCTACGACTCAGTCGCAAGGCAAAGAGTACCATATTGTAGTAGAGATGGGAATCCCGGAAAAATATGCCGCCCTCATTCAAATTTGCATGAACGAAAACAAAAGGGCGAGTTAGAATAGAAAATCACCTCTCAGAAATATTTGAAATCCGCGACGGACTAAAACAGTGGGATGGCTTCTCACCATGTCTTTTTAACCTTGTGCTCGAGTATGTCATCAGAAAGGTACAAGACGAAAACATGGCCTGATCATCCCTGAATGGGGTCACACAAGTGCTCATATATGTGGATGACATCACCCTTTTGGGCGATAATCTAGAAACTGTGAGTAAAAACAATGAAATCATTATGCAACCGGCAGAAGAGGTGGGCCCAGAAATAAATGAAGACAAAACAAAATACATGATTACGGCGAGAGCAGGTGGAACTCGGGGAACACATATAAACGTCAGGAGCAAGATATTTGAAAAAGTTAAAGAATTTAAATATCTGGCAACGATACTAACGGCCAGTAACGAAATGTCGAAGGAAATTAACAAAAGACTACACTCCGGCAACGCTAGTTGACACGCAGTCAGTAAACTGTTGAAATCCCAACTGCTATCACGTAACATAAAGCTCCGTGTTTATAGAACCTTGAATCTGGTTCCATTATTATGATTTTTAGGTTTTTTGTTGTTTTTTTGTCTGATTATATATATATATATATATATATATATATATATATATATATATGTGTGTATATCATCATCATCGGCATTTCAACCGGGAACCGGTCTTGGCCTTATTTAGCAAGTCCTGAGGCTTGTTAAATTTTCCATAATGATTTGGTTTTCGGGCAAGGTCATTAGTCTTGCGCCAGAGGCTCCCCGACGGGGAATCGAACCCCGGTCTCCCGCATGACAGGCGGGTATACTAACCAGTATACTACCGAGGAGCCTATATATATATATATATATATATATATATATATATATATATATATATATTCTTTTTTTTGTTTTTGTTTTTGTTTTTTTTTTTTGTATTATGTATATATATTTTTTAACTGTTTTTTTTTACTACATATATATATCTACATTTTTTTAACTACATTGTAAATTAAAATTATAAGAATTAACTTAAGTAAAAGGAGTAAAAAGGAGAAAAAAGAACTATAGAGATAAAACAGGAAGTTAAGAAAAGAACGTTTTTAAGCCATCATATCTAAGGGGGACCCGTAGTGTTATCTCGGGCATTAAGTCACCACCAAGAGGGATGAAAAACGTGTCTACTTAATTTATCTCGTTCGCCAAATGCGGTCCGCGTGGTGGGATATGTTGTTATCACCACAGTACTCTTTTGCCCTAGCTCCATGCAAGGCATGGTATATGAAAGGGACTACTTAACTGTTTTGTATAAGGTTTTTTTTTTGTCTAATAGAACAAATGCTTTGGAATGAATCCGCTTGGAGAGCATTCTCCAGGTATGCAACGTTTGGATAAAAACCTCCCGAGATCATATTGTTCTCATTTGTCGTAGCTCTCGCAACGTGGGAGCGTATACTTTTATTTATGAAATTATTATTATTTGTTGGAGACAACGGATAACAAAGTGTTCAGTTTTGCGGATGATAGTACGCTTGTTTCCTCCTTTTCGAGTGATCGGCCGCTTGGTGCATCTACGTCGCACCAGCTGAGATGTAGACAGATTGACTCTCTGAATCAGGATCTAGATAAAGTCCTGCAGTGGGGAAAGGCCAATCTTGTCGACTTCAATGCAACGAAGACCCAGTATACAACATTCACAAAGAAAACTGGATCATCGGTTCCACAGCTGATGATGAGTGGCCGGGCCCTCGAGGCTGGGGAAAGTTTGAGCTTGCTCGGCGTCACGGTCTGTGGGAATGTATCATGGCATAAACACGTCTCGAGTATCGCCAGATCGGCCTCAGGAAAACTGAGTTATCTTTTTAGAGCCAAGAAATATTTTACTCCGGCCCAACTTCTTCTCCGATATAAATCCCAAATTAGACCCGCGCTCGAATATTGCTCTCATGTTTGGAGCTCGGCTCCTAAACATACCCTCGACCTACTTGAGAGCGTACAGAGACGAGCGATCCGCCTGATCGGGGACTCGGCGCTGACGTCGGGTCTACAGTCGCTATCACATCGAAGGCGCGTGGCCGACCTCTGTCTGTTTTACAGATATTATCACGGGTACTGTTCTTCGGAGATTCTTGGCATTGCTCCACGCAATTCGGTTTATATGCGCTAAACAAGACAATCCGACGGATCGCACCCGTTTGTGGTTCATCTCCCGACGGCGCGAACATCCCTGTATCAGAACTCGTTCCTTTACAGAGCGGGGAAGCTGTGGAACTCCCTTCCCACGCGAGTGTTCCCGGAGCGTTACAACCTGCAACTGTTCAAAAAGAACTGCAACAGTTATTTGATGGCATCTCGGACCGCCCACTCGACGCTATAGGTTCGCCTTTCCCAAGAGAAGTCTAATAAAAAAAGAAAAAAAAAATATTTATCCTGTTTAAGCAAGCCATGTTATACAAGTCTTTATTAGCATAATACTTTGTATATTGCGGTTCTGGTGTGCCGTAGAGACAGGAACGCAGACAATGTCTTTCATATACACGAAGTTTTTCCATATAGTAAGGGGCTATGGAAAAACTTCGTGTAAGGCAACCGTACACCAGTATAGGTCGTATGAGTGAGGTGAATGATACAATTTTGGCTTTCGACTCAAGAAGACTATTATGGAATAATCGGCTCGCCATAGCATAAGAACTTTTAGCCCTAGAGAGAGCCATTACTATGGGTTTATCAACATTTAGAAACTGGTCGAGCCAGATGCCCAGATATCTTACTACGTCTCTCACTGCCAAAGGCAGAAGGTTTGGTCTAGTAATGGAAAACTTTTTCCAACTTTTTTTGTATCAGTCGACGTGGCGAGTTGTTCTGAATAGGATGGTTTCAGTTTTTTAGAAGTTAATTTGTAACTTCCACTTATTACAGTAATTTTTGATTCTGTTGAGATCACCCGTTCTGTACACAATTATGTCATCAGCATATGTTATGGCTTTGCGTTCCACAAACGTCGAACGCAACTTCCACCAACAATTGGATCTTTTGGTGAACCGTGCGGATGACGTCAGGAACAATGTTGTCTCGTGGCGTGCAGCGGCGTTGGCTTGCTGTTGCTGCAACAATGATTACAAATGTACTTAACAGGAAAGATTACCTTGCTTTGTAACAACAACTGTTGTTCTCCAGCAAATGAAACTCCGTTGAATCGTTCTTTATATCCGAACTAGTTATTTTATTTCTACTGATTAATTAGATTTTTCCGGATTACAATTGCTAACCCTATGTCGCCAAAAGCTTACGAAGAAAGAGATAGTTGTCAACAATAACAGCTCGAAATTAAATATTCATGTCAACGGTTTGCTGACATTTGTTATTTTGTGAATGGCTGCATTCCATTGCAAATTCGCTGGTTACATCCAGTGAATCAGCAACAGTATGTGATATTTAATAACAATTTAAACATAATTTAAATATGGGAATGAAAACACTTTAATTAGAAACAACAAACAAGGCAACAGGACTTACTTGAGTGGACCGTGGAGGGGTTTTTGCTGCTGGACTCTGGTATTCAGGGTGCAGGGGGCGTTGCGTTCTTGAATCCCCCTATTCAGCTTGCTGGTCATCGAATGTTTTCACTCGCACTGTTTAGTATATTTCACTCACAGAGGTTGTCGCTTAATCTTCTTATAGAACTGGGAATGCGTCCGTTCTATGCCCTCTCTGAATATCTATTAACTTATTTTTTATTTTATCGTTGGCGTTTCGTTTTTATTTTTTGCCAACCTGAATTTGCATAAAGTAGTTTATGCAAATTATCTACTTGATGAAATTTCCAATTTACCGGTAGAGAGGGGAAGCTCGTGGCTTATAGTGTGTTGTGCGAGGGCATGGACGAGGTCCGTAACACATACGCAATAACACAAATAAGAGAATCCACTAGATCACTAGTGTAAATGTTAAATAGGAGAATTGACTGTTATAGGCCGTTTCTTATGAAGAAAGTCTGATTGGAAAATGTGTCGCCACATTTTACGACGAATTGTTTTCCCATAACCATGTCATGTACAATATATAGTATATTTGCAGGCATGCCCAGCCTGGTTAGCTTATAAATAAGACCTCCCAACCAAATCGTGTCGAAGGCCTTTTCAAAATCAACCAGACATGTCCCTTGTGCATTGGCGCTTTGCTTTGTTGCATTGTATATCGGAAACCAGTTTTAACGCGGCATGAATAGTGTCGTGCCGAGTCCGAAAACCAAATTGGTTATCCGGGACAATTTTATGATCCTCGATCCAATTTAATAATGATTTATTTATTAGTTTTTCAAACACCTTATGGTTGTTCGGGAGTAAACTAATAGGTCGAAGATTAGCTGGGTTGCTATTATCTTTTCCGTGATTTGGGATAGGGTGGGCTACTGCTGTTTTCCAGTGCGTTGGATAATATGAATTGTTGAACGCGTTATTGAACAGTGTCGTATAAATATTGATGTCTTCCGATGATAAATGTTTGAGTACTGTGTTGGAAATTCCATCAATTCCAGAACATTTTTAATTTTTAAGTGACTTAAAAATAGATGAGAGTTCGTCCTTCGCTACAAACAAACTGTTGCCTCGATTTGCAATGGGATAATGTGCGTTAATAATGCCACTAAAGATTGTAAAGCTTCGATTTTCGAAGCGCCAACTATTAATAGTGTTGCGAAGTGAAATGTGGTTTTGTAGTAGTCTGTGTTCTAGATCATGATTGAGGTGAGAGGATTCGTTCATTCTGTGCACGGCCTCGAAGTCGGCACTATTAGCACTCGTTTTTTCTCGTGGGTCTTCTATCAATAAGCATTCACCCTCAGAAATAATATTGTCGGTGGTAATACCTGCGTTTAGCCGCATTTGACAATTCGCTCGAGTTCGTACGATTTTTAAACAGGGAATGGCATTATAATTTCTCTTTCGAAATATCTTATTTATCTAAGGGAACATATTCGAGCAGTTAGGGTTTATAGCTCGAATTTTGTTTTCCCATTTCGAGTTTATAGCTGATCTGTAGTTTTCACGAATCAGCTATTGAAGATTACGGATCAAAGATTTAAGTGTCTTTATTTCTGTAGCGATCCTAAATCGCTATCCCTATCCAAATCCCCAATAACATCAAATCATAACCCAAATCCCAGATTTTCTATTGCCTCATATTCAAATTCCATATTGAGTCACATGTACAACGAATTTAACCACAAGTTACTTCATCATACATTGACTCAATTCCCAAAACCTCGACATCATGAAATGCTAAATTCAAAACGGATTTCATGATTCCCCTTCCCAGAATCTATCCAACAAAATCCTCAAACAATTCTCAGAACAAAATTCCAATCGAAGCACGCCAAGTCTTGCATATGCTTCTTGGAATTTTGACAATAAAATAGTTGACAAAAGTCAACTACAAAAACTATAAAAGGGCAGTGCTTTTCAATTTCGGGATCAGCCAGTGTTGCTTGAAACGTTGTTGCGTACGCAAGCAAATGTACAGTGGTGAAAAAAATAAATAAATAAATAAACAAATAAAAGAAAGAAATATTTCAACATAAACAATACGGGGAAACCAAATCGTGTGCACATCAGTGTTTTTTCTTGTTAAGTAATTTCTAAAGGAAGCAGCACCATCAGGCATCACTAGCAATCATCAAAAAAAAAAAAAAAAAAAACAATCAGGATAAAACCCAAGGAGACAGGGAGTATTTGTTATAATTTAAATTATATTCTACTTTTCCTTGATTTACATTTAAATTTCATCTTAATTTCACTTTCATGACATTTCATATTCTTTTCTTTTCGTTTAAATTTCATTTTCTTTTCTTCTCACTGAAATCTCATTTTTCTTATTTATATTGTCAAAAATCTTTCTTTCTCTAACATAACTTTTATAATTTATATAGCAACTTTTTATATTTCGGACTTGTGTTGAATTTAGGTTCCGTCGGGCTGTTTTCTTTTTCCTATCTTCTTTCCGTTGTTTTTCTGCATTCCTACTTGTTTAATTCATCTAGTCTTATCGGGCTGTTTCTCGCGCTTTTTGAGATTTCCCGTGTCCATCACTTTCTTTCATTTATCCTTCGCAAAATAGACCGCTCTTCTCCTCAGAGCTTGGGGCATCAACCCAATCAGGATTTGATGACTCTTCTTGAGAGATTGAGAAGCGAACTCGCGACCGCGGTAGCCAGGATCGCTGCTCTCGAAAGGAAAAACGCAGCATTGAAAGCTACATCACCCCCGATCCCCTCCAACAAAAACCTGGAAACCCGTCATTCACAGATCGAACCTGAAATGATAAGCCTCGACAGCGACTTCGATGTCTCTGCCGATGAGAATGGTCTCCATGTCCCTGCTCCTAATACTTGCCGCTCCACGCCCACCTCTCTCCGCGCGGAAAAGCGGAAAACACCTACACCCAAGCTGAACTGCGAAGGAAGTCCCTCCAGTAAACGTGTTGCCACCGGCTGTACGCCAATAATATCCCCAGCTCCGGATAATGAAATCGTGGAAAACCTCTCGGTACACCCCACTGCACGAAAAATCATTCCGCTGGAAAAATCGTGCACGCCAAAGGTACCATCCTCCACAACCCCGAAACCAAAGACCACTCCAACTCAAAGGGCCAACCAAACATCGGTCGGAGCAGACGTACCTGCTTTAAAAAAGAAGCAGCAACCTGGGGTCTTTGCACGAGACCTCAACTTAAAGGAGTTCGTGTGTAATATGAACCGACAAGGAATATCCAACTTTAAGGCAAAGACCTTGAGTCCAAGTCTCAATAAAATCGTAACCTACGATCGACAAACGTTCTCTAAGGTTAACGATACCCTGAAGGCCAAGGAGGTGAATTATTACACATTCACCCCGGCCGACGAAAAGTCGAGGACCATCCTCTTACAACGAGTCGCTGCCTGCTGGGAAAAGGACGACATCGTAACTGCCCTTGAAGCAACATTCCCCCACGTCAAATTCACTGACGTTAAAAAATTCTCTCCCCCACAACGGTTTGTGAACATCAGACCCCAAAAATACAGCAAAGTAAACATATGGCAGCTTCACCTTGGCCCGGGAACCGACATAGACTCCATAATACGGACAAAGTCGCTTCCAACTCTCCATCAACAAGTTGTGTTCGAAGTATTTCATAACAATGAAATACCTAAATGCCGACGTTGCCAAGGTTTCGGGCATGTCTCCCGGAACTGCAACATGGCCCACCGTTGCGGCCGTTGTGGAAAATCCCACGATATTGGCAAGTGCGAACTCCCATCAGCAAAAGACGATCCCACAACAAATGTTCAGGATGAAATTACGTTGCCAATTTGCTGCAACTGCGGTAATAAAGGACATCCGGCCAGCTACAGGAACTGTCCCAAATATAAAGAGATAGTCCACAGAACCAAGGAGACTCAAGCTAAACAAGTAGCCAAGTCAAACTTCGGAAAACAGGCCACACAAAATTTCATCCAAAATGGATTTACATTCGCTGATAAGGTTAAAGGAAACCAAACAAAGAATATGAAAACCCCACCACCTCTCACCCAAAAACATATTCAAGTTCCTGAGCGATCCGCTATACAGGCCAACACACTGCCACAAATCCAAGCGGCGGCACAAAAGCCTCCAAAGGGGCAACCCTCAATGATGGAGAAACTACTTAGTCTCTCTCGCGTGATTGAGGATATTCGACCCCGATATGAAAAACTAACAACTGAGGCTGAGAGGGATGCACTCCTTTTCACGGCATATGTAAGACTTCAAAATGAATCCCAAAATTAAAGTTATCCTTATAAATGTCAACTCCCTTGTTTCGCTATCAAAGCGTGCGATAATCTTTGACTTCATAAGGGATAACCGGGCGGACGTGGTTCTTGTAACCGAAACTAGGTTGCATCCATATCACCGTCCCACTTTCCCAAACTTTTCAATGATTCGAAGAGATCGAACCCCCACTGGCGGCCCCACCATCAACGGAGGTGGCACCTGTATTCTAGTTAATAGCGAACTACACCACGAAGCTATTGACCTCCCACATTTCGAGTCCATAGAGGTCTCCGGGGTTGAACTGCATCTAGCTAATAATGGTAGAGTGAACATATACTCCGTCTACCGCTCGCATAAAACCAATAATGGTTCCATTAATCCCGAAGATATCGGCCAATTAATAACGTCCTCGGGGCATACACCCTTCATCATAGGCGGCGATTTCAACTCCAGGCATCCCCACTGGAACAACTCCGTCTATTGCCCAAACGGCGAAAAGTTTTCCAATGGTACACCGAAAACTTTCATACCCTCAACTTCGAAATAGTCGCACCAACGGGTGGTACCCGAGGTAACTCCATCCTGGACATCTTTATTGTGTCCAAAGACTTACTTCCCCAAATCACTCCTCCCCAAGTATCGCCGGTTGTATCTGACCATAACGCTGTGACCATGTTCATCCGCGACTATCGAGCATCCCGGGCTTATGTCAGATACATACCCGATTATGGGCGCACAAATTGGGACACCTTCAATATTACATTGAACGAAAAACTCCACCAACTCTCTCTCCCCACTGACAGGAACCTAACGACGGTTGAGATAAATAACGCTGCAACTCGACTTCACGAGATTCCGAAGTACAAACTTGAAAAGACCTATCAGATTCCCCTTGACGACATCACTCTTCGTCTCATTCGGGAGCGTAAAAAGCTCTGCAGAATGAGATATCGTCACCGCTTTACGCAAAGGGAGCCATTATTACGAGCCATTATTCACAATATTGGCACACTGATAAAACAAAGAATCCAAAACAATCGCACCCGACAATTGGAAGACAAACTGAAGGGTATTCAGATGGACCAGAACATTTATAAAAATGTTAAAAAGATATGTGGCACCTCTCGTATCACTGGACCAATCATGCACAACGGTCTTGTTGTCAATAATGACACCAATAAAGCAAACATAGTCGGAGTGACCTTTGAAAACAATCACAAGCTCACTCTCGAGGATGGCGACGTGGAAACGAATGCAATAATTAGTTCAGAGGTTCACAATAAATTAGACAACTTTAACGAGCCAATAGTTGTCTTTAACCCAGCTAACAATGCATACTTCGACGAGACACGTGATAATAGTCACGGCTTCGTCACACCAAATACCCTACAGAACCTAGTCAAATATCGAAACCCCAAGAAGTCACCCGGTATCGACAATATGTCCTACCACTCGTTGCGAAGGCTTTCTGCTTTATTCTTTATAAAGCTCTCCATTCTGCTCAACCATGCCTACAACATGGGGTATTTTCCCCAAGCTTGGAAGCATGCTGTTGTCTGCCCAATAGCAAAAGTTGGGAAACCAAATTATCACCCCTCAAGCTTTCGTCCCATTTCGCTTCTCACCTGCATCAGTAAAATATATGAGCAGTTCATATACGAGAGGCTAAATAAATTTATCAGTGTCAGGAACCTAATACCTGACTTCCAATTCGGATTTAGAAGAGCGCACAGCACCACTATGGCTCTCAATATATTTCAAAACCACGTTTGCGTGCGCCTCTTAAATAAGGACCCCACCATTGCGGTGAGCTTGGACATTGAAAAGGCTTTTGACACAACCTGGATCGAAGGCCTCGTTTTTAAATTACTGAATACTGGCCTCAGTAAAACGCTGTGTAGTATTATCTACCAGTTCGTTTTAAACCGAACCTTCCAAGTTCGAGTGAATGGAAAGCTTTCCCGAACATTCAACGCCGCTGCAGGCGTACCACAGGGCTCCATTCTATGCCCCATCTTATTTAATATCTACATCTCAGATATTCCTCGCCCTGTGGATGGTAGAGTAAACCAGATTTGCTATAGGGATGACGTCCTAGTGTACACGTCATCTAAAAGCCCAAAACTCGCAACAAATCGACTCAACCGTCATCTGGACAAGCTGTATCAGTATTACAGTCGATGGAATATTCGACTTAACCCATTTAAAGCAGTAGCTATAATTCTGAGTAGTAAACACTCCCAACCTACTTCTCGATATTCACAGAATATCCGAATACAAATGGGAGGTACTACGATTAGACCACAGGACAGGATGAAATAACTTGGGGTCATCTCTACCCCAAAAATGAATTTCACCAAACATGTGACCCACATTCTTCAAAGGGGCCTCTGTCGGACTAAGCAACTGCACAACATCTTGAAGTGGAGCAACAAAGTTGACACCAAAGTTAAGCTTCTCTGCTATAAGCAGCTAATCCGATCTGGAATATCGTACGCCTTTCCCATATGGTCTTGCATATCTTCGGCCCAAATGGAAAGACTTCGAGCTCTCGAAAGAAAATTCCTCAGAAGATGCACCAACTACTACAGAAGGCCTGACGGCCGCCACTACCCGTGGTGCCTCCATTATCCCGATCGACGAGAACTTGCTACAATTAGCATATAAGTACCCCGAAAGCATTCAGAACAGCGAGAACCCACTTGTACGGCAATCTTGCGTTCTTGACCCTTCTCTCTCTCAATCTCTTCGGATCAGACCACCACAATTTCTTCTTCAGTACAAAACTGAAGAAAGCACCCTTCCCAACAACATACTCCTCTATAATAGAGGATTCCTGGACCCATCCCATAGGGTCTACTGCTGACACACTACAAACACAAGACAGCACAAGCACACACAAACACACACACCGACCAAAGCGCAGATTATCAGACGCCAAAGACGTGATCTGCGTTTACTACCGCACTCAAGATCTACCGGTCTTGTACGATTTCTCTCCCACCATCCCTCCATCCAAGTAGTTAGAGAACATCCGAACTAACCCTGTACACACTATCCTTAGATACCTCTCCCCCCTTTTTCTTTTTCAGATATCTCGAGACCGAGCCCAACATCCTCACTGATGTGGGTGATTCTGGTTATCGCAAGATGACCAGAAGCCAGAGACAAGATGAAGGACACATCTGTCCTTGTCTCGCCAAAGTCGGCCCTCTCGCCACCCATTTTTTTTTTTTTTTTTTTTTTTGGGATCAGTATAATTTCGGAGGCCGAACCGCTGGCCGATTATCAACAGTAAAGATCACTCTCACTTTTAGATTCAGGAAAAGAATAAAACTTACTAAAATTGTTTCGACTGAACCTTTCGCGTCTTTTTATTTTCACTGTCGACACTCCGGGCTCTTCTCCCGCCGTTTTGGGAAAGCACGGCACGGAGCATAACAAAATTATGGTGGCAGCACGTGGAATGAACGTCGAATCATCCCTTACAAAAAAAAAAAACTTAAATACAAGAACAACTACAACTCAAGCCAAAAAAAAGGAATTTGTGTATTAAAATATTAAATAAATAAACAAAAGTTAAAACATCAACAAAAAATACTCAAAAGACCAAAGGTGAAACAAAAGACTAAAAAGAACAAAAATATAATATAAAACAACACAAAAAAACTCAAATACAAGCTTGCAGCAAAGACCAGGGCGGACAACCCAACTCTAGGGCGTGAAGCCTACCTGGCAGCAGACTCAAAGCGAGAAAACCCAAAAATGAAACAGGACAGGACAACGCAAAAACATCACCAAGAAAAAAACCAAAAGGCGAAAGGCAAAAAAAAAAAAAAATAATAACAAATACTGATGACACCAAAGGCAGCAACGCATTCAACAGCCGCAACAACACCAGGTATCTTTATTTTTTTTTTCTTCTCTTTTCAATCAATACTCACTTACCAATTACGAAATTATTTCTAAATCGCGCTAACAAAAGGCGAAATAAAAATATACATGTAGGAAATTCAAATAACAACATGAAGCACCATTTAAAAAAAAAAAGAGACAAAAACAAAAAAAACGAATAATGAAACACACACAATCTCACAAAAATATAAAATCCATACAGTAAATTCTGAAAAAAGGGATTCAAAACATAAAACATAATGGATGAATAGAGAAACATATGTGAGGAAAACGTATACAATTAATATTACAATAAATTAAAAACAGAAGGTATATTACACATGCATACATATATATATATATATATATATATATATATATAAACTAGGGCAACAAGAACCCCCAAATCACATAACTGGAAGAACATGAAAAATTGAGGCAGGAAGCTTCGATATGATTTTATAAATTCTACTTTTAGCATCATTTGTGGGTTGTCTTTACTTGTCGTTGGTATCTTCTTCTCACCCTTGGTGTTTTCATAGGATCGATATATTTGGGTTTAAAAGAAACGAATCTGTCTTTAATTTGATCGATATTTACTTGGGTTTTCTGCCTCTTCCGTTAGCATTTTGGACTTCTTATAGGTTCGTTCCACTCACATTTGGGAAGATCTATCTTTCGAATAAAACGCAAAATTAACGCGCGGAATAAAAAATGATTATAATGGAAGTCACTATCGGGCTGAAAGACATCATAGGTCTCGTGCCCGTGTTCAGCGGTAACCCGGACGAGCTATATATTTTTATCTCTTGCGGAGATATAATTTTTTCGCAGGCACGGGACGACGCTTTCTTTCTAAGCGTAGTAAAAACCAGACTGCGAGGGCCAGCATACGACCACATCCGATACAAGGTCATTTCAAACTGGAATGATCTTGCTGCGGAATTAAAGGAAGAATTTAAAATTCTCCCCTCTAGGTCGCTGGCGCAAAACGGATTGGTAACAGCCAAACAGGGAAGCAAGGAAGGTTTGAAGGAGTTTGGAGACAGACTCACACACCTCCTGCACCTGTTGGACAGCGCCACATTTGAAAGCACTGCCGAACGTGCGGTGCGGACATATCTCCTCAAGGAAAATAATAAACTCGCCCTAGACACATTCGAAGACGGACTTAGTGATCCAAACCTAAAACTCTTGATCAAAGCACGAGGTACCCCAAATCTCAGAGCAGCCATTAATTACGCTCTCGAGCAGGCCCGTCTATTAAGAAACAACAACACCCCAGCAAATTTTTCTTACCACCCCTAAGTTGATATAAATATATTGATATTAATAATATATGAGTTTTAATATCATATAAAACCCTTTAAGAGCCGTTGAATTTAATAAAGGGTTTTTCTTGTTAATAGCGCCTCAGCCAGTTGTAACTGGACTTTCACCAAAGGAAAGTCCGCCTGGGACGTGGAGAAATCTTAGGAACCAGAGCGAGTGACCTAATTGGTTTAACTATTTGCGGATGTGACTGCCTTCTATCAGGAGAGTGGAAGTTCTAATAAGACTGTTGCGCGTACAGGACCCGCAAAAGAAGTAAAGGTAAAATTAAAAGGTCCCCGCTCTTCCCTCATCCGAGGAAGCACGGCGCCGGACGTCAACACTGGTGTAATGAGAGTGAGCATCGAAGAAAGCCACACAGCTCTACGAACGAGGCACCGAGCCTGATCCGTAATAAGCTAGTATGTGAATCACGAGCCACCTGCCCAGACCTTCAGAACAGTAAGCGAAAACAGAGGAAATTGGGTGAAAAAGTTTCAGCAGCAAAGACTGAAGAACAAAATGTTTCAACAGCATATAAGACTGAAGGAGCAACTCTCACTTTAAAACCCAGAAGTCAACAAATAATAGACTTTCCGTTAAACAGTAAACACCAGGACATATCCGGCGATATAATCATTCAAAAAAAAAACGAATCATGCCAGGAATATACGTGGGCGAAACCTTAACCAGTCCCAAGAGCTCCAAATTAAAGGTGTTAATGATGAACACTTCGGAAACAGAGCAAACGGTGAATACTAAAGACGTAGACTTCAAATGGGACAAGCTAAGTGATTTCAACCTGATCTCTAGTCAATCCGACGACCTAATCAAAGGCAGGCTAAATAAATTAACATCAATAATCGATCTCAGTCACTGTAATTGTGAAGAAAAACAAGCTATCCTCCAAATCTGTAGAGAATACAATGATTTATTTTTTCTCGGAGGTGACAACCTCTCCAATCCTTTAACTACCTTGGGTCAATAATATCAGCCGATAACAATATGGAAGAAGAAATACGCGAACGGCTGATTAAATCCAACAAAGCCTACTATGGTCTATCAAGGCTCTTTAAATCCCGAAATTTATCCAGAACATCCAAGCTACTACTGTACAAGACCATGATTTTACCAGTGCTCATGTATGGACCTGGGTGCTTAATAAAAGGCACTCTGAACTCTTGGCCTCTTGAGCAAAGAGGAGCCTGCCCGGAAAGTCCTTTGTGGCAGGATGTATGGAAGGAGACAGCGCGGCAGACCTTGTCTGCGTTGGAGGGATGGCGTAGACCAGGACGCCCAGAGCCTGGGAGTGCTAAACTGGATGACATCGGCTCGAAATCGGGACCGGTGGAGAGATTTGTTAAATAGGGCCAAGACCGGATCCCGGTTGTAGTGCCGATGATGATGATGACAACCTCTCATTTACAGAAGCGCTGAAACATAGAACCATTACTGACCCAAACAAACCACCCGTTTTTACCAATCCCTACAGGCTCCCGGACACCCGAAAAACCGAGATACATAAACAGGTGAATGACATGCTACAAATTGGTATTATCCAACCCAGTGCTAGTCCTTGGAACTCCCCCTTGCTCTTGGTACCAAAAAAAGCTGACAGGGAGGATAATAAGAGATGGAGAGTTGTGGTCGATTTCCGTAGGTTAAACGAAGTAACTGTTGCCGATGCATACCCGTTACCAAATATCACGGACATACTAGATCAACTAGGGAGGGCAACTTACTTTAGTACCCTCGACCTGGCAAGCGGATTTCATCAAACCCTAATGGACAATGAAGACAAGTGCAAAACCGGCTTCAGTACCCCTTATGGACATTATGAATATAACCGTATGCCGTTTGGTCTACGAAATGCTCCCGCAACTTTTCAACGTCTAATGAACAACGTTTTAATGGGATTACAAGGATTTGACTGCTTTGTATACATCGATGACATAGTCCTTTACGGGTATAACCTGCAAGAACATAACTCAAAGCTTATACGAATATTTAATTGTTTACGTCAGAATAACCTAAAGCTTCAACCAGATAAATGCACTTTTCTGAAGAAGGAACTAATGTATCTTGGTCATATAATTTCGGAACACGGTCTTAAACCAGACCCCGAAAAGATTAAAGCTGCTAAAACATACCCCACGCCCAAAAACGTAAAGGGAGTAAAATCATTCCTCGGATTCATAGGATACTACCGGCGGTTTATAGATAATTTCTCAACCATAGCAAAGCCACTAACGAAGTTACTAAAGAAAACCGAAGCATTTAAATGGGACCCGTTCTGTGATGAAGCATTCCAGACCTTAAAAAATAAACTTATAGAACCCCCCATATTAGCTTACCCAGACTTCCATAAAGACTTTATAGTAACGACGGACGCTAGCGACGTTGGAATAGGCGCGGTCTTATAGCAGGGAGAAATTGGCCAGAACAAAGCAATCTGTTATGCTAGTCGCACCCTTAACGACGCCGAAACTTGGTACAGCACTACAGAAAAGGAACTGCTGGCAATCATCTACGCCGTCAAACAATTTCGCCCCTATGTCTACGGACAAAGGTTCACAATATGCACAGACCACAAACCACTACAGTGGCTCATGAATCTGAAGGACCCGACATCAAGATTGGCTCATTGGAGAATATAATTAGACGAATATGAATACCAAATTATTTACAAAGCAGGAAAATACAACTCCAACGCAGATGCACTTAGCCGCCTCCCTATTAACATCCAAGACACACAAGAGGTAGGCAAGGTACTAGTTACCACTAGAAGCAAAACGAAAGGTCAAGGCACCGATGAACCATTAGTAGCCGCAAGTGAGGAAATTACTCTCCGACATACCGAATGTGAGATAATCGAAATTTCTAAGCCCATAGAGTATGCCAAAACCCGTTCACCTATTCAGATCTTCATACTACCCAATAAAGAAGGCCAAACCGAAGATTCACTTAAAACCATCCCTAACTATACACGTCCGAACCCAAACGAAATAAAATTATACCCAAACACGACAAAATCCCCTTTATATATTGTCACTACGTTGCCGCTAGACAGAGGAAACGAATCCAGCTTTGAACGAACACTCAAAAAAATTCGTAACTACTGTATAAACGAAAAAGTTAACCACATCGACATTTCTATCCCAAAACAAGAGCCAATAAACCCTCGCCTAAAAAACGTCATCATACAAACATTCGCCCAAACCAAGATCATCGTGTATCTCTACTCTGACAAAAGAATCTATATCAAAGACCGGCAGGATATCGATAAAATTCTCCGTGACTTCCACAATTCACCTTTTGGAGGGCACCAGGGAATCTCCCGCACAATTAAACGTCTTAAAACAAGGTACTTTTGGCCAGCACTCATAAAAGATACGAAAGAATTCATTCGCAAATGCGACTCATGCCAAAGAAATAAACTAACTCTAAACAGAAAAATCACCACAACAAGTACGACCCCCTTCGAATTCGTAGCTTTGGATATTGTTGGCCCACTCCCAACTAGTTACGAAGATAATAAGTACATCTTAACTTTCCAAGATGATTTAACAAAATTCACTGAAGCTATTCCGCTACCTAATGCGGAAGCACCCACCATAGCTCGAAGTTTTGTGGAGAAAATTATATGTCGTTTCGGAATACCAGACGCGGTATTAACTGACCAAGGCACCAACTTCCTGAGCCACCTTTTTAAGGAAATATGCAAGATTCTGAAAATCAAAAAGATACAGACAACACCTTATCATCCCCAAACAAATGGAGCCTTAGAACGTAGCCACCGAACGTTGGCCGAATATCTCAGACACTACGTTAACAAGGACCAACTTTTATGGGATACCTGGCTACCATATTCAATGTTTGTGTATAATACCACACATCATAGTAGCACCGCATTTAGCCATTTTGAACTAATTTATGGTTTTCCTGCACGGATACCGAATTCTATCAGCACAAATCCGCAAACCTCATACAACTATGAGAACTACGCTAACGAGCTGAAAGCCCGCCTACAGTACGGCTACAAAATTGCTAAAAACATATTACAGGACAAAAAGGAAAAAGCTAAAGCGTGTTATGACAAAGGAACAAGCCATAAAACATTCAACGTTGGCGACAAGGTCCTCATAAAAAATCTTACCCGAAAAAATAAGCTTGCTTCTTTATGGGAGGGTCCTTACGAAATACACAACATAGTATCCGATGAGAACTCGGAAATCAACATAGGAAATAAATTTAAAATTTTACACAATAATAATATAAAACTATTTTCGGAATAAATAAATAACCTATACACACAACATAAACCAATTTTTAACAATTATCTTAAAATTAGGACCCAACACAGTTTTGGAAAATTTTCCATAAATTTAAGGAAAAGATAAACACATAACAAATGGCCTTTGTTTTTTATTCAATATATATGAACTAATCAAACAATTGTAGGAATTGACGAAAACGAAAAAAAAAAAAAAAAAGTTAAAGAGGGGGAATAACGAAAGAAAATTTTAGAACTGAAATGAGAATTTTGAAACAATAATATCAATATTATGTAATTAATATAATAAGTAATAATAACTTTTGGATAAGAAAAGAAAAGGTTCCAAGGAGAAATATTTAAATTTAGTTAGTTAATATGTAATGTAAATAGACTATTTTGACTATTTTTCTAGTGTTAAGAACTTTTTGATTATTGTAAAAATTTAGTTAATATATAATGTAAATAGACTATTTTTTTAGTATTAAGAACTTATTGATTATTGTAACCTTTGATAAAGATTAATTTTGAAAACCATTGTAATGTCATTGAACGAAAATCCAAGTCTTTCTTTATCTAATATATAGTTACTAGAAAATTATTCTCTTCAAGGATAATTTTCTTTCTCGAAGAAGGGTGGGATGTTGTATTCCAGAATACTACCCTTTATTAAATTTAACACTGAATCTCCTTTCACATCCTTAAAAACTTCCCTTAACATATATTACATTCTCACTTAATACATACCATTCATAAACATTCACAATATTGCCAGTTACAGCACATTTAATAACATGCCCCTTTTCATAACTTGCTCTCTTTTATTTCAAAACAGAGCACTTTGATTTTCGTTCAAATTTTATTCAATTTAAAAGTCACAGAAACTAAAGGAATACGAGGGTTGCCTTTTATATTTCGGGATTAGAGAACAAAAACAAATATTGATCACCGAAAATCACTTTATTGTTTTTCAAAATATTCCCCATGAAGATCTATACACTTTTGCATGCGTTTGAACCAATTGTCGAAGCACTTTGGCCACTCTGATTGAGGTATCTCCAACACATGCATTCTGAATGCAGCAACCGCTTCTTCAGGTGCCGAAAAACGTTGACCTCTCAGTTTGTTTTTTACGTACGGGAATAAGAAGAAGTCATTCGGTGCCAAGTCAGGACTATACGGCGGATGACCCATCAAATCGATGTTTTGGGTGCTCAAAAATGCAGTTGTCGCAGCCGATGTGTGAGAGCTCGCATTGTCGTGGTGAAGAGTGATCCGTCTTCGGCGGTTGGTTTTCCTGATTTCTTGGAAGACAACTGGCAAACAAATGGTTGTGTACCACTCAGAATTGACTTCTGCGTTGTTCTAGTGGTACGGTTGCGACATGTCCAGTTTTTCCGAAAAAACAGGCGACTATTTGCTTGGAAGTGCTTCGTGCGCGAACAACTTTTGTTGGATTTGGCTCATCTTGAAACACCCAGACAGTCGACTGTTGTTTACTTTCGGGCTCATACGCGTAAATCCACTATTCATCACCTGTCACGATGTCATAGGCGTGTTTCGAAGCACCGCGACCGTACTTTTTGAGCATTTTTTTCGCCCAATTGACACGAGCCTTTTTTTGGGCGATTGACAAATTGTGTGGGATCCAACGCGAACAAATTTTTTTGACAGTCAAATGTTTATGCAATATTGAATGTATGCTGGTCCCACTAACGCCTAAGGTTGTCTCAATCTCACGATAGGTCACATGACGATCTTCCAATATCAGTTCGCGCACAGCATCAATGGTTTTCGGAACAACAACTAATTTTGGACGACCTTCACGAAATTCATCTTGGAGTGAACTAGGACCACGATTGAATTCACCATACCATCGATAAACACTGGTCCTTGATGGAGCTTCATCGCCAAAAATTGAATTAAGTTCATCCATGCACTGTTGCTGAGTTAATCCACGCCGAAAGTTGTAAAAAATAATCGCACGAAAATGTTGACGATTTAATTCCATTTTTGGGGCGAGATGAATCTTTTAAGTTACTGTAAACAACACAAGCGCTCGTATGTCAAAACGTTCTGAGTGCGTATAACCTCAAAAATGTCCAACTTTACGACAGAGCAGTCAATTGCCGGATTGCAACGCTAGGGTTGCCAAATCCCGAAACATAAGAGGCAACCCTCGTACTTTGAGAAAATTTGTTTTGTTCATATTATAATTTACAGTAAATTAGAACACAATGTTCTATAAGTAGAGAAAAAATTCAATTGTAAAATCAGTTCAGTTCAGTTGAGATTGGAAGTAAGTTCAGTTAGTTTGAGTTGTAAGTTTGGAGATTGAGGTTGAGTAGTTCAGTTTTAGTTTGAGATTTGAGTTTGAGAAGTAAATTTCGTTTTAATTTAAAGTAAATAATTTCTGAGTATAAGGTTAATTGTAGAATGTTTTATAATTACATAAAAAGTACTATTATATAAAATAATAAATAAAGAAGAAAGGTCCCCCCTCCTCCCTCAACCGAGGAAGCACGGCGCCGGACTCGTAACAGATTTGTTCTTGAGGTATTCGTTTCCCTTTTGCATATCATTAGCCATTGTTTTTCAGGCATCGGAACCACCACCGTTGCAATCCAAGGGAGTGAAGCAGTATTGCCGACGCCATTTCTTTGGCCCACCATTTTGATACTGAGTTGGTGACCAGTTCAGTGGTACTTATTGAACGGATAATTACAGCGGAGAGAACACATTGTTTCGCAACAGAAACCAGCCAAACATATTGCAACGTCAGGAGACACCATCGTGTTCCTGACCGCGTGTATTCAACGCTTGTTGGATACACTAGGGATACAAACCAGAGACAGGACGATCTAACTGCTCTCCAAATAAAGGAAGTAGAAATCAAAGATCGTACCCACAATATTACATCTAAATCCGTTTGTCTACGGGCCGGATCCGATGATTTAACAAAGGTCTCTACACCAACTATCCCAACAGCTTAACAACAAAATACCTAAACTCAGGAAAGAAATAACACCGGCAGAGTGTAAGCCTGAGCAGCAGGAACTCTCAGCAAAACGTAAGCCCGAAAAACAAATAACACCGGCAGAGTGTAAGCCTGAGCAGCAAGAACTCTCAGCAAAACGTAAGCCCGAAAAACAAATAACACCGGCAGAGTGTAAGCCTGAGGAGCAAGAACTCCCAGCAAAATGTAAGCCCGAGGAACAGACAATCTCAGCTAAATGCAAGACTGCGGAACCAAAGGTCCCAGCAGAGCGTCAGACTGCGGGACAATGAGTCCCAGTAGAGCATCAGACTGCGGAACAAAGAGTCCCAGCAGAGCATCAGACTGCGGAACAAAGAGTCCCAGCAGAGCGCCAGACTGAGGAACAAAGAATCCCAGCAGAACATAAGACTGCGGAACTAAGGGTCCCATCAGAGCAGAAGCCTGAGAACCAACAAATTCTTGCAAACAACTCGTATGTCAAACATTTGCAGTCAACAAATATACATAAGCTCATAGTAAGCTCCGTAATAAAACACAAAGATAACCAAATAAACAGAATCCTTTCTAGAAATAAAGAAAACAGATATCTCTCAAAATCTATCACAAATCCCCCATCTTTCAAAATGTTCCCCTTCAATCGTTTTATTACACAAATTTTGAACTCTGTCACACAACCCAACACTACGAAAGTATGGAAAATCTTTCACAAGTTTAGGGAAAAGCTTAAAACAAATGGATTTTTTCTTTTAACCCAAACTTTAGATATATATGTGTATGTGTGAAATATGAAAAACAAAATTCTTATATATGATAAAAAAAATACAAAATGTGAATATAAAAAATAAGCACACAGAGAAAACAAAATCTGAACATTTAAAATATTTAAAACAATTTTCTTTTACACATAAACAAAACTTAATAATTGTTAGTAAACAAGATTAAACTCAAATATAATAATAAACAAAGAAAAAATAAACCAAACTAATTAATACCACATCTAAAAACAAATGAATAAGAAAAATACCCCTAAGTTAACTACCAGATAAATTTAACATTACATATAGCACATAAATAAAACTAATACAGACGTAGGAAAACATAGACACAAACTAAAATTACCATGTAACCAACTGACCCTCCCAAATAAATTTAGTCAAAACAAATACACAAAAATGAAAGTATAAAAAAAAAACTTCTAAACAACATTACAGAATATGCTCTATATCCACCACTAGAATAAGACCTTCTTAAAAATAAATACACATTTACCTATTAAGTTATTAATCTAGCATTACGTCCCAATCAAAAAATTATAAATATCAACATACTATACCCTTAAGCCTATGTTAGAAAAATAACATTGCAAAACGCAAATTAAAACAAAAACCTTACCAATTTAAAATCCATCTACTCACCTTTATAACACATATGCCCATTCTTAAATTGTACCTAAACAATGTTGATAAATACAACCAAGTAATGCAAGAAATGTTAAACCAAACTCGAATAAATGTAAACTATCGCGAAGTTGAAATGCCACCGTCCTTTGCTTTTCACCCGTCCCAGAAAATTAATCTCTTCTAGATTAATTTTCTTTTCTAAAGGGGGGAAAGATGTAGCGATCCTAAATCGCTACCCCTACCCAAATCCCCAATAACATCAAATCATAACCCAAATCCCAGATTTTCTATTGCCTCATATTCAAATTCCATATTGAGTCACATGTACAACGAATTTAACCAAAAGTTAATTCATCATACATTGACTCAATTCCCAAAACCTCGACATCACGAAATGCTAAATTCAAAACGCATTTCATGATTGCCCTTCCCCGAATCTATCCAACAAAATCCTCAAACAATTCTCAGAACAAAATTCCAATCGAAGCACGCCAAGTCTTGTGTGTGCTTCTTGGAATTTTGACAATAAAATAGTTGACAAAAGTCAACTACAAAAACTATAAAATGGGCTGTGCTTTTCAATTTCGGGATCGAACCGCTGGCCGATTATCGACAGTAAAGATCACTCTCACTTTTAGATTCAGGAAAAGAATAAAACTTACTAAAATTGTTTCGACTGAACCTTTCGCGTCTTTTTATTTTCACTGTCGACACTCCGGGCTCTTCTCCCGCCGTTTTGGGAAAGCACGGCACGGAGCACAACATTTCGATTTTTTTTTCGATCGGTGAAGTGCCGATAGAGGAGGTTCAATCTAGATTGGAGAGAACTTTTTTGGCTATACAGAGCATCGATAGTTGCGTTTCTGTATTGGTTGTATAATCTTGAGACCGGCATATTTTGGGAATAGGGAGCTCCATAGACTTCTTGACAATACCATCCATTGTAAGGAGATATTGATGGATAGCTACTTTGGCACCCGCCAAGTAGTGAACCAATGTATGCACCGACATCCCGAGAAATCTTGGTGCAAGGCTAATAACCTTGCCCGAAAAAACAAATTATTATGGAAAATTTAACAAGCCTCGGATATCGACCGGATACACTACGACCACCACGGAAACGAAAATAGCTAAACGGTTTCAAAATTGTCTCATGGAACTTCCGCTCACCATACGGAGCTCGAACAGCACAGCAGCTACCCGATGCCGAATATAAGGCTGACATAAGAGCATTACAGGAAAAAAGACGAACGGGGTGTGATGTTATTTAAAGAAATGAGTGTGACATTTATTATAGCTGTCATGCAAAACACGATGTACTTGTGAGGTATGGAGTCTAGCATTGCCATGCAAAAGGATCGGGTCGTGCCTATTGATCAACGCAGCTTGCTTTTCAGACAATTTGTCATGAAATATGTCGACTACCTGACAATATTTAATAGCGTTTATCGGTTCTTCTGGTTGAAGAAATGAAAAGTGGATTGGTCCTTTCGATGTCCACCAAATTGTCACCATAACCTTTTTTGGATGAAGATCGGGCTTGGGAGTGTGTTTTGGTTTTTCACCTGCATCCAACCACTGCCCAGGTCTTTTACGGTTTTCATACAGAATCCACTTTTAATCACAGGTGACTATTCGGTGCAAAAATGGTTCAGTTTGGCTTCTTAATCTAAGCCATGCCCAGACGTCCGCCGTCGTTTTTGGGACCCGTTCAGTTCATGGAGTACTCACTTGTCGAGTTTCTTTACCTTTCCTATGAGATAAGGTATCGAGTTATTGTCATTGGGGTTACTCCCATGCTTTGTGCAATCTCGCGCACCATTTTCGTTGGGTCCGCATCCATCGTTGCTCTTAAAACAACGTCGTAAACTGACGTTACCGGCTTCCCAGGTGGTTCATTTTCGACGCTGAAATCTCGCGAGCGGAACTTTCCAAACCAATGTCGTGAAGTGTATTCGTTTACCGCTACATCCTCAAATGCGCCAGTAATGTTTTTCATTACCAATGACGCATTATGTCCCATTCATAATGGAAGAGGGTTCGAATTTGAACTGCCGGCAGCATGGTAAACAATTCCTAGAAAAAAAAATAACTGTACTTGTAACGAACCCTAAAATCCTCGCACGTCAAGCACTTATTTTATAAAAAAAAGAAAATTTTATGTTCTGGCGCAGATGTTCACTCGAGTACTTCTTCTTACCGAATGAGCGAAAATCGGACATTTCATGTGGTACAACCCAATATTTTAAAGAACTTAATTGATTTTACACCAGATGACTCTTAAGGCCACCTAAACCCTCGGGTTTGTAAGACAATGATCTAAAGAATTCTCTAACCCCTATGTCACCCGGCCCTCTACAACCCCCCCCCCCCCACCAGCAGACTTTCATTGGCATAATCGATAGCATTGGGGAATAGGATGGAAAAACCCTCTCCCTTCCCCCACCCACTATACCAATCGTTTCAAATTAAATAACCTGAAAACCCTGGAAGAACGCAGAATCCTGTACGATATTCTATTCATTCACATGCACCCTCAGTCTAAAATACCGCTTCCTGGATGTCTCCCACTAACTGCTTTTCACCTCCTGTCCCACCCCTCCCCTACGTAGATAAGTTATCCATTAAGTTAGTTCGAAAGTTAAATCTAAGGATCATTCTGCATGCTTGCTCTAATATAATAAATGGGATGAAGCGCCACTAAAGCTAAAACTTAAAAGCATTCCGAAATTTAAAGTGGTCCATATTATACATGAAATCCCTATTATTTTTAAAGCTTTCTATGAACTGGTTTGAATAAATAAATCCCTCAAATATGGCGAATTCTTAACTTTGACAACTAAATTGCCAAAGACTATTTAAATAGTAACTTTCCTTTGCCACCGGCGACCCCCAAATGTTTTATCACATTGGTGAATGCGAATTGAATAAAAGATGTCAACGGTTTTTTATAAGTAAACTTAATCGCTCTAAAAACGCAATCAAATCGTTCCAATGCAAATTCAGAGATTGAAGCCCGCTGATTTAAAAAACACTCTGAGAACATAAAAAAAAAATTATGTTTAATTTTACGCACGTTATTGTTCGACACAAGGACCGTATCGACCAAAAACCAAAACCAACAAAAACCCAATTTAATTTTAATGATCTCTGTTTCAAGTTGATTGACGACCCGGTGCCATCGTGTAGAAAAAGCATTTTTATTGAACTAACAAATTAAATCAGTCAGTCAATGTTTTGTTTCAAAGAACACCAACCCAAAATCGCTCCATGATGCTAATCTGTTAAAATCAAATGCAGAGCTCATCTGCATTTCCACCCATAAAAGAATCATCATTATCGAGACGTATATGGAGCTTTCGCACTTTTCTGCCTTCCGACTGTACTCAATCAGGTAATGACTTTCCAACGATCAAACGACCAGAATATATGTATGGGTCTTAAGATTCGGGCGCATATTATACCCCGACCTAAATTTTAATTTGCCAGCTATGAAATAAACAATAGCCGAACAACTAATCTAACCGGGTCAACGGTCGGAGATATCTCTAGGCCAAAATTTAAGTAACAACAACAGCAACAGAATTATATATGGATCGAAAAAGGTTTATCTACGGCTTTGGGCGCTAGTTTCTATTTCGGTTACACGTGCTCCACTTTGGAATCAAGAAATTCGCAATTCGTCGATGATGATGTTGCTGACTACCAGATACCACGGTTTTGCTATGCGTAAGATAGAAAGGCCAATAGAGGTCAGTGGCAGAACAAAAATGCGATGCTACTGAGAATCGAGATATATTTCTTTGAACGGTATTTCGGTCATTGAAAAACTAGGGTAACAGAGGGTAGCTCAGAGGTTGATGGTTGAAATTTAACCTCAATGATCCGTGCAGATAAAAATTCGCAACTGTACTTAATTTTGTGAGGATGGATTTATCGGAGTAATAAAAATTCCAGGATTGACCAGAATCTGGCACCATCTCGGATGTAATGAATTTATCAAAAGGTTGATTGGTTAGATCGAAAGCATATATCTTAAATTGCGGCTACATGAATCTGCAATCTGTGATCAAGTACTTTTCACAAAGATAACTGCGATCAAGTCTTTTAGTAACACTTTTTTATGTTGAACGAAATCATGACGAAGGTAGAACATTGAAAAACAAAGTCGGTAATCACTGAGTTGTGGTTCCTATTTCGGCAAATCTAAAAAGTAGTGATTTTACATCCTCCATATGTCCTACACACTTTTAATTCCTGATCTCTTACCTGAACGGGAGGATATGTTAATTTAAGTCGCATCCTTCTTTAAATAAAATTCTAGAGAAGTGTTTAGTCTCTGTGCAAACGCAAGAAATTCGGAGACCAGTTTTCGTTCTGTGTTTACTTCTTAATAAAACGAGCAATTCAATCAAGGTATACAGTTCGTCCCGATACCATGTATACTGTCATAAAAAGACATCCATTATACGAGTGTGGCATCTCTAACTGATACACACAATTCACAAGCAAAAATAGTGAAGGACACCGGACGAAAATCGAATAAGAAAATACATCAGAACCGTATACCTAGCGATACCAAAAATAATTCACATCAGTGGAGTATAGTCGAGCTTAAAAATCAAATTCTAAACACGGTCAGTAGTCTGATGGGTAACGCTTAGGCTCAATTTTTTTCGTGATTCAAACTGTCATAGCGTCAGTTCGAATCACACGATCTTCTTCACTATTATTTCAAACGCTATAATTGGTGACTACGACGTGATCTGTACACACAGCATACACTTTCCCATAGTAAGCAGAACTTCACATACGGTCACAACTTCCGCATAGAGCCCAGCCTCCGACGTTTTCTCGTTCTCTCGTTCGTCCGTTGTTCGCATACGAATATGATCGTAACGAAGTTACTGCGGAGGGAGTGGTGTGGCATCTCTAACAGATACACACAATTCACAAGCAAAAATAGTGAAGGACACCGAACGAAAATCGAATAAGAAAATACATCAGAACCGTATACCTAGCGATAATAAGTATAATTCACATCAGTGGAGTATCATCATCATCATCGGCACTACAACCGGGAACCGGTCTTGGCCTTATTTAGCAAGTCCTGAGGCTTGTTAAATTTTCCATAATGATTTATTTTGTCTGGGCAAGGTCACTAGTCTTGCGCCAGGGGCTCCCCGACGGGGAATCGAACCCCGGTCTCCCGGGTGACAGGCGGGTATACTAACCACTATACTATCGAGGAGCCCAGTCGAGTATAGTCGAGTTTAAAAATCACATTCTAAACACGGTCAGTAGCCTGATGTGTAACGCTTAGGTTCAATTGTTTTCGTGATTCAAACTGTCATAGCGTCAGTTCGAATCACACGATCTTCTTCACTATTATTTCAAACGCTATACGAGCATCACATCATATCAACTCTAAACGTCGAATACCACGCCCCGCAAACACTATTAGGACACTACTTCGTTGAATCGTTGTCATTGGTCGCCAATATGCCAAGCTACCTCTCTGAACCTGAGACTATGAGGAGCCTCTAGATCGTTTTTTCATTCCATTTCGAATGGCATTCAACTGATTAGGGCCTCAATTAGTATGTTAAGCAACGACTTAATGAAAGTTTATAACGTCCATTGCTCGAGAACCTCACTAAAAACTGCTGCAACATACAAGACACATATTATCGCCATTGCTGTTTCCGAATATTCCATTCCAATTCAGTCTCACAATTGAATTTGTATCGAATATCACGATTGTCAATCTTTACTTCAGACTACCTCTTTCACATTTAACCCTGCTAACCTCAGAACTGCCTCTTTATTCCATAATGAGGTTGACTATGATGAACCAGTGTTTCGAAAATTCTATGACTTCAAATTCACTGGAAATATTTGACTTCTATCACCCAAAAATCATCTCGTGAGTAAGTTTCCCACCCATCAAGAAGACCAAGTCCACAAAGTATTTCTGCTGATCGACTTGCCGCCTCATTGGCTGAGTTGGTAAGGAGGTTGTGTCTTGCGTTTGATTGTGCAAACCTAGGCGACTCTTGCTATTGTGCAGTTCGGGTCAATTACTGAGAGGTAGGTAAGGTTCCAAAGCCCTGCCCCCCGATGAAATACCACCCCATTAAGCAATATCCTTCGTAAAATGGTTAAGCGAAATCCTTGAGCATCTTCTGAAGCTTGGCTGATGGTCCCGGTCGAGAAAAACTAGCATCTCAATGCCCTGACTTAGCGCCAGGTTCACCTTTCCTGGGAGAAGTAAAATAAAAATACAAAATATTATTGCATCAAAAAGCGTCGGTTTACAGACCAATATACGCAAAGACGCTAGAAACGTTTATATTGACTTGATGAAGAAATTCCATGACATGACTACTCCTTTCAACAAGTCGAAGGGCACCAAAACCCATATTGTTCACTAAATATAGACCCATGACCCATGCCCGCTCTATTTGATACCGAAAAAGCTTGGTGAAGCCTGTACAGATTTCAAGTACATGAATTTATATTGTTGAGCACTACGGCTCATGGTCCATTCGTCGACTTGATGAAGAAATTCGTTGATATTGCTATTCCTTTCAATAAAACGCTGCGCACCAAAACCGATCTTATTCACTAAACAGAGACACACGACCCATGCCCGCTCTATTTGATGCCAAAAAAGCTTGGGAAGCCTGTATAGATGTCAAGTGCATGCTTTTAAATTGCTGAGCACTACGGCTCGTGATTCTTTTGTCGGCTTGATGAAGAAATTTGTTTACATTGTTATTCCTTTCAAGAAGCCATTTTTTTTATGTACTTCTCTCAGGAGAGGCGAACCTATAGCGCCGAACTGCGCAGAATAATACCACGAATCTCCGAAGAACAGTACGCGTGATAATATCTGTAAAACAGACAGAGGTTAGCTACGGGCCTTCGATGTGATAGCGACTGTAGTCCCGATGTCAGCGCCGTGTCCCCGATCAGGCGGATCCCTCGTCTCTGTATACTCTCAAGTAGCTCCAGAATATGCTTCGGAGCTCCAAACATGAAAGCGATTTTCGAGCGCGGTCTTAATTTGGGATTTATACGGGTGAAGAAGTTGAGCCGTAGTAAAATATTTCTTGACTCGAAAAAGTTAACTCAGTTTTCCAGAGGCGAACCTGGCGATGTTCGACACGTGTTTATCCCACGATACATTCCCACAGACCGTGACGCCGAGCAATTTCATGCTTTCCCCAGAATCGAGGGCCTGGCCATTCATCATCAGCAGTGGGATCAATGATCCACTTTTCTTTGTCAATGTTGTATATCGGGTCTCCGTTGCTTTGAAGTCGACGAGATTGGCCTTTCCCCACTGCGGGACTTTATCCAGATCCTTATTCAGAGAGTCGATCTGACCACATCTCAGGTGGTGCGACGTTGACGCACTAATCGGTCGGTCGCGCGAAAAAGAGGAAACAAACGAACTATCATCTGCAAAAATGAACACTCTGTTATCCGTCGACTCCAAGAAATGTGAAGCAGAAACAACGTTTGGGCCAAAATAGAACTTTGAGGCACCCCAGAATTAACAGGATACTCATCCGAACGCTCGCCATCCACAACAACCCGGTTCGATCGATTTTCGAGGAAGCTCTCCGTCCAGTCGCAAACCTACTGAGAAAGTTCATATGAACGAAGTTTGCTCAGCAATGCCCCGTGGCAGACGCAGTCAATAGCCCTGGGGATATCCAATGTGACTGCCCTTGACTCACTATGCCGTTCAACCGCAGATGTCCATATATCTGTTATTATGGTCAAAAGGTCTCCTGTAGACCGCCTGCTACGGAATCCGTAATGACGATCATTCAGAAGTCCATTACACTCCAAATACTTAATTCACTCAGCGTTGATGACCTTTTCCATCACCTTATACAACATAGACAGTAATGCTATCGTCCGCTAATTTTGTGAGAGACACATTTCTTCCCTCTTTGGTGAACTCAAGCGATTTTTCAGCAGGTAGGAAATGTCTTCCGTGGATAAGATAAGCGAAAGAGTCTGCCAAGAACCGGCGATGGGTCTGACGCACAGTTCTTAAGGACTACTGCGCACCAAAATCGATATTATTCACTAAATAGAGACACACGACCCATGTCTGTGCTATTTGAAACCGAAAAAACTTGGTAAAGCCTGCATAGAGTTTAAGTGCATTGTTGAGCACCACGTCTCATGGTCCTTTCGTCGACTTGAAGAAATGCATTGACATAGCTACTCCTTTCAACAAGCCGCTGCTCACCAAGATCGGTATTGTTTACTAAATAAAGGCACACGACCCATGCTCGCGCTGTTTGATACCGAAAAAAACTTGATTAAGCCTACACAAATTTCAATTACATTCTCGAAAACGGTGAACTGACAACTTTTAGGGAAGCAAACCAACAAGAGAGACGACCGTACAGCGATTACAGGGTTATCTAGAGTATTCTTCCATGTCTTTTCGTCTAACTTATAGCCATACACCGTCTCCTTAACGTTTAACATACACGGATCCACCGTTATATTCCACCAGCGCCGTACCGAAAACGGTAGTTCCAACAGTAGAAATGCCGCACAAACGTCCCTCAAGCCCTCGTACAAGGGCTCGGTCCTACGGGGTCTAGCGTTCCTCCACGAGAACATCGATGACATACTCGTAACGTCGTACTCGGGCCGAATATGGGCCTTATTTGCAGGAAGTGTCCGAACACCTCAGAGAGTTCTGGTGATTAAAGTACTATTTTGGAGAATTCTATGTCAAATACTTCGATTTCTGCTTCAACGGTCTTTGGTGTTCTTCCACCACCGAATAGGGTAGACGCCCTAAAAACATGACCCCGACCCATGAATATGAACTTAGATGTTACTTGTAGGTATTGAAGTTTTAGCGCCCCATACTAAAGGCATCAACGAGTACCTGGTAACAACCAAAAGTAACCTCAATCGACCCATCACTGAAACAGTGGCGACCGATGGGGCATTCCACTATTCAAACGAGCAGCTAATGAACGATACCTTGTTATAACATTGAAGGAATCCCTTTGTCTATACAGTATAATGAACCGAACACGATAATGAGCGTCATACTTGAGCAAGAATGCCACGAAAAGTTGGAGCTGCTGATTTTTTATTTTTTTTCAAAGACCCGAACCCACAGGCGATACAGCGCCTAAAACCAAAAATTACTCGTTCTTTGGAGCAGAATTGAGTATAATTGAGTATACTCAGTACACGGATGACACCTCACCATTAATATCCACAAGTCAATGGTTTACACCTTCGGAAATTAGTCGGAAGACGTCTCTCATGACTTCACCAGTCATTTCTTCTCCTATATTGAAAACATCCCAGGGTAGCGGAACGTAATAGTCGACTTTTTCTCATAAATCAGCTCGATTCCGATCCGTGTCTCGGATAAAAACGCCGACCTCATGTAATCACAACAAGCTCGACTATTTATTGACGGGGGAAACAGCGTCAGATCTGCGAAAACTTCCTCTCAACGGATTACAAGGCGAAATATGACACGACGTTTCGACGGGTGTCTCTTACGTGTAGCCAACTCTTAACCCACCTCCTTTGGCTTCAACCTCACCCGTTCTGTTCTCACACTTCGTCTCCTTAGTATAGCCATTGAGAGGATACACGGGTATCCTCGTTATGGTTGACTATTTTACAAGGAAGCCAGAAGCAAACCAATATTATCCCATCGAGCACGATTCGAAGTGCACCTTTTTAAAGAGCTGGCAAACTTTTTCGGTTAACACAAAAGTTGCATGATCTAACTCCGTACTCATTTGGATGATAAAACCGTCATATCACACACGTTCCTTTACGGGCCGAGATTGAATAAGTACGTTGTTCTACTATCGATGCACCAACTTCCAACGTCCCTCTCCCGACTGGGTAGCAATCCGTCTTGGTTGAGAATGGACCGGTGGGAACTGTGCTCCTGGCCACTCCAGTCCCTACTGTTCATCGTCTAGAGTCAACAGGGACCCCGCCCTCGGATTCGTGAAACGATGGTCTAAGCAATTCTCCGTCCCTTACGTTACTCGATCCCTTTACCTTACCCTCCTCCGTCCACTACTTGAATATGCTAGCCAGGTGTGGTCTACTTGTCACAAGATCCACATCTGTAGAATGGAAAGTATTCAACGTCGCTTCCTTCGGTTCGCTCTGCGAGGGCTAGGGTGGAAAAATCCCGTAATCCTTTCCCATTACATTAACCGCCTCAGATGCATCAACCTCAGAACCCCTGAGGAGCGCAGGGTAGTGGCTGACATAATATTTATTTATCGGGTCCTCTCCGGCTCGGTCGACTGCGCCTACCTCCTTAACTTAACTCCTCTGAACACAAACCCTCGAAATACGCGTAATCCCCGCCTTCTCCACATTCCCCCACCGGACCTCTTAGGTCTGAACGAACCCCCTTCGCGGATGCTGAGAAATATCAACTCCAATTCCACCTTTTTCGACTTCGACCTCTTTACCCATACACTCAAGCACGGCCTCCTAAACCATTCTCACCGCCAACCTTAAGCGGCGCTTCTACACATTACTATAACCTGCCCTCACCTCTCACCTCTTCTCCTGCACTCTTAATTTGCCCTTGTTACCTTAAGTTAATCCTAGTTAAAATAATTCTTAAGCTCTCTAATTTGTAACTTATACATGCTTTAGCTGTAGGTAATTATGCTGCTTGAATTAAGCCAATAAATGGGGTGGTAGCCCCACTAAACTAAACTTGACAAGTGAAATGAAAGCCTCCTTAAATTAAGCAACAATAACTTTTCCGCCATTACCATCACTACCATTCCCCAAAACGCTGATGCTTGTTGGGTAGTTATCTTCTTGCAAAAGAATTACGCTATCTGCTTCAGAAACAAGAATAAGATCTCAAATCCTAGCTCCAACGTATGTCAATTCCACGTCCCTTCTTCGCATGAATTGCATTCCTTCATCCGGCTGGTGATGCACTCAAATTGGGTAAATTTTCCGTTATCAAAAACGATATTAATACTAGTATTCCCGTATGCCACTACTAACTGCCCCAACCTCTTACTTTATTTCCATCAAATCTCTTCCCAAATCATCTCATAAACATAGCCATTTGTCCCGACGCAGACAGTCCTCCAGACCAGTTACCATGCCCCTTGTTACTCCGTTCCCAGAATCTCTCAAACGACCTACGCTTACCTCTGATGCCGGCAGCACTCAACGTGCTCCAGTTCCAAACTTATACAACGCCCACCCAGACCTAGTCCCATAGTCACCGTTGTGCGAAACAGGCTTAAATTTGGACACCAAGCCCTTCTGTCTTAAAAAGGTGACTCCATCAGACATTCTGTTAATAGAGTTACTTTTAATTCAAATCTTAATTCTCGCAACGCCGCCAAGTCCCTGGGCCACGCAACCCGGTCCGGTTTATCCCACCGCAATTAAAATAGGAGACAACTATTCCGATTTTCTCATATCCCATACTATTAACCCATCACGGTATTCACTCTCCAAGAGCTTCTTCCCTCTCAGGTTTTTTTTTTTTTTTTTTTTTTTTTTTGATTTCGGTAGGAAGGTGGAAATCTTCAAAAGATACCTCTAGACCGATCCAGAGGCATGCCGGGTTTTTACCGACTAAAACCACCTCCAGCCAGGCTCATATTCCCGTTGATCCCCGCGGAACTTTCTTTTAGATATTCCATCGCGTGGCGGGACGGAGTTTACCTGTTACTCCGCTCGTCAGGTGGCAACTGCTGCATCATTTCTCCGAGAATACCCCTCTCAGGTCTACCCAATCATCTGTCGCCCCTAATATTTGCAGCCTAACATCTCCTACTGGCAAGAGCCCTCTTGCCTTGCACTTCACTCATTTTTGACCCCATCATCCCGTCTTCAATAAAGATCACTCCATATCCCCACACCTACCACGCGCTCCTTACAGCTTCAATGAACCTCTATCGTGGATGCTGAGAAATGTCAATCCTAACTCCACCATGTTTGATTTTAACCTCACTGCCCACACTCTGAAACATCGTTCCTCTCAATCACACCCCCAATCTTTTGCGCCGCTTCCTATACCTTTCTCACTAACCTGCCTCAACCTCCCGCGCCTCCTCTTGCGCCCGTAGTTAAGTTTCTACTTTAGGCTAAATTTAATTAAAGTAATTCGTAAGTTAGATTATAAGATTTTTTTTGTTTAAGCTTAAGTCAATAAATGGGGAGGTAGATGAAATCATTCAAAAGTCGAACTGATATGTCACAACGTTCTCCCGTGGGTCAACGTCTTGCACATCCGCTGCAGAATTTATCGATATCAACGTGTCTCCCGCGAGAAAATTTTCGCGAATAACGACCCATCACATGACATAGTATAATGTATGCTCGCCCCATGCGATCTTATGAAGTTAGGGCAATACCGATAGCTGGCGCAGTGTCAAGAAGTTATCTATCCACGCCTGTTCGAAGTCTCATTAATGTGTCACAAGAACAGCCAGTAGCAGTCTCCCCATCATCAAGGTATACTTCTACAAACAATCCTTTCATACATTCTACAGGATATTCTGTAAACCAAGTCACAAATGTAACTCCTAAAATCCACAACCTAGTATAAAAGCAAACATAATAAGAAGCTTGTAAACCACAAGACCCGTGCAGAGTTTTAACTTCAACATGAACCAGGAATTCATTCTCCTAGATTCCTAGTTTCTAGATTCCATTGTTTTATAACACACCGCTAGGGATAGGTTGTAGATAGACACATATTTAAAAATGTTGGGTAAAAGGAAACCAAGAAGAGATTAGGTCATATATCAGCTCCACAAACCCTCAGTTCAGGGAAGCAATCCGCTGGTAGTGTTTAATCACCGACCTCGGCCTTAATTACTATCACAACTTAAAAGAGCACTTTACCAGTAATATCTAAAAGCTTCACATCCATCTCACGATGGCCTCTTGTAACCCAGCTGTGGTGAACGGATTGATCCACGATCATGTTGATGAGGCCTTCCACTCAGTTGTTTTACAAGTACCACCGCGAATTTTATTGATGTTTCATTGAAGCACCTAACCACATGACCGCTCTGATCTCGTGGTTCGCGCATATGTGAAATGCGTTCATTGTGGAACGCGATCTCTTTAGATTCCGATAAGAGAGATATTCTTGGAAGATATCCAATCGGTTTGGATGCCTCGACCAAGCTAATTAGTCTCCTAAATGAGTAGCTGGTCCAAGATATCCATGCTAATGCGCTACTAATCGAGTATGTAATTAGAGAGCTATATCGGGTTTGTTACCACTAGACTTTATCCACTAGATGTCATCCACTAGTTGGTATCCGTTAGTTGTTATCAACAAAAGAACGTTAGCAGAGATACAGAAGCTTATGAGCATAAGAATCTGACCGATATAAAACTTTTCATTGTACATGGAAATGAGACGACTCGTGCTTTGTCGCATGTTATCACTGTAGCTCAAAAGTAGCTATCTTCCTAGTAAATGTAGCAAACGAGAACCATGATAAATAGCTCTTTATCTGCGTTTTCCAAATCAAACAAATTACCTGTATAATCTACTGTCACAAACTTTTCACACGTCATTCTTGTAAAAAGAAATTTGTCCTCGTTATTGACCCCAACCTTATATGTTTAAATAGAAAACAAATTGTATTTAGAGTATATTTTATTTCGATCAACTATGCAAAACCTTTTTAAATCATCTCTACTCCTTACATGTTGTCGCAAAAGTATGGGGTGTGATCTTTGAAAACGAACTTTTATTCATTTGGTTGGTGAGTAGGCAGTCAATACCAGTAATTTCAGAACACGACAATTTGCTACTATTGGAAAAAATATCAACAGTTATAGCTCAAAAATAGAACCCCGTTCCTTTAGAACCTGTTTAACTACATAAAAAGTATTTTTCCGCCCGGAGAAAACGTTTTTTTACAATATTAAAAGATAATAGCCTCACGCATCATTCTCCTGCGGTAAAGTAAAGTAAATTGTCAGTGATGAAAAAGAGTGGTTTTTACATAATAATTCCCAAAAAAAAACGTTAGCCCTTTATATTTACTGTTATGCCTGCCAAGTTTATTAGGATCAGTCTTTTACTATTCACTCTTATACTATTCGCCCATATACCGTTCACATTTATACTCTTCACGTTTGTGCTATTTACACGTGTAATATTAACTCACACAACATTCACTTTCATACCATTAACTCATTTACTCTTCACGCTTATACTGATCATTCTTATACCATTCATCCTTATAGCGTCCGCTCGTATAATGTTCAAAATATTCACTTTACTAGTTCAAGAGAGACCTTGTTTGCGATGGAGGGATGGCGTAGAACAGGACGCCCAGAGCCTGGGACTGCCCAACTGGATGACATCGAAATGGGGATCGGTGGAGAGATTTGTTAAATAAGGCCAAGACCAGATCCCAGTTGTGGTGCCGATGATGATGAATTCAAAAATATTCACTTTTTTAATTCATCTTAGAACTAACTTTTTTTTTTTTTTTTTTTTTTTTTATTAGACTTCTCTCGGGAGAGGCGAACCTATAGGGGCGAGTGGGCGCCCCGAGATGCCATCAAATAACTGTTGGAGTTCTTTTTGGACAGTTGCAGGTTGTAACGCTCCGGGAACACCGCTCTGTAACGGAACGACTTCTGATACAGGGATGTTCGCGCCGTCGGAAGATGAACCACAAACGGGTGCGATCCGTCGGATTTGCTTGTGGGGCGCATATAAACCGAATTGCGTGGAACAATGCCAAGAATCTCTGAAGAACAGCACCCGTGATAATATCTGTAAAACAGACAGAGGTCGGCTAAGCGCCTTCGATGTGATAGCGACTGTAGACCCGACGTCAGCGCCGAGTCCCCGATCAGGCGGATCGCTCGTCTCTGTATGCTCTCAAGTAGGTCGAGGGTATGTTTAGGAGCCGAACTCCAAACATGAGAGCAATATTTGAGCGGTCTAATTTGGGATTTATATCGGAGAAGAAGTTGGGCCGGAGTAAAATATTTCTTGGCTCTAAAAAGATAGCTCAGTTTTCCTGAGACTGATCTGGCGATACCCGATACGTGTTTATGCCATGATACATTCCCACAGACCGTGACGCCGAGCAATCTCAAACTTTCCCCAGCCTCGAGGGCCCGGCCATTCATAATCAGCTTTGGAACCGATGATCCAGTTTTCTTTGTGAATGTAGTATACTGGGTCTCCGTTGCGTTGAAGGTCACAAGATTGGCCCTTCCCCACTGCAGAACTTTATCCAGATCCTGATTCAGAGAGTCAATCTGTCTACATCTCAGCTGGTGCGACGTAGATGCACCAAGCGGCCGATAACTCGAAAAGGAGGAAACAAGCGTACTATCATCCGCAAAACTGAACACTTTGTTATCCGTTGTCTCCAACAAATCATTTATGTGAAGCAAGAACAAGGTTGGAGCTAAAATAGAACCCTGGGGCACCCCCGAATTAACAGGATACAGATCCGAACACTCGCCGTCCACAACAACCCGGATCGATCGATTCTCGAGGAAGCTCCTCGTCCAGTCGCAAAGCTGTTGGGAAAGTCCATATAAACGAAGTTTGCTCACCAATGCCCCGTGCCAGACACGGTCAAAAGCCTTAGAGATATCCAATGCGACCGCCCTTGACTCGCCATGCCGTTCAATCGCAGATGTCCATATGAATGCCACGGAATCCGTATTGACGATCATTCAGGAGTCCGTTGCACTTCAAATACTTAACCAACTCTGTATTGATGACTTTTTCCATTACCTTAGATAAAATAGACAGTAATGCTATCGGACGGTAATTTTGTGGGAGACACTTTTTTCCCGTCTTTGGGATTGGCTGAACTCGAGCGATTTTCCAGCAGGCAAGAAAGGTCCTCCGTGCATAAGATAAGCGGAAGAGTCTGCCAAGAACCGGCGATAGTTCTGGAGCACACTTCTTAAGGACTATTGCTGGTATTCCGTCCGGGCCGGTTGCCTTCCTACAATCCAGTTCACGTAGAATGCGTTGAATAGTGCGCGCACGAAATGTCACATTCCGCATGGAAGACTGTACCGGTGAGATCACAGGTGGCTCCAAAAGCCCGGGATCGAGGTTTGAATTCGCGGAAAATAAATTCGTGAACACATTACCTTTATCCTTTGGATTCGTGACTAACGTCCCGCTGTCTGTCACCAACGGGGGGAAAGAGGAGGATGCGAAGTTACCGCTGACAGCCTTTGCCATTGACCAGAAAGAGCGCGAACCAGTTGGGCACCGAAGGAGCTTATTGATCACCCTGTCGTTGTGAGCCTTCTTCGCGGTATCTATCGCTTGGTTGCACGCGTTTCTAATTCTAACAAAATTTGTTGTGTTAACATCGGTGGGATTGGAGCGCCATTGCTTAAAAGCTCTATTTTTTTGCCGCTGTAATCTGCTCGCATTTTTTGTCAAACCAAGGTTTATCAGACGAACTTCGTTTGATGGAATGTGGAATATACATCTCCATCCCCAGAAGAATAATCTCTGATACCGACTCCGCACAAGCGTTAACATCTGAGTCTCCGAAGCACACCTCGGACCATGGAAAGGATGCGAAGAAATATCGCAAATCGTCCCAGTTAGCGGCCCCATACTTCCATATATGGCAAAGCTGCCTAGGCCGGTTATTCCCACTTTCAACGGGGTCTCCCAATACTCTTCCCCTAACCATTTACTACCAGAATGTCAGAGGACTACGGTCCAAAACCCATTCGATCTTACAAAATACTCACTCCTTTCCCTTTGATATATACGCACTGGCCGAAAGTAACCTCACCCCCAGTATCAATAGCCTGGAACTGTTCCCCCCTCCTTCACAGCTCTCGGGACGACGAGGTCCATCATTCCGGTCCTGACACCCCCTGCCGAGGCGTGCTGCTTGCCATCCAAAACGGACTTACATCTTCTCTTATCACAATCTCTTCTTCTCGCAACCTCGACTATGTCGCAATGAAAATTGAACACTGCTCAAGGTCCGTGTACATCATATGCTTTTACATACCGCCATCGCAAGCTATCGAGTCATACGAACTCGCTATTGCGGCAATCGACCGCATAACTGAGCCTAGTTCTTCCCAAGACGACATTGTAGTCCTTGGCGATTTTAATCTCCCCCATCTCCAATGGACGCTGTCTGACGACTACTCCTACTATATCTCAAACCCCACTACTACTAAGGAATGTCTCTTTATAGACAGCCTCACTGACTCTAGCCCCTGCCAAGTAAGCAATGTCCTAAACCATCTGGGCAGACAACTTGACCTTGTGTTCACGACAGACCCCTTTAATTTCTCAGTTGTCCCCAGTCCTCACACCCTCTTAACTATTGATAACCACCACCCCCACTTCTCGTATCCTTATACCACGACTACTCAGCCCACAGCACACCTCCCTCCTATCAATTTGCTTTCAACTTCCGAAAAGCCAATTTCCGCCTCATAAATGAGCACCTCAGCAATATCACACTCTGCGTAACAGATATAAGTGTAGAGGACGCTACAGCCTCGCTCTACACAGAAAACCACATCGCTATATCCCTATATGTCCCATACTCCCGACACCGGTTATCATTCTCATCGCCCCCATGGTATAACCACAAACTACGCACCCTTCGTAACAAGAGGAATAAGTTGTGGAACACTTTCCTAAGCACGCGTTCGCCCCTTGACTACTCCAACCATCTGGATTACTTTTACCAATTCACCGAGCTTTACTGCTCTCTCTACCACAATTACCTTGCCAAAGCTCAATGCAACCTGATCAACGACCCCAAATCTGTCTTCCACTTTATCAACCACAAACGGAAATCTGATGCCTATCCCACATCCCTTTTCTACGGCTCAACTACTACAACGGACTCACAAACCATATCCAATCTTTTCGCCTCCTTCTTCAAACTATCCTTCAGGGACGACTCGTTCGAGCCTAACCCCTCCTACTTTACTGGCATCTCTGAAGTCTCCCTCGGCCCTGTCATCCCTCTACACATTCAACAACATCAAGTCACAAAAAAACTTGAAGAACTGAAAGACGATTTCAGTCCCGGGCCAGACCGACTCCCTGCTATCCTCTTAAAAAAATGTTCCTCTTCTCTCTCTCTCCCCCACTCGCGTCAATCTTCATTCTATCCCTTGCTCAAGGTCTATTCCCTAACTTTTGGAAATCCTCTTACATAACCCCCATACATAAAAAGGAAAAAAAACGATATATCCAATTATCGTCCCATTGCTAAGCTTCCGCACATTCCTAAACTGTTCGAAGCCCTTCTATACGAGGCGTTATTTTGTCGCTGCGCACCCATCATCTCTCCGAATCAGCACGGCTTCCTCTCAGACAGGTCCATTACTACCAACCTTGTCGAATTCACATCCCACACACTCCTTGCCCTAGAAAACGGCGATGAGGTCAATGTAGTCAGAACCGAATTGAGCAAGGCCTTCGACAAAATCTCCCATAACCTCATTCTCTTCAAGCTATCCTCCGTCGGTTTCGAACCCTTGCTGATTAAGTGGGTCTCACCCTATCTCAGTTATCGAACCTACCGCGTGCGATTTCGATCCACCCTATCCGATCCTTTTTTCCCAACCTCAGGTGTCCCCCAGAGCAGTCATCTCGGCCCTCTCCTATTTATCCTAACCATAAACGACATAGGCTCTTGCATTAATCACCCCTTCATCTCGCTTTACACGGATGATTCCAAAATTTTCAAGACAATCCGCTCTCCCCTGGACTCCTCACTTCTCCAAGCGGATCTTGACAGCTTCTCGACTTGGTGCCAAAATAATTGTCTAGAAATGAATATCGCCAAATGTCACACAATCACCTTCTCTCGGAATCGTTCCCCCACTCACCCACGCTCCTATCTCTTACTGAACCAACCGATAACATCGGTTGAATTGATTAGCGATCTGGGCGTCCTATGCGACAAGGAGCTCAAATTTACCGCACATTTTGATTACATAATCCTCAAGGCCAACGCCGCCCATGGGTTTGTCAAACGCTCGTCGAAGGAATTCCTAAACCCCTATGTCACCCGATCACTCTACACAACTTTTGTCCGCCCACTACTTGAATACGCTAGTCAGGTCTGGTCCCCGTATCAAGTGACTAACATTCGCAGGGTTGAGGGAGTTCAACGTCGTTTCTTGCGCTTTGCCCTCCGCGGACTAAACTGGGAAAATCCGCTGATTCTACCACCATACACAAGCCGGCTCCGTCTAATCAATCTAAACACACTTGAAGAGCGCAGAATCCATTCCGACATCATCTTTGGCCATCGCCTTCTGTCTGGCTCAATCAATTGCCTAAGCTTGCTCTCCACTTTAACATTGCATACAAACCCCCTGTAACGTACGTAACCCTCGACTGTTTTACGTGCCCGCTCATCACACTTCTTACGGCGCTAACGAACCCATCTCGCGTATGCTACGACAGGCCAACTCTTTCCCCACCTCCTTCGGTTGCAACATCTCCACTCCCGCTCTTAAACGACGTCTCAGAATAAACCCGTCCTAAATCCGCCCCTCCCCCCAATAATCCCCACTTCACTGCACTCCAACCTCTCCTCTCCTACCCTCAAAATAGTTCCCCCAGCCCCACCCACGATTTCAACCGCCCCCCCCCCCCCCCGCCACTCTTCGCCAACCTCGCCCCCTATCAGCACGTAGACATGCCCTTCACTGTCGCTGTCTCACAAATGCCGAATTTACCACCCCCACATACACTCGCTCTTCCCTAGCCCCCTACCCCCCCCATCGCACAGCCATCTTCACCTTCCTGGTGTTTTTCTTTTTTTCTCCTTCTTACTCTACATTTAAGATAGTCTGTAAGGTTTTTATATTAATTTAATTTAAGTTAATGTAAGCTTGCACTAAGCTAAATAAATGAGGGTTCTGCCCTCACTAAACTTAAACTTAAAAACTTAAACAAAATCGGCATCTCTCCATTGTCGCAATGTGACTGTGAACTATAACTTTATCTCGAATTCACCTCCGTCATTTTCATTCAACACTCGGCCGTCCTGACTAGACATTCGACTCGAATGTTCATCGCCTTCGTCCTCTCCGTCACTCCTGAATAGATCCTCACCGCTTTCCCAGAGTTTCATATAGTCGATAGCGGCGATTGCTGCGCAGGGTCTTGATAACCGGATACGGTCCAAGGAACTTGTGTGCGAGCTATAAGCCAGGTACTTGCTGTACTTTGCGAATAACCACGATATCGCCTTCTTGATTTTGGAACGTCGCATTCCTCTCTTTATTGAAGTTCCGTCTGTTCTCGGACTAACTGCGTTGAATATTCTCCTTTGCCTGTTTGTGGAATTCTGCTGGTTGGTCATCGAATGAGACAATCAATTCTTCCTCCAGAAGTTCCTTAACCTGTGGATCGTTCTTCAAACGAGCGTCGACTCCGAACATTAATCGGAATCGTGACATCCCTATACTCCAATGCGCCGTGGCGTTGTAGCATCTTTGTACCGTGTTCAGATACCGGTACCACTCACTTGGTTAGCAGCTGATAGTTTTGTCAGCGGTGGTATTAGGGTACGATTCACTCTTTCAGCTTGACCCTTGGCCCTTGGTATCCCCGTGGTTTTCAGAACGTGCTCAGTGCCCCCTTCGTGGCAATAGTTCTCGCATGACTTTGAAGGAAACGCGGTACCCCTGTCCGAAATGATACTCCGAGGATTTGCAAAGATAAATGATTGCCTTCGCAAATGGCAGATGACTTCTGCGGATGCCATCGATTTTCTGCCATACAGCCGAATGTACTTGGAAAAAGCACCCACGATGACCAGGGCGTATCCGTAAGACTTCTTGGTTGACGCCAGTGGACCTGTGGGGGGGGCGAAGTCGTGGCGCCGACATGGGCGCAGGGTTCTACTCCGTCCCCACAAGTTCTTGTACACCATACACTCCAGTTGCGATTTCCTGCAATTTTACTTTGCGCGTATTTGGTCTGTGCCCGGATTAATTGTCAATACACGAAGGGTTGATCACAACAGGTCCACATTCACAAACAACTGACACAGGAGGAAAAGAAAACAATGGTTTGTTGTAAATCGTTCTTTAATTTATTTAATGGGTATTGGATTACACAAGTGGGAACACCTTGCACAAGTCGATCGTTAGGTTCGTAAATATAGGTTTACACTTGAACTTAATTTATCTTACCTCGATATTAATTTACATTCGCGATTTCACGTGTTGTCGATGTTACTTGTTGTTTACTGTTCTATTAAATTCACAACATTTTGCACAGATAAAAGATTAAAAGTTTTATGACTGGAAACAAGCCGATCACGACTCTGGAAATGGAACGCATCCCCGTAGCGCTATAGGGAGCGGGGGGAAAACCGACTGGCTCGGTCGGTGGTTGGTAAACGACTCTACCCAGGGTTGGAATCTGCCTCTTGATTCGCCCTCAATTCCGTGGTGGGTTTGTCAGAACCAAAGAGAAGAGAGAGAAAATTTCTCGCTATGGGGGTAATCAGTAAGAGAATCTTGCTGGCTAAATTCCGGTGGTGTGTGTGTGTGATCGTGTAGATCACTGTTTGCTCATGCAACGAGGTCATGAGAAACGTAATTAAACGTCGAACCGAAATTTGGACAAAGGGATCGTCTAGGTCATTGTTTAAATTGGTGCTAAAGGCGACTAAGGGCATTATTCCGCAATGAGGATTCAGCTAAAGAAATAAGCTGCAACCCATTAGGTGCTAATGCATTTGGGATACATCAAACAATTTGGATTGTTTATCGTATCGCTAGAATGTCTGCGGAGGAACCGAATTCTTTTGTTTGCACGTGATGCATGCTGAAGAATTCGGTTTAAGCGGCTATTGCGCTGATTGTTTGCAGCTGCGTCAACAAGCTGCTTGGAGTTGCTTTATGTCGTTAGACAAATAAGTCGCCAAGCAATGTGCATGAAAAGACAATTGTTGTTGCACATGCGCGGCTGGGAATATCCGACGCGAAGTTAACATTCTCTGATTTATGATATGTATGTACAAGAATTCTTTCGGGAATTTTGGATGTGCATTGAATGCACGAAGGGTAAGAATTCTTTTACAGAGACATGGGACAGAACCTTAATGAAGGAAATGTGAAGGGGATTTTTGTAGGTAACTGCGCATTTGTCGAGGGAGTTTGGGGTTGAAATTGTGGGTGGTTCTTGCGTAAAGTTAAAGAACCCCCACACACCTAGGTGAACGATGTCGAAGGTGTCGGGGAGCACACTGCCCCTCTCCACAGGATTCAAGAATCCTTGTCGTTTTTCTCAGTCTCGCTCGACTAGTATACACGAAATACTGTTCCGAATTACCCTTTCAATCTTAACCCTTAAATCAGGTATGCAGCAATCATTCTGGACCAGCGGCTCTGTCTTATTGATTCCCAAGTGGCCCCGTTTTTGGGCTTTTCGTATCACCTGTAGCTGCATTAACTTCGGAATCACAACGCGCACCTCGTCACCAACATCTTTATATAGTAAACCACGTTGCAAGATATAGCCACCGAACTTTCCCTCTTCCAACAGCTTGACCTTCTCCTGCAAGTCGTCGTCGTGCTGCTATGCTTTCTGGAGTAAGGCATTCGTGGCTCTCATTAGCTACCAAGCATCGGGGAAGTGGGTTTCGGGTTAATCCGTCCACGTGCATCATGCCCCGTCCCAGTCTATGCTCTATCGAATACGGGAATTCTTTTAGCAGTAATGTCCATCGAGCTACTCGAACCCAAAGATCCTTCTAGCCCATCGTTATTGTAAAGACTCTGTAATCGATTACAATCTTAAAATCTATACCCAGATTCCAGATATACTCGGAATCGCCGAAGTTCCCTGATAACTGCCAAAATTTCAAGCTCATAGCTCCAATACTTCTCCTCCACTGGCGTTGTTTTATCGCTAGCGAAGTATATTGGATGCAGCCGCCCAGCATTTTCATCGCATTGCAACAGGATGGCTCCCTATCAATACTTCGATACGCCCGTATGGAGTTTCATCTCAGCTCCTATTCGATACAAATTAAGCACAGGTTTTTGGCTTAGCCAAGTCTTCAGTAGTTCGTAAGCTTCCTTTTTGGCGTCTCCAAAATTAAATTTAACATCTGTTCACAAAAGGTTTGATAAAGGTTGCGTAATCTTTGAGTAGTCGGAAACCAATTGCCTGAAGTATCCCGTCAGTCCCAAAAACAGCATGCACTTACCGGATATTCTTAGGCTCGGAAAAACGCCTAAACGCTTCAGTTTTCCGATCAGTCGGCCAGAGAGTTCCGTCTTCGATAATTTGGTTCAAGAATTCAACATGTCCGGTCAGGCAGCAACATTTCTTCTAGCTGATACTCAGCCCTCCTTGCCGTCTCGAGTACGTGTTTCAATCTTTTCAGCCCGTCCTCGCGATTGTTGGAAAGAACAATCGGATCATCCCGTACTTTAAGACATGCCCGTCGCGAACGGCGTCTCAAAATATGGCATTTATGTATCGCTGAAAAACTGATGGTGAATTACACAGGCCAAAAGGGAACACAGGAACTTAAATTATCCGCAATAAATGCAGTATATTTAATACTTTCGGCATCGGCTGGCACGTGGAAGAAACCATTCTTGAAGTCGAGTGCACTGAAGATCTTCGCGTCTTGCAGTTAACCCAGTTGGTTCTCGATTATCGGCAAGGGATATCTGTCTCGGATAGATTTTTTATTCAGAAGTCGATAGTCAACGCACAATCGGTGTGTTCTGTCTTTCTGCTTGACTAACACAATTGGACTGCCATAGTCTGATGATGAGGGTCGAATGATGCCCCGGTTCTGCCATTCAGCTGTTTGATTGTTGACTGTGTACCTTTCGTTGGGCGCAAGCCACCTTACCTTTTGATATACTGGTTCGTTGTGTTTTAATATGAGTCTCATACTTACTGTTGTCTTGTTTTCTATACACATCATTATTTTTTTCCCTCGTATTCTCATTTTCGATGTGAGAAAGATCAGCCTTAACATGATTCTCTTCTTCGAGCACGCTGATCTGCAAAATATCAGGTAATTCTTCAGCATTGTCATCAGGATTAATGTAAATTGTACCGTTCTGTGCGTGGACGTTTCTTGGTTCGATTAATAATTTTTGCTAAGAAATAGTATCTGAAACAACACATATGAGAGCCGGAAAACAGTGCCCATCTATCTTGACTTCCATTTGGGATTCTCCTAGCACCTTATAAAGAGGTGACCCTATTCCTGCGAACTCTATTTCGGTCATCTGAAACGGTGGGGTTCCAATTCTCTCGTACGTGTCTCTACGCATGAGAGTCAGATCGATCCCGGGTGGTTGAGTGCGTCGATATTCTTGCAATGAATCGTTAACATCGTCATATACTTCTTCCGTGCGCTGCGTGTTACAATGCAAGCCACTTTCTTCTGTCGACATTTTGTTGCGACGCGACCGTGTTCGTTGCAATGGAAACATTTTGGGCCTAGTTCTTTCGTGGGACATGTTGCGTTTACATGACTGGTTGCCCCGCAATTGAAGCAGCTTTCACGATATATCCTTTCTTTATTACAAGTGGCTTTGCTCTTCTCGCCTCTTGCAGTGGGTTTCTTATGTGACGTTTCATCCTTTTTATTAATCGCGTTTGCTGACGACTGTTTCCGCAAGGTTATCTTATCGAATGCGTCTATTAAGGATTCCTTCGTAGAAAAGCACTCGATTCGAGCTTGATTGCATAACAATTTGTCCGGGATACCCTCGATAAGATAATCTATCATATCTTCATTATTGATCGGCACACTGTTACCCATCACAATCTTATCGTGTGCATATTCTCGGAAGATCTCGTCTTTCTTCCATATTCGTGCTTCAAATTTTTTGGGTAAGTCCTGGTTTGCCTTTGGCGATACATCTGATCCAACTCGTTCATGAACTCATAAAAGGTAATTTCCATATGTTCGGCTTTTGAATGGTACCACTCGAACGCTTTTTTCCTGAATTTCATTCCGACCAACGTTTTTGCCACGTCATCCGCTAGATCATACGTCCCTTCCGTGAACTTGATCTGCCTTTCCCACAATTGGAAATTATCAGGCGTACTGTCGAACTCTCTGAAAAATTCAGCAATCATCTTAATGCTCATGTTTGATTGCGGGGAAAAAATTAGGCGGCTGTTTCGCTTCGTCTTCCGCGTGTCTCACGGGCTTACGATTTGTCTGCGACTAAATGCTTGTCCTGTCGCAAGAATTTCACGTTGCGTTAGTTCCATTTCCCACATATGAAGTTCTTTTTCGCGGTTTGTTAGCGCTGCATTCGATTGAGATTCTTGACTGCGATCCTGCTCTTCGGTATTTCCTGCAGAATTGCGGAGTCATGCGTCAGATGCGATATCCTGGATCTCCTCCTGGTTGGTGATTCTCATCCAATTGCCCCTTGGATCATGTGCAACCAGTTGTGCGATTATCTCGGCTTTCGTACCGCCGATGATCAATCCACACATCTTAGACTTTTCTCGCAATTGGCTAACTGTGAAATCGCTAACTTCAGCCATGGTTAATGTATCCTTTTGAGGTCGGCAGCTATGTTGGCGTCTTTTTTCGCCGTTTTTAACCCTTCGTCGTCGTCTGTAGTCTTTCTTTGCCCCCTTCGCCTTCGTTGAGCCCCTAAATGTGGTTTAAAAATATTCACTTTATTAATTCAAAAATATTAACTTTAAAATATTTACTTTATTAATTCGTCTTAGAACTATCTATTACTTTGAGCTGACAATTAATAACAAACTGTCTTTTTATATTCGCATGTACTTGCCTATCAAGAGTGCCCATCTCTGATTGACTGTGAAATATAAAACTAAACAAAATTCGGTCTGTATCCATTGTCACGATGTGACTGTGAATTATAAGACCGGACAAAATTCGGCCTGTCTCCATTGTGACGATGTGACTGTGAACTATAAGACTAAACAAAATTCTGCATGTGACCATTGTCACGATGTGACTGTGAATTAAAATTTGTCGCGATGTGATCGTGAACTATAAGACTAAACGGAATTCGGCCTGTCTCCAATGCTGCGATATGACTATGAACTATAAGTTGATCTTAAATTCACCTCCGTCATTTCCATTCCACACACTATTATTCCAGTATTATTATCGGTAATACCAGTTCATTTTGTTACAATTAATTCGTATACTTTTCACTCCTATACTATTCACACTTATATTATTCACGCCTACACTAAACATTATCATGACATTTACTTACTTATTGAAAAAGATCTATTTTGTGTTTGGTCATTGATCAATTTATCTCCCTCGGTTAGAGACTTGCACGCCACGACTGGCAAGAGACGACTGATTCTTACGTGTCACCGATATTATAATTATACAGTTACGAGACCGTATATCTTACAACACAACTGCCACAATAGGTTAGTGTTATACTCCCGTGGTGTTATACTACCCACCAGCATACTATTATCGCTTTTACTAATGGTTTTAATACGGCGAACTCGTATAACGCAAACTTGTATATAGCAATTCTTGTACTGGAAACTCTTATACTGGAAACTCATACTGGAAACTCTTATACTAGAAATTATTATACTGCAAACCCTTAAACTAAAAGCCCTTATGGTGGAAACACTTATACTAGAGACGCGCGTACTGGAAACTATTGTACTGGAAACGTTTATACTGTAAATTATTATAGTAAGAACTCGTATACTGGAAACTCTTATGTTGTAAACTCGTATACTGGAGTCGCACATTTTGGGAACTCTTATACTGGAAACTCTTATAATGGAAACCCGTACACTGGAAATTATTACACTGGAAACTCCTATACTGGGAACGCACATATGCTAAACTCTTGTAGTGGATACTCTTATACTGGAAACTCTTATAGCTGAAACATCTTATAGCTGAAACATTTATACCGGAAACTCTTATACTGAATACGCACATATTTGAAACGTTTATACTGGAAACCCGTACTGGAAATCCTTATATTATAACCCTATACACAGGAAGCTCTTATACTGCAAAGTCATGCTGCAAACTCTTATACTACAAACTTATACTGCAAACGTTTATACTACAAACTTTTATTTTCTAAACACTTATTCAACTCAGCAAAATCTTATACTGTCAACGTTTATACCCCACACTCTTATACTGCATTCTCGTATACTGTAAATTTCTCTACTGCAAATACTTCAACGCCAAACCCATACACTACAGTTTTGTGTTCCACAAACTCTTATACTGTATGTACATCTAATGTATACTACACTACGTACTACATACGATTCTCTTACCCGAGTAATTCTTATACGTTTACGTCTTATTCATTATTATGGTACTTACTGTTATACTATTTATATTTTACATGTGACAGATTATGTTGTCATGTTGTCGAACATATTGCATAACATGTTATAAAGTATATTTGGGACAAGGAGTTTTTGAGACAATTTTGAATTATCCTTAGAACACCATTGAGACATCCTTGAAACTGCTTTGCGGCATATTTTTTTCTTACAAGCTGTAACTTATGTACATACCACCACCATCAAGAGACAACTAATAAGGTTTCAAAAAAAGTCCAAAATGTATATGCTTTATCAAATCCTACATATTGCGGAAGATGTGGTGGAGTATGTTGTGGCACATGCTTTCGAACATTTTGTGGGGGGTGCCTAAGCACTTATTGGGACACGTTTGGGACACCTGTGCGACATCCTTAGGACACGTCTGAAACATCTTTGAGGACACCTTCAGGACAAACATTGGGACACCCCTGGGACGTCTTTGGAACATCCTTGGAACACTTTTGAGGCATTTTCGTGACACTGTTGAGCCATCCTTGGTACACCTTTAGGATATCCTTGAACCCTTTCTTGGAGCACATTTGAGACATCTTTGGAACATCTTTTCTTTTCTTACGAGTTGTCACTGATATCCATGTTACCGCTGTTAAGAGACAACTAGTGGGGTTTAAATAAAAGCTCAAAATTTATATCCTTTGTCATGTCCTACATGTTTTGGAGCATGTGATGGATTTTATTGTGGCACATGCTTTCGATCAACTTGTTGGGCAGGTTATCGAACATTTTGTGCGGCATGTTGTGGGGAATATCTGGGGCATTATTGGAACGTGTTTGGGACACATGTGGGACACCCTTAGGACACCTTTAAAACATTTTTGAGACACCTTTGCGACAAACGTTGAGATACTCCGGGAAAATCTCTGGAACATCCCAGGGAAACCTTTAGAACAAACGTTGGGGGACCTTTGGGGCAAGGTGGCGTTTCTAACAGATACACACACAATACACAAGCAAATTGTGAAGAACACCGAACGAAAATCGAATAAGAAAATACTTCAGAGCCGTATACCATAGCGATAACATAACAAATCCACATCAGTCGAATGTACTTGAGTTTAGAAATCGAATTCGTACACACGGCGGTGGCCTGATGGGATGCGCTTTGGTTCAATTTTTGGTGATTCTAACTGTCATAGCGTCAGTTCGAATCACACGTTCTTCACTATCATCCCAAACGCTATAGCATCCTTGGAAGATCCTTGGACATCCTTACGGCGTCCTTGGGGTATCCCTGAGACACCTTTGCGACATTATTGGAACATCCTTGGGACATGTTTAGGACGTATGGAAAATGTCATGAGTTACTTGAAGAGTGTAGTATAACGCGTGGAACATATTCTGTAACGTGCAGTGGAAGATGTTATGGGACATGACATGGGATATGATATGGGATATGATGTCGAACTTAATTAATTGTCTCCCGACTGTCATTGTATGCACACCAAAGGGATCTGGAAAGTTTTGAAAACAGTATAATTTTTGTATTTCTTAACAAATGTAGTAAACTAAAGAATTTCCAGATCGTTCTCTTTGATTCATTATTGTCCATATTGGGAAACCCATTACGTGTACACTTTTCTTAACTCTTCTTCTTGTGAGCATTATTATACTCGTAGACGTCAGAGTTCACTGGTCCGATGTTATTTCTTTTCTTTCTTTTATTTTGTGAGAAAAATGTGTAGCAGAGTATTGTATCCTTCTATGACCGTGAGCACCACTGAATTCACTATTAGCCTGACAGATACTCGGATATATATTAATTCTTGTTTGCGACCGAAAATAAGAATTCCAAAAGCTGTATGTGAACGAAATATCTTTCAATGTCGTCGAAAATCTTCGATATCGATAACGAAATTTTATCATCACCCCCATTTCCATCTGTTCGATGATAACGCCTGAAATCATGTTAGCATCATACTTACAATATCGTAAAGTGCCAAAAATGTGGTAATACCAATTGTGTCCAAATGACAAGTACCAAGCACGTAGCAGTAATTTCCCACACTGTAACAATAGCGTCAGCGTATTCATATGTGGTTGACTGTGAGATACATATATCTACTGGCGCCACCACTTGCCCTCCAGAGAGTGGGAATTCCATTGGCCGAGACAGTTGTTTAATATCTGTCCTTAGCGTAGTAGCAAAGACCGGCATACAAAGGTTCCGCGCAATCAGCACCCATGATAGAACAATAGGAAACGGCGAGTCAATATCAACCAGAGACAGGTAACATGCGAAATACTCATCTGGGAAACACGTGTGTCTTCCTATATATCCACTGATGTGTTTGGGTGTGTTTATAAACGTGTGTGTGTGTATGTAGACTTCTGCGACAGGTGCCGCACCGCACAGTAGCGGGCAATTAACAATTCTTGTTAAACATTCAAATGACACTAATTAGTGGCGGTACAGTGCAACGTAGAGGTACAAAGCCCACCATACCAGCGAGCCAACAGGCCATCAGGCCATCAGACGCGGACCAACCCAAACTCAAATTAATTTGTACGCCGGACTATTAATTGGGCTTTTCTAGTTTGCCGGAGATTGAAGACCAGATACAAAGAGAAATACGCGACCAGATACAGAAGTCTGTCGGTACAAAGAAGATGATGCATGTCTGGCAGATCTGGCCGATAAAATCGGGTTTTAACTTTTGTCTTGGCCTGCTCCTTGACAACAAGGACATGTTGTGAAAGGAATCGAGAACAAGATGATTTGCATGGAAAGTCTGTGAATCGCCTGACAGCGAAATCCTAGGTGGATATTAGCGAATTACAGACGGATATAATTGTCAAGACGTCGTTTGGGTTTATAACTTAAAAGACTAGCCGACCATGTTACATTCGACAGGATTGTTCAAGGGCGCAAAGATGCCATCAAAAAACGATAACGAAAAGTATCCATGTCTAAGTTGACAGAATTACAACTTGAGATTAGACTTTAAATTCGAGAATCACCCACCTAGTGAAAATGAAAAGGGCATTGAATCGGAGAGTCATTGATGTCTAAAGTATTAACCTGTTCTGCCAGCAGATGCCGATTATATAGATACGATGGGTTAGAAATTGATATCAGACAGTCACTTGTGCTTGTGTTCGCGGAAGTGGAAATCCAGCAAAGACTTCAATATTTTTAGCAATGCGGAGAGCTTACGCTTAAAAACGTCGGGCTAGCTGGATTCCTTTGACTGAAGTTCAGGAAATTTTTTTATTTAAAGCAATTTGTGGTCGTTTCGCGGGATCATGTCTCTTCTTAAACAGTGGCTGTTTTTAGTGTCCGGTCAGGCCAATAGACCGTCTCCACTATTCTGCAAAACCCACAGTTATCTACTAGTACCTTAGAGCACTACCGATTTTATAAGTTCTTGTCTCCTGAGAGCTATATTAAAAAACGAATGTTGACAGTAGTATTTCCATGACTTAATCTATAGGTCAGCTGATATGATGCACAGTTGAACCCGCCTACAATTTATGGAGTGATGTACTCTTGGCGGAAATGCACTGTGGATATTGTTTTTAAACAGTTACACATCTAGGTATCTCTAGAAGCACTCTTGCTGGAAGAGAGTTCCACAGTTATCCCGTTCTGTAGCCAAACGAATTTGGGTATAGAGATGCACATGTGATTGTCTTGTGGAGAGTAAGTAAATCGAATTCACCATGTCATCATGGCACAGTTTCCCAAGAAACAGTCCCGGTGATTATATCAATAAACAAGGCAAAGTTACACCACCAACCTACAATGCGACAGTAGCATTAATATTAATGCCGTCGTGGCGGTCCTTAATCTTACATAATAATTTTACGCTACTGTTGCGGCGGTTTTAAATGTTATACAATAATCGTGCGCTCCGTAAAATTCTCTAGTTTACTCTCTAAACAACTCCAGTTCTAGTTTCTCGACGCTTCGCTGAGAGAGTGAGAGAAATCAGCTACAGAAGTGGCTCAATCCTTTAGAGTTCTCTAAAAATTTCGAAGGCGTCGGTTTTTATTGTTGTTCGTGGTGTGTGTTCGGTTGGTTTCGGCCGCTCGTGAATGGTGGCTAGGTCAGTGTAGGTTAAAAACGAATTATTTTCGGTAAATTTGAATCAAGATAAAATTTCACCAGCTGTGCAAACTGGTCCGTCTTTCACTCTTATTATACTATAATATATTATAACAACATAATTAGTGTATAACAGATAGCGAGGTCATAATCTCTCGGGTTTCCACAGACAAAGAATAAAATAGAATTACAAATATATATAACTGACTTTATTTACTAATCTTTTTTTTTTTAATCGGCTGATTTGTATACCTACTTTCGGGAACACTTAATATGTGCGCTAAATTGGCAACAGTTGACGTGATGAACACGAAAGAACAATATTGAAAATTAGATTCCATCAGCAACTCACTAATTTGTGAAGACCGCCACAATCTTCAATCTATCCTTGAACTTTCAGGGTGTTATCGTCGGCTTTTAATAAAATCAGGAACTCATTGGTGTCAAACGTTTGGGTGACTTGGGTCTATCCGTAGTAAGTGTCCCGCAGAACACTGCCCACACACTAAGAAAAACACACTGGAGCGGCAAACAGCACACAAGTAAAACACGGAGTCTAATCGTTTTTGATCTCTATTATTATTTTTTATTAGTTCGAATTCTAGTTCTTATTGCCACTTGACATCAATTAACAGCGCTGGATCACCCGTGGCGATTCTATGAGGAACTTGTACAATGTTTTTCTTTTATGCACTACGAAATTAGCTTTGGCCGAGCTGATGGCACGGTACCGCTCAAGGAACTTTGGCACATTAAAACTTTGTCACTCGTCGTTACTTTTTAAAAGAACACGAATTTGTGACGGTACTGAATCGAACACCTTTCAGGACTAGGACTCACACCAACGTACACGAAACTAATAATCCTCTTCTCTCGGTTTTCCAAGACGACCTCTCTAGACTGCAGCTCCAAATAACTCTTCTTCACGACTCCTTATGATTGACTAAATTCCAATTCCCCATCGGCAAGGGAAATCTTCCCAGCGCATCTCTGCACAGAACTTCCTATCATATCTGCTAACAGAATTTTCCATAGTATCTGTTAACAGCATAAATTTCTCATTTCATCTGAAAGGGAGAATTTCCCATAGTATCGGAAAAGGATAAATTCATTCCTCATGATCATCAGCATCATTAGCTGTTGGTTATCGGAATCTTGTTCCTTTGTCTTAAGATCGGGTGCCGCCGCTATTCTCCGATCTTTCCCTTAAGATTTGTTTATACCGCACATCTGGCCTGAAAAACAAAGGTTCTCATGCTATTCAGATGGATACAAAGGACTATGGGATGTAATGCTTTGTTTGTACTTCCACTCATAAACATCTATCGCGGGTAGTGTTAAGAGTTTATGGGTGCATGACTGCTAATCGGCAGCGCAACGATATGTCTTGTTTGCACAAGTGTGCCTTTAGCGTTAAGGTCATGCCAGGGATTTAGATGTTAATTTCCATTAGCTACCAGAATAGGCATCCGTTGTTCGGTTTATTTACCGACAATGGTATTTCATCTGAAACATCGCGTTGATGCTTAGGATGGGTGAGTGATTTACATGCGACGCTTTCCTTCTGCCTTTTGGAATTAGGTTGAATACAATGTATGGATGCGTTGAACTCGATATTGGGAGCTTTTGAACTTTTAGTTCCTTGCTTTCTAATATCGGGTTCAACGTCGTTGCATGTCCTATAACCTTTTGTTTCAGGTATGGTTACTGACCATTGGGACACGTGTTTGTGGGCACGTGTGCTGAAAAAGGTGAGTAAAGTTCCTTGGCGGAAAGGATACCTCAACCTCTAGTGAGTTGTATGGTTCGTAGAACCGCTACAAACGTCTTACTGCAGGCTTACCCCGACTTCAGTAAACCATTTCAGCTAACCACCGATGCTTCAGACTATGCCATTGGAGCAGGGTTAACGCAAAACGACAGACCATTACATTCATTTCTAGAACTCTCAATAAAACAGGAGAGCAATAAATGAGAAGGAGATGCTCGCTATAGTTTGGACCTTAAATCTCTTAGAAACAACCTCTACACAAAAATCACAAGAATAAAATGAAAGGATGGGAGGCTATACTTCAGGAGTACAACTACTAACTAAAATATAAGCCCAGAAAAATGAATTTGGTGGCAGATGCGTTATCCAAATCTTCCCAGACATTAATTAACTCTCTCACACCAACCCAGCATAGCAGCGAAAGTTCTTCTCACGACCTTGCCCAAACGGCGGTAGCTTCGATTAACGTGTTTAAGAACCAGATAATACTTCTGGATGGACGTACCACAGACATGCTATAACGCAACCTGAATATTCCGAAGAGGAATTGATCTCGATATTAAAGAGGTATCTGAATCCAAGTGGGGAAAACGGTCTACTAACATCAGAAAGGATTATGGACAAAGTGAAACAAATATACCCTTACAATTTTTAAAAATTATAGGACGTATTTTAGCCAAGATCAGGTAAAAGACCTCACGGACCCGGTTAGGTAGGATGAGGAGATAATCAAAGAACATAGAAGAGCTCACCAGAATGCCCGCGAAAATAAAGGCCAATTATCAGAAAAATATTACTTACCCCAAATGAACTCTAGAATTAACAACATAGTCAGGCCATGCGTGACCTGTATAGAGGAAAAATATGACAGGCACCCCAACAAGCCCGGAATTAAAGAAACAACTATCCCAAACTTCCTTGGGGAAATTGTAAACATAGACATCTACTCCACCGAGAGAAAGCTACTGCTAACAGCAGTTGACAAGTATCCAAAATACGCACAAATAAAGCTCTTAAAGCCTAAGGCCATCGAGTATAAAAAGCAAATATTACGCGAACTTACCAGGTGTACGCATACGTTTTTTCGGTTTAACTAAGAGATAGCGCCAGCTAAAGGTGCGCAACGTATTAGTTTGATACATACGTCATTATGTTCGTCTGAGATTTAACTGCAAACACACACAAGTTGAGTCCTCCAAAAACGAACGTCCTTGTTTTATCATTCAGTGATCATGTCGAGGTTTTTGCCTAAAAAGAACATTTGCGGCAGGCATTGCTTTTCTTACTTAATCAAAAGAAAAAGGCTGTTGAAATTCAACGCTTGCCGGTCGACACATGTGGTGACTACGCTCCATCAATTCAGTTAGAACATGTGAGATATGGTTTCGACAATTTAAATGTAGTGATTTCAATGTGAAAGGCAGTGAGCGCTCTGGTAGACCACAAAAATGAGAACACGAGCAATTGCAGGAGTTATTGGATGACGACCCAACTTAAACTTAACGGCAATAAGAAGAAGCATTACATGTGGCACAAGAAACCATCAACAGACGTTTACGAGCAATAGAGAAGATCAATAAACTCGGTAAATGGGTCCCACACGATTTCAATGCTTCAACGCCACGAGAGAAATCATTTTTGCATCGAATTGTGATGGGTGACGAAAAATGGATTTATTCCCAAGGCCCGAAGCGGAAAATATTGTGGCTTTCATATTGCGAAGCCGATCCTTCAACACCAAAGTCAAAAACAGGCAAGAAGACCATGCTCTGTGCCTGGTGGGACAAGAGCGGTATTGTGTATTATGAATACTTGAAGCCCGGAGAAACCGTTAATACATAATCTCTCGCTATCGTCAACAAATGTTTAATTTATACTACACAAATCCATCTATAGAACCATAATCATGCCGATTGTTCTATACGGAGGCGAAACATGGGCTCTCACAAAACGGGAAGAAAACAAATGCCGCGTATTCGAGAATAAAGTTCTAAGAGGTATCTTTGGCGACAAATATGACGAGGAGGCAGGACAATGGAGGAAACTTCACAACCATGAATTGGGAGAGCTAAACCGCAAACCTACAATAGTGAGAGTAAACAAGTCGCGAAGATTAAGATGGGCCGGATACGTGGCGCGAATGGGCAACGATAGGACCGTGCATAGAATTCTTGACGATAAGCCAACGGGAGGGAGACCGACAGGGCGACCGCGACGGAGATAGGAGGGCAATGTTAGGTTGGACCTCGAGGAGATCGGATCGGATGGGCTATCGTGGAAGGAGTTCACACGGGGCAGGGAACAATGGCGGAGTCGAGTCGGTGAGGTTATGAGCTTCCTGATTTCCACAGGCCAATAAATAGTAAATAGTATACAGAACTTTTTGTAAAAAATAATGTACCATATTGAAATATTGAAGAAGGCCCGGAACGTCTGAAAAAATCGATGTAAATGAATCCACACTACTGTTACATGCAAAACTGTCCACTCCCTAATACTTACCCCTTTAAAATACGAAAAGAATTCACATACAAATAAAACATAAAAACATAAAATAAACAATAACAACAATACGTGAAATCTCAGATGTGAAATAATACAAATAAAATAAATTAAGTTCACCAGAAGGCCTCCCATACGTGTAAACAATAAAATCAGTTGCTGCAATAAAAAAATCATTTATGAAGAATAAGATACAGTGTGTTTTACTTTCCTTCTTGTGAACAGCTTCTGGCGGAGTTTTGCTTCTCGTTATTTGTGAACAGTTTTCGGCGAACAATATAGTCGGGTCGTAGTAGAACCAGTTGCCATGACGGCACACCGATTACGTACCCCCACAGGTGTATAAACTCAGCTCTGTTCGGCGATGATGGCTTCGATCAATTTCGGGGCTGATCGCGGCCGAATTTCTTCCCCGAGACAACGGTACCAGGGAGCAAAAGAGGCAACGGGAGAGGATGGGTGAGTTATTGACTGTTTGATTGTTGGACCTCGAGGAGATCGGATCGGATGGTCGAACGTGGAAGGAGAGTGCACGGGACAGGGAACTGTGGGTTATTTTTCTCTAGTGCACCAAGCATGGGCGCGGATTCAGCAGGAACACCACCAAAACCACTGTAAATTGTTCCTGCCAGAAGGAATAGAGCACACAGGGAACACAACAACTCTGCAAAGAAAAACACACCGGAGTGATTTATTATCTTATTTTTATTTCAGTTTAATCTCTGGAACATAGCTTTTATTTTAAATGCAAACACTGGAACTGCCTTTTAAATTATAGGTCGTTTTGTTTGTTCAGTAGTCTTGATTTTAATTTTCACTGCGCACTTGTTATTTACTGTGTGGTACACGAACTCTATGAGTCAACGTCACACTCGTATTTGGCAACCAGTCTTTAAGTAATTTTTTTACTATAAAATATTAAATTTATTCCCATAGAACTTATGTTTCTCGACAATAAAGAACAAACAACTCGACACGAAAACAATCGTGTGTGCGCTTGGGGAATTTAAATTTGACAACGGAAGGCGCAACAGCAAAGACTCGACGTCTCTCCTCGAAGGATGATAAAATTTGACTCCTCGATGCAATCCACATCCGTCAGATTCAACGGTGGTGGATCACATCGATGAGGGAGGAGCGAACAGGCTTAACTTGGCGACGGCCAATAGGCGATCAAAAAGGAGTTAAATGGAAGGATTTCCCATGTGTCCGTATAGGACAAGTACGATGCCCCTTAGCCTGCATATCGACAACGAACGATACCGCACCTGTTCAAACAATTGGACGAGCAACAAGGGGATGCAGGCATTGTGTTAATGTAATGCCATTGTAGGCGATACATTCTTCGGTGACGATAGGTCGACCGAAGATTTGGGGTTTGTTTGATTTAGCCATATGGCTCTGGTGCTCTAGAAAGGAAGATATTTTGTTAGCATTAAGTCAACAGAAATCTTGCCAACAGTAGCAAAGGGTCAGACTGGACGGTTATCTTATTTGGGTTAATATGCTGGTACATGGATATGGTGGTGAGGAATTTGCCACCCATAGGAACCATGGACCGGCGTTGGGAAGCAAAACAAACACAATGCGGTACTGCGTGTTTACTTTGATTTCCAGAAGGGTCATCATAGAGCATGAAAGCGGGTATGATTTTTTATTTTTTATTTTTATTAGACTTCTCTCGGGAGAGGCGAACCTATAGCGTCGAGTGGGCGCCCCGAGATGCCATCAAATAACTGTTGCAGTTCTTTTTGAACAGTTGCAGGTTGTAACGCTCCGGAACACTCGCGTGGGAAGGGAGTTCCACAGCTTCCCCGCTCTGTAACGGAACGAGTTCTGATACAGGGATGTTCGCGCCGTCGGGAGATGAACCACAAACGGGTGCGATCCGTCGGATTGTCTTGTGGAGCGCATATAGACCGAATTGCGTGGAACAATGCCAAGAATCTCCGAAGAACAGCACCCGTGATAATATCTGTAGAACAGACAGAGGTCGCCTACGCGCCTTCGATGTGATAGCGACTGTAGTCCCGACGTCAGCGCCGAGTCCCCGATCAGGCGGATCGCTCGTCTTTGTACGCTCTCAAGTAGGTCGAGGGTATGGTTAGGAGCCGAACTCCAAACATGAGAGCAATATTCGAGCGCGGGTCTAATTTGAGATTTATATAGGAGAAGAAGTTAGGCCGGAGTAAAATATTTCTTGGCTCTAAAAAGATAACTCAGTTTTCCTGAGGCTGATCTGGCGATACCCGATACGTGTTTATGCCATGATACATTCCCACAGACCGTGACGCCGAGCAATCTCAAACTTTCCCCAGCCTCGAGGGCCCGGCCATTCATAATCAGCTGTGGAACCGATGATCCGGTTTTCTTTGTGAATGTTGTATACTGGGTCTTCGTTGCGTTGAAGTCCACAAGATTGGCCTTTCCCCACTGCAGGACTTTATCTAGATCCTGGTTCAGAGAGTCAATCTGTCTACATCTCAGCTGGTGCGACGTTGATGCACCAATCGGCCGATCACTCGAAAAGGAGGAAACAAGCGTACTATCATCCACAAAACTGAACACTTTTTTACCCGTTGTCTCCAACAAATCATTTATGTGAAGCAAGAACAAGGTTGGAGCCAAAATAGAACCCTGGGGCACCCCCGAATTAACAGGATACAGATCCGAACACTCGCCGTCCACAACAACCCGGATCGATCGATTCTCGAGGAAGCTCCTCGTCCAGTCGCAAAGCTGTTGGGAAAGTCCATATAAACGAAGTTTGCTCAGCAATGCCCCGTGCCAGACGCGGTCAAAAGCCTTGGAGATATCTAATGCGACCGCCCTTGACTCACCATGCCGTTCAATCGCAGATGTCCATATATCGGTTATAAGTGTCAAAAGGTCTCCTGTGGACCGCCTGCCACGGAATCCGTATTGACGATCATTCAGAAGACCGTTGCACTCCAAATACTTAACCAACTCTGTATTGATGACTTTTTCCATTACCTTAGATAAAATAGACAGTAATGCTATCGGACGGTAATTTTGTGGGAGACACTTTTTTCCCGTCTTTGGGATTGGCTGAACTCGAGCGATTTTCCAGCAGGCAGGAAAGGTCCTCCGTGCATAAGATAAGCGGAAGAGTCTGCCAAGAACCGGCGATAGTTCTGGAGCACAGTTCTTAAGGACTATTGCTGGTATTCCGTCCGGGCCGCTTGCCTTCCTACAATCCAGTTCACGTAGAATGCGTTGAATAGTGCGCGGACGAAATCTCACATCCCGCATGGAAGACTGTACCGGCGAGATCACGGGTGGCTACAAAAGGCCGGGATCGAGGTTTGAATTCGCGGAAAATAAATTCGCGAACACATTAGCTTTATCCTTTGGATTCGTGACTAACGTCCCGCTGTCTGTCACCAACGGAGGGAAAGAGGAGGAAGCAAAGTTACTGCTGACAGCCTTTGCCATTGACCAGAAGGAGCGCGAACCAGTTGGGCACCGAAGGAGCTTATTGATCACCCTGTGGTTGTGAGCCTTCTTCGCGGTATCAATCGCTTGGTTGCACACGTTTCTGATTCTAACAAAATTCGTTCTGTTAACATCGGTGGGATTGGAGCGCCATTGCTTAAAAGCTCTATTTTTTGCCGCTGTAATCAGCTCGCATTTTTTGTCAAACCAAGGTTTATCAGACGAACTTCGTTTGATGGAATGTGGAATATACATCTCCATCCCCAGAAGAATAATCTCTGACACCGACTCCGCGCAAGCGTTAACATCGGAGTTTCCGAAGCACATCTCGGACCAAAACCTAAACAACGATCCTATTCATGCCCAAATCCCATGATCGGTTGATAGCCGATAATGGGAAATTGGTTGCAGCTATTGTGAACCTAAAGATATGAGGGCAATATTTAATTACCGAATGGTAGGGAAACTATCGGCTGCAGTTGTGTCAACAAATACGTTTGTCGACGGGTCTTCTGGACCAACGGATTGTTGTTTGGACGATCGACCTATGGTTCAGCCGATAAGGCGAGGATGGACATGTCATGCACGTGTGTGAGAAAGTGCTTCTCAGCAATGCGCATTGACATGTTCGGGAATTAATGCCGGTTACATGAAGAGGTAACCGAATTAGATTTCGGAAACATGATGCGTTGGATGCAAGCATGCCCATGGTAAGTGGGAGACGGTTAATTAAAAGGGAGTGGGTGGTTCTTTGGGAATGCCTAAAAGAACCCCCACAGAACAATGGCGGAGTCGAGTCGGTGAGATCATGAACTTTCGGGTTCCTACAGGCCAATAAATAGTAGTAGTAAATAGTAGTAAGACAAATCAGGACTAAACTGAATAGATAACTTCATTATCAAGTTTATTTGTGGTCACACAACAGAAGCAATGGGCAGTGAAAATGATCTGATTTCGGGAGCATTCTAACCCAATTATATGCACCTGGAGAGTAGTTTCCAGAATGGGTTCATTTCCCCAAAAGCGTTCCCTTTCTTGGATAAAAAAAGGACGTATCCAAGACAAGCATGGAGTCCCTATTATTTACCACGCTTTCCGTGGTGCCAGGGATAAAAGAACGCTCCATGATACCGATATCTCTAATATTCCACCTCTCGTGCGTTTTAGTATGGTGATCGGTGAAAGAGATAAATCAATAAAAGGTCGATCTCATCCCAATTGCTTATAGATCAGTCAGAAAGAAAGGACTATAAGTCCTCAAACATAGCATGCCTCTGAGGCGCACCGCTTTCCTTCCCCCTATCCGCAATTCCTAATTATTTTTCATTTGTATTCCTTGTTTATGTTTGTCCGTTTTGTTTCCTTTTTTTAGTTTCGCTTGTCAACCCTCTTATATATGTAATTAAAAAAAAAAAACATGATATAGAAAGAATAGAACAAATTTTAAAAAGAAAACATATTAATTATTGTGATATGTTATAAAAATACTAGTTATTGTACGCCGAAAGGCATAAGAAAAACAAAAGATTGATAATGTATAATTTAGAGTACTTGCGAAGAGCCAGTAAGTTAATGTAAGAATAATAGTTGTAAAATAGAATTCAACATTTATTCTTAAGTAAAATCTGTAATTGAATTGTTAATAAATGCACACGTCTATGAAATTGAAATAAAAATGTTTGTTGAGGTGAAATAAAATTATTAAATTTTAACTTATAGAACACCCTACACACTATACTGTACGCTTTATGAATGAATAGAAATTTATAAGTCCTAATTTAAAACTTGTATTTTCTACCAAACCTACTTTTTGTAGGAGTTTTCGGTGTTAAGATCACAAGTATTGTATGAATGACTTTTAGTTAAGTTAGTTCGTAAGCTACTTTATAAGAAGTTTTTTTTTCTGTCTTTGTTCTTTTACCGCAAGCTAGCTTTTAGCTAATAAAAGGGGCAGTAGCCCCACTAAACAATAAACCAAACTATATCTGGACAAGTCGTAAAAGGTAACCTGTTTGTAACCTTTGTCTACCTCGAAAGCACCTAAAGCTAGCTGCTCATTGTCTTCCACTTTAAAAAGCCAAATTTCGCGAAAAGCAGTAATTCCGATCAAATCGATCGCACTACTAGATCGCACTACTAGATCTATCCAGCAAGTTATCTATCCATTGGCTGTCGGCGTTCTCCTTCAATTGCCTATCTTCTTCTTCCGGATCAAGGCCCCAAGCCTGCGGCCTTTCTATCCAACCTTTGTCTTCCCTGCAAACGTAATAAATGTCCGAATTAATTGGATTTTAATTGTCCATTCCGTTGAACTAAAGTTAGTCAAGGCACAGCGTACATCGGAAAAAGGGTCTACGAACCTCAGCGTATACCTTCACATTCCGTACGATCACTTACTGGACAATTGTGTGCGTGGAATGTAATGTGTGCGCCGGCGCAGTACTTTTATGGAGAGCAGATACACGCTTTTGCGTTGTTATACGAATCCCATTCCGATGAGGTGATCGAAATAAAATTTATTGTCGGACACGGTCTCCATAAATAAGCAGCGGAATATGTTGGCTTGTCAATGGGATGGTTGGACATAAGGATTCGAATCTTTCGTGACTTCTCCGGGGGATATTCTAATAGGAAATTAAATTTCTTTCCATCGAGATGTGATTAAATGATGAATTTGCATGGTTGCCGGTTTATAGGTGAGATAGCTGAAATAATGCACGATGGGTGTGGAGCGGTATTCATCGGCAACTCGTGAGTTGATCAGGCGCATCGCATAGGGTCAAAGATTGAAAGATACAATTTTTTGATAGTACATCATGATCCAGAAAATCTTAGATAATGTGTGCCTTAGATATTTAGGTCGGGCGTCTAGCGTATGCAGAAGAGTGTATTTTATCGGTTGAATATTAGCGCAGTTATGATTTATGACAAAGGACTGTGGGGTTTATTTCTTAGATTTACTATGCACAACTTAAATTACTGGAAACAGTTTTGCAGTAGGTTCGTTACTCTAAAACTTATCCAAACGTAGATGTGAAAATAAGTTGAAGGCCATCAGCTGCTTTATACGAGAGTTGCCTTTTATATTTCGGGATTAGAGAACAAAAACAAATATTGATCATCGAAAATCACTTTATTGTTTTTCAAAATATTCCCCATGAAGATCTATACACTTTTGCATGCGTTTGAACTAATTGTCGAAGCACTTTTGCCACTCTGATTGAGGTATCTCCAACACATGCATTCTGAATGCAGCAACCGCTTCTTCAGGTGTCGAAAAACGTTGACCTCTCAGTTTGTGTTTTACGTACGGGAATAAAAAGAAGTCATTCGGTGCTAAGTCAGGACTATGCGGCGGATGACCCATCAAATCGATGTTTTGGGTGCTCAAAAATGCAGTTGTCGCAGCCGATGTGTGAGAGCTCTCATTGTCGTGGTGAAGAGTGATCCGTCTTCGGCGGTTGGTTTTCCTGATTTCTTGGAAGACAACTGGCAAACAAATGGTTGTGTACCACTCAGAATTGACTGTTCTGCGTTGTTCTAGTGGTGCGGTTGCGACATGTCCAGTTTTTCCGAAAAAACAAGCGACCATTTGCTTGGAAGTGCTTCGTGCGCGAACAACTTTTGTTGGATTTGGCTCATCTTGAAACACCCAGACAGTCGACTGCTGTTTACTTTCGGGCTCATACGCGTAAATCCACGATTCATCACCTGTCACAATGTCATAGACGTGTTTCGAAGCACCGCGACCGTATTTTTTGAGTATTTCTTTCGACCAATTGACACGAGCCTTTTTTTGGGCGATTGACAAATTGTGTGGGATCCAACCCGAACAAATTTTTTTCACAGTCAAATGTTTATGCAAAATTTAATGTATACTGGTCCCACTAACGCCTAAGGTTGTCTCAATCTCACCATAGGTCACATGACGATCTTCCAATATCAGTTCGCGCATCGTTCAATGGTTTTCGGAACAACAACTGATTTTGGACGACCTTCACGAAATTCATTTTGGAGTGAACTACGACCACGATTGAATTCACCATACCATCGATAAACACTGGTCCTTGATGGAGCTTCATCGCCAAAAATTGAATTAAGTTCATCCATGCACTGTTGCTGAGTTAATCCACGCCGAAAGTTGTAAAAAATAATCGCACGAAAATGTTGACGATTTAATTCCATTTTTGGGCCGAGATGAATCTTTTAAGTTACTGTAAACAACACAAATAGCGCTCGTATGTCAAAACGTTCTGAGTGCGTATAACCTCAAAAATGTCCAACTTTACGACAGAGCTGTCAATTGCCGGATTGCAACACTAGGGTTGCCAAATCCCGGAACATAAGAGCCAACCCTCGTATCCAACATACACTTTTTCGAATGAGAAAATGCTACAAAAGTGCCTTAAAATAGGTCAAAGACCACAGCAAAAGAGATGGCGGCATAACTCTTAATAACCAATGTTAGGAAACCAGAAGGCAATTGAAGAAAGCCATAAAATGGAATGGATTCAGGCTGGAAAGCCTAAAATTATCAGAGGAAATCCATAAAAGCGATGGGGTTGAACCTGCAAATTTGTCATGCGTCGATTTAAGGCTTAAGTATACTGCACTCAAAAGCCCTAATTAGACGACCATCACTGTGACTTGTGTACTCTCGAGTGATGTAAGTTTCTGTGTTTCGAGAATAACGACGGATCAGCAAGGTTTGATTGAGCCAGTAACTGCAGACGAAATAAAAAGGGCCACTGGAGGTATCAACGTCTTAATGGCATATCGAAAAAGATACTCGAAATGATCATGCTGGTCATGCTAGAAATATACATCAAAATATTGAGAGGATAAGTTTTTCTAAGATTTCCAAGAAGTTGGAGGAAACAGAAGCTAGTTCTGATACCAAGAGGTAATAAACCACCCAAATAACCCTTATCCTACAGTTCCATTTGTTGGCTGATCATAGATTAAAAGTATTATAGGTCCTCATTCCCTTAAAATTGGACCAATGCGGGGTGCAGAAACGTGTACTTATACAAATGATGCATGGCTTCAGGAATAAAATAAATGCGATGGATGCAACCACCCAAGTGTGCAAAATTGCCGATGGAACGCTAGGAAAACGAGACAGCGTGATGGCTCGAAACAGGATTGCGTAGTCACTGCGCTGGATGTCAAAAATGATTTTGTGGGGAAGAAGTATTGTACCAAACACGGACACTCCGTTCATCTTCCTCCTCCGTCATAAATGTTCCTCCAAGAAATTGTTCACCGAGTAAAAGAACGAAACACCTGTCTGTCCACAACTTTGAGTAAAACACCAGGGGAACAATGATTAAGGAAACACATCTAGGAACTGCCAGGCACTGCAGCACGGAAAATTAAACACTGGTGGTGTTGTTGTTTCGGCGCAAGGCTAATAACCTTGCCCGTAAGAATAAATTATTATGGAAAATTTAACAATCCTGAAGATTTGTTAACCCTTATGTCAATGACCAACTTTACCGACAGTAGTCAATGACCGGGTACCCGGGTGCCCTTCGTCGCAATTTCACGATTGCTCGGCCTAGTAGACGAATTTCGGTCCCATGTCTTAGATCATCTCCATTCAAACGTTTCTGAATGATAATTATGAAATTTCAATGAAAAATAAATTTTTTTTTACTTTCAAATTGACATTTTAAAAAATCGTCTACTAGGCCGAGCAATCGTGAAATTGCGACGAATGGGTGCCCGGGTACCCGGTCATTGACATAAGGGTTAAATAAGGCCAAGACCGGATTCCGGTTGTAGTGCCAATGATGATGATGATGATGATGATGTTGTTGTAGTAAATGTTCTTTTAATGGTTTAGTATTCCAAGTATTTTGATGCATTTATTTTGTTATATTCGTCATTGTCTTTAAAATTGTTAAGGATAATTCGCAATTTTACAAGTTGAAGTCGTAAATTAATCTAATTAGACGATTTCATTGTGTACACGTCCGATGTAATGCACCGACGACTTTGTATGACAAAACTGTTACTCACACGACTCGCGGTTGACTTTCGCGTCGTCGTGCGCCCTGGGGAGCGGGAGCAAAACGACCGGCTCGGTCGGTGGATGGTAAAAGACTCAGCGATAACCGCCTCGTGCAGAGCCGACTCGCTAATGGGGTGAGTTTCCCCGAGAGAGAAAGTGTTTCTCTTCACTAGGGATACTGTGGTTATTGTTAGTATTGTGCCAAGACACGGGCACCGGTTTTACTAACTTTCCGACGACGTAGAGAGAAGTCACGACACACCACGAAAAACAATGTCACTACTTCGCCAAGGAAAGTAATGAAATGAATAAAACACTGGATATTAATGTTAAGCACCGTTTTTTTTTTTTTTTATTGTTCGTATTATTAATTGATAATTAATAGTAATGGTGCTGTTCTTTGTTTTAAACTTAATTACACCACCCACATTCAACTTCCGCGCACGTCTCTTTTATTGAAAAGGGTGTTTAAACTCCGTTATTATTTAATTTTAAAAACCAATCGATCATTACTTTCCGAACTCATACGACCTCGATGACGGTAGAAATCTGACTACCTTTAGCTCAATGAAATTGACCCAGCCTCTATGCCTGCAATGGGTTTCAACGCACACCATCGCAAGAGAAACAACCCTTCGGCAATTTGTGACCAATGAGAACCGATCCGCGTCCCATTGGAAGATTCTTTAGAGATAAGTTTGCAACTGGAAATTAATGTCTTCCTCTTGGAAGGAAGGACAAATGAACGCGCGTTGAAGAAAGGATAGAAGGAAAAACCTGCAGCTGTTCAAACATAGATCAAAAACGTTTCTATCATAAACGATAGAGGGTACATTTTATATACCGAAATGGGATCTAAATGGGCAAGCGCTAAGATGCGGCTTTATTTGTACAGGCAAATGCAAATACATTAGGATTGCCTATGCAGCCGATCCGAGATAATTGGTTGCAGCTGTATAGGCATCGATTTGCATGACTTGATCGTGGGATCGGTGATTGCTTGAGAAAAGCAAACACAGAAAGATTTCTGTGAGCATGATTGACATGAATGTCGATAAGGGGACCGTGAACATTTTCCTAATGGTTGGCAATGGCCATGGCTGCCGATCAGGGGACACAAGTATGTTTTAGGGAAAATGCTTCTCAGCCATGCGCATTTGCATGTACGAACTCGATGTCGGTTACATGAAGGGGTAACCGTAGATTATAGGGGCATGATGCGCTGGGTGCAAGCATGCCTGGGGGCGAAAGTTTTTGTTGCCACGGCCAGGTGGTAATCTTGGTCGTGGGCTTATGTTTTCAGGTGAGGTATGCTCTTATGCTGGTAAGTTGATTACAGAGATTTGCAGATATTTGCAGTGGGATATGGGGCCAAAGCGATGCGTGGTTCCTTGGGTCCTGAAAAACCCCACAATACGTTTTACCTACCACAAGAGAGACGTATAGTCTCTCTTTGTGGGACAGAAAACCAGATCTCGTAATGGAGATCATGATAGTATGTGTGCATGGGTGATCGTGAGGATCATAATATTCAACACACGCGCGAAGGCGATGAATAAACGAAGCAGACAGGCGGTAAGGACAAAGGACCGTGAAGATCGTTGGTAGTACACATGTATGTGTGTACATGGGTTCTTTCATGGGACAAACCATGCGAACGAGCCTGAAACGACGAAAAGGGCATAGGGTGTATTCATGAGATGCGAGTTCAGTAAAGCAAACATACCGAATCTCCTTGGATGCTGATGATTTTTGTTTGCTCAAGCCGCTGCTGATGGGAAGACAAAAGGAACGCTTAGGTCTTTGTCTAAGATGTGCATTGCGGCAAAATAAATAGGCGGCAATGCAATGTGGAAATGTGCTAATGGGTTTTAGCTAGATTACCGGGAAATGGTGTTTATGGCATCGCTGGTAAGGGTAGGTATTGAATTCCTATTTGCATTTGCTTATGCTGCAGGATCTAACTGGTCCCAAGAGACGCGAGATGCGTATATTTGTTTTGGTGCCTTGGGTGTAGATCGCCAGCCAATGTGTATGTATGGTGATTTATGATACACTTGGTGAGGACGGGAAATAGGCGACGCAGTGTTTATGATCCCTGTAATGATGGTTACATTGTATGTAAACCAAATAATTTGTTTTCAGGAATTCGTCTAGGGAGATTTGCCTGGCACCGAAAGTACCGAATTGGTTTTGGGATCCCTGATAAGTTAGGAAAGAATTCGTATGCGAAGAGATGCATGAAAGGTAATGATTCTTTACAGGGACTTTTAGATTATAAATTTGATCTATTTGATGCGTGAAGCATTTAAGACTGGGATGAAGTTATGGGGGTTTTTCAGGTAAGTGGGCCGTGGGGTTTGGCGGAACAGCCACAATTTCAACTCGTCCGGAGAGAAGTGCATAATGAATGCATAATATCAATTGAGAAAATCACGCTACCTTCTTAAGGTCATTGCCTTACAAGGTATCATAATATAACATATAATACTGTGGCCGGTCCAAGAAAATATCACGTAGAGAGGAGTACTACACGAAATTCATGTGCCCGAACCGCTGCTATGTACCGTTATGTATAAACCTTCGTTCGTAGTACAATCTTCTAGGAATAGATGTCATATGGAATGCGGACAATAAACGACTGGCAATCGTCACAACGGGAAAGCTGCTCCAAGAGTCCTGCGAAAAGTTGAGGCTAGTGATAAAAAGGATGTGAGACGGGATTACAAATACTGGACATGGGCTATTGTTACAGACAAAATCTACCACTCCTAATACTTTCGCCTTTGGGGCCACCCCCACCATTAATCGGATTCACCTTAATGTGAACTCCCATACCAATACAATGAGTACCTGTGAAAGTGCATGAAATCAAATGCATACGCAAGCGAATTATAGAATTCAGATACCACATTTGTAAAATTTCGATGACGGCACGAAATGAATAACAGATTGTGACACAATAGTGACCAATTACATGGAAACGAGGCAATAAAATGTCTGCAATCACTGACCATGTGTAAATATAATTTCTTAACGATCGCGTTACGCGGTTGCGGACAAGCGTCGCCCTGCTAATTAGGGATCGCAAGCTCACTAATTAAACGTCTTGTAAGAGCAGCTTTAAAAATAATTAAAGTGTCTGCGTAATCCGCGTCGCGACTGGAGGTCAGGCAGTCATTAAATTATTGATTGCAACCTTCGTCCTTCGTCGAAGCCATTTTTAACATATAAAAAAAAAGAAAAAGAGAGTCTGTGTGCTAAACATCATGGCGTAAAATAAAATATAACATGTTTTATGCTACTGTGCGGTTAATGCGGGAAAGCTACGGAATTGTCTCCCCGCGCGAGTGTTCCCGGAACGTTACAACCTGCAACTGTTCAAAAAGAACTGCAATCGTTATTTGCTGTCATCTCGGGGTGCCGGCTCGGCGCTATAGGTTCTCCTCTCCCGAGAGAAGTATTGAAAAGAAGAGTATAAAGTCTGCATGTGAACTACACAGCCCCAACAACAATTCTATTCTATTTATTGGCCTGTAGGCAGCCGGAAGTTCATGACCTCATCGACTCGACTCCGCCATCGTTCCCTGCTCTGTGCACTCTCTTTCCACGTTCGGCCAGCACATCCGATCTCATCGAGGTCAAACCTGACATTGTCCTACCATCTCCGTCGCGGCCGTCCTGTCGGTCTCTTTCCCGTTGGTTTACCGTCAAGAATTCTATGCACAGTCCTATCATAGCCTATTCACGCCACGTGTCCGGCCCATCTTAATCTTCGCAACTTGATTACTCTCACTATTGTAGGTTTGCGGTATAGCTCTTCCAAGTCGTGGTTATGGAGTTTCTATGTAGTCTTTTGTTAATTTTCTTCGACATTTCGTGACTGGCCGTCAATATTGTTCCCAGATATTTAAATTCTTTAACTTTTTCAAATAGCTTGTCCCCGACGTTTATGTGTGTTACCTGACGTCCACCTGCTCTCACCGTAATCATGTATTTTGTTTTGTCTTCATTTATTTCTAGGCCCACTTCTTCTGCCGCATGCATAATGATTTTCCAGTTTTTATTTACAGTTTCTAGATTATCGCCCAAAACGGCGATGTCTCCGCAAATGCGAGCACTTGTGTGACCCCGTTCAGGGATAATCCGCCAATGTTATCGTCGTGTACCTCTCTGATGACATACTCGAATTCCAAATGCATTTCATGATTTTACCTTCCGGGAATTTGTTCAAACAAAGTCCCATGTCCTCGATGGAACCCCATTGCCATTGAAGCACACACAAAATCTTGGTTGTGCTTCTTGGAATTTGTATGTGTAATTTTTAACAAATCTCTGTGGATGCAGAGAGTATAAAAGGGCGGCGGAATTTTGATTCGAGATCGAGTTGTCCGCACTAGCATTAATTACCCAACAGTCTTGGGCGTTGGTGTAGACCGATTCAGTCATTGACGGGTGACGGTATCCACAATAGTGAAACAAGAATAAGCAACGAAAAGTCTGTTTTTTTTTTTTTTTGTGGACTTTATCTTATAATTATTTCGAAGGTTTATAATTTTTGGCCGTAGTCAGCCTCTGAGGACTGACTCATCGTAAATCCAAAATGCGCCGCCCTTTTACACTCTCTGTCTAAACACATTTGGTAGAAAGCATATAAAAATTCCAAGAAGCATAAGCAAGATTTTGTGTGTGCTTCAATTGGAATGGGGTTCCAGCGAGGATATGGGAACTTGTTTGAACAATTTCCTGGAAGGTAAAATCATGAAATGCATTTGGAAATAGGCATTTCATGATATCAGGATTTTAGGATTATTAATGTATCTATCTTTGAGATATGCCAGTAACCCAAACACAAGTTTTTAACCTTTAATTTTTTTCTTCACACATTTAACTTTTAACTTATTTTTTCTTCTCTTTTTCGGGCTGTATTTCGATATTAATTTATTTAATTTATTTAGTTTAAAATTTGCGAACACCACAAGACAATTCACACTCACGACAAATTTCCAAATAATCAAATGAGCAATTCGAATTTTTAAAGATCCACGAGAGTTAATTTCCAAATAATCAATCAGCATTGATCATTCACTTTAAAATAACAACCACCCTTAGTCACGATTTAAAATACACGACGACTTTTGTCACAAGCCAAAATCAACTTACCACAGAACACGTCAATTTTCAAAAACCAATGGAGAGCAAATCGCTAATTCATGTCCTTATATATAAGAATACAAATTTTTCTTCACCCAACCATCTATTGATTCACTGGAATTTGGTTTCAGATCTCGCTGGCCTCACCCTCCTTCCAGTAAATCGTCAGGTGTACTTGTATATAATGGTGGGGTAGCGGTAAATTTTCTGGGAAGGGTCATTGTACTTAAAAAAATGTGTGAAAATATTCATTCTTATATGGTAAGAATTACGGCACGTGCGACATAGGGAATTAAAAGGGTGGAAAATGTTTGTACAATATGCTATATACAATGGAAAATTGTGACTATGAAAATCACTTTTGGGATAGGATTGGGTTAGGGAAAAATATTTTTAATTATGAGAAATATAAAATGATATGTGCTATTGAGGCGTGGGGAAATATTGTCTTCTGGGTATGACATGTGTATGTTAAGGGATAAGGACGCGAATTTGCGTAATTAATTAGTTAGAACGGGGGGGGGGGGGGTATGTGGCAATTATCAATGTTAATTATATAACAAAGCAACTCCAAAATCTTGCAGGACAATCTCTTCTTTCGCATCTGAAGTATCTTTTGCTAATTCCACCACCATTTCACCTTCCGCTCTACCATGGTTGACTCAGAATGTATTGTTCTGATGTTCTTGAACACGTGGAATTATAAACTTTTGTGTTACTATTGACAGCACACTGATGAATGACCTTGTTCCGTCCTCCAGAATTTAAAGTATTCTGTAAACTCATTCAAATTAGGGTCAAACAGCTCCTTGAGATATTTTACTAGCTCGACGTACTTTTTTGAATCAGGTTTCGTGGGCGCCAATAATCTCCGCAATTGTTTCGAAGCATCTGGTCCTATATATAGCAATAAGTATAAAAAATTGTGTATGTTAAATTTTAAGAAAAAAACAAAAAAAAATTCGTCACAAAGTTTTTCAAATTTTTCTTTGTCTTTCAAATAATCATAAGTACTGCCACAAAGTTCTGTCGCCGAAAGGCAATTTATTCAATTGTTAAGTAATGTTTAGCTTAGAGCGTCTGCGAATGACCAGTAGGTTATAATATAAGATAATTAAGCTAGAATTTAAGCATTTTTTGTCTAGCATGTAATTTAGAAACTAGGGAGATAAAAAGAAAATAAAAATGAAAATAGCAATAAGTAAGCTGTGGGGGGTTTCTCTATCCTACATGAGAAACAACCCACAATTCCAACCAACATTTCCTACCTAATTTCGACCGCCTTTCAGCGCGTCAAATCAATCCCATTTCCCCCTACTTACCTGTTCACCTGCAAAGCATGTTTCCACCACGGACACATAGCTAAACTCATTGTACCACGCAGACAATGCATAAATGAGTTTAGCTTACCTTTTTAGCCATGCGGCAAGTCGTGTCCATGTCGATTAGCGACAACCAAATCCAGCCGCACGAAGTTGTCGCATCATTGCAGATCCGCTTGGGAAATTTATCACCACATTTGATTGAATCACGTGATAATATTTCCCTAGCGTTACTTCGGCTTTTCTCCAGACACTTCATTCGCTGGGGATCAATGTTCTCTTTTTGCAGGTGAATATCATCAGCTTAATTCTCCTCTCTTTCTCAGTTCTGTCTTCGTATGGATCAATGTACACTGAACTCACCATACTACCGAATCAGGTCAACGGATTCCGCTCAGAACTACATTGATTCATGCACATACAACCAAATCCATCCCTAGGATAATCGTACATCGTGTTTCTGTTCTCTTATTGTCCCGCTCTCTTCGATCATCAGATCACCGATGTAACCTACCACACATCGAAGAACGTGGCAATGAGAGAGCAGAAGTATGTTCTCTTTTGGTTGTATCCAATTTCTTCCCTTTTCAAGTCAGTCGATTAACGTGTTTAACCAAGGGAGGTGGTGTCGCTAATTGCCGCCGCGTGTGCATGCTCATGCACACGCTCGTCCGCGGACATCCTACTTTTATGTGAAATAAGTCGTTTCAACCAGTACGTTGTGTGGTTGAAAGTGACGATTAATAATTATTAGAAATATTATCTGAGTTATGTGTTGTGTGACCGCATCGGAATGTTCTCACTAGTGAATATTTTCAATAAATTAAAACGCTTGCTGGCAGTGCTATCTGTTATCCATTTTCTTATTGATTACTTTGGTGTCTTAACTCACTTATTCGAATTATACTTCAATCGTTTATTTATCTATCCACTCGAAGGAGATGCCGTCCAATATGCGCATCGGATTCGGTACAACCAGGAAGTGGACGTGCGTCCCATAAATGTTTACAATTACACATTCCTCAATAAAGGTGAACATAAATCGATGCCGCATTTTGAGAGACGAATAGCTATACGACAAACCTGCGTTACGAGCAACTCTTTTCTGACGTGATTATTCGAACAAATTCTTCCCACGGATCGATGGGAGATATAAGGAATACGTGCCATACGCTGGCACATCACCTTATACCCCCACAAAGCCACCTTCTTTATTTCCTCAAAGTCGTTCATAATGAATACTGCTGCGCCCAGAAAAATCAGAAGCCACCATAAACTGTTCAATTTGAGCACTAGATATTTTTATTTGAGCAAGACTTCTGTTTTCTATTCTCACACTATTTGTATTTTTTTTTTTTTTTGTTTACCTTCACTTATTTAAATCTCTTCTGTTATTTGCATTACTGTTCACTTTCATCGCCACTGCGGTGTATAATGAAACGACTTCTTTGAGGTCTCACATAAGACTGGTTTATTGGTATTAACTTTACATTTGTGATGCGATAATAGTAAATGTATACCTAATTAGGAAGAGAATATTCTAATATTATCACATAACAGAAAGGTTCTGATGCTGAGGTTAGTAATTACAGGCCCATCTCACTTCTTTTATAGTAAAATGTTTGAAAAAGATATAAAAATTACTATAGTGAGCTACTTATAAAAAACTGAAAACCAATTGAGTTTTCTTAGAAGTATAACCACTGAGGATGCTTTCCTCCCATTTTGTTCCCAAATAATGTTACAGGTTGATGGAAAAAAATGTACGACTGGTTTGTTTATTGATATTACTAAATCGTTCGATGTTGTCATCCAGAGCAGCTACTTTGGGAAGTACTGCGGAGTCTCCAAGAGATATGTGGGGGTTATCTATATCACATGGAGAACCAGCCCACAATCCTAACCTAATTTCGACCGCTAACCGCGTGTCACATCAACCCCGATCCCACCGTTCATGCTATTCACTCGAGAATCATTGTTTTCCTAAAGGACGCATAGCTAAACTCATAATTATATGCAGACAATGCATAATTGAGTTTAGCTACCCTTTTGCCATACGGCAACTCCATTTTAGCTAGCCCATGAGATGTCCAGCGGAAATCACATCATGTCGGTTAGCAACAACAAGTCGAATCAGACGACACTGTTGCAGAGTCATGAAACCGCTGGGGAATTTATCAAAATATTTAATTAGTTCTCTCGATAAATTACCCTAGCCAATTTGGCGTCACTTCGGCTTTTCCGCAGATCATCCATTCGCTTGGGATCAATGATCTCTTTTCGTGGGTGAATAGCACCAGCCACATTTCCTCTCCTCCATAATTCTGCCTCCCTACGGTTCAATGCATTCTGAGATCACCACAGCCATAACACTAGGACAGTAGGTCATTCTCAGAGACTGCATTTGATACCAGCGCAGAAGCTAAGCCAACCCCGGAGTTATTGCGCTCTTTCTTTTGTTCTTTTCATCCTTCGCATGTCCAGCGACTGTCGAATGATGCGCGAATATTATTTGCCTCACTGAGACATGCAAATGAGAAGAGTCATGAAAAGAGCGCAATAATGATTGGCTAATAGCTATGCGAAAATAGAATCCAGATTTTTCATCTCTAATTCACTAGTCACATCTCAATCGTCACTGCGGACAATCTCGCTGCCGCTAATAGTCGCTTTTACAAGCTTCCCTGTGATCGGTCACGTCGCTTGCCACGACGAATTCCACGTCGAGTGCGCACACTCCACATGCGTAAAGTTTATATTTGCCACGAAAAGTCCGTGTAATTATCCTCAAGAAAACAGTTGAATTTTATTAATTTATTTGTACGTGTGGACCATTATCTTATAAATAAAGAGCATCTGGAAAGTGTCATTTCAATTCAATCGTGAACAATAAAATTAATTTTATCGGTACCAGTTGGTGTTTCTGTGTTTTGTTTTCCTCTCGGTGTCGCAGTTGTTAGTGGGAAGGAAGTGAACCTCACGCCCGTGCCTGGTGCAATACTTCTTACCACCCACAGATATACACGATACAAACCACAGTGGAGAACAGCACCAATAGAAAATCGAAGAAATAAACCATCAGAGCTATATCCACACATTTTCCCGCAATACCCGTCAATCTGTAAATGCGCATCAGTTCACATTGAAAGTCAACTTCAGGCGCACAAATAAACAAAGAGGGACATTCTTTAGCCGAGCCACACGAATGTGGAATGCTCTACCTGACCATGTGTGTCCTCGTCGTAGTGATGTCCAGGCATTCAAGACCAATATACATCGACACCCCCTTTCCTCTCCACCCGCTCGCACTGTGCTCTGACATTTAAGGGTACTTCAAAATCCCCTTTTGTGCGCGCGTTAGTGAAAAAATAAATAAAAAAATATATACCAAAGCAATTAACCTGGCACTTCCACTTTGGGAAAGAATAGTCGGGAAAAACAATTCATTTTCCAGAGGCGACTGATGGTCTGAAGAGTTAGTTCTTAGCTTCTCACAGTGTCTTCATGGGTTCGATTCTCGTAACAGTCGCAGAGAGTGCAGATAGATAATATTAGGAACGGTGAAATAATCGCTGACCATGGCATTTCGCACGGTTCTGTTTTGGGCACAGTCTTGTTTTTTGTCGTCTGCATTAATTCACTTTTCTCTAAAATTCAGGGGCTCACCAACAACTTTTACTTATAATATTGTTTTCTCGTATGGCGTAGCCAACCCGTAAGATTTTATCTCTAATTTTAACTAGAGGTCTGAGTTTGTTAGGTCAGTGGTTCGCTGAACATAACTTAGTAATTAGCTCCAAAACTAAATTAAAGTTATCTTCCTTATGATACTATTTCTACATACTTGAGAGTCTTACATTAAGATGGCCAAACTTTAATCTTTGACTGGTTGCTCAGCACCCCCTTTCTATGACAATCTAACTTGTAGTGGGGAACGTTTTGTAATTGTAATAGTAAATATTTCAATTATCTGAGCTTTGAGTGAGGGATAAGGTTTTCGTATCACGATGATACATTAAAAATGTTTGTAATGTACACTTCAAATTGTTATTATATTTGCATAACGTTAGCTCCACTAAGTTTTTATGGATAATGTATTTCATTCCAAGCGGCAACACGAATATTTCTGAATAGAGTTTCAGGCTAAATTCCTCTTTGAATTCTTAAGAATCACCCCACCTGACTTGTTTATTAGTACTACTATTACTATTTATTGGCGTGTAGGAACCCGAAACTCCATGGCCTTACTGACTCGACTACGCCGTCGTCAACGTTCCCTGTCCTGTGCACTCTCCTTCCACACTTCACCCTTGTCTTATTTATTACATCATCCATTTTGAAGAGGCATTCCACTCTGTTTTTAATTATATAAAACCACTAAATGCCTCCTACATTTCTTATATTTTACTTTAAAATTATTGAATATGTTCATTTTATGTCCCATTATGAATTTACAAAAAAAAAAAAAACTGCTAGTAGTACTATTATGAGCAATTCCATCACTAAAAAGCCAAACTCCTTTTAAGTAATTGAATCAATTACTCTCTTCCAGATCTGGCGATTTGCTTCGATGCAAGTCGTCCGCATCAAATTTTTCCCGCTCATCTCGGCTGTGGCACTGGTTACAAACATCTCGTTTCAAAGCAGGTTCTAATCAGTTTTAAGACACATACTTGTTGCAGCGCTTGTCAGTCTAGACTCCGTGTTTACCTACACGTCTTTTGTAAATTGAAGAACAATAAAACAAAAATATTTTTATGCAACTAAACGTTTGTGTACTAAAATCTGATGCACTATTATATTACCAAACAATTAAACTAAGTTCAAATTTCTTAACAAAGAATACTTTCAAACCACTACCATTACTTTATTATAGGCGCAGTCTAATTTTATCCGTAAGAAGAAGAAGAAGAAGATATAAAATTCTTACACAAAATGGAATAAATTCCCAACCCCTTATAGCATTAAACTCTCTGGCAACATAATTCGGCAACATTGGCTTAAGTCTGTCAACATTTCATCTAACGATTATGTTCACTAACACTAACACACGAACACCCCCATAATAATAATAATATACTTCAAAAAAAATCGATCGTCTCCACTCCCCCAAAGGCACACAAAAAGGTTCAACGAACTCGCCTGTCCGTCTACGCACTCCCACGGAGCAAGGTACATCATCTGCTTCCAGACAAAACAACAACCCCCCAACAAGGGTTTGTTTCATATAAAAGTCATGAACCCAAAACGGCTCCATCTCACCCCCATCCAAGAAGCAAACCAAGCCGAATAACAACATTTGGTTACACAACCACCGAGACCCGGCTAACCCCTTGTCCCTGTTCCTTTTCGTCCCTTTCGATCCAACAACCCTTATAAATATTTTAGGAACGAATGTAGTGGTCGTACACGCCATTATCCTGTGTGCCACGCACAACAAAATTCTCAGACGAATTTTATCGATCGACCAAGGAGACGAGTGAATTATTTCTGTATCCTTATCAGGGTGGACATGACCTATCCTAAAATGTGTTTCTTATTCGTTGTATGTAACTACCTAGGTTGATGTGGGTGGGTGGTATTAAATTTTGTGGAAATCCTTAAGGGCACACAGTAGACAGAAAGAATTGGCTAGGCAAGTAACATTTACGAAAAGTTACAAAGGACATTGACTGTAGGAACGGCATACGATTCAAGTCAAGTTGCACTTGATGTGAATGGGTTTCATGATGTACTGCTGATTTGTTTCGTCAATTCAATGTCCTCGATGGTGTGTTGCATCGTCTCGAGATTTAATTTCATTGTTATGGAAAATGTCATTGTTAGAGGTAAAGTAACCACATAAGAGGTTTAAAGACCAGAGTTATAGTATATATCACAGCTTTGGATTTATCTTGAAGTAATGAGTGTATTTAGAAATGACAACAACATGAAAGTTTGACGAAAAATGTGGAAGGTCTGGCATTCATCCTTTGTGTTGTCATTTCCATTCTATTTCAAATATCAAATGATCATTTACAATCATTAAGATTGATACAAAAATGTACAATGTTATGCGAAACAGTGAAGAACGTGATTTGACCACATTCTATGAAAAGTTCAGAACCCAAACATCCGCATCCGTAGTATCTCACCAACCCCATTTAACATCATCCTATCAACGCACAAAATGCGCTGTTCATGTACTATCTAACTACATACCCCCATTTGCACACGATGCACAATCAGTTAATACAATCAATATCACATATTCAATTAACATTCATATCGCACACGATGCAATACTCAAAATATTCATAATTGTCCACCTGTGGCGCATTCTCACTTATCAAAACACACGCTACATTGCTTTGTATTCAAAACGAGCAATACGGCCAGCGTGAAACATTTTCGCACGGTCTCATATTACGAATGCACTTTTTGCATCGTACCCGAGAACAGGTGTCACACCTGTTATACGACGCTGGCGGCACCTTCCGGGACATCGTTTAACGTAATCTCGATCGAAATGCTCACATCTGCGAAAGAACAGACATACCGGCGAACCGCAAGCCAATTAAACGATACGAATGGCTTCCCTCGAGGGTCATTGTACTTTAATTGGTTTGGCCAAATGCGAAAACCAATTAAGCAATACAATTGCTTAAGCCAAAACCGGTGCACCTAAAGTAGATCAATCAAGTAGCGATAGCAATTAAGCAATACAGATGACGCATGCTAGGCAGCGTATGTAATTTATATAAACAATTGTTTCGAGGACAAATCGCCTACAACGGCAGTATTTGCTTATTCATTAAAGCCTCCACTGGACCCCATTAGTCTTTTGGGATCTTCCATTTCGACGACAAGCAAGTTTCTTGTCAACCAGAAAACCTTCGGCGCTGGCGATGGTGTGGTATGTCTACCAATATATCAAACTAAAGACTAAACATTACTAGACATGAAAAAAAAACTGGTTAATTAGCAGAATATTTTTACACCGGCTTCCCTATGGAATATCGTAGGAAGTTACTCCACGACGAAATACCTCGTGTACGATTCATAACTTGGAAAAAGGTTTCATGGCAGATCTGCAAGAGTCAGTGTTTGGCTCACGTTTGAGGTCATTATGATGTAAAATTACAGATTTGAACATAAACGATACGGTCTTTGCATTTTTAACTCGCCAACTGCATCCTCATTCCGAAACCAAACGATAAGATATAAATCAGTACATTGTGATCGCGCCTTCAACATTCATTCCTTCAAGAACAAAGGCATGTAAATGACAAGTGATCCTTTTCCCCACAAACTGGTCCTGTTGCAGCTTCAAGGTAGATTGCATACAAATCATGGTTCTAGCGTCTCCGGAATCGTCCTTCTTCACATACGGGGCCAACAAATCTCCTTAAGACCTTCCTCTCGAACACGGCTAAGAGTTCAGAGTGCCTTTTATTGAGCACCCAGGTCTCGGATCCATACATGAGTACTGGTAAGACCATGGTCTTGTACAGTAGGACCTGGGATGTTCTGGATAAATTTCGGGATTTAAATCGCCTTTATCGGCTGATACTATTGACCCAAGGTAGTTAAAGGATTGCACTTCAAATTCGTGCTCCACTACCCTGATAGTTTGACCAACGTTAGGTCTTCTCTTCGCAGAAGTTGCCACCATGTACTTACTTTTCCCCTCATTAATGTGCAGTCCCAGTTTTTGTGCCGCCTGCTCGATCTGAGTGAAGGAGTCCTGTACAACTGATTCGGTTCTACCGATGATGTCGATGTCATCTGCGTAGGCATATATCTGACTGGACTTGGTGATAATAGTCCCTCTAGTTGTGACGCCAGAGTCACGGATTACTTTCTCCAACGCCAGGTTGAAGAGGAGGCAGGCCAGGCTGTCCGCTTATCGGAGTCCATTAGAGATGTTTCTTGGTTTGGATAGCAAACCTGTGGCTTCTCTAACAGATACACACACAATACACAAGCAAATAGTGAAGAACACCGAACGAAAATCGAATAAGATAATGCATTAGAGCCGTATACCATAGCGATAACATAACAAATCCACATCAGTCGAATGTACTTGAGCTTAAAAATCGAATTCAAAACACCGCCAGTAGCCTGATGTGTTACGCATTGGTTCAATTTTTGGTGATTCTAACTGTCATAGCATCAGTTCGAATCAGACGTTCTTCACTATCAATCCCAAACGCTATAAACCCACTATTTTTACTTGACTAGTTACGTTGGTCATGGTCAACCTACAAAGTCGTATCAATTTGTTTGGAATGCCGAACCCCCCCATGGCATTATATAGTTCTAGCCAGGCTATGCTGTCGTAGGCGGCCTTAAAGTCTAAAAATAGATGATATAATGGAATCTTAAATTCCTTACATTTTCCCATCGCCTGCCTAAAGGTGAATATCTGATCAATCGCTGATTCGCCTGGGATGAAGCCACACTGATATTGACCAATGATGGCTTTAACGTATGGGGCTATCCGACCTTGTAGGATAGTGGAGAGTATCTTATAGGCGGTACTCAGCAATGTTATACCCCTATAGTTGCTGCACACTGTGATAACTACTTCTTATGTATGGGGCAAGTTATACCACGACGCCAATCTTCCGGCATCTACGCTATCCCTCCTTGTTTGATCAGCTCAGCTGGTATACCAACAGCTCCGGGGGCTTTATTTGATTTGAGCTGTCTTATGGCTTTTAATGTTTCCTCAAGGGTTGGTGACGGCAGCATTTGGTCTTGATTTTGCATTGGTGGACCCTTCAACTCTTCTGTGAGCTGACCATTTAGCAATTCATTGAAGTGCATTTCCCATCGCTCCAGAATCCCTTCAGGATCGGTGATCAGATTACCCTCTTTATCCTTGCAGTAAGTGCAGCGTGGTGTGTACCGCGTCATACTGCAGATTATTTGGTAGAACTTCCGCGCCTGGTACAGACCTCGTTCTCTACTTTTCTCTATTTCACAGACAACGTTCTTTTCCCGGGCACTTTTCTTTTGTCTGTGACGCCTATTTTCAGATCTTCTGACCTCTTTGTATTTCTCCTCGCGCACCCCCGTCCTATGAGACTGCTACATTGCCCGGTATGCAGCATTCTTACATTCAGTCGCTAGTTTGCACTCATCATCAAACCAGTGCTCCGATCTCTACGACTACTGCCTAAGATGAAGTTGGCAGTACTAATTTCCCATAGGGTCCTGCATATCTTCGGGCCAAATGGAAATACTTCGAGTTTTCGAAAGGAAAGTCCTCAGAAGATGCACCAACTACTCTAGAAGGCCTGACGGTCACCATTACCCAAACTCTCACCTATACGAAGGTGCCTCCGTTATCCATATCTGCGAGTAGTTGCTACAATCAGCATACAAGTACCTCGAAAGTATTCAGAACAGCGAGAACCTACTTGTACGGGAGTCTTGCGTTCTCGACCATTCCCTCTCGATTTTTTCGGATTCGACCACCACAATTTCTTCTTCAGCACAAAAGTGACGAAAGCACCGTCCCCAACAACATTCCCCTCTATAATAGACCTGGACCCATCCGATATGGTCCACTGCTAACACACCACACAAATGCACGCACAGTACAAGACGGCACAAACATACACACACACCGACCAAAGCGCAGATTATCAGACGCCAAAGACGTGATCTGCGTTTACTACCGCATGCAAAACCTACCGGTCTTGTACAATTTCTTTCCCACCATCCTCCCATCCATGTAGTTAGAGAACAATTGAACTAACCCTGTCCACAGTATCCTTAGATACGTCCTTCCCCTTTCTTTTCAGATATCTTGAGACCGAGCCCAACATCTTCACGGGTGTGGGCGATTCTGGTTATCGCAAGATGACCAGAAGCCAGAGACAAGATGAAGGACACATAGTCCTTGTCTCGCTTAAATCGGCCTCTCCCCACTCCTTGTTGTTTTTTTTTTTTTTTTTTTTTTATTCGAGGTCAGTCGAAATCCAGGACGCCGAAACCACGTAAATGATCAGGCAAGTTCCAAAGAAAAAAGCGTTGCCCTTTCATCGCCTATTCATGGTTGACAATTGCAGGTACCGTCACCCGTCAACGATCGAGTCGGTCTACACCAACGCCTAGAGCTGTTGCCATCACAGTCAAATAGGTTATCCGCCACCTGTCGGGTACTAACTTCAGAAGCAACCGACCAGAAGGAGCTACGCTGAAGGTCATCCCATCAGGGAGGCCCCCGCTAAAGAGGCTGTACGAACACACCATTTACGCCGCCCTCACTTGGACCCTCAACCCTCCAGCTGGGACAGACGCCCACACTACCAGGTAGGGGTAAACCTAAGAATAACGAAAATATAACAATGATAAGGTGTAAACAGATATAAAAATATGCCGGTACATTGTGATCATGCCGCTGAAATTCGTACCCTGAGGCACGTAGGTGAGTAAATGAAAACTGATTCTTACTAGTTTGTTGATAAAGCAAGTGCGATTGTAAATCTGGTGCAAACAGGATAGAGTTAAGCGTGAGATTCGGTCACCGGACAGACGTGCAGTAGAAGTCAATGAAATAAAGCTGAAGGATCGCAATCTACTATCCGCATAAAATAAACATTTATATTACTATGAATACTAATAGTGAAACTTATGGTATTGATAGTAGAAAGAAAAAGTTAAATATTGTAAGCAACAGAAAATGTACATCGAACAGAGTAAGAAAGCTTACATAACCACAAGGTACTTAAAACTACTACTCATAACAAAAAAATTGGTTACAAATCTTACAAAAAAAGTATTCGTCACTTCTTTGGCATTATTCACTGTGAACTCAAAGAGAGACGCATGCATATATGTAAGAGTTATTATCCAAACATTCCAAGTGACATTACACAACAATATAAATAAATACATGATTGGGATCTACCAAAGATACTCCAGCGAAAACGCCCCAGTGGATCAACAAGCCAATACTAATGTGGCAGCAAAACTTTGAGTACCAGAAGAAAGAGCAGTGTCACTTCGACAACACTAGAAAAGAGCTGCTGCCACCGGAGTCGATAAAAGTAAACTTTTCTTCTTTGGTTTTTCTAATACACGCTCACAAAAGAGATTGTTAGAACATTTAATGTCAAAGCACTGTGTGGTTAAAAAAAAAGGAAGAAAACTGGAAAAGGATGTGCTTGCAATATATTGTAATCGCAAGCGAACACATAATCCCGGTATCCACTTTCGTGCAATTCGACTGGAGAACGGTTTCGCGTATCTTTCTGACCGTCTGAAATCGACATTTAAAGGGTCTACATATGAAATAATTTAGGTAATAAACCGACATACAGTGAACTTGTTGTCCAAATGCCTTTTTGGTAATTTAGACGCTTCTTACCACTTAAGAATAGCTGGAGGCAATTTTAAGATTAATTTATTGTCCATAAAAATAGATTATTCTATCCTTAAATAAATTTAAATAAATTATTTAATGCAAAGAGTTGATGAAGAAAGAAGTGTACGATGGCTCAATGTAGTTCCAAATAAAACATTCACTTAACAATTATTCAAGCATAGGAAATGTACTTAAATTTGTCGTGTACCCATTTGTCTTGATTATATAGTACAACCGCGACAACCACATAAGCACCAATACTTTCTATGCCACAAATAAATAAGTCAACGTTGATAACCTTCTTTTCTGTGTTCTCAGAATCCCTTAACATTTATAGGCATCCAAATACACCTTTGTTCATAAAAAATATTAACAAATATGCTCATCCCGATAAAACCTGTCCATCATCCCGATAGGACCCTGTGTCCTGTAAATATTTTACACCCCTTATATAAATTATCAACCCGTATCCATCTACAGGGCCAGAATGAATACAAAAAATGCAGTCAATTCGTTAACCTCGTTCACGACAACTCGCCCCATAATCTAGATATCATAATCTACTCTTTGTAACGCGTTTTCAAAAGGAACATAACAAAAAAAAAATGACCAGACTTCGGCACCCTATTTCTTAACACCTCTAATTAAGATATATCAACCTTTGCAACTCAATTCTTCCGTTGCATCCTCCCTCCTTGTTAATCGCACTACACCTCCGTTTCCTCGTGGAGCGTATCCAAAGCATCGTTCCGCAAATGTCACACACCTGAACGACTAACACACGTACGCATCCAGTTAGCTTTCTCGTTTCTGCTCCGACATTACAATTAAAATTGATTGCAACTAATTACATGGTGATATGCTAATAAGGGCGCAAAACGGCGAATTGCTCCTCAAACGGCGTACATCAGCCGACAGCCACCCCATGTCGAACAGCAACAGCTACCCTTTGCATTTGAATCTCATGTCGCGAGTCGGGTTTCATTTAGTAGCACACAAAATGGACAAGGCATGTGCAACCGTCAGGCCAGCCATTCCCGGAGTCAGAAAGAGACCCAGACAATGCAACACAAAAGAACCCGGTCAGACTGGTGCACGTCCACCGAAGGGGTGGCTGGCCCTGAACGAATGAATTCTGTTCCTTCTCCATTTTTCAGGCCATAAATTCGCAAATGCATTGAGAAGATACACTGCAATGAGGTGCCAGGAAAATTCGCACACTCACAATGATTACCATTGTGCGCCACGCCTTCTGAGTGTGTGCGTATATATTTGTGTGTGTACTACGGCCAATTACTTTGATTAGCATTCGTCTGTTTTGGGTGAAAAGCCCGATTTGCATGGAATTACAACGACGTGTCAGAGAGATACCCCAGCGGATACGGACTAGCACCTGACTTCGACGAGGTGCAAGAGAGTAACAGACGATTTTCTTGTGCAACAGCACTGAAAATTGACTCTCCTTAACTTACTTGCAAACACGCTCACAACTAAGTCCATCCGGGATGATCTGGGGGATTTACAAGAGACAAGATCACGCAAGTGATCTTGTCAGGGAATTGGATTAATTTTATAGAAGGTAAAACTAGCGTAGGTGATTGTTGGCTACGAAGGTAGCAGGTTAATAAACAGGCAGGTAGATGACTTCAATACACGCTGACAATGCATCAGACGCAGGCAGCGAGACGTCCGAACCGAGCTTAGGTGGCTTTGAGAAAAACCGCAAGGTATCAAAGGTTTTATGATCAATTAAATATACTCGTATTCAAATTTCCTCATGACTTTGTTCAATTATGAGTTATATATTCATTTCTTTACGAAGTTCGACATCTGCTTTCAACTCTCTTTCGGCAGCCATTCTTGAGTAATAGGTATGATCATAGAGTAGATCATCACATGGCTCAAAACTAGGAGCAATCTTCTATAATATTGGAGGTAAACGTTTTTGAATGGTTGCCATTCAAAAACATTTACCTTCAACAATCCACATGATTTTATCTAAGTCTAACCCAAAAAGCAAGACTTTCAGCACATTAAGATCAAGTAACTTCCTTAAATGTTTGTGAATTCAAAAGATGGATAGGTATAGATATATATGTTTATATATGTAGGTTGTTCGTTAACACATAAACACCACCGGTAGCAAGAGTTATGAAAAAAAGTTATGTAGCCATGTCACGGGCACTAGGTTCACTTTCTTCCCCACTGCACTCACCGATTGTTCCGTCGTAAATTGTTCACCCGAGGAGAATAAGTTAAATAAAACGCACTGGGGGTTTTGTTGAGTAAATGTCTTCTTTTCTTTATTTTACACTAACTCATAACTAGGTTTTTTTGCTGGTTTTTATTTTTCTTATTGCCTTTGGACATCTACGACTATAGCTTGGGAAAACTTAAAATTTAATTATTTGATATCTCTTGAGTTTATATGGATTTTTGGGGTTTTATATACGTATATTTATTTTTGTTTTCCTTGATTTTAGGCACTTAAATTCCGAACAAAACGCATCACTTCCTCACAATGTTAATATTGCGTTTGTTTTCTCCAATTCCGACTCCTCTCGACTCCTCGCGTTCACTAACGAACCCTTTCGCCTCATTTCGACTCAAGCGTCCACTTTACGTCATTTGCATACTCACGCAGACACAATGCGACTTTTTCTCAACCCCCCAAATTCCCAGCTCCTTTTAGACTTCTGCACCACGATGCCCACCACACGAGCCGGTACCTCACAGCAGGCCCAAGCTCGCGCTGATTCCCCCACATACCAGGACACTTCCAGTGTCGAACCCAGCCACCACTCGCCGAATATTAAGCTCCCCCCGGTCGACGAGGAGGATGCAGAGCTATAATTCGCCATAGCCGACCGTATTTTCCGGGCCGCCAACATGCACGACGAGGAACTCCGTGCTGTTGAACTGATGCGGGTGCTGGATCGCACACAGCGGACGCATGTTGCGCATGTGATTAGGTCGTCAGACCCGAATCCTTACAGCAACATGCAGGAGACGCTCCTCAACGCTCTGGGCGAGCCCACCAGCATCAGGCAACAACGTTTGGCACCAGCGATAGTCTCCATGTTAGTATAGACTCATCAGTTGATTGGCACTGTCGTCGGGTTGACCACCATGTTCTTACCAAGGCAGGCACGTTTCATCGACATCACACTACTTGTATTTGTAGTGAGTTGTCGGATCGGTGTAAATAGCTACTCCTTCACTGATGTAGGATACATTTTCAGCTTTGTTTCGACAATTTTATGTTCCGGTGGTATGTACTGTACGCGAAGATGTCAATTCTTTCTTCTTTCTTCCTCTTCCGGGTCTACCTGGAGCTCGTTCGGTGGTTTAGGTTTAGGTTCACTTCTTATTGCTTCAATTTCGAAATTATGTCTAACGAGCAATTCGGTCTCATCTTCCTTTATCCTGCCATACTTGGCAAATCGCGCCGCCTGTGCCTGGCCTCCTGGTTTTGTGCTTCTCCCTTTCGTCGGCCTCCTTGTAACTATCAGACCCCAGTTGTCCCGACCAGTAATTAATTTAGGCTCTTGCTGGATGTAGGTCAACTGGTCTCCGAGATCTCGTAGTTGCCTGCATCCTTCAATCGTCTCTTTCCTCACCCCTGCTGCGAAAGTCTAAAATTGGGGATGGTTCCTATCTCGATAAAACTTCTAGTTCGGGTATGGGCTCTCCTGATTCGCATTTGGACTCTACGAATCGTTACTCCTGATGCCCAGTCCGACTGTCTCCAGAACGAGCGCTTCCTGTCTGGCTTTCTGACCCTGACCTTTTCGGAGTTTGACCAGCAACGAAATGGTGCATGCTTCATTAAGCAGAGCCAATACCCGGGTCGATCCCTTAGGTCCGTAGAGGTCCACTGTAACTATCATTAGGTATGATTTGGTGCCACTGACGGTGCGCATGGCAGTAACCACCTCTCTTCTGGTTTGCTCGGGATCGTTGTTCGATGGAGAGGTGACATGGTGTGAGCTTCCTTCTCTTCTTGGTGCCATCCTCGGTGAAAATTCGCCTGGGTGGAGGGTGACGTGGTGTCCTCTTGCGCACTTATGACACGGCGATGCCTTACAATCCGATCTTCTATGTTTGGAGTAAAGTCATTTAAAACAAAGCCTTACCTTCTTCGCCAGATCCCGTTTCTCGTCAATGCAGCCTCTCTCAAACATGGGGCATCTGGATAAGTCGTGTTCTTTGAGCCAAACTGGACACTCTAATTTGCTTCCAGTCCTAGGTACGCCACTTTCTCGAACAGCGCGGATTGTTCTCTTGTCCGAGTCGTACCCTCCTTGGGGTGATACATGTTAAGGGTAGCGTCCCCTCCGCTACCAAGATATTTCGGTTGGGGCGAAATCGCTACACATGTCTGCCTCCAGTCTCTCGAAGTCACTGAAGACCCTCAGTTCCGGCTGGTCCTCCCTTCGATGGCTGTGGTGATACATGAACCACCTGTACCCCATGGATGCCGGCATCTTGGCAGTCATTTCCTTTATCGTCTCAGATGAGCTCAAATATTGCTCCTTGCCCAGCGCCCTGTTGGTGGGCACGGAGTTCGTCACCCGGTCGGCGAAGGCTCCAATCTTATTCGGGTCCTCTGCGACTCGAGGCAATGTCTTTAATTTCGTTAGCTCCACCGTCGGTCGCATCTTCGAACGATCTCCTGAAAGCCAACCAGTCCTCGCTGGCACCATTGAAATGGGGTAGCGCGATCATTTGCCTCGAGGTAATTGCTCCGGGGGGTGCTCGCGAGAGCCTGGCTATGGCATGGGCCAGATTCTGGATGTCGCTCCTTTCCTCTTCGTGATGCGGCGGCCTGTCCTCGTGAGTTTGGGCCCTTGCACCTTTCTTTGCGCCCCTTCGTTAGATTGCTCCATGGATCGCAAGGGCCCCGCTGGTACTCATCTTCGGTAGCCTCGCTTTGGCTAGTCTCGTCCTCGGAACTTGCTCCCACCAATTCGAGTCTCGCTCGTGCTACTTTCGCCTTCGCTTCGGCGATTTCTAGCTCTTGCTTGGCGACTTTCAACCTTGCCTCGATCCCGGCCCTCCTCGATGACCTTACCAAGCTGACTCTTGAGACTGTGCCTCGTGCTCCGTGCCATGCTTTAAGACGATCCGCTTTTCTTCCGGCCCTTCACTCCTCCAAATGGATTTCGACAGCTTTTCAACTTGATGTCAAAACAACCGCTTCGAACTAAATATTGACAAATGTCACTCAATCACCTTCTCCCATAAACGGTCCCCTCCGCTCTACGTTCCTATTTCTTACTCGACCAACAGATATCACTTGTACAATCGATTCTTGATCTTGTCATCTTATGTGATAGGGAGCTTAACTTTATCGCACATATTGATGACGTTATCATCAAAGCTAACTCTTCGCTTGGTTTTTAAAACGTTGGTCGAAAGAATTCTCTAATCCCTACGTTGCCCCGATCACTCTACCTAGCCTTTGTGGGTCCCCTTCTTGAATATACCAGTCAGGTCTGGTCTCCTCACTACTCATCCCATATTCGCAGGATCGAAAGCGTGCAACGTCATTTTTTACGTTTTGCCCTCCGAGGGTTGAATTGGGGAAATCCTCTGATTTTACCCTCATACGCAAGCCGTCTCCATCTAATTACCGTTAACATACTTGAAGAGCGCAGAATTCATGCCATCCTCTTCATCCACCGTCTTCTCTCAAATTCAATCAACTGCGCAAGCCTGCTCTCCTCCATCACATTTTACATTAGCCCTCGAACCTGCGAAATCCTGGTCTATTCTATTTGCCGCCCATCACACTTTTTACGGCTCTAATGAACACATCTCGCAATTGCAGGTGTGGGCAAACTGTCACCCGCGTTCTTTGACTTCAACCTCATCTCTCCCGCTCTCAAACCTCGTCTCCTCTCTTACCCCTCCTAACCCCACCACCGATCACCGCCTACACTCTCCCGCACTCATACTCACACCCTAGCCGTCGGCCTATCCTCGTCCTTCCCTGTCCCACCACTTATACTAATGTCTATCCATCTTTGTGTAGTTCCCCATTTTCCAGTTTTTGAGTTACTTTAATGTTAAGTTTTTCAAAATTCAGTCTCATTACTATTTGTCCGTAGTAGTACTTAAAGTAAATAAAAATGTTTTTAAATCATTTGTATGCCTTTCTGATGACACTAAAGTACGTCTTCTAAAACATATTTTTTAAATTGTAGAACGGTTTACGCATCCGAGATAAAGTACCCATTAATTTTGGATACATTTCTATTATCACAGGAATCTTAGAAACAGGTTTGTAATATAAATATGACCTTACAGGATGGGTCAGTTAATCAAAGGATGGGTCATTTTAGATCAGTTTTGTAAGATTCAACATAAACAAACAAAAAGCCAATTCGCAGCAAGTTGTGTTCTTGTGTATATGTGTTTTTTTTTTTAACTTTACCGATTTCGAAGGTTTCACTGACCTACCCTTTATGACGAATAACCGAGATTGCTCATCAACAAATTTCCAATTAAAAAAAGAACTTTTTCTTTGAGTGACTGTCAAAGAAACATCTGTGATTGTTGATTGGTTGATTTTCGAATTTGATTGCAAAGGATTTGACTGCGACTGTTTATCTCTTGATTAAAAACTGCCATCTCGATCAATAGAGTTTCCCAATCTACAATCTATAATTGCCACATTGCCACCATAAGGAAAGATCCATCAACCAACAGTCTCCTTTGCTGTTAAATGTATCGCCTTCTAAAAATGTCCTCGTCGCCGTAAGCAGTGCTCTGATTAACTCCAAAACAACAAAAAACCAAACAAAGTAGATTCCAATTAGAATCAACGCTTCATCCATTCACTTGCCAATTTCCAAGCTTGCCTTCAACCCTTAACAAAATCTAACTGCAGTCCTCAAAGCAAGGGATAAAAAATTGTTTACATAAAACCCCAGTGGCAAGATGAGGCATTACGGCCCTCTATAAATTGGTAATCATTGTGTCACCGTCGCTGTCAGTTTTTTACCTTTGACGTCGTGGGCAATCAATTTAATGACGAATAACAGTGTGACAGGCAACAACAGCTGCAACAGGAGTTTGATGAGCAACAGGAACCATTAGCCTTTGCATCCAAAGGATGCCATGACATAAAAATAAAAATTATGTATCGTAACAAATACATAGCCTTGGTCGATTTAGTGTTACATTTTTTTACCTTCTCATTTGCAAATCACGCATGTGTTCCTACAAGACAGTGACTCTAATGGATGTCAATCCGACAGACTACTGGCATGATATTGGATACAAAAAGTCGCGCCCCAACTTCTGCTGTGATCCACAACAGCCAAATGGTATCAACTGCATCAAAGCTCACGTGCCTAATGGCTGCATTTGGTGAATATTGGATAAGCCTGATAATACGGTAGGCTACGGATTCCGACAAGGGTCTGGCATTCAATTAATCTGTTCTCATATTCGAAAGTGAGGGGGTTAATTGAATTCCAGAGCGACAGCTCCAGTTGAGATCTTGACAATGAAGACAATTTGTGTCGACGTAATCCCCATTGGAATCGGATTACTAGACCAATCGGGTATTAGGTCGTATGCTGTCTTAATTAGGTGGTAAGCGATGATAATTTGAACCGGAATTTATCAACCCAATAGAGGACATTGCATCGTTTTTATTACTGAAAGAAAAATGTTGAGAGATCAATTAGTTTCTGTAACACTTCTACATAGCGATTACATTAATGTTTTATATTTCTCATCTCTGTTGCTCTTCTTTATCATTCTGGATAGACACAGGAGCAATGTTAACCGATCAACTAGTTCTTAATACCACTTCTATGACACATAATATAACGATAAGTCCATCTTGTAGCACTTCCTTAACATTGTGAATAGATACAATGGCCCCATTCAATATAACTTAAGGGCTTATTCACGAATATACTTAAACAATTTACATATCTGTAACGCGCACAAATTCACTCCTCTATATCTGTGTAATGGAGGGAAATAACAAATATGTACACAATGGTTTTCAAAATTTCTCGGACTTGTGCCCAGGAAGCGTACTTTCTAATGATAACAATTATGATATGAGAGGATATGAGATCCGAAAAAGGTGATTATTTTTACACTTTAAAAAATACAACAAAACCAACGCCTAAAAATCTATTTAACATAACCAATTGGTCGCACAAAATCAGTTTAACAGAAATTTTAACGCGTTTTGCCATGTGATCATAACATAACTGTTTCCTTAATACCTTTGAAATATTAGGGCCTTGAATAAAGGCTTTTTGACTTCAAACGTGCGGTTTTTTTTTTTCGAACCATACTTTTGAATAATCCCTAATATTATCGAACTGCCAAAATTGATTCAAGGCATACAACAGGCCTCTAATCTACGTCTTATCTTTGTGCATATAACCTGAATAGTCATCATGAATAACCTAAATAGTCATTATCTATCGTCCCTGGTGCTCTTTTGCTTCTTTTTAAGCCTTGCTTTTTCCTGCACTTCTCCACATTATTGGTTGTACTTCTCTGTTTCGTTTTCAACCTCTCGCTGCGGCGTTCGCGACACTTGTTTGTACTTATTTCCCACTCACCTTCTTTTAGCCGTGTTTGTATTAAAACCCAGTCTGGTATAGAATCATTTTTTTTTTTTTGGAATTCAAGGCTCTTTCCGACTCTATTGATCCGATTTTATTCCTTTGCCTTCATAATTCTCATTGACTTCCCGATTATAGCTAGCTAACACTTGATGATCATTACGTCCACCGTTTTACCGATTCAAACAATTTAACTGAGCTCGTAAATGAAACAACATGTGCACCAGATATACAAGTTCATTCCACTAGCATCATCATCATCACCATCATCGGCACTACAGCCGGGAACCGCTCTTGGCCTTATTTAGCAAGTCCTGAGGCTTGTTAAATTTTCCATAATGATTTGTTTTTTCCGGGAGGCCAGAGTCTTTCCGACGGGGAATCGAACCCCGGTCTCCCGCGTGACAGGCGGGTATACTAACCACTATACTATCGAGGAGCCTCATTCCACTAGCAACCTGAACTTATTCCTCCCATTTCAGACCACAGTATTATGTCGTGAAATTTATTCTGATCGATAGCCATATTACTGAAAAAGTTACAAGAAAATGGTATGGCTCCATGAAAAAGTCAATAAAGACGGTCTTAATGATTTTTTTTTGAGAATATACACTGGTCTCTGTTCTTCTTTAAAAATGGCCTGATCGCTGTAGCTGACGCAGTAATATATGTTACTCTTGCTGACATGTTCGTTTTTATTCCATACAGAGTAAACAGTATCAAGCCTGAAGGTATAAGTATAAGTATAAATATCCAGGATAAAGGAAAGTTACTCAGTCTTTAGCCAGCATGTATAAATCGAGACTACTCAATAGGGCTAGGAATCATAACAAGACTTACATTTAACTTGTGAGACAAAAAATATTACGCTCTCCCGCAGCTGGCAGAACTTTCTGGTTTGTTGTGAAACATGTCGAAAACATTTGAGCATGAAAATCGATGCCTCCAAGACGTCACATCGGATGCCTCCAAGACTTTTGACAATGTCACGTGCAGACTCTTCTTAAATAAACTTCTTTCCCAAAGACTTTCCAAACAACCTTACTTTTGAATTAAGAGTATCCTTGAAAATTGATCAATTCGAGTTGTTGTAGACGGTGTCTCTTCAGATTTCATCATCATCATCGGCACTACAACCGGGAACCGGTCTTGGCCTTATTTAGCAAGTCCTGAGGCTTGTTAAATTTCCCATAATGATTTGTTTTTTCCGGGCAAGGTCATTAGTCTTGCACCACTCTTCAGATTTATTTTCCATTAATATCAGAGTGCCTAGAAGTACCACTGAAAGCCATACCCTAATAATAGTTTGTGACGGCTCTAAATTACGCCGCCATTAAACTTCATACTTTTTCCTTTAATTTGCCCCACCATAATTCAAAATTTCAACCCTGGACGGGATCACTTTAGTAGTTTCTTGACCAATTCTATATTGGTATTCTATATTAGCATCAACAAAGCCAGAAATTCTAGCCCTAACTAAGGTTCACGTTAACTCGTCAACCGACTTAAGGTTTTCGTGGCCTGGATGCGACTTTCATAATAGATTTTGTTTTAGAAGTACAGTCGGCGTATTAACCAAGTCTGACTTGGCTTGCCAAAGGGAAGAATTAGCACCGAACAACTTGGACATCATGTGGATGAAAGTCATGATGAGAGGCTCCGTCAATTTTTTCTACCGCTCCCTTAATGACGATCGACCAGCAACACTCCTCAAACGGCTTTCATACAACATCGACTGGATACAAATCAATTACCTGGAGTCTGAAATGTTTATTCTTGACGGCTTTAATGTACAGAATTGTACAGAACAAAGCATGCTGCGGGGGTGGGTGGGGGGCGGGGGGGGGGGGGCAGCTGAAATATCCGCAATTTTTCACAACTAGATTCGTGGCTATTCAAACAGACTTACACACTCCCAACCTCAATGAAGAATGCCCCACCAAAAGAAATTCTATAAAGAAATCATCAGAACCGTGTATCAGAGTATTAATGCGATGTAGCAATCCAGTCTGATGGGTCTGTGGTTTAATTCTAATCCTTTCATAGCATCGGTTCCAAGTACGTTCTTCACTATTTCACAAAACGCTAGAGACTAGTTCACAAAACACCATTAGAAGAGCCTACGCGGGAATCGGATACCCAAACTGATTCTATGAGCAGTTTGGATCACACGTCCGCAACAAATATGTATTCATAACGTACAAATTAAATGTATGAAAAAAGAAGATGAAAAAAAATAAGGAAATAACAACCTAAAAAATTCCTTATTTCCGATCTGTTCAAAAAGAACTACAACAGTTATTTGGTGGCATCTCGGGGCGCCCACTCGGCGCTACGCCTCTCCCGAGAGAAGTCTAATAAATAAAAAATAAAAAAAAACCTCTCACACATGGTATATGGCTTGCCGATGACCGACCCCCGTTTTCTCGCTATCATCATCAATATCGGCACTACAACCGCCGGATCCGGTCTTCGCCTTATTTAGCAAGTCTCTCCACCAGTATCCGGTCCATATTCGAGACTTGTTAAATTTTCCGGGCAAGGTTATTAGCCTTGCGCCAACCTTTCTCAGTATGCCGCTGCATGCATTGGTTCACTACTTGACGGGTGCCAAAGTAGCTATCCAGGGGTGTCACGTGAAAATTGCATGTCAACTTGGATTGAATAAGGATAAGGATTATCCTGGCCTTCGGCGGGTTGAAAGTAATCAGAGAATTTGGTCTGTATGCCCCCCCATGTCTTCATACGGCCTTTGCTTTTTATTACGCAAAAGTTCATGTATATCACCTACGTCATCTTCTGCTGTGAAATGTTGAACCAGATCACACAGAAATTCTTCTAATTATGAACTCCATTACTACAAAGCTACGCTGCTTCTGCGAGCTTACTAATGGCCGCCATCATAACTAGCCTTCCATTTAACTGGTATACATCCCCAATTTTTCCCCCATTTTCGGGCGTATACAGTTGAAAAAGGTCCGGCTGGATTCCTTGGATTGAACTCACAAAGCATTTCAATCACATCCCTCACGGTGTACCCACTTCTCGATCCAGTCTTCTTCTCTATACTACTTACTGCTTTCGGTTTCGGGTCGGGTGCCCCCGTTTTCTTTTCATCATGGCTTCACGGATTGGATTTCCTGCCTGAGTCTGTGGCGGTTCCGCCAAACCCCACGGTTCACGTACCTGAAAAACCCGCATAACTTCCACCCAATCTCATAACTTCACTAATGCAATCGCATTAGCACCTTAAATGCTTCACGCATTAAAGAGATCAAATCTTTGATCTAAAAGTCCCTGGAAAAGAAAACTTACCTTTCATGCATCTCTTCACATACAATTCCCTGTAAGATTTCTTTCTTACCTTATCAGGAATCTCAAACTCAGTGCCAAGCAAATCTCCCTAGCCAAATTCTTGAAAACAAGATGATTTCGTTCACATACAATGTAATCATCATAACAGGGACCATACACATTACGTCGCCTATTTCCCGTCCGCACCACGTGTATCATAAATCATCATACATACACATTGGCTGGCGACCTACACCCGAGGGACCAAAACAAACATACGCATATCGCGTCTCTTGGCACCAATTGAATCCTATAGCATAAGCAAATGCAAATAGGAATTCAATACCTACCCTTACCAGCGATGCCATAACACAATTTCCCGGTAATCTACCCAAAACCCATTAGCACATTTCCACGATGCATTGCCGCCTATTTATTTAGCCTCAATGCACATCTCAGACAAAGACCCAAACGTTTCCTTTATCTTTTCATATTTCGGGATCTGCTCCTCATCAGCAGCGGCATGAGCAAACAAAAACGATTAGCATCCAAGGAGATTCGGTTTTGTTTGCTTTACCAAACTTGCATCTCACGAATGCCCTTTCTTTGTTGTTGATTCGTTTCCATGGCTTTGATCCTTAAAAGAACCAATCGACACACATACATGTGTACCGTGACGATCTTCTCTGTGAGATCTGTTTGGTTACCCCAAAAAGACCCTTTACGTGTCTCTTGGAATAAGAAAATGCGCCACTTAATTAAGAGAGCCAGTTTCACTGGCCGAATTCTCTTATCAGCGAGTGAATAACGTTGAGTCCTTTTCCATCTGCCGACCACGCTGGTCGCGCTGACTTCCGCTCTCCGGTGCACACGGAGATGCGTTTATACCCGGAGTTGAGTATGTGCTAATTTTCAACATTTAATTTTTAACCGGTTGCGTTTCAGTGCGTGGTTATTGTAGCTACGATATTAAAATAAATATAAACATTCTTTTACCAATAAAATAACAGAGTTGTGTCCAGTGAACATTACGTGGGACGAAGTAGAACCCCGTGTCGTACGCCGGCACCTCGACTTCGATCCCCACAAGTCTCTTCACTTCGCTTTGCTCATCTTTATCAGGTTCCATCTCCCCTTCAGCCTCGTTTCCCTCCATTCTGGTATCATCCTCTTTAGTTAATCCCGCGTACAGCAAAAGCTTGTGTAGCAACTGTAACTTAACTTTTGTCGCTTTCAAGACACGTTTCTTCAGCTCATCGGGGAGCTGGTCCCTTGTGTATGCACTGAATTTGGCGATTTCCTTGTCGGTTTCGCTCATTTAAGTCCCCCTTCAGTCACTTTTAATGCTTGTCAGAATAACGCGCATACTAGCTGTTTCATATGGAGAATCTTTGATCAGATTTTAATTTACCGGCCACCACTCACTTTATTTTTTCTTAATTTTTGCTGCACTGGGGCCTTACCCCACTTCTGGAGTTGAAATGTATGAAAAAAGGGAATCAAAAAGAATAACGAGAAAGCAGCCTGAAAAGCTCCTTATATCTGATCACTCAAACACATGGTACATCACTTGCCAATAGCTGACCCCCCTTTTCCCGCTATATCATTTTTTTATTGCCGATCACCTGCTGATCTCGCCGTCCGTTAATATGGTGGCGGATTCCTGCTGAGTACTTTTCAAGGGCATTTGTATGGGCGGCTTCAAGCAGAGTCATGTAAAGCGCCTACACAGATGCATTTGATGATGATGGTATGCGGTAGAAAAAGGATGTTACACAAAAAACTGCGTCATTGGAAAATTTTTAACATTTCTATGCAACAATGGAGCCTCGCTAAGTACCAATTGGGATGATTTGTGTCCTTTCCGCGGTGAGAGGTTTGCTTTAGAAATTCTGATACTGATGCCAATGCCGAGTCAATCACCAAAATTATTCTTCTTGGTGTGGAACTTTAGATTCCCCAACCTTGAAATTTATAAAAAAAAACAAAAAGTGAATAGGTTACAGCGGCCAAAAATTAGGCTTTTAAACAATCTAATCCCACGGAGGTCTACAGAACTACACAGAAGTTAGAAACTCAGAATCAGAAACTCTTGCAGTCGGACTATTGAGCTCGAGAAAAAAGTTCACAACAACAAGCTAACAAATTATTTTAGTGCCCAACTGGTTCATGTCCCTTGTGGTCAATGGTAAAGATCATTAGCTGCAACATCAGTTCCTCCTTCTTTCCTCCTATTATTTACAAAAACCACCCTACACACACTTAGATATTATTGACAAATTCATTACTTTAGTAATCCAGCAGGTTATCTATCAATACATCGAACTTCAATCGAGTATAAATACGAGTATATAGACGAGATCACCACGAAGATGGAAATATGTGATGCAGTAGGCTCACAGTTTGGACTCCACGACATGACACCTGCAGAAAGAGTATCACTGTGCAAAGCATACTGGGGTTCTCAAACTACTACGATCAACCTCCCTACAGCAATAGTAGAAAAACTCGTGGAAGCGGGCAAAATTAAAATTGACTGGGTTGTCTGCCGTATCCGAAGACGGATTGCACTGATCAAACGCTTTAAATACTTGGAGTTCGGGCGTATGAGAGTCACCGCAATGTACAAACAAAATACGATGGATAGAGCGTTCGACGAAAGTTCATTTGAAGATGTCGTGAGGTCCTGCAACCCAAGAATCGAAGGAAGTGCGACAGAAATGGCCCACCCGTTAATAGAGATGATGAACACAGCGTCTGTGACACAAGATATGGCATAAAAACTACGATATTTTACGAAGAGATCGACCTAACTCCTCTCAAGGGGGGGGGGGGGGGGGTGTCGCAATTTTTACTAGAAAAGGGATCAATCATAAAGTAATATATAGTGGAGAAGTGCGCAGGTTCCGGGTGCTGGAAGCCTGTATCGTACGCATACCCCTTCAGCAAGGAAGGGGTTTGTATGCGATTGCGGTCTACGCACCTGAGGAGCACCAACATAATCTACTTATAGCAGAGCTCGAGACTCTCTTCCGATGCTTACAATTGCACCTGGGCAAAAATTACTTTATCCTAGGGGGAGATATGAACGCCAAGCATAGAAATTGGGGAAATCATATATCTAATGCCAGAGGAAATCAGCTGGCTGGCTGGTTAGATCAGTTTCATACTGAATATAGAACTGACCTGCTAGCTACGGAATATCTATCGTTCCCCAGAGGTAGATCGTTCTTAGATATCTTGCTAATCGACTCACGATTGAGATTACTTAGCACCAATAGACGAAACACAAACTGTTTACGGACAATTGAATACGACAGTGACCACTGTGCATTCACGGCAGTAATAGAGCTTCCGAACGGGCTCGCAGATCTGGAGGAATTCGTGATCCCGCAACCCTATTACTACGGGGCAATGCGATGGCCGCGGTTCACCAGATCATTAACAAGAGAACTGCGTTCGAATGACTTTAATCTGCCAGTAAACAGAAACCTGACTAATGTCGAAATCGACAAATACATTCAACAAATGGACGAAACCGTAAAACGAACAATGGACAAAACAATTCCCAAAACAACAGTTACAGATCACACTAACATGTTCAGAAACGCAACAATAAACGCACTCCACAAGAAAAAGAGCAGACTGCTATCGAAATTAAAACAATTAGACAGACAGTTTACAGACAGACAAGACCAGGAGATAATATCACTGAAATCCCGATTAAAAAACCTCCAACAATTACTTAAAGCTAATTACAGATTAGCAACAAATTTGTATTGGAACAACAGGATTCGAGCTATAAAAACTAATAACCCGAATATGTTCCCACAAATAACTAAAATATTCAGGAGAAATAATCAAAATGAGATTCAGTGTCTCCAAATCCCACGTACTCAGGTAAACAAGCAGCTGCTAACCAACATTGGCATAGATGCAGAGAACGCTATCCTCAATAGTGAGCTCTTCGTGATCGAAGATCCTTTGGAAAAGGTGAACGCTGTGGGAGCTGTATTCCAGGAAATGTACAAGGTGAATGAAAGCATTCACTGAAATCACGACCTGGAGGACAGAGTTCTACTGAATCACCTGCACCTCCGGAATGAAATTTTACTTTGGCAATCGGAGAATCCGGGTTTTACCGAATTCAGTGAAGATAATCTGTCAATTGACATTAATGCCAATGGTGTAGTGGCTAATGGCCTTTTAATCACAGGGGAAGGAATCCAGAGTATCTTCGACTCATTAAGAAGCAAAAAGTCAGTGGGAATAGATGGAGTACCTAACATCGTACTCAAGAACCTGCCCCCAATGGCAATAGATATATACACGGTCCTGTTTAACAACGCGTTAAATAATGCATATTATCCCACGCGTTGGAAAACGGCTATCATTCAGCCCATCGCAAAAAAGGGCAAAGACTGCACAAACCCAATGAACATGCGTTCGATAAGTTTACTCCCAAGCATCAGTAAAGTATTTGAAAAAACCATTAACAAAGCTCTGGTAAAATGGGTAGACGACAACAGCATTATTCCAAATAACCAGTTTGGCTTTAAGGCGGATCATGAAACCACACATGCCGCAGCTAAACTGGTCTCCGACATACAATGGAATAAATGTAGGAACCAATGCACAGGGGCTTGTCTGATCGACTTGGAGAAAGCCTTTGATACCGTCTGGATCGAAGGGTTGTATTACAAACTGGTCAGACATGGCATACATAAGCCTTTACTATATGTACTTTACGATATGTTAAAGGACAGAAGGTTTGTGGTCAAAAGTGGTAATGTGACCTCTAATAAAACGTATAATATCAAGAATGGCTTGCAACAGGGCGCGGTACTCTCTCCGATTCTTTTTAACATTTACATTAGCGACTTATTAGATGCACTTCCGCAGGCTATTGCGTACGCAGACGATCTCATAATTTACAGAACAGCTCCGAAAGTTGAGATTATAAATAGGTTAATACAGCGAGACTTCAACAAAGTGCAGCGCTATTGCAATGACTGGAAACTTAAGATCAACTTCCAGAAATGTGAAGCCATCCTATTCAGAACTCCATTATATAAAGCCACGTACGACACAAGGAAAAACTGGCGAAAGCTAGTTATCGTGGGACCGCATGGAGATAAACTGGAAACCAAGAGTTTAGTTAAATACCTGGGCATCTGGCTAGACCAATATCTGTATTTCAACAGACATGTAGAGGCTGCTTTGCTCAAAGCGAGGAAAACTTTTGCTATGACAAGGAGGCTATTTCACAGTAGCCAACTTGACAGCAGGGTAAAAGTCATATGCTACATGACGCTAATCAGACCAATGCTCATATATGGTTGCCCAGTATGGTTCAACATAGGTCCAAATTTGATGGAAAAGATTCGGGTGTTCGAAAGAAAGTGTCTCAGAAGTTGTCTCAGATTATATCGGACACCGGAATCGGACTATAAAAAGTATTACTCAAATGAGACTTTATATAATGAAGCGTACATAAATAGGGTGGATAATTTTATGATTAAATTAATCAGAGGACATATTGCGAGAGCAATAAGCTCGTCCAATGACCTAATTTTCGGGGCCTATTATCCAAACACCTTGTACTATGAGAGCGTGCGTCGCAACGGCTTTGTTCCACCAGAGGCGTTCCTTGACTTGGATATGAAAGGGCTTATACAGGATACATCCGGAATTCCGCTGATCTATCATGTAAGTAGATCATCTGTAGACGGGCGATTGTGCTACGACCGGGAAGTAACGCGCACCGAAGAAGAGCTCCTGCGCTTCAGTAGGGCTATCTCCCACAGAGACCGGGACGATAGTATTAGACAGCGTCAACAGTTCTGGTGGTTGAATGGCATATAAAGACCTGGGTACCAAAGTCGGTATAGAATCATACTATCATCAGCTAGCTTACATAGACTTAGCTTTTTTAGAATTAGGGTAGTATAAGATTTAAGTTAAGTTAGGTTAAGTGCTTTTACATAAAAAAAAAAAAAAAAAAAGTAGGTAAGTTAAGTAAGTTAAATTTTAAGAAAAAAAAAACAAAAAAAAATTGACAAAGTTTTCATATTTTTCTTTGTATTTCAACTAATTATCAGTACTGCCACAAAGTTCTGTCGCCGAAAGGCAAATTATACAAATGTTAAGTAATGTTTAGCTTAGAGCGTCTGCGAAGGACCAGTAAATTATTATATAAGATAATTAAGCTAGAATTTAAGCATTTTTTGTCTAGCCTTTAATTTAGAAATTAAGAATATAAAAATAAAAATAAAAAATGTTTTTAAAATGAAAATGAAATGAACACAGCGTCTGAGGCAGCACTGCCTAGACGTCCATCAGTAGCCTGAGAGAAAATCATGCTACTGGTGGACCAACAAAAATAAATCATTAAGAACACAGTGCTCACAACCTCGCCGTAGGGTGCAGAGATAAAGAGAAGAGCTGATTTCCACCTTGATAACTTAAAAGTGGTCAAGGCGGGATCCACACGTGTGTTTAAAAAATAACAAGGCAAGATACTTCACAAACATGTGTGCAGAGGCGGGCATAAACTTCTTGAACACTGCCTACAGAATGGTTATGGTAAGACAAAGGGTCCCAGCGCTTAATATCACCTTTTTCCTCGGAGACCCAGCACGGAGTGGAACGTTGTAATTAACTCTGACGCCGAGGCCATACCAGCGCTGTTGATAAAAGAGATGCGGAGGCCATGCAAAAGAATACGCCATAAAAAGGCTACAGTACGCCTGACAGAATCCCAAACAAAGTTGTCAAAGCAGTACTGAAGGCATTCCAAGGCATGATGCGGAATTGCCTCGAAGAAGGAACTTTTCCTGAAGCGTCAATATCTATTACTCTTGCCAAAAATCAAGCCGCCAGCTAGCCCATCGTTCTATCACTCCATATACAATGGGCAAAATTTTGGAGAAGGTTATAATGGTAGATTGCTCGCCATAGCGGAGCGCTATCAGGAAGTCCCCATCGACCATCGACACCAACAAAACGATGGTCGATATATGAGCCGAAGCAATAAAAGGTAAAAGGTAAAGAAAGTTATACCGGGACTTCAATATGGCTTCACGAAGTCGCGATCGACCATCAACGCAATCAAAACGGTGTTCGATATAGCAGCCGAAGCTATAAAAGGTAAAAAGTGGAAATGAAGAATAAAAAAAACATTGTGCCAAGGTAACATCGGACCTAAAAGACGCCTTTAACTCGGCCAACTGGTGGTCCTTAAGATGAGTTCTTAGTTGAATGGGCAGTCTGCCGTATGTCCTAAAAATCGTCATAATCTAAGTCACCAATAGTAAGCTAATGTGCGATACGAACGAAGGCAGAAAAATCGATGACGTCTCGGCAGGAGTTCGTCAAGAGTCAGTACCTAGTCCGCTCTGATCGAATTGTACAAACGATGTCTACGATCGAATTTTACAAATAAAATTAGCACAAGGTGGGGAAATTATTTGCTTCGCATACAACATTGCGGTTGCAACAATCGCTAAACATATAAGCGAGGTAGATGCGGCCACTAATGAAACAATTCGACTAATTAAAGACTGGCTACAACCAGCTGGACTAGAGGTAGCCGATCACAAAATGGTGGTAGCCCTAATAACTAATCGAAAACCTGTGGAATATGCTGACTTTCAGATCGGAAATCACAACCTAGGTTCAAAGGAAGCGGTTAATTAATTGGGAGTCATGCTCGGCAACAGACTAAGATTTAAGCCCCACGTAGAGCATGCGATTGAGCAGGCCGCAGGCGTACAGGCATCCCTAGCAGGTATATTCCAAACATCGGTCAACCAGGTAGTAAGAGAATTATCCTGTCAAGGATGGTTGCGTAGCCTATAGTGAAGGCAGAAACTCTACAAACAAAACAACCTAAAAGAATGTTGAGAGCAACACACAGGCATTAAGACTATACGCGAGCTCAGGACGACCTCCAATATAGCGGCATTCGTTGTACCCTGAGAAGATTCTTCGGATCTATAAGAGGAGAGCCACAAGGGATGAACTGCTTGGCGGAATAGCGACGATAAAGCTAGAAGAAAGAGGAATTACTTTTGATTTATGACAGGCCAGGTGGAACACCAGCTTAAAAAACGGATGGAAGTTTATACTCATCCCATTCATAGAAGCCTGGATAAAGCGCTTACATGGAACTGAAACTACCACATTACGCAGTTCCCGTTCGAGCACGATGGGTAACGAAAATATCTAAATCGTTTTGGACATGAGAGTTCACCTTTCTGACCAGTTCTTGTCGGAGCATGACGGGTATCGAAAATACCTAATCCGTTTTGGACACGACAGTTCACCTCTCTACGCACTGTGCGAAGAGCTTAAGTTAATACCGAACATTCCATTTTGGCATGCATCGCTTTGCTCAATAGAGAAACAACCCCCGAGGCCAAGGCGCATCTTTGACTATATGATGCAATCATGGGAGTGTTGGACTGAAATCTGGACTTTAGTAGCCATAGTGCAGAATAAGCTGTGCGAACTCAAAAAAGCTAAACTGGAAGTCGCAGAAAGCAATAGGAGACCAACCTAAACAGCTAACCAACCCCACGAAGGAAAATCTAAAGTCAGTTCCACGGGAGAGTCGTAGAAGATGCAAGGGTGTGTTTTCGTAGACGCAGTTTTGTCACATACTATACAACTCTGTGGATCATGCATGCCAAAGGCTTGGGCCCGCGGTATCTTTAGCAGATTACATATCATATGGCGCAAATATAAAAAACAAGTTATTTAACAGGTCCATCAATTTACTTTGAAGAATGTATGTATGTGCATGCTATGCCTGTTTTTTTGCCGTAAACGGCAATTCTTCTTTCAGAGAATTTGTAATTTTATGTAGGGGGAATCAAGCAGGACGGAATTGTAGCTATATATTTTTGCATTACTAAACCTGTATAGGGGAATCGATAATTATTCCTGTACAAGAAATTGTGGATATTTATCTAAATATGAAAAATAAATGGGGAGGATGCCATATGATAAGTAAAGGACTCACCGAGGATAGAACTCTGACATGAATTCCATCCTAGGTTAGGGTTAAGAACAAAAGAAGAGAGAGAAAACGGCAGTTCATCGGAGAAATGTGGTAAAAGCAAATAAGGGGATCATACAGACATGGATGAGTGGGGCGGGTGCGTAAGTAAATGTATCGCCATTAGGAAGAAGTGCTAATGGTTTTTCTATTTACATAATGGGAAATGTGTATCGCTGGTGATGCTCAAGGGATCGAATTGTATACATGATTACATGCGAAGGAATTCGTTTTATGACTCTTGGGTAAGATGAGAGTATTTGCTTTTGTCCGGTGGTCAAAGAGCTGCCGCGGCCGTGGAAAAGCCAGGGACATGTGGTATGCACGTGTACGGCGGAATTGCATTGGTGGAACAAGGGTGCCTAATGGTCGGGAATCTATGGTGCATATGCAAGTTAAAGAATGGTTTTTTTTAGGAATTTCAGATAATGCGTTGTATGCATCAAATATCCTTGGAGAAGAAAATGTTTTCAGGTGCCAAAGCAAATGCATTGGCGGGAAACAATGGGAGTTGTGGAATTCCTAAAAACGTAGTGAAGAATTCTTACAGAGAATTGTATGCGAAGAGACGCATGATGGTAAGTTTTCTTTTACAGAAGCTTTGAAATAAATAAATTCGGTAAGCTTGATGCGTGCAGCATTTACAGGTGCTAATGCAATTGCTTTAGCGAAGTTAGATTAGTTTAGATTGAATGGAAGTTATGGGGGGTTTTTTAGGTAAGTGTACCGTGGGGTTTGGCGGAGCCGCAACAGGACCCCCCCCCCCCCCCGTGACGTAGTCACGAAAAAGAAAGGTAGGGCGGAAGGGATGCTCGAATGGTTGATCCTGTGATGAGAGGGAGGGCCTTACGCTTGGATTTCAAGCTGGCCCTGCGTACTTCGGGAGGTACTGTGGTTATGTAGGAGGAACTGTCGTGATGACAAGTTCCTGGTTATGATATGGGCCATTGTCGATAAATATAGTGGACGCGGATGTTACCGCTTGATGCCATCAAGGGAAAGGGTGGGCGGCGTGATCCATTAGCCTGTTGTGGGTCGCTTGGACCAACAGGTTAATCGTCCGATAGGTCGGTACCTATCGGTAATCTGCTTGCGTCCGCAGTGACGAAGTAGCGTGTGCGGGAAGATGCAGAAGGGGCCTATCGGGGCTCGTTGGCATCGTACAACGAAGTGCCAGGAGATGAGACCTATTGAAACTCACTGACATCGTACGACGAAGCGTCAGTGGATACATTTAAGGAAATCGAGTCCAGAGTCGGTGGCTTTCGTCCATACGTTTGTATGGCGAATTGTTTGCTGCTGGGACTGGTGAAAGGGGCGGGCACTCAGTTGCGCGGCTTACCGATCGAGGGAGGACCGGCATGTCGGCACCGTGTCGACTACGGCGCTCGACATACAGTAGGTGCGACCTCGACCGAACGGCAACTCGTGGTGAGGTGCCGGCCAGTCGCGTTTGGTTGAAGGTAGACGACTTAGGTTATGGGGCCTCCTGGTGTATGGTTGGTTATGTCCAACCACAGGGCGCCCTAGAGGAATAGATGCGCGCTCCGAAGTGTAGTTGATGCACCTGATAAGGGTGACGGCATAGTGGGGCGTGTACTGCCTATGGTTGCCGTTTAAATTGGGCCATGATGGCATGGGGGACGTTAAAAGTCCTTAGGCAAAAAGATCCTTACATGGTAGTAAGGTGGTAGAACCTGGCGTCCTTCTGTGTGTATGCTACGCGTAGTAGCTGTGGTTACGAGAGGAGTTGGCTTTGCTGGAATTGGGTAGAGAGTGAGGTGAGCGAACCGGTTGTGTGAACAAATAGTTAAGGTGCACTTTAAAATGACTTACTATATTATAATAAAAATGTTATCTAAGATCATCGGGATCTATTCAATTCCGTAAACATAAGAAACATTATAGTGAAATAAATAGTGAAAAAAATAAACCAAAAATAAACAAGAAATTAATTACAACAAGTTCAGTGTGTTTTCGTCATTGTTGTTTCCTTGGTTTTCGTGTTTTCGGTCTACGGCAGACACTTAGAACTGGTGGAGGCGAGGTAGAACTCTCGTCCATGCTGGCGTCGCGATCTCGTACCCCACAGTTCCACCCACGTGCTGTTTATCCTATTTTCATTGGACTAGACTGCAGGGAAGTAACCAGACCCGATGGAATACAGGCAACATTCCTTAAAAACTTAAAATGCGAACTGTCATCGGTCCTTAGTACACTTTTTCGGAAATTTTATGCAGAGAAAACCTGTCCTGTCTGTTGAAAAAACCCTCCTAAAGAAAGAGAAAATGGCTTTGCCACAAAATTACCAACCAATAGCTTTACTGTCGAAGATGAGGAAAAAAAAATCAACAATTCCAGTTTAATTAAATATTTCGAATTCAATGAACTCCTAAATGAACGCCATTTAAGATTCCGTAGCAGGTTATCAAGGGTCTGTCAAGGTTTTGCGATTGTTATCAGGGAATCTGCATTGAAAAAATATCAAGAGCAGTCGCATTGGATACTCTAATGCTTATGATCGCATCTGGTACAGAGCTTCACTAAGTAAAGTTCCATCATACGAACTTTCCCAACAACTTTGTGACTGGATGAATATTTTTCTCGAAAAACGATGAAATTGGACTGTTGCAGACAGTGTGTCATCGGATGTCTTTTTCATTAATTCGGGGTAGCCTCAGTGTTCTAAGATGGGGGCAACCCTATGTCTGCTTCTTAAAAATGATTTGCCAGTATCAACGAATAATAGAATATTCAAATTTGTACGTTGATTTTCTCATTTTCGAAAAGCTGCTGAAATGCAATAAGGTCGACTAATTGAATCAAAATCTAAACAAAATCCTACAATGGGGAAAGACCAACCCCGTCGATTTCAATGTAACAAAGATGTAACATATGACGTTTACAAGAAGAAAAAAGCCAGTGGTGTGATCCACAGCTTATAATAAACGGCCAGGAATCTAGAAAAAACCTGAGTCTACTAGACATCACGATCAGTGGGAATGTGTTCGTGGCATGAATAGGTGTCGAAAATTGCCAAGTCCGCCTGCAGAAAACTGGGTTTTCTTTTTAGAGCCAAAAAGCCCAATTTCTTCTATTCTGCAAACCCAATTTAGACCCGCGCTCGAGTAGTGTTCGCATATTGTTATCCAGCGCCTAAGCACACCATCGACCTACTCAATAGCATTCAGAGATCCGCCTAATCGAATAAGCAGCACTAACATCAAAGTTACACCCATTGTCACATCAAAGGGACTTGCCGGGCCTTTGCTTTTTTTCAAATATTACTAAAGCGATTGTTCCTCGGAGATTCGTGATCTCGTTCCCCAGATTTGGTTTATTTGCGCCCCACAAAGAAGTCAAACCAATTTGAGTTTCACCTCTCAAGGACACGTACATCTCTATACCAAGACCCGTAACGCTAAAGCTGCATAACGTCTCGTCCGACATGAGTGTTCCCGAAACGCTATAGTCTGTAAGTGTTCAAGAGGAACACCAAGAGTTTTGTTTTTTTTTAACATTTCGGGGCGTTGACTCAGCGCTATAGACCTTTCCCATGAGAAATATATAAAAGCTGACGGTTTACATTTTAATGTATATTCTGAAACTGGTATTCTGTCTCTGTATCGCAGGTACTAACTTAATATAGTCTTAACCCATTAACCCCGATAGAAGTGGCTCTTTCGACGCAAGTAATTCCTAAGCCACGCTAATAGCGTCGAAACTGATTTTTTTCTCGCATATACGTACAACCAAAAACACAGAAACATAGGAAATATTTGAAGCACGGATCGATTTACACAATTTAAAATTCACTTGACTCCCCACAACCAAGTCAATAAGTCCTTTCCCTCCAATATACGTTGGGGAACACCTGCCTCACCACCCCACCGGCAATTTACCTCCTCAGAAAATCGTAAACTACGAAGCATTACTATGAATTCGAATTTGAAATATTTTGGAAATGAAATTGTTCCTTGGTCTGCCCTGAAGTGAAGAAATAGCCAACACCCATCGCTGGTATTTGGTTGCTCAAAAGAGTAAACGTACATATCCTATTGTCCGCTTGAGTCCAAGCTACTGGAAAGGGATGATACTCGTATGGTACGTATTGTACCCAGACGCCTCCTCAAACTCTAGAGATGTCTTCGAAATATGGACAAAAATATGCAACACATTTCGATGCTGATTTTCGATTCCATTGTTCCCCTGAGACTTGAGTCCTGTTAATCGGATAGCTTGATCGTCCACAAAGGGGAAGGACTAAGGGTGGGCATAACGAACTTATTTATGAATTGCCTGCCGGTAATGCTGGCAGGAGCAAAGACACTTCACAGCAAGTCCCAGCATCGTGAATGGTTTATTCACTTATCCCTGCCTACTGTTCTTCTACTTCGGCTAGTTTATCTGTTTCTCCCATAACAGAAGAAAGCTGCTCACATCGAACCTTAATTGGACACAAAACCTGTCGTCCAATGGAGGAAAATTGTTGGAGCATGATTACGGGGATGAGTTGCGATCGAAGGAAAACCATTTGAACGATGTGGCTTAAGGAGACAGGAAATACTTGATTTCGGATACACAAGGACTCGCATAGTATTGGTGGAGCAGTAATAACGGCCTTCGTCCATTTACGACCAGAGTAATGCTCCACCGATGAAACAACAAGAAAGCAGAGTGAAGTGATAAATGTTTGGCGAAGTCAACTATGAACATCCCCACTCGCATCTTGACACATGAGTTTTATAAATAGAAATTGAATTCACCTCCCAAAACACGCAAACAAAAATAAGGAGAAAAAAGAGGTAACCCGTCAAGGAAGATGCAAGGAGAGTCATTGCACCACGCATCATTAATTGCAGGCTCAAAGCGATGCCAAACTCATTTCACTGCTCATTTATCTCTGGCAGAGTGACGCGCAAGGCTCGCGTCTGACGTAAATGGCAGCGAACTACAGTTCGCTCTCAGCTACGCCTTGGCAAGGATATCTTAATATTTAGTCCTAATGTTCGTTTTTACGAGATATTATTCTGTTTATTTTTAGAATCCCGGTGAAGATGAGATGACATACCCGAAAATTGCTCACGTTCCAGCATATCCTTGTCATCTACATGCATGTGGATTGGGGGCCGCAGAGAGACAAAATTATGCACGTGAGGCGTTGGATTTTTGGATATGTCGCCTCCGTCCTTCTTCAGCTTTTTCTTCTTCTTCATTTTCTTTACCTCCTAACTCATTTAGATCCTTGAGTTGTGTCATTCATTTTACATGCCAACTTGTATGGCGTATTTACAGGGACATGGTAAGGAGTTAAGGACAATAAATTAACGTTGATTACTTTGAAGGATTTTCTATCTTGCTGCTAGTTGTGATGTTGGAAGATGATGCAGGATAGATGAATGGTTAGCCGCAGTTGACGGATTGTCCTTGAGGTTAATGCCACCAAGAAAGTTTTATAGCATCTAAGAGGCACAATGCGAGAAAGTATTTATGCAGGATTTATATGCAGCAGCTGTATACATGACGTTAGTGGATAGCATAAATCAAGTGTAATTTTTACACGGAGGCTATCGATTGAAAAGTAAAACGAAAAATTTACAAAGCTGCAGTTTTGAGTTCGTGACATTTGGTTCCATTATTTTGGTCTATGGCCAGATATTTTAAGCTAGCGATTGAGCAACATTCCTTGGTAATAAATAAAGTATTAAGTCGTTAAACGATGCAAATTGGACATGTTCTTATTATACGTGCGCACAAATACGAATTTTAATATCCCTAGGTGTTAATGTCCAATAGATCAAAAAGAGAGAGCTTAGAGAAAGGAGGATTCACATTGATCTTGAACATTTAGGGATTTTAAACAGAAGGCACACACCTCCAGGTACAGTGTTTCATACTCGTGTACTTCGACTGGAGAACCACTTCCTGCTTGTCTGCCTGTTTTAAATTCATCTTTATTGTAAACCGGTGTGCCTTCTATAATTAGCCGCTTTGCGCAGATTAATCTGAGATTAAGTGATTTAAGTTATATGTGAAATAAAGCTTTTTAAGTATCCATCTGTTCTATAAAAAAGTTTATTTCGGGCGACAAAAAATAGAGTAAGAGCAAGGTATCATTGTGAGATCTGTCACACACGTTCTATCAACCAGTGTGATTTATAAAACTTATCGCGAAACATATTGCAGGAACGTATTTCGAAAGTACGAAAGCCATCAAATCTGATGCCGTATGTAGCATCCAAATAGAGGAGTTAAATTAAACTATGTAAAAACAGACAATGAAAATAAAAAATGACACAAACTAAGGACATAATTAAGAACAAAAAGGATTCAATGAAATAAAAGGAAGCATCGTCAACAACAGCTACCGTAGCTAATGCTCTGCATCTGGTGGGATCAGCTCGGAGTAATCTACTGTGAGCTACTCCGTCCTAAAGAAACTGTGGGGGTTCTCTATACCACATGGAGAACCAACCCACAATGCCAACCAATCGCGACCGCTAACAGCGCGTCACCCCAACCCAACTCCCCATTCAAACCTGAAATATACACACATTCGCAACCATGCAAAACCTGCAAGCACACCCAATTCCCACGCAAAATCCGCAATAGCATACATTCCAAACTTCGCAATAAAACACACTCCAAACCCGCAACAGAATACAATTCAACAGAATATATTCTAAATCATCCCCCCAAACATTTTCCCAAAATTGCTTCGGTCAATTCTTTATCTAAACCATATTCCTTCCCTGCGTCCAAGCAATCTTAATTTCCCCGAATTTCATACCGCATACATTTCCCCGAAATTACTTCGGTTAATATCTTATCTAAATGATATTGCTTGCTTGCACCCAAGCAATTCCAAATTTCCCCGAAAACCAATTCGGTTAATTTCCTCCTTAAATTATACTTCTCGCTTGCGACCAATCGGCAGCCAATTTTCCACGAAACGATCACAACAACCAAGGCCCTTGATCATACTTGGCTATGCCGCCAAGCCAATTTCCCAGTATACACAACCAACGAATCCAACTCAGCTTGTACGGCGAGGATTCGCTGGAACTGAATCCCCTAAGCAAGCATAGCAACTTTTCTCGAAGTTCCTAGTAAATGGCGGCGAGTCGATTTTAGCTGTGACTCAACCGCCACGACACGATGAATAGATTCTTTCCTTCATTAGTCAGTCGTCATTCAACTACCAACGCGGGCACATCAGGTCGAGGTTCAGCTCCCCGTAACGTGCGCTCGGGGGCGCGCGAAGCCCCGAGTGTGTAACCCATCTCGTCGTGTCTTTGCCGGGACCCTGATTTCTAAACGAAAGTCATCTAGTCGTGCGTCGGGTTCGCTATCCCTAAGTTTGGAGTCGTTCAGCCGTGCGTCTTCAGGTTCAGCGAATCGGCAAAGTGCAAAGGTAGCGTACAACACGAACAATAACCGGCGTCGCGGAACGCCGGAACGAAACTCCTCGTAAATAAAACTAAGTGAACAATTAAAGCAACTCGTAAACCAACTCCACCTGTGTGTTTTATTCCCGCGGTTTCGCTTCCTCGCCGTGCAGCAGCGTCCTGGGCGTTTGCTGCACCCCCCCCCCCCCCCCCCCCCACCCCGCGGGAATTGTTTGTCGATTGAACAAACGAATCGCGGGTCGGTTTATTGCAGCTGTAAAATCAAGCTGTCCGACATAGCATTTTAAATGATAACAAAAGGTGCCGAATGATTTGGTACTCATGGTGCATATCCACATTAAAAAATTATTTTTAGGAATTTAGCTAATGCGTTTTATGTATTAAATGTCCTTGTAAAAGGAAATGTTCCAGGTATGCTGGGTGGAGATTGCGGTGTAGGTGTGGGAAAGCTGAAATTTGCCTGGGAACCGAAGGTACCGAATAGGTTTTAGGATTCCTGAAGAGGTAGAAAAGAAATCTTACAGGAAATTATATGCGAAGAGATTTTTAGATTATAAATTTGATAACCTAGATGCGTAAAGCACTTAAGGTGCTAATGCGCTTGCACTAGCAAAAACTTATGCCAATTGGGATGTAGTTATGGGGGTTTTTTGGGTAAGTGCGCCATGGGGTTTGGCGGAACCGCCATAGGCTGGGATGGTAAAATGTAGAAACACATGACAAAGATTGTCTTGTAAGGAAAAGTGACTTTGACAGAGACAAAGTCTAACTTAATGGAGGTGGAGAAAGCGATACCAGACAAATCGAGGCTGTTATGCACGGCAGGGAGCACGCCAGAAGACCGGTTGAGGTTATTGTAGTGGAAGGTGTTGAACTCGGGGGGGGGGGGGGGGGAACAATTCAAAATTATAAATACTGGGGATTAAGTTTGTTTCACTGAAGGCGATTAAGTTCACAGATAGAGTGTGGGAATGAGTCGGGATAGCGTGGATTTTTGAGCGAGAATCTCTATCGTTCTAATAGTAAACGGTGAGAGGGGAAATATGGTCGACTTTGGGAGAGGAAAAGGGAGGAAGGGACCGACAAATTTTTTTGGCATTGGGTTTACTACGCCGCAGAAGTGATAATCTTTTGGAGTGTACGTAGTGACCACAAGTTGAAAGATCATTCGATACTTTGTGAGGGAGTAGATTGAAGTTTTGGTGGGATTTAACAATGTGTTTGAGGAGACTCGGAACGTCGATGGGTAGGCCTTCTTGTCGAATAGAGAATTTGACACTACTAGCTCTCGTAACAGACAGAATCTGATTTGTCGTGGAGATATGCCAGGAAGGGGCGAATATTTTAATCAGTCCTTCTGTCTCTGACTTTGACCGGGGCATAACGGCAATCAGTAGAATCCGAGTAGAGCTGCGTAATCTTAACTGAGGGTGGAGACGTTGACCAAAATGGGCCAGTATGAGGTGAGCGGGGGCGATTGGGGTGGGGGCTTGCAGGTAGGGGTGAGCCTGTGGTTGTTAGTGTCGATAGATAGTTGAGTGGTGCCAGGACAATGAGATAACATGAATGATGGTTGATGTGATGGGTTTATATAATGGGATTTGTTGAAGTTTGCCTACAAGCAAAACGCATAATCATAAAATTCTCCTTAGCTGACTCAGTCCTAAAAATTAGTACTTGTTTGTTTATTCGTATATTAGAATTGAGAGAAAAGATAACTTAGGGAAATTGTTATAAGCTGGACCCACTGATGCCATTCTGGCTAGCGAAGCATAAATTCGGCTAAAAAAAACTACAATATGATAAGAAGAGATAAACCCCAATCCACACAAGGAGGCGGTGTTTTAAAACAAGTCTTCGGCATGGGTCACCTAGTTGAAGAGAAATTATACTTACTTAAAGACAAGTTCAGCCTTGGACCTGGTGGACTTCCGGCTGTCTTTTTAAAAAATGTTCCTCTTCTCTTTCTCTCCGACTCTCAAAGATCTTCAATCTATCCCTTACACAAGATGTCTTCCCAAGTAGAAAATCCTCTTTTCTCACCCACATATATAAAAATGGATCTAAAAATCACATTAGTAACTACCGTCCCATCGCCAGACTGTCACATATTCCAAAACTGTTCGAAGACATTCTTTACAACGCGTTATATTTCCGCTGCAAATCCATCATCACACCCAACCACCATGGTTTCCTTACGGGTAGGTCGACCACCATCAATCTAGTTGAGTTCTCATACCACACTCTCCGTGCCATACACAATGGCAAACGAAGTCGGTGTAATCAGAACCGATTTCAGCAAGGCCTTCGACAAAATCTCCCACAATCTCATCTTCTTTAAGCTTTCCACCCTTGGTTTCAAACCCCTACTGATACATTTGACCCTGTTTCCGTCCTATTTGTCGTCTAGGTAAGCAGTGTTCGGCGGAACACTCCAGCATCTTTCCGCAGTGACCAACCAAAAACGCTAAAGTGTCAATCTATGACTAAACAACACCGCCAAAATCTCTTGTCCATTAACCACAATCCAATCCACTCGTTTGCCGATGATAGCACATTGAGTTTCTCATACTCATACGAACATTCCCGGCCAAACCTTTCGAACGTCAATACCAATCAGCAGATTATGCTTAATACACTGAATTCAGACCTCAACGAGGTATGTCAGTGGGGTTTATCTTACCGAGTAGAGTTCAATGGTTTAAAAACTCAGTGCTATCTCTTGTCGTCAAAGGCGAACCCCAAAGTAAATATACTGTCGATGAATGAAACTTCCATCGGCGAAGCCGAGGAACTATCAATCCTCGTCACTCGAATTAATTCGACTCTTAATTGGAGCGACCACATTTTTGAAGCTGCGAAAAGGGCGGCCAAATGCATGGAATTCCTTAAGAGGTGCAAAAGATACCTCACTCCATCCAACCTGGCCAGTATTTACAAGGTGTATATTCGTTCCAAAATAGAGTTCAACTCCCATATTCGGTCAGGCGCATCCAAAACTGTACTACACGTGCTCGACAGGATGGCAAAGGGAGCAGTGAAACTTGTTGGGGACCCAGCTGCGAATCGATCAATTCCATTGTTAGAACATAGGTACAACGTATCATGCCTATCTCTCTTCTATAGGTATTATCACGGTCGTTGCTCAACTGAACTTGCTGAATGTGTTCCGCTCCTCCAGACATTTTCCCGCGATACCCGTCAATCCGTAAATGCGCATCAGTTCACGTTGAAAGTGGACTTCATAATCATCATGGGCACTACAACCGGGATCCGGTCTTGGCCTTATTTACCAAATCTCTCCACCGGTCCCGATTTCGAGCCGATGTCATCCAGTTTGGCACTCCCATGCTCTGGGCGTCCTGGTCTACGCCATCCCTCCATCGCAGACAAGGTCTGCCGCGCTGTCTCCTTCCATACATCATGCCACAAAGGACTTTCCGGGCAGGCTCCTCTTCGCTCATTCGCGCTAGGTGTCCCGCCCACTGGAGTCTACCGAGCTTGATTTTTCTTACAACATTAGCTTCAAGGTAGGTTGCGTACAACTCATGGTTGTGGCGTCTCTGGAATCGTCCTCCCTCACATACGGGGCCAACAATTCTCCTTAAGACCTTCCTCTCGAACGCGGCTAAGAGTTCAGAGTGCCTTTTATTGAGCACCCAAGTCTCGGATCCATACATGAGTACTGGTAAGACCATGGTCTTGTACAGTAGTAGCTTGGATGTTCTGGATAAATTTCGGGATTTAAAGAGCCTTGATAGACCATAGTAGGCTTTGTTGGATTTAATCAGCCATTCGCGTATTTCTTCTTCCATATTGTTATCGGCTGATACTATTGACACAAGGTAGTTAAAGGATTGCACTACTTCAAATTCGTGCCTACTACCCTGATAGTTTGACCAACGTAAGGTCTTCTCTTCGCAGATGTTGCCACCATGTACTTAGTTTTCGAACGATCTCTATGTATGGAGTTGGCAGTACTAATGACAGTATTCTTAAGGTTTGTCCATTTCTCTTCTCTATGCCGGTCATTCTGGCCCCAGGACTTACTCTCCCTCCGTCGAGCTCTTCGAGGGCGAGTCCTAACGCATGACCAAATGTGTTACTGGTACTCTCATTGCGTAAGGCAGCCGTGTTGATTCGAACCTGATCCGCGGATGCAATGCGTCTCCGTAAGGCAATCCGCGCTCGGAAAACTGTACCAACAAGATAGTGATCCCAGTCGACGTTGGCACCTCGGTACGTTCGTACCGTCATCAGGCTCGAGGAATGGCGGCGATTTATCAACACGTGGTCAATTTAGTTGCGAGTGGCTCCCAGGTGACTTTATGGATATTTCTACGCGGAAACCTGGTACTCGCAACGATCAAGTTTTTCGATGCTGCCAATTCGATGACTCGTAGTCCATTGTCATTAGTGTTCTCATGCAAACTATGGGAACCTGTGTAGTGCCTTAAAACCGGCTCCCGTCCTATTTTTGCATTCAACTCACCAAGAACGATTTTCACATCGTATCTTGGGCAGGCATTGAAGGCCCGTTCGACGTTCTCATAGTATTCTTCTTTTTCGTCGTCTGGGGACTCCTCTGTAGGTCCGTGAACGTTTACGAGGCTTATGTTCTTAAATTTGCCTCGCACGCGAACAGTGCATAGCCTTTCATTTATTGCATTAAAGCCGATGATGGCAGGCTTCAGTTTTTGGCTGACTAGAAAGCCTACCCCAAGCACATGGTGTTTTGCGTGACAGCTGTAATAAATGTCATATTTTTTTCTTTGAAAAACACCACTCCCCGTCAATCTTATTTATTGTAATGCTCTTATGTCAGCCTTATATTCGGACAGGGCATCGGCTAGTTGCTGTGCAGCTCGAGCTCTGTATAGTGAGCGGACGTTCCATGTAAAAATTCTTAAATCGTTTAGCCATTTTCGTTTGCGTGGTCGTCGTCGTGTATCCGGTCCATATCTGAGACTTGTTAAATTTGCCATAATAATTCATTTTTACGGGCCTGGTTATTAGCCTTGCGCCAACCGTTCTCAGGATGTCACTGCATCCATTGGTTCGCTACTTGGCGGGTGCCAAAGTGGGTATCCAGGGGTGTCACGTGGAGACTGCATGTCACCCTGGATTGAACAGGGACAAGGATTGTCGTGGGCTTCGCCGGGTTGAAAGCAATCAGTAACTTTGCCCTGTATGTTCGCACCCGCCCACCCCCCTGAAGTGGACTTCAGGCGCACAAATAAACATAGAGAGTCATTCTTTAGCCGAACCACACGAATGTGGAACGTCTGCTGATCACGTGTTTCCTGGCCGTTGTAATGTCCAGACATTCAAGACCAACATACATCGACGCCTCCTTTTCTTATCCACTTCCTCTCCATCCGCTCGCACTGTGCTCTGATATTTAAGGGTACTTCAAAATCCCTTTTTGTGGGCGCGTCAGTGTAAAAAAAAAACAAAGGCAGTAAATTACATCAAAATCGATTTTGTTAATATAGGCTTAGCATAAATGCTAATAGTGTAAAAACCTTTTTCCATATATATATATATATATATATATATATATATATATATATATATATATATATATATATGAATATTTTAAAAATTGTCTTTTTTTTAAGTGTTAAAAATATACTTTTTGATATATTCGTTTAATCTATGGTTATAAGCTTAAGGGAAATTATTTAAATATTTTCCTAAGCTCTGTACCACAGCCTATTGCGATTTCTTTACAGTGTTGTCCTTTCGCTTGTTCACTGAGCTACTTAAATTAATCAGTAGTATGTGTTGGCCCACATTAAATTTTCAATAACTTTAAATAAATTTTTAAATAAATATTGAGCTGCAGGTCATGTTATTTTCAAGAGTCAACATTGGCGTTGGTACTTTTTTTATTAAAAAAAAAAAAAGAAAGAAAAAAGTTTTTAACAGTCCTAGAAAAGCAATACATATACTAATAATTAATATTAGAATGTTTGAAAGGTTGTTTCAATGGCACAGAATCGTCAATTGAACATCTGCACCACTGCATGCGTACCTTCACCTATTTATCAGCAATTGTACGAGTAGGTTACCGTTCAACAATTCCCTTATTGTCCAAAACGATTTCGATAAACCACAAGACAAATAAGGCATCGCTATGTTCTTTCTAGATGAAAATGTTTCCACACTGTAAGACTTCTAATGAACGACTGAGTGACGAATAATTATCAAATAATACCTATTTTACTTCCCCATGTTCTGCAATTAGAAAATATTTTAGAGCTAAACTCGCTTTAAAAAAAAAGGCAATGATAATCGCAGCACAACTGCCATATTGACAACATATTCCAAAGATGCTCTAAAAGATGTTTATTAAACTTCATATAAATAGCGATCTAATGAATCATTTACACGATGACACCATCTCCACCAAACATACATATTTTTATACAGTTTGAACAATTCTCATGACGATCTCCCTAAATGACCTCAGGTGCAAACACTTAACCGAGCAGATCAAGAGCCCAGACTAGTTCACGTCAACCTAGAGCTGCCGAGTAATTAAATGGAACACAGCTGACACCTCAACCGATGACCGTTATGAGAACCCATTTCTTCTCCTGTTACATCATTTGCGCTAGCTCTTTGAACTGACTGCTCCTAATGTCATAGGGTAATTCGCCTGCATTAAACTTTGTTAACAAATCAAATTTCTATAAAAAGGTTTCAGTTTCCCTGGTAGCACACGAGTTGAGCAAGATGAGGAACTCCATTTTTTTTACATAATTCACATGCAAATATCCAGTGCAGCAAGTGTCCATAAACCCAACCTAAAGGCTTTTGCTATTGTTGCCCTTCCAACCAGTACAAATCCCAGTCATTTGTTTCGTATGGATTCATATTCAATTCCGGGTAATTTTCAAACAGTCAAAGACCGCCCTATGGCATCAGACTCCAAACAAAGCAAACAACAGGCAACGGATAACGGACAACAGTAGGTGCACATCCAATCTATGGGAAGTGAGTAGAGTAATTCTAAACTCAGCCAAAGTGTTTGTATTGCCAGCGGAGCAAATTTCTATCCCACTAGCCGTTGCACAGCATTAAGTGGTGCCGGTAGTTGTTGCACAATATCGGCGCTTCAGCACTGATAGATACTAGGAATTGTGACTCGATGCTAGAAATGGGATTCAAAGGGTTTCACATAACCCTGCTACAGATTCATAAGAAACAGAATAAACAAGTAACAAAGTCAATTTCAAACGTTTGACACCAAGAAATGGATCCAATAACCATGTTGCGCAAAGTCTCTCATGAAGACGACGATTGGGACATCTACCAATTTCACGGAACTCCAAATGAAACAAAAGCATTTCCCCTTATGTACTCTTACGCGTAGGAGGGCTATTGGGTATTGGTTGATTCCTATGACTTTTTCACCCTCGCATGTGCATGTGCACAAAGTTTACAAAGCCGTAAAAGCATCCTGTGAGTTCTGCCAATGCAAAATTGCAAAGGGTAAAAAAAAGCAAAAGATGAAAAAAAAACTTGGCAAAAAAGAAGGGAACATATATTTGCAGCCATTTTGAAAATCTGCCCTCGTCATGCAACCCTTCTAAGCACGGGAGCAGTAAAAAGAAAAAAGGATGTACTTCGCCTAAAGGCCGACACGTTTGGAAGGAATTCCCAAGGACTCACGATGAAATGTCAGTGCAGGACGAAAACACAAAAAAGTAACACACACAGCAGACTTGCGAATGAAGAGAAAACATCCCCCACTAAATGCGAACCCTATTCTACACATCAGCTTTACTGCATGTGCAGTTAGCCGTATGCATGTGCAATGTATGAACACACTCGCTTACATTCGCCCATATCGTCAAGGATATACATCCACCAACCAACCACTATTCATTAATTGATATCGCTTCGCTGGCATGGGCGCTCAGGCCCAGTACACCGTGGTACGTGCAGAATTACCACTGGGTTGGAATACGTCCTCCCACATCCGGTTTTCGCCTGTCAAAATGTTCAACTAACCAACCGCCCGACACCCTCCCATCGGCACCCATGGCACCATTAGACAAGGCAGGGTTGGCATAGCATGCACACGCAGATCTGCCCCTGTACACAAACGAGATAAACCGTCTCTGGGCTCTCCATGCCCTCTGTACACGATGCCCCACAGCTAACGTAAGGCCTTTCTATTTCTTCTTGGTCTGCACAACCGCACAAGGCAGATGCACGCATATTCGAAAGGTCCTGATCCGATAGGAGGGGTCGGCTCCTTTCAGTCGAATGCATTCGACAATCATCCAAAAATATAGCCTTTCCTTTAGTCCTCGTTATAGTGATGTTGCCCTTTCTGTTCCCCCGCAGAAGAGTCTGCTTGTACGTTGGCGATAGCTGAAACGTGTATACTCGGGGACCCAGGCATTCGTATCGAACAAGGATACTACTGGCACCAAAGGCTTTTTATTCACGTAATAGGACTAAAGACAATACCAGAGAGGACACCTAAAGACCAAAATAGTTGAATACAAAGGAAAAGGATACCCAACTCCAAGCCAAGCGAGAAGAAAGAACTCATCAACTGAGATACTAAATCCATTCGTTATCCGTTGATAGATGATGTTGGCTGAGAGGGACAGAACGAGCTAAGACCACACACACCCATGCCCAAAGCTCCACAGCTTCAGATCACCGTAGGCATTATGAAATCTCACGTCGAATTTGTATACCTTTATCCTTCCCAGCTGGTAGCTACTTCGTCGTCGCAACGTCAGCAGACACATAGATTCTAATTTTTATGTCTATTAAGGACACCAGTCATCAGGACCATCGCGTAGTCCTCAAACACTGAAATATCGACGATTTTCGGCTAAAGGATAAAAGCAACTCCACAGCACCTAACTGTACATTATCGCATTTATAATCATTCAACCGTTCTTAGTGGGCAAGGGTATCATCCACGGCGGGAGTACTCCCTGAAAGGACTTTAGCGGTATATATTGATGAACAGTTTCGGTCTTGCTGATGGAGTAGGGTGAGGATATTTGAAGAGAGGTGATTAAATATCTAAATTGAAGGATATTTGCTTCTATCTTTCATAGACTGACTTGGAAAGTACTACGAAAATTTACTCGAGTGTACAAAAACCTTTACCGAAAGATCTCCACATAGATAGATATCCCTTTGCAATGCAATTTGTGCAGAAGGATATGTAATTCTAACAGGATTAGTTGTATTTCATAGACACTCCATAACTGAATGTTAGGTATGTGTAAGACGTCCAAGGCTTAGTACGAGGGATGTTCAGTAAATCTTTAGAAAAACATTTTCCGATGGGGATGTTTTTGGTTGATTTCCTCTCTTAACCGGTATGATACCGACGCATAATCATCATCATCATCATCGGCACTACAACCGGGGGCCGGTCTTGGCCTTATTTAGCAAGTCCTGAGGCTTGTTAAATTTTCCATAATGATTTGTTTTTTCCGGGCAAGGTCATTACTCTTGCGCCAGAGGCCGGGAATCGAACCCCGGTCTCCCGGGTGACAGGCGGTTATACTAACCACTATACTATCGAGGAGCATAATACTTTCCAATTATTCTTTTCCTTTTTTCCGGTAATCGATATAGACGATTCCGCGTGGAATGCAAAATACCGTTGCCATCACCTTGGCGGACGATTTCAATGACTTCAATGTTTTCGTAGCCAGCTCGTCTTCAAAAACCGTTTCTTTTGATGGTTCCTTTATCTCTGGACTATGGTAGAGTATTCATGATTCGTCTACTGTTATGTATCGACAGAAATTCATCGGGATTCCGACGTAAACGCGTCAATACAACCTCTTTGTTTTTATTTCACTTCTCCCAGGAAAGACAAACCTATAGCGCTGAGTAAACGCCCTGAGATGCAATTTTTTCTTGACCGGATCCATCAGCCAAGCTCCGAAAGATGGTCAAAGATTTCTCCCAACTATTTCAGGGACCCTATAGCTTAATGGGGTGGTATTTCACCGGACGGATGGGCTTTGGGACCCTACCTACCACTCAGTAATAGTGCCAAACTGCACAATAGCAAAAGTCGTCAGCTGAACCTAGGTTTGCACAATAAAACGCAAGACACAATCTCCTTACTAACCCAGCCATTGAGAGGGCCATACGACTAATGTAACATACTCGTAAAATGTAAGTTGCTTGTAAAGTACCAGTAAGTTAATATAAGAAGAGTAAATGTAAATAGGTTGGCGCAATGCTAATAACCTTGCCCGGAAAAACAAATTATTATGGAAAATTTAACAAGCCTCGGGACTTGCTAAAAAAGGCCAAGACCGTATCCCGGTTGTAGTGCCGAATGATGATGAAATTTAAATAGGATTAGTATTTAGTCTTAAGTAAAAACTGTAAATTGTTTGTTTTTTCGTAAAATAAATACGTACTTTAAACTAGACAAAAATCGACCATACGACTGCGTTAATTCTCCACAGGGAGTAAACGCGGCACCCACCTTGCCGAGATTTTGTTCACATTCAATTTATCAAGCTTCTATCTAGTGAGTATTGATGTTTATTAAAAATAAACCATATTCCATGCTATGAGCGCCAAATCTTGGATGTTCTAAGGACTTATTGAACGGCACTCGTAACTGGAGAATATTTCCAGCAAGCGGTAGTTGAGCCAATAACCACAGTGGAAATAAAAAGGGCCGCCCGAAGAATCAACGTGTCAAGGGCTAAGGGACTGGGTGGTATATCAAACTGAGCACTGAAAAGGATCATACTTTCCCTGCAAGAAATATTGAGTACAATATACACCCAGTGCATAAGAGAAGGAATTTTTCCAAATTCTGGAAGGAATAGAACCTAATTGTGATACCGAACAGCAAGCACTCCAAAAACCATCAGTATACTATCTAGACTAATTCCTAAGCACCACTGGGAAGTTATTGGAGACCGTCGTGTTTTCGAGGTTGGAGCAGTATACGGAACAAAGAAAAGGACTCCACATATGCTGTACGGTTTCAGACAGAGTAAAGTGTATGCAACCGCCCAAGTGTAGAGAATCACCGATGGAGCCCTAGTTGGCTCCAGATGGCGTGGTGGCACGAAGCAATATTGCGCAGTCATCACGCTGGACGCTCCAGTTGGTTGGAAACACATAATGAACGCACTTCATCAAGCAGTGGTACCAAGCTATTTCCCGAAGACCGTGGTCTCATATTTTATAGACAGTGTGCTCATATATAAAACAGAGAGTGAACCAAGAACACACCAGTAAGAAGAGGAGCATCAGGGTTTAGTCTTCAGACCGTTCTTATATAACGTCATGTACGACTGAGCACTATGCATAAAGAAACCACCAAGAGTAGATATCACAGGTTATGCGGACGATATAGTAATTGCCACAACAGCAAAAACCCTCTAAGAAAGCTGTGAAAAATCCAACCAGGTGATAAAAACAATGCGAGTTTGACTTGTGGCGTTTCTAACAGATACACACAATACACAAGCAAATAGTGAAGAACGACGAAAGAAAAGCGAATAAGAAAAAGCATCAGAGCCGTATACCATAGCGATAAGGTAACCATTCCACATCAGTTCAGTGTACTTGAGTTTAGAAATCGAATTCGTACACGAGGCCAGTTGCCTGATGCTTCGATGCTTCGCTTCTCACTCGTTTCATCGTATGTTCAAATCACCGTCTTCACTAACCTTGCTTAATGCAACAACCCGACGTGATCTGTATACACAACACACAATCTCCCATATGTAAACAGAACTTTATTACTACAATCACGACTTCCGCATAGAGCACCGGCACACTCGTCTGCTCCGACGTTTTCTCGCTCGCTCGTTTCTCGCTCCGTCGTTCGCACACGAAGTTGATCGTAACAAAGTTACTCAGGAGGGAGTAGTGTGACGTTCCTAACAGATACACACACACTATGCAAGCAAATAGTGAAGAACACCGAAAGGAAATTCGAATAAGCAAACCATCAGAGCCGTATGCCATAGCGATAACATAACAATTCCACATAAGTTGAGTGTGCTTGAATTTAGAAATCGAATTCGTACACGCGGCAGTGGCCTGATATGTTGAGCATTAGTTTAATTTTTAGTGATTCTAACCATCATAGCGACAGTTCGAACCACACCTTCTTCACTATCATCGCAAACGCGATAGACTCACAAATGCTGGAATAGAAATAGCAGAGAATAAATCAGAGGTGATACTGATGTCCACCCGCAAAAATCTAGAACAAATTAGCCAAATTAGTGACGTCGGAAACATAATGTCCAGCCCCACCATAAAATATGTAGGGGGTATTCTGGGACACCGCATGAGTTTTAAGCACCATATGGGCTATGCGACAAAGAAGGCAGTGACAAGATAGGCAGTACTGGAGAGACTGATGTCATATGCACCACGTGTATGCATAAGTCCCGGTTTCTTCGGTAAAAAAAATACGGAATTTTCTAAGGAAATTAATTCGTTTCTATTCAAAATATTGGCTTCTACACATTTCGCCCATCTTTCAGGTAATTTATGAATAGCATGCCAGAAAAACTGCTTGTCTTTCGCGGCGAACCATTCGTCGAGCGTTTTCTATCATCCTCGAAATCGCTGAAGTGCTGCTCTGCGAGCGTGTTAAGTGTGTCAGTGACATCATAGATAAAGATGATGTCTATGAGGTCATTGATTCACCTAAACCAAAAAACGCTATCCATTTCTGAACTCGGATAAGCCCCAGAACGACAACGCATTTAATTGCACATTTTGGCGTAATCACAAAAAGTAATCAATTGCACTTTTCGGCATGACCAATAAATCAAAAAAAAACAAAAAGTAATTAAATGCACATTTCGTTGCAATCAATAAACCGCGATAATTGCACAAGAATTAACTAGGTCAGTTCGCAATTGCGGATGTTGAACTGTGGCGCAAATCGATGAAGATATATCGGCTGACACCACAATTCAACGTATTTGCAAACTGGAATCGAAAATCAGAAATTAGGTCATTGCGAAATGAAATTGCATTGTCGTAATCGGGAGGTGTTGACCCCGAGGTGTCGAGAAGAGGTGAAACCAAGTTAGGAGGCAGTCTGTTGCTGGTCAGGAAGTCCGGTGGTGACCCTTGAATGAAGTGAATGGACCGAGAGAGTCCAATAGATAAAGTTGTTTTACGGAGTGTTGAAAGTCAGTACGGTTCGGGATACTTTAAATTTCAAAAGTAAGAAAATCGCTAAAGAAGAGTGAAATTAAAGCGTGGAATTAATAAGTAGTAAAACAGAAAGACAAATAAAGTGTATACTAGATCTATACATGAAGAAGATTGTAAAATTAAAACGTGAAATTAATAAATAGCAAAACAGTATGACAAATAAAGTGTACACTAGATCTGTGCTTGAAGAAAATTGTGAAATTAAGGCGTGAAGTTAACAAGTAGCATTAAGAACGTACTCAAGGTGAAAACCACTGTCAAAGTCAAAGAAAGACTCGGAGTTTTGATTTCATAAATTTTGGTGTAAAAGGAAGAGTTGGTCGCCTTTCCTTTGGTGTCGTGACTCTGATGACGGTGAGTACGTAAAAACATAACTAGCGCATCTCCCATTGATGCGAGGAGGTTATAGTGAAATGGCGCCAAGTCTGGGGAGTATGGCGGGTGCAGAAGGATGTCCCATCCAAGCGATTGCAAGGTGTCTTTCACTAGTTTTGCTGTGTGAGAGTGCGTGTTGTCGTGTAACAAAGTCACTTTGCCATTTCTTCTGGTCCATTCCGGTCGTGTTTCGATAAATGTGTGGTTTAAATTAAGCATTTGTTGACGATAGCGTTGTGTATTAACTCTTTCGTCCAACTTCAAGAGTTCATAATACACAATACCGCCCTGGTCCCACCAGACATAGAGCATGTTCTTCTTGCCGAAGCGATTTGGCCTTGGTGTTGAAGCACCGGCTTCGCCATATGAAAGCCACGATATTTTCCGCTTCGCGTTTTTGAAATAAATCCATTTTTCGTCACCCGTCACAATTTGATACAAAAATGATTTCCTCTTGTGCCGTTGAAGCAGCATTTCACAAGTGACTTTGCGATTTTCCATTTGACGTTCATTTAGAACGTGTGGGACCCATTTACCGAGTTTACTGATCTTCCCCATTGCTCGCAAACGTCTGCTGATTGTTTCTTGTGACACATGTATCATCCAATAACTCCTGCAATTGCTCGTCTTCACATTTTTGTGGTCTTCTAGAGCGCTCACCGTCTTTCACATTGAAATCACCACTTTTAAATTGTCTAAACCATGTATCACATGTTCTAATTGATGGAGTGTGTTCACCATATGTTTCTACCAACAAACGATGACTTTTAACAGCCTTTTTCTTTTGATTAAATAAGAAAATCAATGCGTGCCGAAAATGTTCTTTTTCAGGTACAAACTCGATATGATCACTTAACGATAAAACAAAGACGCTAGTTTTTGGCGGACTCAACTTGTGTGTGTTTGTAGTTAATCTCAGATGAACTAAATGACGTATGTTTCAAATTAATACGCTGTGTACTTTTCGCTGGCGCCATCTCTTAGTTAAACCTGGAAAAAACGTACGCATACGAGTACATCTGTGGCGACTCTAACAGATACACACACAATTCACAAGCAAAAATAGTGAAGAGCACCGAACGAAAAATCGAATAAGAAAATACATCAGAGCCGTATACCTTAGCGATAACATAACAATTCACATCAGTGGAGCATAGTCGAGTTTAAAAATTAAATTCTAAAATCGGCCAGTAGCCTGATGGGTAACGCTTAGGTACAATTTTTGGTGATTCAAACTGTCATAGCGTCAGTTCGAATCACACGCTCTTCTTCACTATTATTTCAATCGCTATACATCTAGTAGGCGGGCCTAAAAGATCGGGCAGAATGTTCAATCGTCCTATATGCAACTCCTATATTGGCAACCGCCTACAGGTCAAATGCCAAGTTTATGGAATTCATCCAAAGAAGAGGAAACCTGAGAATCTCCAGCTCCAACAGAACGGAGTCCACCGAAGCGGCCATAACAACTACTATAACTACTACTATTAATAGATGTGCAAGTAGATACTCTGCTTTGAAGTCGGCTGCATTAAAAACATACTTGAACGCATACCATTCACTCGCCACAAGGTGAATGAAAGCATTCGCCGAAATCATGACCTGGAGGACAGAATTCGACTGAATCACCTGCACCTCCGAAATGAAATTTCCCTTTGGCAATCGGAGAATCCGGGTTTTACCGAATTCAGTGACGATAATCTGTCAATTGACATTAATGCCAATGGTGGGGCTAATAGCCTTTTAATCACAAGGGAAGGAATCCAGAGTATCTTCGACTCATTAAGAAGCAAAAAGTCAGTGGGAATAGATGGAGTACCTAACATCGTACTCAAGAACCTGCCCCCAAAGGCAATAGATATATACACGGTCCTGTTTAACAACGCGTTGAATAATGCATATTATCCCACGCGTTGGAAAACGGCTATCATTCAGCCCATCGCAAAAAAGGGCAAAGACTGTACGAACCCAATGAACATGCGTTCGATAAGTTTACTCCCAAGCATCAGTAAAGTATTTGAAAAAATCATTAACAAAGCTCTGCTAAAATGGGTAGACGACAACAGCATTATTCCAAATAACCAGTTTGGCTTTAGGGCGGGTCATGAAACCACACATGCCGCAGCTAAACTGGTCTCCGACATACAATGGAATAAATGTAGGAACCAATGCACAGGGGCAGGTCTGATCGACTTGGAGAAAGCCTTTGATACCGTCTGGATCGAAGGGTTGTATTACAAACTGGTCAGACATGGCATACATAAGCCTTTACTATATGTACTTTACGATATGTCAAAGGACAGGAGGTTCGTGGTGACAAGTGGTAATGTGACCTCTAATAAAACGTATAATATCAAGAATGGCTTGCAACAAGGCGCGGTACTCTCTCCGATTCTTTTTAACATTTACATTAGCGACTTATTAGATGCACTTCCGCAGGCTATTGCGTACGCAGACGATATCATAATTTACAGAACAGCTCCGAAAGTTGAGATCATAAATAGTTTAATACAGCGAGATTTCAACAACGTGCAGCGCTATTGCGACAACTGGAAACTTAAGATCAACTTCCAGAAATGTGAAGCCATCCTATTTAGAACCCCATTATATAAAGCCACGAACGACACAAGGAAAAACTGGCGAAAGCTAGTTATCGTGGGACCGCATGGAGATAAACTGGAAACCAAGAGTTTAGTTAAATACCTGGGCATCTGGCTAGACCAATATCTGTATTTCAACAGACATGTAGAGGCTGCTTTGCTCAAAGCAAGGAAAACGTTTGCTATGACAAGGAGGCTATTTCACAGTAGCCAACTTGACAGCAGGGTAAAAGTCATATGCTACATGACGCTAATCGGGCCAATGCTCATATATGGCTGTCCAGTATGGTTTAACATAGGTCCAAATTTGATGGAAAAGATTCGGGTGTTCGAAAGGAAGTGTCTGAGAACCTGTCTCAGATTATATCGAACACCGGAATCGGAATACAAAAAGTACTACTCAAATGAGACTTTATATAATGAAGCCTGCATAAATAGGGTGGATAATTTTATGATTAAATTAATCAGAGGACATATTGCGAGAGCCATAAGCTCGTCCAATGACCTAATTTTCGGGGCTTATTATCCAAATACCCTGTACTATGAGAACGTGCGTCGCAACGGTTTTGTTCCACCAGAGGCGTTCCTTGATTTGGACATGAAAGGGCTTATACAGGATAGATCCGGAATTCCGCTGATCTATCATGTAAGTAGATCATCCGTAGACGGACGATTGTGCTACGACCGGGAAGTAACGCGCACCGAAGAAGAGCTCCTGCGCTTCAGTAGGGCTATCTCCCACAGAGACCGGGACGATAGTATTAGACAGCGTCAACAGTTCTGGTGGTTGAATGGCATATAAAGACCTGGATACCAAAGTCGGTATAGAATCACACTATCATCAGCTAGCTTACATAGACTTAGCTTTTCTAGAATTAGGGTAGTATAAGATTTAAGTTAAGTTAAGCTAAGTGATTTTACATAAAATATAAAAAAAAAAAAAAAAAAAAAAAGATAGGTAAGTAAGTTAAATTTTAAGAAAAAAAAAAAAAAAATTGACAGTTTTTCAAATTTTTCTTTGTCTTTCAAATAATTAGAAGTATTGCCACAAAGTTTTGTCGCCGAAAAGCAAATTATACAAATATTAAGTAATGTTTAGCTTAGAGCGTCTGCGAAGGACCAGTAAGTTATTATATAAGATATTTAAGCTAGAATTTAAGCATTTTTTGTCTAGCCTTTAATTTAGAAACTAAGAATATAGAAAGAAAATAAAAAAATGTTTAAAAATGAAAAAAAAAAAAAAACCATTCACTCGCCATTTTGAATATATGTAGCTTAGTCATTGCTGTTTTTATGACTAAATTTTAACCATTTACAAGCTGTGTACATCAGTTGTATAAGAGACGGATGTCGATAAGCAAATTTACGTGATTGCCTTCTATTGTTTTCAAATGAAAGAAAAAACATGCATGGAATTAATTAATTCGACTTTGGGTGAGTCATTCAACAGTAAAAAAATGGTTTGCAAGATTTCGTGAGGGAAATTTTAGTCTTGAGGACGCTCCACGTCCAGGTGCAGTAAAAAAATTTTATGACCAAGAACTTCAAGTTTTACTGAATGAAAAGCCATGTCAAACTAAAGAAGAGCTTGCAGAACAGTTAGAAGTTCTCCAATAAAATTGAATTTGACAACAACAAAAAAGACCGAGTTTCTACTTGCACACCTATTACTTACTGGCCTGTAGGAACCCCAAAGTTCAAGACCTCACTAACTCGGCTACACTACCATTCCTTGCCCTGAACATTTTCCCTCCACGTTTCACCTCCTGATCTAATTTCCGCGTTAATTGCGGAAATATAAATAAAATTGAGATCAGTAGCGGAAATATAAAAGTTGCTAATTGAACGCACGAGGCTATCCGAGAACAAAGTCTTAGCTAATGGCAACAGAAATAGAACACAGCCGTCACAGAAAGATGGAGGTGCATAATGATACCGAATATCGAAGAGTAGACTTTCACATGTCTCAGTGCTTGACAGGACATGCGTGCTTTGGACAATATCTGCACAAGGAACATGCGCACTGCCCGTCCTGAAAAGGATGCATAGAAAATGCAGAACACATGCCAATCGAATGTAGTAGATTCCAGAAGGAGCGCAGTGTGCTTGCTGAGCAACGGTGTAGTAAATGCAACCAGCATAAGAGCATTAATGCTAGGCTCAAACAACGGATGGGAATTCATCAGGGCAAGGCTCGACATCATCATGCAGAAACTCCGCACTACAAGAACAGCAACAGCTTTAGAGACGGTATCCAGGGAATCAAATAGGAATGGGTTGCAAAGCGAAAATGGATTTAATCCGTCGACACTGCCAGATAACCGAGGATAGAATAGAGTCATGCAACTACTTGACTTGGATCGACTATATCTTTTGAAGATTACAAAAAAAAAAAAAATCGACATATTCTACGAACCACACAACCCACTATAGGTTGAGATATCGTCGTTTCACCAAAGAAACATACTCACCTATATCCATTACACGTGCCCACATACACGTTTCCCAAAAGTCCTTACTTCCGCCTTGAAACAAAAGGTAACATTCCAAATACCCAGCATTGAATTCAATAGTAAAAACCAATCGAACTAAAGGTTCAAAATTTCTTAATATTGAATTCAATGCATCCATTCGATTCATCCATTAAACGCATTTTTCTAAAATCAAACAGAATAATCTCCTCATGTAGCTAATAGCAATCAGCACCCTAAATTCCTCGCAAGATCCCAAACCGACAAGCGCAAGTGCGCAAACAAAGGCCTAGCGATTCGCCCCCCGACCAACAATTCTTGAAATCATAAACCTCGTAACGCCTATCCCACGATCGATGTTTATGCTGGGAAATGCGATCTACAAACCAAATCCCACGGTTCCTTTGTTACCAATCTGAAGCACACAAAACTCTTGTTGTCGTAAGCCGGATGGGTAACGCAAACAAAGCCCATGATAAGATCGAGAAAGAAGTGGCGGTACGCTTTATCCTTCGAAACAAGATTCCGTTAAGAACTTGGAATTGAAAACCAAAATGTAAATTTTCTCTTGAAGATAAGATACAGATAAGATGATGGGAACACAAAATTGAGTTGAGAAATTCTTTTTACAGAAGAGGAGATAGAAACGTTTGTCCTGACACAGCCGATTTAGAGATTCAAAAGGAGGAGGTTTGACGTATGAAGACCAACCATAGAATGTCGCGCGAACGTTGAAAAAGTAAAGTGTAACCAGAGGAATCGATAGAACAGAGTAAAATCTTCGTGTCGTATTATCCAGTATATACATAACCCGGGAGTGCAAGAACAATTCGTGAAGTGTGTGCAAGTTCTCTGTATCTTTTATATACAGAACCTAAACATTAGTATTGTAATCGTGTCACAGACACTCCGTTTTGTCATTAAGGAATAATTGGTGCAGTAAAACAAAAGCAAAGTTACAATAAAAACAGATATATACAGAAAAATGTTTTTGTGTCTCAATTCTTTTGTTGTGTTCGCTCCGTGGCGTTTTCTTCTAGTGGACAGTGTTCGGCGAAACACTCTCGTGACTTCCGACCTAAAGACATGAAACCCAAATAAACGCTAAAGAACCACTAAACCATAAAAACATTGAACCATTGAAAGTGTTAGTTTCGCGGCCACTGTTAATTTATCCAGATTTTACCAATCCTTTACTCTGACAACTGATGCGAGCAATGAAGCACAGGGCACCGTGCTATCGCAAGGGGAAAGACCAGTCTGTCGCTTATGCCAGTAGAAAAAGATGGAAAAGAAATACTTCAACATTAAGAAGGAGTTATTAGCCATTGTGTGGGCGGCTAAAAATTTCCGTTGTTATTTACAAGGGCGAAGATTCACCGTGTATACGGATCATAAACCACTAAAGGGAGTTTTTAACGTGAAAGATCCCACATCACGTTTAACTAGATTCTATCACAAGTTATCGGAGTTTAATTATCAAATCGAGTACAAACCCGGTAAATATAACACCAATGCGCATGCCTTAAGCCGCATACCGCAAACTTGTTATGAGGCTCCCACACTACAAAGGTGCAATGTAGTAACACGCGCCCCAGCAAGGAAACTAAGGAAAGCGAAGGAACCCAGGAAAGCAAAGGCAACGACGAGCCTTCTCTTCACGAGGATCCCATTCCTTCCTGCACGGAAAAAGGAATGGAGATAACAAACCCTGAGGAAATCCAGTTCCTACTTCGGGATTACCATGATCCTCCTTTGGATGGACACCAAGGGGTGACTAAAACCTATAACAAAGTACGTAATTTAGTGAGGGCAGAACCCTCATATATTTAGCTTAGTACAAGCGATAAAACTTAACAACTATCTTACAACTAAAGATTATACAGTATGGTTAAAAAGAAAAACAGAGGGGGGGGGGGGGGTGTTTGGCGAGTTGGTTACTGGGATTATCCATCAATTATTTACTCATTTATTTATTTATTTAGCTTAGTATGGGGTGTAAGAGCGTAGACGAGGAGTGGGCGTGGTTAGGGGGGGAAAGAGAGGAGATGAAGTTTGAGAGCAGTAGAGGTAAAATTGGAATCGCAGGAGGTAGGGTATGAGTTAGCCCGCCGCAGCATTCGCGAAATGGGTTCATTAGAGCCGTAAGAAGTGTGGTGGTTGGGTAGATAGAAGAGACGAAGGTTTCGCAGGTTACGGGGGTTAGTGTGAAATGCAATGATGGTGAGCAAGCTTGGGCAGTTGATTGTGCCTAAAAGGAGGCGGTGGATGAACAGGATATCGGCATGAGTTCTGCGCTCCTCAAGTGTGTTGAGGTTAATCAGATGGAGGGAGCTTGTGTATGGGGGCAGAATCCGAGGATTTTCCCAGTTCAGTCCGCGGGGGCAAAACGCAGAAAACGACGTTGCACGCTTTCGATTCTCCGGGTATGGGACGAGTAGTCTGGAGACCAGACCTGACGGGCGTATTCAAGAAGGGGGCCGTAGAGAGAACGAGAAACGTAAGGATTAGAGAATTCTTTAGACCAGCGTTTCACAAACCCAAGGGCAGAGTTGGCCTTAAAAATAATATCATCAATATGCGGGATGAAGCTAAACTCCCTGTCAAATAAGATCCCGAGGTCCCGTATCGAGGTACAGATGATATCTGCTGCTTTACCAGGAAGTCGGGGGAGAAGCTGATGGATTGACAATTGACAACGTTGAGTTCAAGGCAGTTATTACGGCACCAAGTTGAGAAGCTATCGAGATCCGTTTGGAGAAGTGAGGAGTCGAGAGGAGAGATGATCGTTTTGTAGAGTTTGGCGTCATCCGCATAGAGGCAGATGGATGAGTATTTAATAATGGAGTCAACGTAATTTATGGTAAGGATGAAAAGGAGGGGACCTAGATGACTGTCTTGCGGAACCTCTGACGTGGGAAGAAAAGGATTGGAAAGGGAGGATCTGGATTTGACACGGTAGGATAGATCTTTCAGATAAGAAGATAACCACGTTATCAATAAGGGTTCGAAACCTAGGGAGGACAGTTTAAAAAGGATGAGGTTATGGGAGATTTTGTCAAAGGCCTTGCTGAAATCAATGGTGATAACATCGATTTCGTTGCCATTCTCTAAGGCACGGAGAGTATGGGATGAGAACTCGATCAGATTGGTTGTGGTCGACCTTCACGAAAGGAAACCATGCTGGCTGGGTGAGGTGATGGATTTATACCGGAAAGATAGCGCGTTGTAAAGAATCCCTTCGTACAGTTTAGGGATTTGACACAGTTTGGCGATGGGCCGGTAGTTGCTTACATCGTTTTTAGGTCCCTTTTTATGTATGGTGGTTTAATAGGGGGATTTCCAGATACTAGGGAAGATCCCTTGTGAAATGGATAGATTGAATATCTTTGATACCGGGAGAGAAAGAGAAGAGGAGCATTTCTTTAAAAATACAGCCAATAGGAAATCCAAAGGTTACCATGACCGTACAGTATGCCCTTTCACGTTACATGTGGGTGATAAAGTTCTAATACGGAACGCGCCGAAACAAGGAAAGTTAGCTCCCATATGAAGGGGTCCCTGGCAACTGCTGGTTGTGAGACGGCGCGTTGTCTTGGTGAAACAGGATTTTCTTTTTCTACAAATGTGGCCGTTTTTCCGCAATTTCTGCCTTCAGTTGGTCAAATAATGATGCGTAGTATGCTCCTGTAACGGTTTTTCCTTTTTGAAGATAATCGATTAAGATAACCTCATGACTATCCCAAAAAACACTTGCCATCACTCTCCCAGCCGAAAAAAACAGTTTTTGCTTTTTTTGGATCCGATTCCTCCTTCGCAGTCCACTGTTTTGACTGTATTTTTGTTTCGGGCGTATAATGGTGACACGCGGACAGCTTTCTCATGCCTTAATCTTAATTTAATATGTGACAAACACGTTCTTTGGACATTTTCATAGGCTCGACTTTCTCTCTCACTTTAATTCGGCGGTCGTCTAACACCAATTGGTGAACTTTAGCGATGTTATCGTCAGTTGTTGCAGTCTTTGGACGTCCCGAATGTTCATCGTCTCCCAAGCTCGCACGGCAACGTTTAAATTCAGCTTCCTAAAATTTCACTGAGGTAAATGATGACGCAGAGTCCAACTCATCTTTGATTTGCGTAGGCGTATTGCCTTTCAAAAACAAAAATTTAATGACAGCTCGATACTCAATTTTGTCCATTTTCACAAAAACACTCACATCGACTCAGTCAAACGACTGTCAAATAAAAACTATGCGTCCAAAATGGCTGAAATTTCGGTGAGTAACTGTCCAAATATGCACAACTACATTCACTAGCTTTTATTGACGAGTGCTGCTATCTTCACGTTAAGGAAAGTTTTTCACCCTCGTTTGATTACTATTTATTTTATTTTTGCTATTTATTTATTTATTTATTTTTGCTATTATTTATTTTATTTTTCTATTATTTTATTTTTGTTATTATTTTCAAACTTTCCAAACTCCTTAGATGGTAAATCCTTTACAAACAACGATGACGTTAAATCACAAATGGTTCGGCTTTCCTTGATTAGTGTCAGCATTTCTATGAGTGCGGGATCACAAAGCTACTAGAAAAATGGCTTAAGATCATTGAATAAAACGGAATATACGAGGGCAGGTCAATAAGTCCGTAGAAAATCTACAAGATGGAGCTCGTAGCTTCGCGAATGGTCTGTTTTTAGTAATCGTCATTCCCCACTAGGTATCTGTCAAATACAATATACAAATACCTTGTAGGTATCTGATAGATTAGGTATAAAAAAATATCTGCGAGATGTGTGCCGCATTTGCTCTCAGCCCAGAAGAAACGCAACCGATTGGTCCCTTCTAAGAGTCTTCTAGAGCACATGCGTTGCAACCCATATTAGTTCTCCGCAGATTAGTAACTGTAGATGAAACATGGAGACACCACTACACTCCCGAGACGAAAGAACAGTCAAAACGATACATTTGTTGTATTCCAGAATACTACCCTTATTAAATTTAACACTGAATCTCCTAACACATCCTTAAAAACTTCACTTAACATATATTACATTCTCACTTAATACATACCATTCATAAACATTCACATTACCAGTTACAGCACACTTAATAACCTGCACCTTTTTATTTATTGAAAACATAGCAACTTGGATTTTCGTCCGAATTGAATGTGAAAAGTCAAAAAGAAAAAATAGAATAGAGAAAAAAAATTCAGTTCATAAAGTTCAGTTGAGATTGGAAGTTAGTAGAGTTTAGTTCTGGCTGTTGGAAGAAGAAGTTTAGTTTGAGAGTTCTAGTTGGAGATTACAGTGGAAGAATTGTTTGAGTTAGCAATTGAATTGTAAGTTTTAGTGTGAGTTTTGTTATTTAAAGAAAAAGGAGAAGCTGTAATAAAAATAAACAAAGTAACACACAATAAAAGAAAAGAAACTATAGAAACCGCCCACATAATCAAACGATTTTTCAATTCAAAAACGGACAACTTTATATCAAGAATTGAAATCAAACAAAACATGAATTGATGAAAGAAGATTAAATAAAGGAATACTAAAAGGTCCCCGCTCTTCCCTCATCCGAGGAAGCACGGCGCCGGACCTCAACACTGGTGGCAGCGGTGGGATCTTTTATTTCTTTTTATTCTTCTCCCAGCGAAGATTTATTAATACAATTTTTTCTATATTCACTAGTCCTTTTATAGATTGGCGAAATTTAAGTAAACAATTTTTTCTCCTTTCTTGTATACCACTACCGAATGTAAGATAATCGAAATTTCTAAACCCATAGAGTATGCCAAAACCCGGTCACCCATTCAGATCTTTATATTACCCAATAAAGAAGGCCAAACCGAAAAGATACTTAAAACCATCCCTACCTATACACGTCCGAATCCAAACGAAATAAAATTATACCCAAACACGACTAAATCCCCTTCATATATTGTTACTACGTTGCCACTAAACATAGAAACCGAACCCAGCTTTGAACAAACACTCAGCAAAATTCATAACTATTGTAAAAAGGAAAAGGTAAACCATATCGACATTTCTATCCCAAAACAAGATCCAATAAACCCCCGCCTTAAAAATGCCATAATACAAACATTCGCACAAACCAAGATCACCGTGTATCTTTACTCTGACAAAAGAATCTATATCGAAGACCGACAGGATATCGCTCAAATCCTCCGTGACTTCCATAATTCACCTTTTGGAGGGCACCAGGGAGTCTCCCGCACAATCAAACGTGTTAAAACAAGGTACTTTTGGCCAACCCTCATAAAAGACACGAAAGAATTCATCCGCAAATGCGACTCGTGTCAAAGAAACAAACTAACGCTAAACAGAAAAATCCCGATGAAAATCACAACAACAAGTACAACCCCCTTCGAACGAGTAGCTCTAGATATTGTTGGCCCGCTCCCAACTAGTTACGAAGGTAATAAATACATATTAACGTTCCAAGATGACTTAACAAAGTTCACTGAAGCTATACCGCTACCCAATGCGGAAGCACCCACCATAGCTCGTAGTTTTGTGGAGAAAATCATATGTCGTTTCGGAATACCCGACGCGGTATTAACGGACCAAGGCACCAATTTCCTAAGCCACCTTTTTAAAGAAATATGCAAGATTCTAAAAACCAAAAAGATACAAACAACACCTTATCATCCCCAAACAAATGGAGCCTTAGAACGTAGCCACCGAACGTTGGCCGAATATCTCAGACACTACGTTAACAAGGACCAACTCTCATGGGATACTTGGCTACCATATTCAATGTTTGTGTATAACACCACACCGCACAGTAGCACCGCATTTAGCCCTTTTGAATTACTCTATGGTTTTCCTGCACGAATACCGAATTCGCTCAGCATAAATCCGCAAACGTCATACAACTATGAGAACTACGCTAACGAACTAAAAGCCCGCCTACAGTACGGTTACAAGATTGCTAAAAACATATTGCAGGACAAAAAGGAAAAATCTAAAGCGTGTTATGACAAAGGGACAAGCCATAAAACATTCAAAGTTGGCGACAAGGTACTCATAAAAAACCATACCAGGAAAAATAAGCTCGCTTCCTTATGGGAGGGTCCCTACGAAATACACAACATAGTATCCGATGAAAACTCAGAAATCAAAATAGGAAATAAATTCAAAGTTTTACACAATAATAATATAAAACTATTTTCGGAATAAATAAATAACTCATACACACAACATAACCAAATTTTTAACAATTATCTTAAAATTAAACACGGTTGGAAAATTTTCCATAAATTTAAGGAAAAGATAAACACATAACAAATGGCCTTTGTTTTTTTATTCAATATATATGAAATAATCTAACAATTGTAGGAAATGACGGAAATGAAAAAAAACAAAAAAAAAAAAAAAAAAAAAAGTTAATGAGGGGGACGAAAGAAAGAAAATTTTAGAGGTAATATATATTGGAAATTTTAGAATTAATATATATTCGAACGGAAAAGGAAAGAAAGAAAATTTTATTGGTAATATATATATTAGAAATTTTGGAATTAATATATATACGGAAATGAGAATTTTGAAACAATAATATTAATATTATATATTTAATATAATAAGTAATAATGATTTTTAGATAAGAAAAGAAAAGGTTCCAAGGAGAAATATTTAAATTTAGTTAATATATAATGTAAATAGACTATTTTGGACTATTTTTCTAGTGTTAAGAACTTTTTGAGTATTGGAAAAATTTAGTTAATATATAATGTAAATAGATTAATTTTCTAGTATTAAGAACTTTTTGATTATTGTAACCTTTGATGAAAGATTAATTTTGAAAACCTTTGTAATGTAATTGAACGAAAATCCAAGTTTTTAATTAATCTTAATTTAATATATAGTTACTAGAAAATTATTCTCTTCAAGGATAATTTTCTTTCTCGAAGAAGGGTGGGATGTTGTATTCCAGAATACTACCCTTATTAAATTTAACACTGAATCTCCTAACACATCCTTAAAAACTTCACTTAACATATATTACATTCTCACTTAATACATACCATTCATAAACATTCACAATATTACCAGTTACAGCACACTTAATAACCTGCACCTTTTTATTTATTGAAAACATAGCAACTTGGATTTTCGTCCGAATTGAATGTGAAAAGTCAAAAAGAAAAAATAGAATAGAGAAAAAAAATTCAGTTCATAAAGTTCAGTTGAGATTGGAAGTTAGTAGAGTTTAGTTCTGGCTGTTGGAAGAAGAAGTTTAGTTTGAGAGTTCTAGTTGGAGATTACAGTGGAAGAATTGTTTGAGTTAGCAATTGAATTGTAAGTTTTAGTGTGAGTTTTGTTATTTAAAGAAAAAGGAGAAGCTGTAATAAAAATAAACAAAGTAACACACAATAAAAGAAAAGAAACTATAGAAACCGCCCACATAATCAAACGATTTTTCAATTCAAAAACGGACAACTTTATATCAAGAATTGAAATCAAACAAAACATGAATTGATGAAAGAAGATTAAATAAAGGAATACTAAAAGGTCCCCGCTCTTCCCTCATCCGAGGAAGCACGGCGCCGGACCTCAACACATTGTTAAAGGGGAACGGACTGGAGAGAAGGCAAAGGCGGTAAAATCACCTGGAAAGGTTATGGCTACTGTGTTTTGGGATGTGCGTGGTATACTCTTCATTGACTATTTGGAAAAGGGACAGACGATGACTGGACAGTATTATGCGTCACTATTAGATCAGCTAAATAAGAAAATAAATGAAAATCGTTCTTATTTGAAGAAAAAAACACTTTTAATGGCTAAAATTGAAGAATTGAAGTTTGAATTGATAGACTGTGGGGAACGAAGTATTGTACCAAACACGGGCACTAGGCTCTACTTCGTCCTCACCAATCATCACAAAGTTCCAACACGTATCGTCCACCAGAAAAACTGGTCGCTTCACTAAATTGGGTGCACACAGTTGTTCACAAATGAAAAGGATAAGTATTCTCAGGAACAGCAGCTCGGAAATCAAACCCACTAATTCTTTATTTATTTTTAGCATTGTTTTTTTATTTTTATTTTATTTTACTATTACTATTGTTTTTTATTTCACAACGGAAGTACTAAGATAAAAGACAGTGTACTCTACTTGACAACAAAATAACTGGTGACACAAGAAAGAATTACTTAATTAATCACGCGCTAGAAAAAAAAAAACGTTTAAATTAAAGGCGCCCGCTTACTCCACTCGACTTAGAATCGCATCCCCGTGCGCACCGAGTGTAAAAAGACTCCATCGAGGGCTGGAATCTGGTTCTCGATTCACCCTCGATTCGGTGGTGGTGAATATCCTCTCCGCTAAGGATATGTTTCTACTTACCACAAGGGAGACGTAAAGTCTCTCTCTGTGGGACAGAAAACCAGATCTCGTAATAAATATCATGGTGGTACACATGCATGTGTGTACATTGGTTCATTCATGTAGCAAAGCCATGAGAACGAAACAGAAACAAAGAAAGGGCATAATGTCCATCCATGAGATGGGAGTTCGGCTAAGCAAATAAGCCGAATCTCATTCGATGCTAATTGGGTTTGTGTTTGCTTATGTGAGAAGGTCAATGGTAAACGGATTCAGGAATATGTAGGACAAAGGGAATTTATGATCTGAGAGTTCAACTGAGTAAACAAGTTGCAACTCATTAGATGGTAGATGCATTTGGAATACTTGAATGGTTTGAATTGTTTGCCGTATCGCCAGAATGCCTGCTGAAGGACAGCGTTCTTTTGTTTGTACATGGTACAAGCTAAGGAATTAGTTTCAGCGTCGATTGCGCTAATTATATGCAGCTGTGTTGAACTGTTTATCGTTGGGTAAAAGGGTCGCCAGCCAATATATATGTAGGTAAATTTATTTTACACATGTTGAGGCTGGGAATAGCCAACTCAAGGTTAAAATTCCCTGATTATGCGGTTGCATTATATGTGAACCAAAGAGTTTTCTTTCAGGAAATTTATGACAAGTGTGGAGAGAATTTTTATAGGGAATTTTTAATTCGAATTAATCAATGAAGGTAAGAACCCTTTTCCAGAAGCTTTTAGCTAAACACATTTTTCATTTGTTGCGTGAAGCATTTACAGATGCTTAATGCGATTGCATTAGCAGAAAGTTATGATGGCTGGGTTGTAGTTATGGGGGTTCTTCGGGTAAGTGTACAGTGGGGTTTGGCGGAACCGCCACAAGACCATCCACCGTATTCACCAGATCTGGCCCCGAGCGACTTCTTTTCATTTACAAATTTAAAAAAATGGCTCGGCGGACAACGGTTTACATCAAATGAGGCGGTCATCACACACACAAATGCTTATTTTGAGGAACTACTTTTCTGAAGGCTTAAAAAAGTTGTAAAGACGTCTGTCAAAGCGCATTGAACTAAGAGGAGATTATGTTGAAAAATAAAAAAAAATTACTCAAAAATTTATTGTTTTTCTATCTTTTTCTAAAGACTTATTGACCTGCCCTCGTATATAGTTGACTAAAGTGTGTACTTTGAATAAAGAAATGAGCTCATTTATATATTTACACAAAATCGAAATTATTTTTATATTTCTGAGTGTTATTTCTGTTGGTGCCCATAAATACGTAATTGAGTAAACGTTATCTCTTCCATTAGCCAAAACATAATTCTTTTTTTCTTTACATACAACTCTCTTGCCAAACCAAAATGTTGCTTTAGCTTAACCAAAGAATCAGTTTCTCGTCTGACCTACTATCTTCTTATCTCCTTATAAACACCCCCCCCCCCCCCCCACACATCCTGTTATCACCTTTCGACAACAAAGCGAACATCACTTTGGTACACTGAACTTTCCCTATCCCAATCTTCTCCCTCATCGTTCCTTCTGCACTTAACGGTGGTATTTGAAAATACGAGTACCAAAAAATCCTTTTTTGCACGCATGTTACGAGTATAATATGGCATACACACGCACCCCAAAACACGTTGATTATTCAAACTATCAACAGCCCCATGGCGAAGTGAGATTCCCCTATTTAGCTACCTTTTCCCGACCCTACGAGTATCTAAACGTTATATTACAAAGTTCCTTAATGAACGCACTGATGACCTCTGAATAACACCCAAACCCACCAATGCAATTTTTTAATCGATCCCCCAACCTACAATCCTCAAAAAGCTAACAAGGGTAATAAATAAAAATTAAAAACAAAAATCGTTCGAAATAAGTTAGACAACCGAAAGAGTTAACAAGGACTTTGGTAACAGTAACCAGGAATAGGAACCAATCAGAAGCCGGTACAAGGGTGTGGCCTACTCACTGAGAACCTTTCGTTGTCTTGCCTTGAAAGATACACGTTCTCACTTCGGTCTCCATCATGTGGCAGTAACTGGCTCCCAATATACTTTTTTGTTGTTTCAGGAATGTAACTCCTTGGGGCTGTTTTCATGTGGACCAAATAATCATCAGGATATATAAACAATTCGCTCTGCCAAAATAGTTTTCCAGCCGACGGTGAATCTGTGGTATAACCAAGAATAATAATGTCCGCCGGTAAAATAGTGTACGGCAACGGATTGGATATCTATGTAAGGTGAATGAATGAACTGAATCCTTGAGAGAAGTAGAATATCCAGGAGCATTTGTATTTGAAATTGAATGACTTTGTTTTGTCATTGAGAAAGGAGTTTAATGTTAATCAGTCAGGAGTCAAGGAATCTTATCCTTGTGCACATACCATTAGGAAAAGGTGTGGATGCAATATATGTGCAAGAATTCGTAAGTGTTTGTGACAGGAACTTCGTGAATATAGTCACAACTAACAAAGGAATCTCTTGCACTAACCTTGTAAAGTTTTCAAGGTCGTTGCATCGGTGTTTCCCTATCTCTATATCCTTTCTTCATTCTGTTTCCTTTCAACGTTATGTACTTTATTTGTTGAGTTTTTATAGAAAAGCTCATCCTTACAATTTGAATTTTTAGTGCACATCAAAGGATGCGGTGCCGTCCTTTGTAAGGTTGTTACGAATACGACTTGTTGAAGGGATGATGTTGTTTTATTTAGCTGATAGGTGAGTGAAAAATTTCAAAGTTAAGGAGACAGCTCGCGGGGATGAAGAAAGGATAGATTGGAGTATAGGGAAGCACTAAAACTGCAATAATAATCAGATTTGGCTTATAAAGTAAAGGTAATATATTATAAATGATATGGACATACGATTATAGGTAGCCTGAGGTTGTATGAAATATATTCTAGGTGAATGAAGGTAAAAACATTGAAAAAAATTTACGTCGATGGGAAATAATCAACTATTCAAAGAAAGCATAACTAGCTATATCAGCACTGCGGGCTAGCCTCTTCTGAAAGTAGTATTTTAAAAAAAGGCTTCAAATAATATTTCAAATTGTCAAATAGTTGTCTATCTAAGAACTTGTCTCTTGCATTCCACATTGTTAAATGACGGACAGTAAACTAAAACGGGACACTTAGGAATCTTCTCTAGAATAAACTGTGTATACCAATCGACCACTAGTTGGCCCGGATGAAACGCCTTTCGTGTAAGATTTATTGTTTAAAAACATACGAATTTGTTCTTTACAAATATATCCTTATAGAAACTAATTTTAGTCTTTTTAAAATAAAGTAAGTTCGCGTGTGGAACTGATTTGCCATAAAGAGGAAATACTAAGTCAGAAACGCCGACATGCAAGACCTACACATCGTCATCATCATCGGCACTACAACCGGGATCCGGTCTTGGCCTTATTTAACAAATCTCTCCACCAGTCCCGATTTCGAGCCGATGTCATCCAGTTTGGCACTACGCTACCCCTCCATCACAGACAAGGTCTGCCGCGCTGTCTCCTTCCATACATCCTGCCACAAAGGACTTTCCGAACAGGCTCCTCTTCGCTCATTCGAGCTAGGTGTCCCGCCCACCGGATTCTACCGAACTTGATTTTTCTTACAACATTACATTAACAGCGTCTCCGGAATCGTCGTCCTTCACATACAGGGCTAACAATTCTCCTTAAGACCTTTGTGGGGGTGAAGGGGTATATGCGCCAAGACACCGACACCCGGTTCACTTCCTTCCGACTTATTGTTCAATCAGGATCAATCGTTTACTTAGGGAAATTCCCGGGCAAGTGTCGCACTAGTAATCCTTTATAATTTTCCTTTCTGCGCCAACAGACTCTAAGCAACGCCCGCACACAAATACGATACACCAACGACGAAGGGAAGAAGGAATAAAACACGCCGGCATGTTGAATATAGGTTTCTTATTTTTTGTTGGTTATACTTCATTTGTTTCTCTTATGGTACACTAAGTTTCTCTTGTTTCTGTTTTCCGCACGGAACGATTCAGCGGAAATGCATTCATGATTGGACTTGTATTTGTTATGACTGGATTCACGTACAAAAGCGCTCTAAGAACTATATTTACATTATTGATTAGTTTAGGTGAACTCTATATTTAAATCTAATCGATAAACCGCGAAATTGTGCGCGCGCAGCGTGACCGTTTCCAGCGGTTAATGAACTTCAACTTTGTTGCGACTCGGCTGCAGTGTGGCTCCTGTGGTTGTGCACCGTTTGGCGAATGGATCTCGACTGACTAATTACTGGCGAGGAAAAATTCGTCGCGTCATGGCAGTGGAGTCATAGCTAAAATCAACTCACTGCCATTTACTTTGAAAGGGGTTGCTATGCCTGTATAGGGGATTTAGTTCCGGGGAATCATCGCCGTATAGGCTGAGTTGGATTCTTTGGTTGTGTGTACCGGGAAATTGGTTTCGGCGGGATAGCCAGGTTTGGTCAAGGCTCTTAATCGTTGCGATGATCGTTTCGTGGAAAGGCGACGCATCATGCTCTTGGCTTGCAAGTAAGAGGGAATTGGTGTGGTTCTACATGGTTTAGGTGGAATGGGAACCGAAATGGTTTTCGGGGGAACGAAATGTTGCTTAGTTACAAGCGAGGAGATAGTTTAAACAAGAAGTGAGCCGGAATGATTTTCAGGGGAAGAATTAGGATTGCTTGGTCCCAAGCAAGGAGTATAATTTGGATAGAGAATTAACCGAAGCGATTTTGGGAAAATGTATGCGGCTCGGTGTAGTTGGTGGAGATGGTGAGTGTTTCGTTGTAAATTGGATATGCGTTTATTAAAGCTTGGGAAAAGGGTTCTTGGTAGGTTGGGGATGTATGCAATTGCAGGTGTGGTGGAGGATGCTGTTGCATATTGGGATGTGTTTTTGCATGTTTGGAAATGGATTACAGGTTGGGTTAGGGTAATGCGCTGTTAGCGGTCAAAATTGGTTGGCATTGTGGGTTGGTTCTCCATGTGGTATAGATAACCCCCCACACCTTCCTCTCGAACGCGGCTAAGAGTTCATCGCCATCATCATCGGCACCACAACCGGGATCCGGTCTTGGCCTTATTTAACAAATCTCTCCACCGGTCCCGATTTCGAGCCGATGTCATCCAGTGTGAGTTGGTAGAACTTCCGTGCCTGGTGCGGTCCTCGCTCTCTTTTTTTCTCTGTTTCACAGACAAGGTTTTTTTCCCAGGCACTTTTCTTTTGTCTGTGGTCTTTTTTTCAGATCTTCTGAGCTCGTTGTATTTCTCCTCGCGCACCCGCGTCCTATGAGACTGCTGCATTCCCCGGTATACAGCATTCTTATGTTCAGTCGCTAGTTTGCACTCACCATCAAACCAGTCGCTCCGATCTCTACGACTACTGCTTAAGATGGAGTTGTCAGTACTAATAACAGTATTCTTAAGGCTCAAAAAACTGTACCAACAAGATAGTGATCCGAGTCGACGTTGCACCTCGGTACGTTCGTACCATCATGAGGCTCGAGGAGTGGCGGTGATTTATCAACACGTGGTCAATTTGGTTGCGAGTGGCTCCATCAGGTGATACCGAGGTGACTTTGTGGATATCTTTACGCGGAAACCTGGTACTTGCAACGACCAAGTTCTTTGATGCTGCCAGTTCGATGACGCGTAGTCCATTGTCATTAGTGTTCTCATGCAAACTATGGGAACCTGTGTAGTGCATGGAAAGCGGCTTCCGACCTGTTTTGGGATTCAAATCACCAAGAACGATTTTCACATCGTATCTTGGGCAGACATTGAGGGCCCGTTCGACGTTCTTGTAATATTCTTCTTTTTCGTCGTCAGGTGACTGCTCTGTGGCGCTGTTAACGTTTATGAGGCATATGTTCTTAAACTTGCCTCCCACGCGAAGAGTGTATAGCCTTTCATTTATTGCATTAAACCCGATGATGGCAGGCTTCAGTTTTTGGCTGACTAGAAAGCCTACCCCGAGAATATGGTGTTTTGGTGAGAGCTGTAATAAATGTCATACGCGTTTCTTTGAATAACACCACTCCCCGTCCATCCTATTTCTTGTAATGCTGTTATGTTAACCTTATATTCGGACAGGTCACCGGCTAGCTGCTGTGCAGCTCGAGCTCTGTATAGTGAGTGGACGTTCCATGAGAAAATTCTCAAATCGTTAGCCATTTTCGGTTCCCTGGTCGTCGTCGTGTTGGCGCAAGGCTAATAACCTTGCCCGGAAAAAGAAATTATTATGGAAAATTTAACAAGCCTCAGACTTATTAACTAAGGCCAAGACCGGATTCCGGTTGTAGTGCCGATGATGATGATGATGATGGTCGTCTTCGTGTATCCGGTCCATATCCGAGGTTTTTTAAAGTTTCCATAATAGTTTGTTTTTACGGGCACCGAACTATTCGTTGACTTCAAAAAAGCCTTAGACTCAGTCCCAAGGCAAAGACTCTACCATATTTTAGTTGAGCTGGGAGTCTCGAAAAAATATACCGCCCTCATTCAAATTTGTATGAACGAAAATAAAGGGCGAGTTAGAATAGAAAACCACCTCTCAGAATCATTTGAAATCCGAGACGGACTAAAACAGAGGGATGGCCTCTCACCATGTCTTTTTAAACTTCTGCTCGAGTATGTCATCAGAAAGGTACAAGACGACAACAAGGGCACATCATCCCTTAATGGGGTCACACAAGTGCTCGCATTTGCGGATGACATCGCCGATTTGGGTGAAATCATCATGCTAACGGCAGAAAAGGTGGGCCTAGAAATAAATGAAGAGAAAACAAAATAAATGATTAGGGCGAAAACAGCTGAACGTCAGGTAACACACATAAACGCCAGAGGCAAGATATTTGAAAAAATGAAAGAGTTTAAACATCTAGGAAGAATACTGACGGCCAGTTATGAAATGTCGAAGGAAAGTAACAAAAGACTGCATCCCGGCAACGCTAGTTGGCACGCAGTCAGTAAACTGCTGAAATCCCAACTGCTATCACGTAATATAAAGCACCGTGTCTATAGAACCATAATCATGCCGATTGTTCTATACGGAGCGAAACATGGGCTCTTACAAAACGGGAAGAAAACAAATTCGGCGTATTCGAGAATAAAGGTTTAAGAGGTATCCTTGGAGGTAAATATGACGAGGAGGCAGGACAATGGGGGCAACTCCACAACCACGAACAGTAAGTGGTATACCGCAAACCTACAATAGTCAGAGTAATCAGGTCGCGAAGATCAAGATGGGTCGGACATGTGGCGCGAATGGGCAACGATAGGACCGTGCGTAGAATTCTTGACGGTAGCCCAACAGGAAAGAGACAGGTAGGACGGCCGCAACGAAAATGGGAGGACAATGTTAGGTTTGACCTTGTGGAGATCGGATCGGATGATCAATGGTGGAAGGAGAGTGCACAGTACAGAGAACGATGGCGGAGTCGAGTCAGCGAGGTCATGTACTTCCGCGTTCCTACAGGCCAATAAATAGTAGTAATACTATTATACCATTTTATAAGTTAATTCTTTCCCTTCATATGTTACAAATAGAAAGTAATTATTCTTTTGTTTCATATCAATAGAAAAGGAGTGACAATTGCAGCACTTTTGGATCTGTGGGGAAGAAGTATGTACCAGCATGGGTACTTGGTTCACTTCTTCCACCATCACAAATACCGCCGAATACAAAACACGATCACCGGACACAATGACAGAACATTGGAACACCCAGGGAAGCTGCGGCACGGTAAAAGAAATACAAGGTTCGTGTACGTTAATGTTTTATTCTCTTGGGGAAAGTTTTTATAACTATGACACGCGCACTTTCCACTCAATTTGACGTGACACATTTTACAATTTGAAATATTACTTTAAGCGATAACTCACTCGACTCGAATTCCGTCTATCGTTTACCCACCGTACTGGCGCTGGTACGGTGGATGGCAGCATTTCAAAAGAACAAAAACACCTTATTTATTATTATTATTTTCTTATTTTACAAAATGGCAGTTCAGTAAAATTTTTCTTCACGGCTCTTTGGCGCGAGATCTGTGGCGGTTCCGCCAAACCCCACTGACTACTTACCTAAAGAACCCCCATCCCTACAACCCAGTCTGCATAAGCTTTCGCTAATGCAATCGCATTAGCACCTTAAATGCTTCACGCATCAAATAGATCCAATTTATATAACCTAAAAGTCCCTGGAAAAGAAAACTTACCTTTCATGCATCTCTCCGCTTACAATTCCCTGTAAGATGTCTTTCCTACTTTATCAGGAATTCCGAACCAATTTGCCAGGCAGATTTCTCTAGACGAATTCCTAGTAACAAAGGATTTGGATTACATACAATGTAACCGTCATGACAGGGACCATAAATATTGCGCCGTCTATTATCCCAGCCTCAATATGCGTATAAAAACTATTTACACACATATCGGCTGGCGACCCCTTTGGCCAGCGATAAATAGTTCAACGCAGACGCATGTAATTAGCACCATCCACGTTCAGACTAATGCCTTAGCAATGCACTAAGTGCAAACAAAGGAACGCTGTCCTGTGGCAGGCATCTGGCGATATGGCAAACTATAATCGTATTCCCGTTCGCAAATGAAATGATGTTAAAAGTCCAAAATGATACGATGATTTGATCACAAAACACTTTTTTTTTCTTTTTCTTTTTGTTATTAGACTTCTCTCGGGAGAGGCGAACCTATAGCGCCGACTGGGCGCCCCGAGATGCCATCAAATAACTTTTGGAGTTCTTTTTGAACAGTTGCAGGTTGTAACGCTCCGGGAACACTCGCGTGGGAAGGCTGTTCCACAGCTTCCCCGCTCTGTAACGGAACGAGTTCTGATACAGGGATGTTCGCGCCGTCGAGAGATGAACCACAAACGGGTGCGATCCGTCGGATTGTCTTGTGGAGCGCATATAAACCGAATTGCGTGGAGCAATGCCAAGAATCTCCGAAGCACAGCACCTGTGATAATATCTGTAAAAAATGACTCATTTTGAGACGTCTAAACGGCCCCCCACCCTTAAACAACTCTTTCAAAAGATACTGTTTCATATCATATCAGAGGCTTTATTACTATTAATGAAATAATCAACAATCGTCACCATTCTCACCTCAAATCGTTTCAGCTATTCCCAGTGCAAAGCCACATAGGAAGACCTTACTTATTTTCGAACTCATTGTTCTATTTCATTTCAATTTTTACAGCACAAACCATTACAAAATATGATATATTTATACTACCACTAAAACGCCTTGAAATTGCATGTCAAAAAGTGTTTATGCGTCGTATTTTAATGTGTCCTTTCTATAACAAACCCGTTACTTTTGATTTCCCGATTCTTTTGATACTATTTTCTCCAGGAGTCTTGACTATCTGTCAACCAATCTTACTGGCTCGTTAAAATCACAGATCAGTATCCTGTACCCGCTTAAGAACTTTATGTTGCTGAATCATATCAGATTCACCATTTTCGAATTTACGAGAGCACCAATTGAATAGGAATTCCGGAGAAGACCCGACAATTCCGCGAAAATTCATTCCACTTGACGTGCATACACAATCCAAGTTATTGATTCAACTTTTAACCATCAATCCGCTCGGAAATTTCTTATCATCCCGAAATTTGCCGCATTCTAACGAAATGCCCATAAATCTGCTGCCCCTCTCGCGCAACTTGACTTAAGTGGTGCCATCAAAAATTCGGTTCATTTGAAAACTATAAAACTTTCTACTGTTATCAACCCTTACCGACCACCCTGCGCCAGCTTCAGTTAATGCCAGCTCTGTGTTTCATACCCGAATAAACGAATTCTATTCCTTTCAAGGACCATAAAGATATCAATCTTGGACATGATTCGTTGAAAAAAAGACCCTCCAGGATCGTAAAATCTAACGAACTCAAAAACTAAAAGCAAAAATAAAGAAAGAAAAAATAATAATAATAAAGAAAAGGAACAAGCAAATTTCACTCGTGAAAGTTCCGCTGCAAACAATAGTTGATATGTGAGTCCTTGCGGTGGAAAGATTGTGCAGGACTAAATTCCACCCACTTAGACGAAATATTATCTCTCAATAAAGTTTTCGGACGAAAAACAAACTGAAGCATTAAGCGAATATCCTTTCGCGTATCGGCATCGAATTCGGTTGGTTTAGCTCAAAACATTCCCGCGGGACAACTAGTTTTTTGTCTTCTCCTGAACTGTTTATCCTTTTTCCTTTATTTTTGTAGAGAATTTTAAGGCACACATTGCACCTAGCGGCATCGTTGTGTTGTTGAAAAATAAAATATAGAGTATCCAGGTATTGTGAACACTTGGAGATGGGCCAACTCATAGAAGAAATGAGAATTTGTGGGGTGCCGCAGGGGGAAGCTATAGCAAGTGTAGTATCCAAAAGTACAAAAGGAATATTTTTGTTTATTGCATTACATGCCGATGTGGGCTTTTGAATTTCTGCCCATTGCCGAAAAATGTTACTTAAGCGCTTTGGACTAGTTGTGGGTGGTGTCGGTAATGGAGTGAGGTTGGAATGATTGTAATCATATCGAGTGGGTGTTTTGATATTTCTTGGCGCACAACGCGCCAAGCCAGTTCATGGTAACTGTGTGTACCGGTCTGTAAGGTACTAAATTCAAAAGTTAACTGCAGCTATCACGTTGGATTTTTTGTCCTCTTGTGCTTTCGTGTAACGTTTTTATTTGTTGTTTCCCCATTTTATTGTTTCTCATTTGATTTCTCCCCTGTGTTAAGCTTTGCCAAAAAACAAAAAAAAAAAGTTCACAAACTCTATGGCGTTACGTGACGACCACGGCTGTGACTTCGACGAAGACGATGACGACGACGACGACGACGACGTCAATGCCATTGCGGAAGAAGTGGGTGGAATATTGCATTTGGATATGACTTTTGGCTGAAGCATAAGTATACCTTACAGGATGTTTGAAAAAGGATTCGTACGTTTCTTTTCGAGACTTAGAGAGAGAAGAAAAAGTGGAAGGAAAGGCCAAATAACAATAAGTAGGAAACAAATTACGAACTGTAATAAATTGCCCATAACGTAGAAGTCTATACTTGTTATTAGTTTTGTAATGAGTCGGGTGCGCGTGCAGGTAAATATTTTGCCAATAGAGAATAACTCCTCGAGGGATTGACAAAGTTCCAATATAAACTGTAAGACGGTCATGAATGTAAAGCACGTAGAGTGCATATGCCAAATTAGGGAAATGGGATGTGGAACAATGTTGTGACTAACTCAAACAACTTATAAACATAACGAGCAATTACTTAGGTTACTTGTTTTCTGACCTTAACAACTGTAGACTAGATGCCAACCAACACAAACCATTTACACTCCTATGGAGACTCATTTCTTTATCTACGCATTTATTGAGGAAACAATTGAGCTCAAGATTTAAAGGATGAGGCAATTAAAGTGTTACCAAAGTCAGACTAGTATAATATGCATGAATATTCTTCACTTTATTGTTGACAAGTGCGTTCAAAGGTCTCAGTTGTATGGAAAAAAAGTTATCCGTGATGGAATTTAAAAATAATAGTGTGATTTCTCTATTTTTGGCTGGGAAATCACAGCCAGCAGTTATCATAGTGCCACCATTTATTATGTTGTTATAATATAAAATACAAAAAATGTATTTAAACAAATTCCAGTATTGAGTTGTGAGGCATTTCTTGTTATTCTGTTGTGTATTCGTTGTAAAATGTTCCAATAAAAAACATAACAAGGAGCTAGAAGGTATCTAAGTGAATAAAACGTACCAGAAAACAGTACAAAGATATTGGCAGCTTTACAAAACGTCACGAAGGTGGTCGAAAAAAAAAGACAGGAACAAACTCTGAAAATGTCTCTTAAGTTCGTAAGCGAATTGAATGATATCAACGTGTTCCAGTGGAACTGAACAAATCAACGCAAAAATTATAACGAATATTGAAAAATGTTGTCGGAGCAATGCCAAACAAGGTCTAAAAAGTGCATGATCTGACATCGCTTCAAAAAACAAAAAATTAGACTGCAAATAGGCGGAAAGTTGCTTCATTTGGCCGAAAGTGGTGAGCTGTCGGAATGGTTCCTTTTTTCGATGGGTAACAGTGTGTAACTGAACACTATTAAACAAAACGATTTTATTACAAGAGATGTTAGCTGTAAATTTGAACATTCGAATAGTCCCCAGAAAAAAAACGATGCTGATAGTTTGGGCCGCCATAATAGCTGATGGACATGTTCTGCTTGTATTTTTGAACCGTCGAGTCAAAATAAATATGCAGACATATCAGAAGATTGATTTATAACAGAGGCCATGGGCAGACAAACATTTCGGCCACAGACCTTGGAAATTCAAATAGGAATAAGCACCATCACAAACAGCCCGCTATAATCAAGAATGACTCAAACACGACATTCCAAACTTGATTTTGACGACACAATTGCTGTTGAACATTCCCAATACAAACCCGTTGTACGTTTGTGTCTAGTGTATTTTAAAGAGCACAGTTGGATGTAAAAATTTCAGTGTCGAGTATCTCAAACAAGCGCTTCGCTGAGAATTGGCCAAAATACCTTGCGGGGTGGGTGCCATGACTCCTTTGACCATTTGAGAGCTCTAATTCTGGCCAGGGGTGGCCAAATTGAAAACTGCTGATACCGTTTCTTAACATAATTTGCCAACATTTATTGTTTGATTTTGTAAAATTCACTCATATATAACAAAGTACCATCATCATCATCATCATCATCGGCACTACAACCGGGATCCGGTCTTGGCTTTATTTAGCAAGTCTCTCCAGCGGTATCCGGTCCTTATCCGAGACTTGTTAAATTGTCCATAATAATTTTTTTCCGGGCAGCGTTATCAGCATTGCGCGAACCTTTCTCAGGATGTCGCCGCATGCGTTGGTTCACTACTTGGCGGGCGCCACGTGGAAACTGCATGTCAACTTGGATTGAACAGGGACAAGAATCGTCCTGGACTTCGCGGGATTGAAAACACAGACTTAACCCTGTATGTTCGCTCCCACCCCCCTATATAAAAAAGTATAGCATTTTTAATTGGTAACACTTCAATTGCCTCACCATGTTAACATTTGGCGCAAGGCTAATAACCTTGCCCAGAAAAACAAATTATCATGGAAAATTTAACAAGCCTCGGGACTCGCTAAATAAGGCCAAGACCGGATCCAGGTTGTAGTGCCGATGATGATGATATTATTAACATAATATATAATAATATACATAATGTATATTGTTAACATAATATATATTATTAAAATAATATATATATATATATATATATGTTGCGGATTGGCAATTGAATGTGCTGGAATGTACTGGAGAAATCTAGTACATTCGCAGCGTATACCAGCTGGCCGTTTGTCACCAATGATGACGTCATGGCGTCCCTTTTTTAATTGGCAGTTATGCCCAATGAGTCAGTCTGCATTCAACCGCAAACGCGTACACACCGTCAAGAGGTCCAGCGTTCGAGATCACAACGTTGATTTTGCCTTTCCTCATCACTGTTTCCATTGACTCTTCCTTTTGTAATTTACATTAGCAGCCTTTTGCTTTCGATACTTGTGTTGTGTGCGCAGTCAAATAAACAACTGATACCGAACTGTTTCTAGTGACTTTTCCTCTCGTAATTTGCATCACCGAGGTTTGCTTTCGATACGTGTGTTGTGTTGTGCAGCCAACCCAACAACCGACGTAGAACAAAGGAAGAATCTCGGCTATCTTCTTGAATGCAGCTCACCGCTCCTGGACGCTGCCCTCCAATACAGACCAATACACCACTCCTGGATGCCTTAACCGTGGAACGCTTTCCTCTTGGATGCAACCTTATTATCGCCTGCCGCTATTACAACATTTTCTGGTCCTTCGAGCCGGGTCCAGTGCCGATTTGGATCTACGCCATCGCCGCCCAGTTCGCAGCACAACATACCTGTGACAGGTACACACGTTAGAAGATCATTAAAACTTCGAAGTGCCCTTAAAATGTGACCACTTTAATATCATTCCTTAAATAAAGTACATACAGATGTATCTATCCATACAAAACTGAAAGCAAAGGTTACGTCACCTGAAAATAGAACGAGCATTGAAAATTGTACATCATAGCCGCCAAAAGAGCGCCAAACCCACAACACACTACAGATAGTGCACCATCAGTTGTAGACACTGCAACTAGATCGACAACTGCCAGTCACCTCGACACAAATCAAGGAACTGAAGCTGCAACATTCATGAAATCATAATATCTTTAGGATCTGAAGGTATTACTAAACGTTTTGTATCTGTTATTCATAATCAAGCAAGCAGCAACATTTGCTGAAGTATCAATTTAATTTTCAATCCAATCGTGAAACAAACACAAGATGTCTGACGGGGACACAGTTACGGTTTTACGTAAACGGGCTCTGAAATCACCTGCCCTCAAAACAAAAAGTGCTATTAATCAGGCACGTCGTCGGGGCGTTCAAGCGGATACTCAACAGAAATTTGGTGCCGGTACTAATAAGCGGCACATCAACACTAAAAACACGGCTAAATTGGACAGGGAAACTGAAGAACTTAAACATGAAAAAATACCATACGGCAAGATCATTCAACAGGGGCGTCAAGGGAAAGGATTGAGTCAAAAGGACTTGGCAACAAAAATATGTGAAAGGAAACCACAGGCAAAGGTAGAAGCCGATCTACCGAAGCTGCGCTCAGTGCAGCAGCGAAAGCTGGCAATATCCGGACAAAGCGCTGGTGAATCCCTGAAGGGAACGGAGAGTGCTCAAAGGAAACGGGGAAAGGAACAGGACCCTAAGCCTAGCCACAGTGAGAGTGACAAGCAGGAAGAAAGTGATACATCGAGTGAAACCGGTGACGGGGAAAGTGATTCGACGCCGAAACCTGGTAACGATGCTCCTCGGACTGGTGCACCGGCCATCTCGCCGCCAGCAAGTCTTTCGCCGCCAATGATGTTCCGGCCACCTCTACGGCGCCCGGAAACTTCATCAACACCTGACATGCGCATGTCGCCCGGCCCCCCACCCGGATCGTCATCACGGATGATGCGCCCGGAAAATTCCCCCCGTAGGGACACCGAAGCCGTGACGACAACCATTGCAGAACCACCCCAGAAGGGCAATGAACCCAATCAACCTATAAATGAACAAATCACGATTGAGGAACTCATCGCCGCTCAGTTCGCAGCACAGACTACCATCGCTCGCACCTTCCTCAACATGCAGGAAAAGGGACAACTAACGACTACCAGCATAGAAACCACAAAACGAGACCTCCACACCGAATGGGAAGCCACCCGCAGGCCGCATAACCAAATCATTTACATGGCGCCCCCGAGTACCAACAGCATCACTACTTCGCGGAGGACTTTATCGGCGAGACTGAGGAAATATACCTCGAGGAACAGACGAAGCTCCTTGAGGCCCAGCACGCTCTCGATTCAGCCTCCCCAACCATGGCCAACAGCGCCAATCGCCGCCACCCTAGCGAGCTGCCCCCAGTGCAGCTGCCAATGGTCGCCACCAAGCCAGCGGAAAAGGAACCGCACCCCAGACCAGTGAGTCCCGACCAAGAAACAGACCAGCATGCCGCCGGCCCAATGATAAACCAGACCCGTGTCCCGATACAGGGACTACCGCCGGAACCACTAAGGCAACAGGCTCCATGCACATTCTGTGGGGCCTCACACCCTATCTACGGTTGCAAGGGCTTCCGATCACTCACGCCTGGCCGTCAGAAGTCCTTCGCACACAAAACAAACCTTGTGCGCCAACTGTTTGGGTCGCCACCGCCGACGCGACTGCCATTCCAGCAAGACGTGCCGTCGATGCCGGCGGAGACATCACACGCTGCTGCATGTCTTGACTGCCGCCATCGGCGGGACAATCTCACCGCCGCTCCGGGCTAAAGGATCCGCCCCAGGATCGAACGTCATGAAGGGGCCTACGCACACACAGTCAGCACCCCTTCACAGCATTCCGCGTTGCTACCAACAGCGACGGTCACTGTGGCGTCGGAGAACCAGGTGAGAATTGAAGTCCGTGCACTCCTGGACCTCTGCTCCAGCGGCACCTTCATTTCGTCGTCACTCGCCCGAAGGTTGCACCTCCGACGCCAAGCAGCACCCGCCCCCACCTACGGTGTTGGGGGCACTCGTGGCCTTGCCACCAGAACACACGCTTAAATCAGCATCACTCCTCGCCTCCACGGCTCCAAACAATGGGCACTGAGGCCCTTCATCCTGTCAGGGCTATCAGCGTATGAGCCACCACCACAATCAACGACGAGGGATCTCTCGTTCGTGGCGGATCTGGAACTTGCAGATCCAACCATCGCCTCCGCCGATAAGTTGGACATGATCATTGGGGGAGACATGTGCCCCACTCTCATTCTGGAGGGTCTAAGGAAGGACCCATGTTCCGGCCTCGTCGCGCAGGCCACTGAACTGGGATGGGTACTAAACGGCGCAGCACACACCATACCACCCAGCCTAAAGGTGACGAGGCCTGTCACCAGCCGTCATATGGCCATTCGTCGTGGGTTGCGAATTTACAACTCCGACCCAGAGGAACTGGCCGACCCTACGACTGATGATCGCAGCTCCCATCAGAAGACCAAAAGGAGGTCTCGCCGGCGTCGGCCACCGATCACTTGTGCGACCCAACTACAAGACATACCCCCCGCCCGCTGAACCATTGCAGGGGCAAGAGGCAATCGAGGAACCAGGAGCTTACCCACTCGAACACTTCAAGGCATCCCACCACACCCAGGACACCACGTGGTCAAGCTCATGCCCGGGTCCAAAACTACCCAGGCCAACCGCTACCACGTGCAGCCACCAAAACAGGACCAGGAACGCGCAATGCCCCGCTTGGTGGGCGGCGCTCCCCAGCAACCAGCGGTCTCCCGAACTCCAACAAGAAAGCACACCTCTCAGGGCATCAACAGAGGCTGCACCCCAACGACTCCGGCAGGCACTTGGCCCGTGACTGCCATTCCGCCAAGCCACGCGGACAGTGCCAGGGACGACATCGCACCACACTCCACGCGACAGCCTCACACGCCAGCGGCCGCATCCCGCCGGTTACTAACTACGGACGGGCGCATCACCTTGCACCACCACTGGCCTCGACATAGCGAGACCCATCACCAGTCATCACGTGGCCATTGATCGTGGGTTGCGACCTTACAAATCCGACCCAGATCAATTGGCCGGAAAATTAAAAAAATATATTTTTGAATACAATATGTACACATTAATGTATAAAACTAACAGATAGTTCAAATAAATTTGTCTATAAAAAAAAATCTTGAAAATATGCTCAAAAGAACCAGACTGTCCTCTTAAGAAACAACGCCATCGCTTCTGCTGGTTGAATGGCAACTAAAGACCTGTCAACCGAAATGAGCATAGTAAATAACATCTCAATCTTGGCGCGGGGCTAATAACCTTGTGGCGGGGAAGTATGGTGCGCCGGCGTACGACGCTGATTCACTTCCTTCCGCCATCGTCACTATAAGGTTCCACCAAATGAAAACCAGAACTCAAACACTGTTCACGGATGAAACACTGGAGAGGCATCGAATAGCCAAGCAACGATCACTAGGAAGAGAAAAAACCGCAAATAAAACGCACAGATTTAATGTTCGAATGATGCTTTCTTTATTGTTCTTTATCTTCAAGAACTTTGCACTGAGCAACCGGAGGAGGGAATTATTAATTTTTGTAGAACGCGACTCTCGACTCACTAGACTCGACGCTCTATTAAACTTTGTTATAATGATGAAGTACGCACCCGCCGTACGCATGATACGGGAGGTAAATCGCGATTTTAGATGCGCACCGTTTGATGGTTGTGATGACACTCAGCGATATTAAGTCGCTGTCAAAAGAATCTTTGGGTGCATCTACTTGTAGTGATAGCCGGATCTCATAGAGGAGATCGTCACGATACACTAGTGTGTGTGTACGTCGGTTCTTTTCATAGACCAAAGACATGATGAAGAACCTGAAACACAAAGAAAGGGAAAAGGATCGTAGAGATCTTTGTTTATGTAAGGTTACTGGGAAACGGATCCAGAACTATGTAGGATAAAAGAGATTTATGACCTGTGAGTTCAACTGAGTAATCAAGTTGCAACTCATTAAATGGTAGATGCATCTGGGATACTTGGTGATTGGGTTGTTTGTGTATCGCCAGAATGCCTGCTGGTAGACAGTGTTCTTTAGTTTGCACTTAGTGCATTGGTAAGGCCTTAGTCTCAACGCAGATGGTGCTAATTACATGCGTCTGCGTTGGACTGATTATCGCTAAAAGGGGTCGCCAGCCGATGTGTGTGTAGATAGTTTTTGTACACAGATCGAGGCTGGGAAAATAGACGGCGCAATATTTATGATCCCTGTCATGAAGGTTACATTATATGTAAACCGAATCATTTGTTTACAGGAATTCGTCTAGGGGAATTTGTCTGGCAACGTAGATGCCGAAATTGGCTTGGAATTCCTGATAAGCCAATAAAGAAATCTTACAGAGAATTGGTATGCGGAGAGAATGGATGAAAGGTATGTTTTCTTTACAGGGACTTAAAGATCATAGATTTGATCTCTTTAATGCGTGAAGCAATTTCAGGTGCCTAATGCGATTGCATTGGCGAAAACTTATGCGTCTTGGGATGAGGTAATGGGGGCTTTTAGGTAAGTGTACCGTGGGATTTGGCGGCACCGCCACAACCTTGCCCGGAAAAACAAATTATTATGGAAAATTTAACAAGCCTCGGGACTTGCTAAATAAGGCCAAGACCGGATCCCCGTTGTAGTGCCGATGTTGATGAAATAACATCTCAAAACACTGGGAAGCTTACATACATTAAACTCTTCTTAAGTTCTTAAGTTACGTAAGTTTTAATAACACTACTATTTTACGATTTATTGGCCTGTAGGAACCCGAAAATACGCCGACTCAACTGCGCCATCGTTCCCTGTCCTGTGCAGTATCCTTCCACGCCTGACCATCCGATCCGATCTCATCAAGTTCAAACATAACATTGTTCCCCTATCTCCGTCGCGGCCGTCCTGTCGGTCTCTTTCCAGCTGGCGTACCGTCAAGAATTCTACGAACGGTCCTATTGTTGCCCATTCGCGCCATATGTCGGCCCCATCTTAATCTTCGGGACCTGGTTACTCTCACTATTGTAGGTTTGCGGTATAGCTCTTCCAATTCGTGGTTGTGAAGTTTCGTCCATTGTCCTGCCTCCTCGTCATATTTACCGCCAAAGATACCCCTTAAAATATTATTCTCGAATACGCGGAATTTGTTTTCTTCCCGTTTTGTGAGACCCTATGTCTCGCATCTGTATATAACAATCGCATCCGTATAGAACAATTGGTTGAAAGATATCTTCCTTTCCAATTTTCGCATTGAGGTCCCCGAGGAGGATTTTAACATCGAATGATGAGATCTCATCAAATACTTCTTCTAGTGTCTCGTAGAACGTGCCCTTCGTTCCTTCGTCCATAGATTATGTTGGGGTGTGTACGTTTATGAATACATAATTGTACCGTGGGCCCTTTATTTTTAGCACCGAGATTCGGTCATTAATAAATTTCACATCTTTTACATAGGGCGTAATCTTCTTTCTTATGATGAAGCCGGTTCCGAGGTTATGTGTATCGGTACCTCCTCCACACGCCAGTGTAAACCCGTTGGTTTCGATTACTTGATGTGGGAGTCGAACTTCCTGAACACGCCGATGTCCATTTTATATTGTTTCGCCTTCTCTACGATCGTGTCGCGCCTGGTTTATATAATGTTCGAACTTTCCACGTGCCAACGCGTATATCCCACTTTTTTTGTTTTTCCCTACGTCGTCTTTTTGCCGGGTCGGTGTTTTCTAGATGGTTTATTCCCTTATGATAGCGTCGGCTCATCACACCTACGCTTACCGGATTTTTCGCGGGATTGTTTTCGGCATCCTTCCGATAATGATATAGGGAAAACCGTCTCGAAATTACATCCAAATCGATTAATACATTTTTGGCTTACAGCGTGAGCAGTTTTTGAAAATACAAGTTCGAGATAATCCCGTTTAAAGTTTCAGTACGATAAAACGATTAGTTTTAGTGTCTTACTGATCAATCAGCGATCCCAGGTACATATAACAGACCTTCTGCTTCCCCAAAAACCTGGTTTTCATCAAGCTGCTGCTGGTTTTGGGCTCTTTGATGCGGCTTCGGATCCGTATACAGTTGATTCCGGGGTGCCTCAAGGTTCTATTTTGGCTCCAACCTTGTTTTTGCTTCACATAAATGATTTGTTGGAATCATCGGATAACAAAGTGTTCAGTTTTGCGGATGATAGTACGCTTGTTTCCTCATTCTCCAGTGACCAGCCGATTTGTGCACCAACGTCGTACCGGGTTTTTCGTGAGATTGTTTTTTGTGTATTGTTTATTCATTTTTGTTCCCACGAGTCTTGGGGTTTCAAAAAGTCTGCCTATCAGAGCCCCTCTTTGATATGGTAAGGCCTGCTTACTGCTCTGGTTCGACCCGGTGTCAGAGAGGCGCCGTTATAATACAGCCGGTATACCCCTGGCTGCAAGCCATCCAATGGGCAGGGTGACGCGTAACAGCATGGATTAGGGGTGGTAGATCTTGTGTGTTACTTCTCGCTAGCCTGTCTGACATGGGTGGCCCTACTGGAAGCATACGCTTTCGTCAGCATAGCCTAAGTGATTCATTGTAGTTTAAGCCCCCGCACCACGTCAAGGTTTCTACCAAGCGGGGATAGTTTTAATAATAATATTACAAAAATTGATGTTAATTTAGTAAATGCAAAAAAAACGTTTTTTTTTTTTGTCTAAATTCTCTTGTTTTGGAAACTTTTTAATGAAGATTGCAATGAGTATAAAAGAAACACGGCCGAAAGGCAACATTACATGACGATAGTCACACCAAGTTTACCTTAATGTGACCGCAAGTGAGCAGTAAGTTAGAATAAAGGCATTTATTGCCTAGTAACTAAGATAAATACCATATAAGAAAAAGAACATAATAAAATAATGTACGTAAAATGAAAAAAAAAACAACTCAGGAGAGTGGACTATTCAATAAAGAATATGATGCGCGTACTAAACTGATCAGTTCTTGATTGAGAGAATCACAACTAAGTCTCCTGAACGAGAACCATGTCGATTCAATTTCGAAAAGGGTTAACATGCTCATAAAAGAAAACAAAATATGCAGTGATAAAATTTACTTTTGGATGTATAAATTTACGATCGAAAGAATAGTTACGTATGGCGAAAATTATGTATTAAACTAGGTCTTCGTCAAACTGATTCAGAAGCCACACAAAAATATCCTGGATGACTTAATAAACTGAAAGCGGCCGGGACTTTACATCCGCCTTTTAAAGTTTGGCTTCAGATAATATGACTAAACCAACAGATGTTGCATATGGGTTAACACTGTTTGATATTGTGGGGGGCGAAGTCATTGTGCCGGCGTACGGCACGGGGTTCTACTCCGTCCCCACGATAAAGTTCGTAGACGAAACACTACACGTCGCCGAGGGAAAATTGAAAACCAGAACAAACGATCACCACAAGAGAAATCAAGAAAAAGCACTAGTCTTGTTTTTGTAAATTTACTTCTTAACTTTTATTGAATTTATTAAGGTTCTTTTTTATTCACAACAAATCTTACTACATTTAATTAGATTACAGAAAACGGATTTTGATTACACTGACGATGAAACGGATGCACCAAAAAAATGTAAGACCGTGTACTCTACTTGTATGGCATTATACTGTATTTAATTAATACGACTCGATACGCGTTCGCGTCCCGACAGGGCTACGGCGAGCGGGAGAAAAACCGACCTGCTCGGTCGGCGGATGAAATAAGACTCAGCGATGTGAATTCGCTAGCAAGGGAAATTCGGCCAATGGTGCATGCTCTCTTGATTAGGGGATGCGTTTCCTATTACAAGAGGAGCGTGAAGTCTCTCTTTGCGGGTAGGTAACCGGATCTCATAGAGAAGATCATGGTGGTATGCATGTATATGCAGTGTTTATCGATGCATTTGAGCAAAGGATAAACGAAACCTGAAACGAGGGAAAAAGAACAAAGGGAGAAGCGACCTAAGGCATCGGTCTGTAATGAGGGTCGGCTAAATAAATAAGCTGTATCTCATTGGGTGCTAATTGATTTTTGTTTGCTCATGCCGCGTGATCATGAGAAACGGATCCAGAAAATATTGAAAAACATAAAGGAATTTATGAGCTGAGAGTTCAGCTAAATAAACAAGTTGAAACTCGTTAGATGCTAGATGCATTTGGGATACTTCAAACAATTTGGATTGTTTATTGTATCTCCAGAATGCCTGCGAAAGAACCGAATTCTATTACTTACACTGGTGCGTGCTGACGAATTTGGTTGTAGCGTTTATTGCGCTAATTGTATGCAGCTGCGTCAATAAGCTGCTAGGAGTTGCTTTGTCGTTGGGTGAAAAGGTCGCCAGCCAATGTGTATGTATGGAAATTTATTGTATACATGGTGAGGCTGGAAATAGGCGACGCAATGATCATGGTTATGATGGTTACATGGTACTGTAACCGATATGTTTTCTTTCAGGGATATGATGTTTGTTCCGTAAAGATTTCTGTTAGTAAAATTTTGCCAATGCGTTGATGCATGGAAAAATGCCCTTGTTGGTGAAATTCTTTTTAGGAATTTAGGTAATGCGTTGTATGTATTAATATCCTAGGAAAAGAAAATGTTTTCAGGTGCCAATGCCATTGCATTGGCGGGAAACAATGGAAGTTGGGTTGTAATAATGGGAGGTTTGTGGCGGGAGGGTTCGCCTTCCCGAAAAAAGTCCAATAACTGCTACCCAGTCTGCATAAGCTCTCGCTAATGCAATCGCATTAGCATCTTAAATGCTCCACGCATTGAAACAATCAAATTTATATAACTGAAAAGTCCCTGGAAAAGAAAACTTACCTTTCATGCATCTCTTCGCATACAATTCCTGTAAGATTTCTTTCTTACCTTTTTTTTTTTTTTTTTACATTTCTGTATTTATTGACCATAAATAATTTTTACAATAAGCAATACAGATAACTTATGATACCTTAGCTATAATTGTTTACATATACTTACTAGTACATTTTTCAAACAATATGATAAAAGTTATATATTGGTTATGGATTAAGATTTTAGTGGGTAGAGCTTCCTGGAAAAGGTCAGAAAACCAGGATATAGTTATTTACTTAACCTATGCTAAATTGCTTAACTTAACTTAACTTATCTTAACTTAGTCTAGTTACCTAATTATTATTGAAATAAGTTAGTGTGGTGTGGAAGGGAGTAGCATAGTGATCAATGGGTTAGTGAGGATATTGTCAGTCAGGGATGTGGGTTGGGGAACTAATTTCCGTTTGTTCGTTGAAACGCAAAATATTGGAGAATGGTTGAATATTACTATATTTAAATTGGTGAGGTGAAAGCTCTGTATTGTGGTATACAATCTCATTAGAGTTATTAACCAATCTGCCAGAGGTGAAGAACGTTCTGATGTGGAGACAGTTCGGGTAGGCAGTTCGGTTATCTGACGGAGTCGATGTGAGCGCATTTATTATCGGGTTGGGATTATTGGGAAGATTTTCGATAAATTTGATGGACAGTTCGAGGAAGCGTCGATCTATACGTTCAATATTAGCGGCATAGTAGAGCGAACTACTGTTGTAATATTTGTGGGAGTTGGGATGTCTGTTGAGGCCAGTGATCAGTCTGAAGCATTTCCTTTCGAAGATGCGTAGCTTCTCCATTTGGGTGGGTGTGATATGGTACCATATCGGGCATGCATATGTGAGAGTGGGTCTGATTATCTGTTTGTAGATAAGTGATTTAACTTTGGGAGAGAGACCATTCGGCTTGTACATCACTTTTCTGCAGAGATTAAGTTGAATTGCGGCTTTGCGAATCGAGTTTTTGGTGTGGGCGGAGAAGGACAGATTGTTGGTGAAGGTTATTCCCAGGTACTTTAAGGTTTTGGAGGGTTTAATTATATTGTTATTTAACTTGATTCTGATTTTGTTATGGCAGCGTATGGTGTTGTTAGTACAATTCGCATTTCTGCCTTTAAACACTATGAGTTGAGTTTTGGCTGGGTTGAGTCGGATTTTCCACTTAGTAAAATATGCAGAGAGATTCGGGAGATAGCTGTTAATACAGTTTCTTGCCTCTTTGACAAACTTGTTGCTTGAATAAATTAAAGTGTCATCGGCATAATTCAGCATTACTGTATTAGGTGACAGTGGCTGCGGGGTGTCTGAAGTATAAAGGAGGTATAATAACGGTCCGAGAATGGAACCTTGAGGAACACCCGCGGTTATACTGTATGGTGTCGAAAGAGTTGAATTTATTTTCACCATGAACTTTCTATCAGAAAGGTAGGAAGCGAGAAGTTTTATGGTGTGGGTGTTTAATCCGAACATTGAATGTAGCTTATAGAGCAGTCCTGCAATCCAAACGCAATCGAATGCTTTTGCTATGTCGAGAGAGACGCATACTGTAGGGGATTGGTTTTGGAGATTCATTGTTACATCATGTGTCAGTTTTAGCAGAGCATGACAAGTTGAGTGTTGTGGACGAAAGCCAAATTGAGAATTCGGGATAAGGGAGTTGTCTCTAGCAAATGAGAGAAGATTTTTGTATATCTTACATTCCAAAACCTTACTAAGCGAATTTAGCTGTGATATGGGACGGAAGTTAGCCGGGTTGTTGGAAGAACCGGATTTACTAATAGGGACTATCACCGCTGTTTTCCAACATTTTGGGAAATGTGAAGCGTTTATTATGTGGTTGAGAAGAACGAGAATGGGGAGTAAGTTTTCCGGGTGAAGCCTTTTAAACAGAAGGTTAGGGATTCTATCCAAGCCTGTAGATTTTTTATTGTTACGCGAAGTAATCAATTCAGATAATTCTGTAAAGCTTAGCAATGTGTCGGTTCCCATGGGATGTGACGCTTTATTGGTTTCGTTGAATTCAGTAATGAATGGTGGGAAGGATGGCTCAAGTGTGCCTGAGATGAATTCATTCACGGTGTCGTGGAAATTAGTGACTGGGAGGGAATCGTTTTGTTTATGAGTTTTACAGAAGTGTTCAGCGAGACAATTTGCTATATCAGTGTCCGATTGGGCGATGTTACTGTTAGTTGGTTGGATGAGATAGTCTATTCGAGGCTTGAATTTACGACCAGTTAGTCGATTTATATTTTTGAATAGGTCACGGTTTGGTTTGATACTGTTTAGAGTAGACGTGTAGGTCTGATCGGTGAAATTTTTAAGTTGGACATTTATCAGGCTGGTCAAAAGCTGTATCTGTTGTTTAATAAAGGGTGAGTAGCTAATATGCAATTTACGTCGGAGTTGTTTTTTTATGCGCAATAATTTTGTGAGGAGGTTGGGTAATGGTTTTCCTAAGTGGTTATGAGGGACGATCGTAGGGGTATGGCTGAAGAGAGCATTTCCCAGTATTTGCTCTATTTTTACAGCTGCCTGGTCAATTTCAGTAGGGAATAGGTTTGAAGATTCCGGTAAAGAATAATTTGAAAAACTGGCAGCAATATCGTTATTGACTTTTTTCCAGTTTGTTTTGGAAAAATTTGGAATAGGATTCACTGTGTAGAGTGGTTCGAGCGAAGGGATTTGAACCGTGGAGTGAACGGACCCATGATCCGATGGGAATGTAAAGGACACTGTAGGGGGATTAGATGAATAGATATCTGTGGATTTTAGGAAGAAATCGATTGTTGATTTGGTTGTACTACAAATTCGAGTAGGTTGCAATGGACAGTCTGCGTAAACATATGGGTGAAGTGGGAGGAGATCTAGGAGTTGGTAGCCATATTTGTTGCACTTGATGTCATTAAATGATGTATGTCGAGCATTCCAGTCTCCCCCTATGATGAAAGGTGCCGGCAGAGACTGCTGGATTATTTGAGAAATGTCTGCACTAGGGAAGTTAGGTTCACGAGAAGGGTGAATGTATATTGACGACAAAACCAGTACTTTATTACTTCTGCAGAAGAGTTTAACTGCCGTGTATTCGACATTAGTTATGTTAGTGAACCTGATTTCAGTAAATTGGAATTTCTTGTGTATTAGAATTCCAGTACCACCATGAGGGCCAGTGGTTCGCGGGTTGGACACAAATGTGTAATTAGGAATGTATACTCGAGAGTTTGATTTAAGCCAAGTTTCTGAGAGAAGAAGAACATCTGGGGCGAACTTTTCAACAAACAAACGGAGGTGTTGTCTACGAGTGTGGGAATATATGGATTCTGTGTTGAGGGAGACTAGGGTTAAACTATTCATTAAGGGAAAGAATGTGGGAGGTTATTAAATCTAAGATCTGACCTTTTTTTTCTATTTCCGAGCTGTGTTTCAGGGTGGGTAGCAGCGTATTCAGGCTTCTAATATAACCCATGATGTCCAGGTTGAGGACGTTGGAATTGGGTTGATGAGGTTTAGTCCAGTTTCGGGAATCTTTCGTAACTTCTGCATAGGATATTCCTGATCCCGCGAGATGAGATGGTTGAGGTGATGAGGGTTTAGTTGCAGTTCCTTTGGTTGGTGCTGGTTTATTTGTTGTCGTGTGTGCCGATCGTCTCTCGAGGATTCGCAGCTTTTCGGGACATTGGGAAAAGTTCGCTGGATGTGGGCCTCCGCAGTTACAGCACGTTACTGTGATTTTATTTGTGCTTGTTGATCCATCAGCGTTTGTTTTTTGAATTGTTGTTGGTTCAGTACCAGGCGGGTTTACCTTGCATTCTCCAGGTGTATGCTGTTCGGCACATTTCCCGCATCGTGCACTTAAATGGCACGCAGCTGCTAAGTGACCTGAACCTTGACATCTTTTGCAATGGAGAACGTCCTGTTTGTGTGGTTCCTCAATCGCAATTTTATGCGTAAACAAATATTTTATTTGTTTAAGCCGGCTAACATCTTCGTTCGGTGGAATCTGTACGATTCGTAAACTCCGAATATTGTTTTCTCTCATATGAGGAGTTTGGAAGTAGTCCAATCTGTGTATACTCAGTTCCGGGCAGATTCTTGATATTTCGAGTAGGAGTTCCTCATTCGTCCATGCTGGATCAATGTGCCTTATGATGAATGTCTTTGGTTTACTCTGGGCATGTTGAAAAGTGAAGAACTCATGTTTTTTCTCTGTGAGTTTTTTTACTGCCGTGTCGTGGTCCGTCAAAGTTGTTGTCATGATCGAGATCGAGGAGCCTTTGGAATTTGTGGTAAAGTTTCGATGTCCTAGGGCAATCTCGAGCATCTTGATTACTTCCTTGATGCTAGTTGCATTTTTGATGTAAATTGGTGGTGGCCTCACCTTATTTGTAATTTTGTGTCCAACTGTTTGCCACTGGTCATCTATTTTGTTGGTATATTGGGACGTTGACGGTTGTGATGACGATGGTTTGATGTTGGTTGTTAAGGAGATGTCTGATCTTTGGGGATGTACTTCCTTCATGCAGACATCGTCATAGGTTTTGGTCGGTGATTGAAGAGAGCGTATTTTGTCGTGCAGTTGGTTCATTTGGGCTGTAAGCAGCCTTATTTGTTCCATGGCGTCATTGTACTTCTTCTGGTAGTCGATGGTTGGTTGAGTAGTCATTGTAGCGATTTTCTTCGGGGCGTTTAAGCTACTGTGGATGGTTTTTTTCTTCCGTTTTATAGTCAATCGTTGGGCAGCACTGGGACCGTTGCCCGGCATCTGCGAACGCAAAATCCGGATACGGTCATTTATTTTTTGTTTCGGTTTACCAATTTTGTAATAGTTTTCATAAGGTATCACCGAGATTTAAGTAATTTACACTATCACTTTACACAAAGAACAATGTTCTGTCACAGACCGTTCTTAATGACGGTACCACATTTATGGTTCACACGCGCACACGTGTTTTTTTGTTTTTTTTTTTTTTTCTTTTCTTTCTGTCAAGCAGTGGCAGTGGCAAAACGCGTCTACACACTAAGACGATCAGAGTGGGAATGGCTTTCTTACCTTATGGGGGTGAAATGTATTGTGTGCCGTCCATGGCACTGATTCTACTCCTACCACCATTAAATGTTCCCTTTAGTTATGGAGGTGGATTTTTCTCCATGTGGATTTCGTCACGTACTGTCGCTGGTACTGGTTCACGAAAATGCCCTTGATCTTAAGTTCAGAGTGCGCTTACTACAAAATTACGCCACTCGCCGTAACAATGAACCAAAAAGGGAGTGAAACACTAGATTCAATTTAAATAGCCGCTCTTTATTGTCACTAATCCTTTTGATTAAATATGCAATACTATTTTTCATTGTTGATTTAACTTAATAATTGTTCAAAGAGAGCACAATACGATTTCAGTTAATACGAGGGTTGCCTCTTATGTTTCGGGATTTGGCAACCCTAGTGTTGCAATCCGGCAATTGACAGCTCTGTCGTAAAGTTGGACATTTTTGAGGTTATACGCACTCAGAACGTTTTGACATACGAGCGCTATTTGTGTTATTTACAGTAACTTAAAAGATTCATCTCGGTCCAAAAATGGAATTAAATCGTCAACATTTTCGTGCGATTATTTTTTACAACTTTCGGCGTGGATTAACTCAGCAACAGTGCATGGATGAACTTAATTCAATTTTTGGCGATGAAGCTCCATCAAGGACCAGTGTTTATCGATGGTATGGTGAATTCAATCGTGGTCGTAGTTCGCTCCAAGATGAATTTCGTGAAGGTCGTCCAAAATCAGTTGTTGTTCCGAAAACCATTGATGCTGTGCGCGAACTGATATTGGAAGATCGTCATGTGACCTATCGTGAGATTGAGACAACCTTAGGCGTTAGTGGGACCAGCATACATTCAATATTGCATAAACATTTGACTGTCAAAAAAATTTGTTCGCGTTGGATCCCACACAATTTGTCAATCGCCCAAAAAAAGGCTCGTGTCAATTAGTCGAAAGAAATGCTCAAAAAATACGGTCGCGGTGCTTCGAAACACGTCTATGACATCGTGACAGGTGATGAATCGTGGATTTACGCGTATGAGCCCGAAAGTAAACAGCAGTCGACTGTCTGGGTGTTTCAAGATGAGCCAAATCCAACAAAAGTTGTTCGCGCACGGAGCACTTCCAAGCAAATGGTCGCCTGTTTTTTCGGAAAAACTGGACATGTCGCAACCGTACCACTAGAACAACGCAGAACAGTCAATTCTGAGTGGTACACAACCATTTGTTTGCCAGTTGTCTTCTAAGAAATCGGGAAAACCAACCGCCGAAGACGGATCACTCTTCACCACGACAATGCGAGCTCTCACACATCGGCTGCGACAACTGCATTTTTGAGCACCCAAAACATCGATTTGATGGGCCTTCCGCCGTATAGTCCTGACTTGGCACCGAATGACTTCTTTTTATTCCCGTACGTAAAAAACAAACTGAGAGGTCAACCTTTTTCGACACCTGAAGAAGCGGTTGCTGCATTCAGAATGCATTTGTTGGAGATACCTCAATCAGAGTGGCAAAAGTGCTTCGACAATTGGTTCAAACGCATGCAAAAGTGTATAGATCTTCATGGGGAATATTTTGAAAAACAATAAAGTGATTTTCGATGATCAATATTTGTTTTTGTTCTCTAATCCCGAAATATAAAAGGCAACCCTCGTATAATGAATTGTTCGGAACAAGCACAATATCATTTTGGGTTTAACTTAATAAGCACAATACGATTCTGGTTTAACTTATTAATTGTTCAAAGCGAGCACAATATCGTTTTGGTTTAACTTAATAATTGTTCGAAGCAAGCACAATATCCTTTTGGTTTAACTTAATAATTGTTCAAAGCAGGCACAATATCATTTTGGGTTACGTATTAAGTGTTCAATGGTACAACCTCCACCGCGAGATAACTCGAACTATGTAAAATATGAATTAACTAATCCCTTGGGTCGGCCCAAGAGGGGTGTAAATTAACGAGAGGGCGCGACTTGCCCTCGCGGAATCCGAACCGAGATTAAATTATTTCGTGGAAGCGATAGGATACCAAAATCCCATCATCGCTTCGATGACCATATTTGGTATTCTCTTTTGCGTTCGATTCGGCTCTAAAAGGGGTGGAAATATACACACGATGGTTGCTTTTGCTACTCATCGTGTGTGTCCGCAAGTATGCAGACATTGCATAAGTCCCCCTTTAAGGTTCGCAACAGGTGCGAGTGTATCAATGGCAAAAGGGTTGCAATGTTTACACGATCAGTGGCTACGTAAAGCATTATTGCTGATCGTGTACATTTCGCTGTATATGCTTGCAATCGAACTCTGATGGTAATTTTCCATTTGTGAATTCGATTGCCGGGGCGCCAGCCGGATGCCCTCATGTATCGGTCGTTCGATGTGGGCATGCTTGCTAGGGCAAACTATCTTTTTCTGCTAGTTTGCGGCTGGCGTGCTAAAGAATATCGTGTAGATATTTGCACAGGCAATATTGTTGGTTGATTGATAAACCAAATTGCCTTGAAGAATATAGCGTTTAATGCCGTCGTAATTTCACTTCAGCGCGACTTAATGTTTCACAGGGTTTTTCTTTTATTTAGCAGGTACAGTACAGAAGGTAAGTACAGGCTTTTAATGAATTTCAGGGACTGTTACCTTGTGTACCTGTAAGGTAAGTAGTGGCGTTCAATGGAACTGCCACGGTACTTGTTGCTCTTTTGTTGTATGCCCTATTTGGGGGTTTTTACCTAGGTTTATTGGAAGATTGGTTAGTGGCGTTCGAAGGAACCGCCACAACCTTATCAGGAATCTCAAACTAATTCGGCACCTTCGGTGTCAAGCAAATCTCCCTAGACGAATTCCTGTAAACAAAAGGATTTGAATTACATATAATGTAACCTTCACCAGGGGCCATAAACATTGCGCTGTCTATTTTTCACCTTCGCCATGTGTATGATAAATCTCTTAAGGTACACATTGGCCGGTGGCCTTTTTTCCAGCAATAATATACCAGCAGCTGCATTCAATTAGCGCAATCGACGCTAAAGCCTATTTCCCTAACTCACATCATGAGTAAGCAAAAGACCGCTGTCCTTCATCGGGCATTCTGGCGATACGCAAATAATTCAATACCTACCGTTACTAGCGATGACATAAGCATAATTTCCCAGTAACCTACCTAAAACCAATTAGCACAATTCCACATCGTATCGTCGTCTCTTTGTTTAGCCGCGACGCACATGTTCCAACATAGATCCCATTAGCATCCGACGATTTCGGTTTTATTTGCTTTACCGAAATCGTATCCCATGAATGCACTTATGCTGCAAGAAGAAGATATGCATCCACCTACCATGGGTGTTTCCGTTGTATGCTTATGCCCTTTCTTTGTTCTAGGTTCGTTCTCATCCATGAAAGAACCATGCACACACACCATTGTACTGAAAGAGTGCATTTCCTACATCGGCCGCACCCTTAAAAGAAAAGTTTTTCTCTATTCCCTTGGGTCTTAGCCCTAACCTAGGATGGAATTCATGTCAGAGTTCCATCCTCGGTGAGTCCTATTACAACCACCGTTCGCGACGGTCGGTTCACTCCCGCTCTCCCCCGGCTGCGAAGATGCGTTTATAAACGGGTCGTTTGTGAAGTGCTGGTTGACTTGATAGCTCGTCTCACATTTAAAGCGGTAGTGAAGACTAAAGTGTTCGGAATTAAATTAACTGCAAGCGAACTTTCCTTTTAATAATTAAATATAGTGACAGCCAACCGTGTAATCCTTAAGTAAAATCAATAAAAGAACATTCGATTCAATAGACCCAAACTGTGTTTTACTTCCTTCCTCCTGTTGAATGACTTGTGTTGTGGAGATTTATTTGTTTGTTTTCCTGGTGAACGGATGTCTTTTGGGGAGCAATTTTCGACGGAACAGTTTTTGGAAATTATAGTGACAGACGATAGGGATGGAAGTGAACCGAGTGTACGTGTTGGCACAATACTTCCTCCCCACAGGTTCTTCGGGCAAGCTTAAAAGAACCCCCACAATATTACAAATGAATAGCATTTAACGCATATAGTAAGAGCAATGGCAACAATTATCTATCTCAAGTATCTTTTTTGAAAAGAAGCATAGGGTACTTCCATCCTTTTTGTGGAAATCTCGTGTATTTGAAGTGTTTCGTGCCCGACTACATGATTATACATAACGCATTGTTTATCAATTAATTATTTTCCTTTTTGTGTACGAGTATATAAAATGGTTCCAAGACATTTTGACACATTTATAACACACAAAAAAAACTATAAAACTTACTTTGGCCATGCAATTCTGCTTTTAAAATGACGATGCGTTTGACCTCTGCGATTTCGCTTGACTCCATTTTTTTCCGCACACTGTTTGCTGCAGGAAGAAGATATGCATCCACCTACCATGGGTGTTTCCGAGAAACGCCAATCCTTCTCAACGAAAGCATTTTCATCCCTGCAAATACTGCGATGCCCAAACTTCCCATTGCCAATAACGTCCCAACTCCTATTTGCCTCAGAGTATTTACTTGAGGCGCCTTCCTGCAGCTGATCCTCCGGTAGTGCAATGAGACCATTTCCCAGAAATTAACTTCCCTTGTCTGTTACGCGAACAAAAATAAAACACAAAGACGTTTCTTTTTGATTTGTTTTTCAAGAAAACCCAAGATGTATTTTAATCTCAACTCTAATTCGCTCTATTGTATTACTCTTGACTGTGTTGTGTTTGCGTTTGCCTAAGTTCGCCGCATTGATTGTTATTTAGCTCTATCGATGCAGTTTTTCTAAAACTATTTTTAGATATATATCGACTCTGTCCTACGCGACTGTTGTATTTTTTATCTGCTTGCGTTTCCAGGGACCAGGGATGATGAGTGGATATATTATTTATTTGAGACAGGATAATTATATAAAGGCTTAGGAAATAAACAGGAATTGCGGAGATCGGGGAAGTGGAACAGGGAAGGGACTAACTAAATAAATGAACAAACTATGAATAAAGTATATTTTGTTTTTAATCTATCCGACGCATGTATATAACTCCTTATTTATGTGTTGATTATTATATAATTTACTTTGTTAAATTTTATTTTAAATCAATTTATTGTTGTTTTGTTGAATTAATTCGAATTTTGGACTGGAACTGTGTTCGATGACGACAGCCGCAGCTCATAACTCAGTTCAGTCTTCCACGGCGTATTTTTGGGTCCATTCGCGAGCATTTCGAATGGCTTCAGCTTCGTTGACCTTCCATAGTTCGGCTACATCATTGGCCAAGGGATCATCTGGATTTGGTGCACTAAGTAAAGCTTGAATAGACAATAATATGGTACGAATTTGTAAGGCCGGACTCCATTTATCTTTTAAAACATCCAAACAGATGCGTCCTAAGCGATCGATATTTGGATGGTAGATCTTTGTGATGAAGCGGACTTTTGGTGCTGACATCGGGTAATCTTCGGGAAGGAAAAGCTCTAATTTAAAAACACCACCTTCAAATGGTGAATCATTTGGACCAGTGACGATTACATGGAAATATCTAGCATTATTTTCATCAGGAATTGCATTGATGCCTGGTACCGGCTCTTGCATCAAACGTTGAGTTTCCTTTATGATACGGCGTGGTAGGCTAGACATTTTAATCTCTGTTTGGTAGTAATGGTAACTTGTGGATATTGCACCAAAATCTAAGTTTCCTTTTGACTGAAGATTTACCTAGAAGGAAAGTACAATAATAATATTCATAAAGGGTAAATAAGGCGAAATAATTATCGAACAAAAAAAAAGAACTATGAAAAAGCAATTTACTTAACTTATAACAAGTAAGGAGTTTTAACTTTTACACGCTAAAACCCATTCTTCTAAATATTTATCCAATAGGGCTAGAACCTTTAACTACTGGAGTCGCCTACGGTGGATTCTCCTGTGTAAATTAATCTTTAATTGAAGACACATCAATTCAACATACTTGGATAAGCCTGTTTAAATGCTTAAGCAGCGGAGGTAAGACTGAAACACCCGCGGTAATAACACCCTTCCAATTAAACCATTTTCAAGAAAAAATTCCTTTTACCGTTCAATCGAAAGACGCCACTCGTGGAATAAACGGACGAGTGGCAACGATGATTCCAAGAAATAAAAAAGTATCTTTAATATTCAACCACTAATAAACATTTTTCCGAAATACAAGGGTGTCTTTACACAAATACGCCACAAATTACTTGGGATTGCGAATTCCAAAGTAATATTGAAGTACCCTTGGGACCGCGTAAGAATATTCACCCGAGAACCAGGAGTAAACAAAAGAATGCTGCATATGTTATGCAGGATGCATTGTGGAAATTCCAACACACGCACATATGACCATAGCGAAAAACACAGCACCAAAAGAGAACCGAAAAAGAGATCATCAGAGTCGTATACCAAAGCATTAACGTAATAATCCACCACTTAAGTAGTGAGTTGACACACGTTTGTGTACATGCGGCCGTGATCTAATGTGTCTGTGCTTTGGTTCTTTTCATTGTTTAATTCGAATCACATTCTTTACGACTTTGCAAAACTGTACGATATGTGATAACAATTGGGATCGATAGCTAGAAGTGAAAAATGGAGCGGTACCCAGTGCGAGTCGTACACGTAATTAAAACAAAAGCTGTGTTATGTTTATTATTATTGGAATTGTTAGCACTATTTTCGCCGTGTTAATATGAGGATATGGAACAATGGAGGAAACATCATTGTGAATTACTTGGAGGACCTGTACCTCAAGCCAACAAAAACGCGGATCATCTGGTCGCGAAAAGTAATAACGACGAAAATGGACAACGACGGGAGAGAGACGGGAGATGGGAAGGCAATGTAAGTGACCTTGACGAAAGTTCAACAGGTAGCTAAGCCTGGTAGCAAAGGGCACAAGACAAAAAACGGTGGGGCAACCGAGATAGAGCGTTCTATGGGACCCTAGAGGAAGTTTTTGGCGGAATTTCATCATTCAATGTTAAAATCCTCCTCGGCGACCTCAACGCGAAAATTTGAAAGGAAAATATCCTCCAACCAACCATAGCTAAAGAAAGCCCACACGACCTCTCAAATATAATGGAATTCGAATTATCACGTTCGCAGCCTCAAAAGATTTGGTAGTGAAAAGCACGATGTTCAAGAACAAAAGAATTCATAAGGTAGCTTGGAAATCACCCGACGGCGTAACAAAATGGACCACTTCATCATAGACAAGACACTATTCGAATATCCTAGACGTAAGATCGTACAAATGCGGAGACTGCGACTCCGATCATCTTCTAGTGATGAACAAAATGTGTAATCGCTCGAAGCAAGCCCACACGGGCAGTCACGGGAAACGAGCAAAAAGTTCGACATGGATAAACTAAAAGACTTGCGCAAAAGCGCTGAATATCAACGCGAACTGATGAATAGGTGTTGGCGATGCAATCACGCCGACGCGAACTTCCAGGAAGAGCAAGGAAAGCGCCAGCACACAAGCACTCAGGAAACGACGATCAGCAGTTCACCGATTGCGGGAAACCACTCCAGGAAAAAAGCGCACAGGAAAAGAACTCAAAAGGAGAACATCACTCGGGAGAAAACGAGTGAAAGAGAGACCAGTCAGGAATCGAGCCTATATAAGGCGAGCACATTGGCAGAACAGGGGGAGCACCCATCCAAAGCAGTAGCTATAATTCTGAATAGTAAACACTCCCAACCTACTTCTCGATATTCACAGAATATCCAAATACAAATAGGAGGTACTACGATTAGACCACAGGACATGATGAAATATCTTGGGGTAATTTATACCCCAAAAATGAATATCATCAAACATGTGACCTACATTATTCAAAGGGGCCTCGGTCGGTCTAAGCAACTGCACAACATCTTGAAGTGGAGCAACAAAGTTGACACCAAAGTTAAGCTTCTCTGCTATAAGCAGCTAATTCGATCAGGAGTATCATACGCCTTTCCCATATGGTCCTGCATATCTTCGGCCCAAATGGAAAGACTTCGAGTTTTCGAAAGAAAACTGTTCAGAAGATGCACCAACCACTCTAGAAGGCCTAACGGTCGCCATTACCCAAACTCTCACCTATACGAAGGCGCCTCTATTATCCCGATCGACGATTACTTGCTACAATTAGCATACAAGTACCTCAAAAGCATTCAGAACAGTGAGAACCCACTTGTACGGGAGTCCTTGACCCTTCTCTCTTTCGATCTCTTCGGATCAGACCACCACAATTTCTTCTTCAGTACAAAACTGAAGAAAGCACCCTTCTCAACAACATTCTCCTTGATAATAGAGGGTTCCTGGACCCATCCCATAGGGTCTACTGCTGACACACTACAAACACGCACGCACAGTACAAGACAGCACAAACACACACACACACACACCGACCAAAGCGCAGATTATCAGACGCCAAAAACGTGATCTGAGTTTACTACCGCACTCAAGATCCACCGACATTGTACGATTCCCCCCCCCCCCCCCCCCCCCCCCCCCCCCCCCCCCCATCCAAGTAGTTAGAGAACAATTGAACTAACCCTGTCCACACTATCCTTAGCCCCTCTCTTTTCAGATATCTTGAGACCGAGCCCAACATCCTCACGGATGTGGGTGATTCTGGTTATCGCAAGATGACCAGAAGCCAGAGACAAGATGAAGGACACATTTGTCCTTGTCTCCCTAAAGTTGGCCTCTCGCCACCCCATTTTTTTTTCTTTTAGAACAGGGGGAATGGTCACAGGACCTCCTCACTAAACGGTCTTAACGAGTCCATAATTATAAAGAGAAGAAGGGAATTTTTATAGATATAGGGAATCAATAAAGAATAGTAAATAAGCTAATTCTACCGCGTTGTTTTATTTTTTTTTTTTTTTTGCGTTTTAGTTTCTTTCTTGTTTGCGGAATTGTGGATTTTAGAAGATTGTACAGGGCTGGAAAATAACGCCCGTTCCTTCAGAAGTACAGCCCGACTCTGGAAGTACAGTCTACTAATTTAAAATCCAATCATCGTTGGCCGGCCAATGCCGGATTTACAGTCCGCACAACGCAGGAAAGGAAAAACTGAGACGTCGTTGGAAAAAGCGCCGTCCACAACTCTCAGTTCTTCTCCTTTAAGCAACAATAGGTTTAGCATCCTAGAGAATAGGAGTAATGAGTAAAAGAAAACGAGTGGACACTGAATGGGCATCAATCAGAGACGTAATCAAACAAACAGGCCAAAATGTACGAGGATTCAAGAAAACTCCAAACCTTGGCTTGCCCATGAGTGCAGGTTCTCGCCAAACGTCGTACAAAGCAAACGCCTCAGTATGATCCACTTAGAAAGGCATGATGAACTCAACACAAGAGACAACGAGACATTTCAAACGAAAAAAAAGCGAATGGAAAGAGAATCTAACAAACTCTAGAAAATGCCATAGTAAACAACATCAGAGAAATATATGCGGCATAAATTCTATCAGAAACGGATACCGAGGGAGGGGCAAAATACGAGCGGCATCTCTTAGATTTTCTAAGGACTTATTGACCTGCCCTCGTAATTCGAGACGGAGAGATGGCTGACTGGTAACAGACGCAAGTAATAGCGTGACATGGTGGAAGCAGTACTTTGAAAACCTAATTAATGTGGGCCCCAATCAGCCACAAATAAATGTGTCAGAGGTACATACAGCCGAGGCAGAGATTCATCGTTGTAATAATAGTATTTTCACCGTTTTCCATAAAATATAACAACGTAACACGGTTTTCCCGCTGTAGTTGTTTTGCTAAATTAGACATTCTGGTGTACAGTAAACATTGATAAATCACTGTTAAAAGCGATTCCAAAAAACGCTCTCCTCCCCAAACACCGAAACCGCAGGCACCAAATACGTCTCAAAACCGACAGCAACCGAATCATAACTACAAACGAAATTAAGCAACATTCCTCAAGTTCACTCCATAGCATTATCGCGTATTGCGACGGTAGAGAGGAACGTGTGTTTCGAACTGACGCTATGACGATTAGAATTACTAAAAATGTAACCAATGCTCACCTCATCAGGCGACTGCCGCGTGTACGAATTCGATTTCTAAACTCAAGTACACTCAACTGATGTAGAATTGCTATGTTGGTGCTTGGTATACGACTAGCGCCTTTTCTGCTCAACACATCAGGCCACTGCCGCGTGTACGAATTCGATTTCTTGGTATACGACTGGTGCCTTTTCTTATTCGATTTTCTTCTCAGTGTTCTTCACTATTTGCTTGTATATTGTGTGTATCTGTTAGAAACGCTACAGCATCAATACAAAATATGATGCCTCCTAAATTGACTCCACCGATACGAAGTACTGCACCAACAAAGCCCAGAATAACACCATCACATATACTACAATATCCTGTGCTTAAGCGAATACCTCCTTTAAACCCCATCGAAAGAGAACAAAAACAACAACCCAGCCAGTTACCTATCGAAGCTGTTTCCAACCCAAGTCAACGGAAACTTGGACAAAAAATCACCTCCTTTGCTCATCACTTCCATCTCCACAAGCGCCAGCAGCGAGGCAAAAAAATCACCATTCTCGATCAATCACACGCATCGAATGTAAAATATTGGCGCTTGCCTACCTTCTTACTACGCGATACTGACAACCAAATGCAACCCTCTTCAACCGACGGCATGACCTCCTGCCTTGGACCCACCTGCAAACGTTTTGTTCCTTCGTCCGCACACTCGATGTGAACATTTTATATAATAGCACGGTGGATCCCCGGTTTATGAACGGGAAACTTATTACAGTTGCGTTGTTTCTTTTCTAAAATATCTGGAATTGAATGCACACAGCGAAGGAATTAAGACATATAATACGTTGAATGCTTGACATTATCGTAACAATTTTTGTTATTAAATCTGATGGTAGCAGTTTTTCTATCGACGAGAATACGATTTTGAATAATTTTCCAGTTTAGTGCCTACGACAGAATGTTTTCCGGTTTTTGTTACACGTAGATGCAATAAAGGGAGAACAGTTGAATTTGTGATTTAAATACATTTGAACTGAAAACAAAAGGATACAAAAGAAAGCAACAACAAATCATACGTGCCATTTCATATGCCAGGACAGGACGATGGCCATGATATGAGCTTATCATCAAGACAATCGCCGACTACAACTTCCTCAGCTACCCACGCACCACCAGAGTCATCCACACTTCTGTGAAGCTCAATACAAGTGCTCTATTAATGACTGTGGTTTTCTAGATGATCGTATGTCCGTGTATCCAAATTCACCTAGTCAAATAATAGCCCGTCTCATGGAGAGACCTAGCTAACCTGAAAAGGTGGACTTATAGTGTTTGAAATAATAGTGAAGAAGATCGTGTGATTCGAACTGACGCTATGACAGTTTGAATCACGAAAAAAATTGAACCTAAGCGTTACCCATCAGGCTACTGACCGTGTTTTGAATTTGATTTTTAAACTCGACTATACTTCACCGATGTGAATTATTTTTGTTATCGCTTGGTATACGGTTCTGATGTATTTTCTTGTTCGATTTTTCGTTCGGTGCCCTTCACTATTTTGCTTGTGAATTGTGTGTGTATCTGTTAGAGTCGCCACAGACTCCTCAAAAGGAAATAAATTTGTGTCGTCAAAGTCAGAGGAATACCCAAGCTTATTGCACATCGAGTAGAAGCTTACTAATGATAGCGGGGGCAGTAACAGCACCCAAAGGAGAAGCCGCTCATGTTGATTTGGGATTTTCTGTGTGTTTAGTGGGATTGGCAGGAAACTATCTACTATGAACCGCTCCCCTACAGCAAATTGTAGAATTCGCCGAATTTTCTCTTTTTTTTTTTTTTTGCTTCCACATTTTACATCTTTGACTAACAATGAAATCCAGTAATGAAAAAAACTGCCAAGAATTCGTTTTTAGTAAGGAATTTCCTAACTGGCGCATGTCTGAATTGGTTTGATCAATACTATATATCACCGGAATTCTTTTTCCTTTACCTAAGATCTTGGTTGCATCTGTGGGGGCATTTAAGCATTCCCGAAGAACCGCTCATCGTCCTAATCCAACTCCCCGTCACCAACCTGAAAATACCTGAAACATAAGTCCACGGCAAGATTACCATCTTGCCATGGCATCAAAACCTAATGGCATCAACTGAACCATCTCGGTTCATCTGTCACAGACCGATCGGTTACTATGGGCGGCCACATGCCCATCAACAAACGCCAATCCTTCGGTGGGTTCTTGTTCCAACAATTCTTTGGTTCAAAAGACACGCCATGGCAAATCGCTCGCTTATACAGCTGCAGCCGATTATCCCTGATCGGTTGCATAAGCGATAAACTAGCATCGAATTGGACGTGATCATAGTTTGTTTTTCCTAAACAATCTAGCAATGGTCACGTCCATTGTTCGCCAATACAAAGCATAGCGCAACTCGCGTCTAGCTGCCAGAAGCCGAATTCTTTGCCAGTGTAAATATTCACACTGGAATCCGACCCTTGACTCGCTATGGATGCAATTCACAATGGACGTGGATAAATACACAACCATCATTGTGTAATCAGTCCGATCACCAGATCAGGTCCCACGGTATAGTTTTCCTAAACAACCCATATACCATTAGCTAAGACAAACAAACGCGTATCTTAGCGTATGACGCTCGAAATAGCTTTCTGTTGACATTATACCCAGATATCTAACCCTGCATCAACGAATCACTATTTTAAACAACTTTTTTCGGCCGCTATACGAGCGACCATCTATTTGCACAGCATACCTAAGTCGAATTCAAATATCATTTAGTCAGTTTTTGTTGCCGTTTTCCCTTATTCGTCTGCAGCCGATACATGCAATACTGTTCTTCCCCATGTACAGGCCCTCTCCCTGTATGTGTGCAATCTCGAATAGAGATATCCGCGCGAAACATCTAGAATCGTCAAGGAGTCAGATTTTAACCGCCCAATCACGCACACGTGTCGCGGTCATTGTGTGTGGGAGTTAGTTTTCATCCCTAGTGAAGTACTTACACATCACCAGGAGTCCATTTTTCTATCGCCGCGGTGTACACACGTTTACGGAGTTCGCGTCGTGAACTTGTCCAGTTTTCTCCTCCAATAGTACGGTACCAGCTAAGCCAACGTCATCAAAAAATCGTTCTGCATTTTAGTATCAACGGTAATTAACGTAGCGCGAGTAAAACGAATACCATTGCTTAGTTTTGTTTCGTCGAATCCCATAACCAGGAGTATTAACGTTGTGCCGAAGCAACTTCAAGACAATCGAAGTGTTGTTTTGAAATACTCCACCAGTCCCGAGACAATAAGTGACGCCGATTTAGTTAATACGTGTGAGACATTAGTTGCATTTTAATCGTCCTTAGGAGAACTCTTAGTTAAACCATTTGCCTTGTATGTTAAAACGAATACATCAATTAAAGAAAAACTAACCCGGTGTGTTTTTATTGATCCTCCTCTTCTGTGTGACAATTTGTGCCGAGGTAAGTGTTGGGGGAATTGAGTGAACCGTGTGCCCGTGTATTGGCATATAACCAACCCTCCACACATCGCTGGCAGAAGCTTGTTTACTCATGGGTGGGACCGTTTATTCCATGCAGGGCAATTTCCCTCAACCAGATTGTTGCGCATTCACAGCTATATTCGAAATTAGATTGTGAATTAGGATTCTAGTACAATCGCGATTTGCCACCTGAGGACCAACGACCACTAGTCAGAGACCATAAAAAGGGTAGTCATCGACGCCTGTCCAGACAAGCCTCTTTTTCATCAGATTTCAACCATTGAACACCGAGGATATTATCAAATAGTTTTAGCAACGAGGATATTATCAAATAATCAGTAAAACCAGTTAATAAAAGTAAAAGCAGTAATACAATAACTATATCACCAGACTTTTCCTTTCGAATGCTTGACTTCGTAATCCAGGATAGTTTCGAGCAGTTTTGGAAAATAGGATATTCTCAGAACATCATCAGACCCTCGGACACCCGCAGAGCAGTACCACAGGTAAGCCTCTTTCCAATAATTTTGTTCATAAGTCCGGATTCAATCGATGTTTCTCTCTTACACAGATCTAAATAGAAGTGGTGCCGCCATATGGATTTTCTTCCAGACATTCGTCTGACGTCTACGGTTTTATTGGCCTAGATTACTTTTCGATGTGTTGATCAATTAAATATTAATCAACACAAGGCATTTTAAAGCGTTTTGTGAGGACAACGTATAATCACAAACGTTCGCGGATATTCATGGTACGGTTTCTAACGATTGAGGAGATTTTGTCGCTTTTTCGAAATGTAATCCTTCAGTAGCTGCTTCATTGCGACAATTTTATCATTAAATGCGGTGATAGGTTATCCAGGACTTCCTCCAAATTCACACGATTCTCTGCTCCTTTGAAATAACTTTTGCCATCAAAAACAGGTTCTTTTACTCATCGGAACCCTGTTGGTAGGTAAGTGTTGGTAGATGTTAACACACATAGAGCACGATATTTTATTACATACTTTTGCCCATGTAACGCAGACATCACTAAATTTCAAAATCGGACTTTTACTCGTGTACTCTATTGCTCGATTTACGTGAGACTGTTCTTTGCAGCATTTCAATGAATTAAACGTAAAGTTTAAAGGCCTAAGTAACACGATTACTGTAATTCGTGCTTTCTAGGTTAAATTGGAAGTTTACAAAAACGATATTGCTACCAAAAGCTATAAGTATTTTCCAAACTTGAAAAGATCTCCAACGATTTAGATTTACACGGAACAGACAAAGAAAGTCACTAAAGAGGTTGAATCGATGATTGATTCACCAATCGAAGAATTTTCGAAAGCATTCAAATTTATTATGTATCTTGATGTGACATCGGTGGATTAATTAACTATTTATTGGCCTATAGGAACCTGAAATTTCATGACCTCACTGGCTCGACTACGCAATCGTTCCCGGTCCTGGTGGATTAATTTTATTTCTCTAAATTTAGTTGGTTGGAGATTGAAGAAGTTAAAGTGCAGCTGTCTGACTTCCAATCTAGTTCAATGTGGATTCAAAAACTTATCAAATTAAGAAAAAAGTTTGAATAAAGTGAAATAGAAAGACTATCGGTCAATATGAACAAAAATGAACAATTCCAGACATATTTAGTTGTTTACAGAGGTTGTCTTTTACTTTAACATTAATAACTCGAAGCCGTTGATCAAATGACTCCAGTTCAGTCTGTATTCTGCTAAAAGTAACAAAGTACGAGCCTAATAAAGGATACCGAGCGTCAATTTGTAAGGGTAGAAAGTCGACCAACGTTTTCTTTCATTTAAGTAAGCGTAAAACTGTAAAATTATGATTACTGTACAAACTTCGGGTTGCAAATAAAGTTTTTAATCTAATTTTACATTTTGTACATTAAATCACTAAGTACACATTCTTTAACGGTGGGTCATGGTCACGTCATTACGTTTTAAAACAATTGGCACTTTCACCAAAAAAGGTTCACCGTCCCTGGCCCACTCCCCACTCTATTCAGATACTAATTTTTCAAAGAGGAAAAAATGACAGATTATTTTGACAGTTGTCCCTATTCTAAAACTTTTGGTTTTATATCATAATGATGACAAAAATTATTTTTCACAGTGTGATAACTTTCTCTACAATAAACATTTCAAGGACAATTAACTGCATTCTCGCTTTCCAACTATCTGCACTAACAAGGACGACCAGTGCATGAGCACGCTCTCCTGCCGACAACGATGTATGTGCAGCAATCGAGAAACCACTTTCACTGGCGCTAACTTCCAGACAAAACTTTAAACACATTTAAAGTTCGCCCGCCACTAGACCAGGATAATAGTACATGGAAATGAAACATAAACACTTAAAGTGAAATCTTACTGTGATGACATGATCCATGGGACAGGGCAGCAAGGCGGCAAAGGAAACAGCTCAGGCATGAATGAATGAATGAAAACTTAGTTGGGTAGCGGGTTACAGGGATGGAAGCAAAAGGGTGCAAAATTTTGTGCTGAAATTAAAGTTAAAGGACGATAAAAGGATATACACCACTCCTCTGGCTTTCGCTTTCTTCTACTATCAAAGGGAAATTAAGTTGCACGTCGAAGAAGAATTGATTCATATATGGAGACAGACACGAGGAGCTAGCGAAAACTGAAGTGAGGAAAGGAGAAAAATAAGAAAACTAGTTCAGGAACAACTTGGCGTTGGAAGAAAGAAACTTTCACGACCTTGAAGATGAAAATTTCACTTAAAACCAAACGATGCGAACGAGTTTTATTCAAATGTATGCTCTGCCAATGTACCATGTTCTTCTTGCTGTTTGCTGAATACAATAAAAGAAAAAAAAGAAAGAAAACTGTTAGAACATAAAAAGGACCTGAGAGATTCACAGAATACCTCGATATGAATGGAAGGAAGTTACAAAACTCCACTGTGGCAGTATAATTTTATTTCATTCTTTGGCCAAATCACCGGAGTAGCTGGATAGCTGAACGGAAGAATGCACTCAAGGAAATGGCTTTCTTAAATGGCAGATATCATTCCAAACAAGGCTAGCAAGGATGCTTTCACAAGGAACATCCACCCAACTGAATTACTTAATATTCGCTTATAAAATATATATTTTGAAAAGTATTTAAATTGTTTTCTATGACAGGGCTTCGATTGCAACACTTTGGATGTGCAATCAAGTGACTTTGGAAAAATAATGAATTTGTTAATGGTGACTTCTTGGAAAATACAACAAGAATTAACAGTTCCATCTGCATATGTAAATAAAACAATAAATAATCTACTAGAATTTTGGAAGTACGCTGCGAAGGTCATTTTGAAAATTAAAAATTACCGCAGACTTCCCAGTTCTCTCAACATGTTAATATTTGTACTTTCTTCTTGTGTTGGAGTTTATGGCATTCTTAGATTCGCTAATTTTGTTGTTCATTACAAGTTACAAAACTGATAGCCAGCGTTTCCTTGTAAAAGCAGGTCCCCACTGTACTGAACCCAACGAGTTTGCCATGCTCCGATTCTCATGGATGCCCTTATGAAGTGCATTAACCTGACCAATGTAAATCGGAACCTCTATTTTCCATGATCTTCCTCTTCTTCGGTTCGCAATGTGCTTTGGCATTTCAGGTTATCAAAACAAGACTTGAGTGCGGATTCCATTTAAAAGAATCGAACTGGTATCCAGATAATGTGAAATAAATGCATTAATCACTTGATGATGTCAGACTGTGGGGAGGAAGTATTGTGCCTAACACGGACACTCCGTTCACAATACCCTCCTCCTCCATCATAATGTTCCACCAAATAAAACGCCGAACCAAAAGGACGAAACGCCGCCACGTTTGTCCAAAACCGGGAGTATGGGGAAAACACTGTCCACCAGATAGCAATTAAAACACAAGTTATTCTTAATTAATTTTTAGTTTATTTCACTTTCGTTATTAAAATTGTGAAGGATAATTCTCTTAATAAAAACCACTTTGTTTTCAGCCATTATTAAATATGTTAGTGTTTTTATACTTCACTTATACTTATTATTAATAATAAATTGATTTTTATGAATTTTAAACAGGGTGAAGCACTTCCTTTGCGACACGACATACGCTTCTCCGCGGCGCGACGGAGAGCGGGAGCGGCAACGACCGTGGCGGTCGGCGGGTGTAATTTGACTCAACGATTCAACCTTCAGATACACACACAATACACAAGCAAATAGTGAAGAACACCGAACGAAAATCGAATAAGGTAATGCATCAGAGCCGTATACTATAGCGATAAAATAACAATTCACATCAGCGGAATATACTTGCGTTTAAAAATCGAATTGAAAACACGGCCAGTAAGCCTGATGTTTTACGCTTTGGTTCAATTTTTGGTGATTCTAACTGTCATAGCGTCAGTTCGAATCACACGTTCTTCACTGTCATTTCAAACTCTATAAGTTTGTGGTGTGGTGGTAGATATCCTCTCCACTAAGGGTATGTATTTACTTACCACCAGAGAAACGTAAAGTCTCTCTTGGTGGAATAGAAAACCAGATCTCGTAATGAAGATCATGGTGGTATGTGTGGTTTCGTTTAGATCTGTGTTGTTTAAATAACGCTTGCAGGTCAAAAACGAAACGAAACCTAGACAAGGGATACAGACAAAGAAAGAAGCGACCCAATGCATCGTCCGGTAATGAGGGTCGGCTGAGTAAATAGCAGCCACTCATTAGATGCTAAAAGGGATTGAAATAATGGAGATCGTATATCGTATCTCTGCCGACTGGGAGAATCGGATTCTTTTGTTTGCATATGTTTATGCTATTGAATCCAATCCGACGGCTAAGCGCGACGTCGGTGATTGTTTGAAGATTCAAGCAAAGAAATATTTCCGGAAGAAGTACTTGCAGCTGAATCAATAGTTGCAAGTCTTCGGAAAGTAATTTAGATGGATATACAATAACGGTTGTGTATACCATATGTGTCAATTATGCATGGCATCTATAGCGATGCCAGGATCGAACTATAGTGTGAATTTCTATACAAATTGGAAATTCGGCTTTTGGTCGCTAATGGTGAGATGCATTGATACATGTATGAATGCCCTTGTAGGACAAATTCTTTGCAGGCTTTTTCAGGTAATGCATTGAAAGCATTAATTAGCCTTGGGAAGGAAATGTTTTTGCTGCGGGGAGATTGTGGTGCAGGTGTGGGAAGGTTGGAATTTGCCTGGCAACCGAAGGTACCGAACAGGTTTTGGGATCCCTGAAAAGGTAGAAAAGAAATCTTACAGGCAATTGTATGCGAAGAGATGCATGAAAGGTAAGTTTTCTTTTACAGGGACTTTTAGATTATAAATTTGATAACCTCGATGCGTGAAGCACTTAAGGTGCTAATGCGCTTGCATTAGCGAAAACTTATGCCGATTGGGATGTTATTGCAAAACATTTTACCTGCTGATACCAATAAGTTAACACACTTTTTTAGTATACAACTGATAATGCTGCACAAACAATCATTCCTATCGAGTACTTCAGAGTGAATGGACGTTCGCTTAGGCCAATATTGAAACACGTGTTAGTGAAAGTGTGTGAAGTGCACGTGTCAAAATAATTTTGTTATTTAATATCAATGCAAAAATGTTATAAAACAGAGAAAGTGAAAGTCTGCAGTAACGAATGCTGGACGACGGCCCCAGTGATGACCAAAAATGCATCGCAGAGCGCAAGAGAAAAGCCACTTTATTTAACGTAACAAAGAAACCGACAATCATGGAAACACAAACTATTGACTACCAAAAAAATATATGGAAGTCGTGGAATACATCAAGACACTTAGACTGCAGATGAAACAACTCCAGGAGGAAATAAACTCCCTACAAGCACCCACTAAAAACAGCGATGGCGTCTGCATGGAAGAAACGCCCAGGACTAGTCCCATCATCTCCAAAGCAACAATTATTATCCTCCAAAGCACTATCTCAACAAAAAAAGACAGCCGAGAATCAAATACCTAACACACGCGCCAAAAACATAAGACCACCGCCCATCTACTTTAAAAATATAACGAACATCAAGGAACTAATTAGTATGCTCAAAAGCGCCTTAGGCCACCGCAATTCCACCACAAACACAAGAGGAACTTCGACTTCCATCACAACAACCACTTTAATGAATCACAACAGGGCGGTAGAAAAACTTTCTCAACATAACCTCGGATTCTTCATCTTTCAACATGTACAGATGAAACCAGCGACATTCATTAGATGGCATATTAATCCAGCGTGGACCAATAAGGAGCTTATAGCAGAAATATTCGGAACTGAAAATAAACAGGCTGGACTACTTCCAAACAGCATGCATGCGGACTAACAAGATCTTGAATCTACCAATTATACAAATTCCTCCAACTGATGTCAACCGGCTCAAACAAATAAAATATTTATTTACACATAAAATTGCGATTGAGGAACCACATAAACAAGACGACCTTCATTGCAAACGATGCCATGGTTCAGGACGCTTGGCGGCCGCATATCAACTATGCATGCGATACATAGTGTGCAGAGCAACATCCTCATGGAGAATGTAAGATCAGCTCGCATGGGATGGAACAAGCAACAATTCAAACAACAAACCCCGATGAATCTATTTCAACTAAGGGAAATCACAGTGACATGTTGTAACTGCGGAGGACCCCACCCTGTTAACTTCTCGCAATGTCCTCATAAGCTGAGGATTCTCCAAAGGCGAACAACACACATTGCAACGAACAAACCTTCACCAACCAAAATAACATCACCTCAATCAACATATCATACAAGTCCGGGAATGAAATGAAAATACGCTAAAGTTGTCAAAGACTCCGATAACTTGACAAAACAACACCAATTCAACTTAACCTCGCATTGGCCTTTTTTCATTAATTCTGTTCACTGCAGCGATTTTTCATTAACTGAAAACTGTTCGTCAACATTTTCTGACGTATGTTATATATTTTCTCACCAACTTTTTATTTCGATTATTGCCAAGTAGTTTATGTAAATTTACTACTTGGCGTATTTTTATTATATAGCGAGGGAGATTACGGATGAGAGTGTAGGTGTGTGACCCTTAACATGCCCACGCTGTAACACAACTCCAAAATAGAAAAAGAGGTGAGTTTTTCTCTTATAACTCCACATATCTTTCCCTTAATGGATAATTTAACCATAATTTCCCTCAATGCCGAGTCTGTATATTCCAATAATCGCATTCAACACCTCCGGTTTCGTTGCAAAGTTTTCTCCAGGCGGCCTCCTCTTCTCGGAAACCTGGCTTAAACCACACTCCGAAATATCTATCTCTAGTTATAGACTTGTTTCTAAACCGCGAACCACTGCACCTCGTGGAGGTATTGGAATTCGAATATACAAGAAATTCCAATTTTCCGAAATGGGTTTGTGGCGGTACTGCGAACCGCACAAACCACTGTGCGGTAAAATACCTTTCGCCTGGCTAAAAGGGACATACAGACACATGGAGCCGATTTACCTTTCCGCCCAGCTAAAGGGGACTTGCATACGGGCGTCCTCGACCCCAAGTATCCACAGACATGTGGGCCCGATTTCTCAACCGATTCCTCATGCCTACATGCCTATGGAAGGATTCGCTGCCGAACGCGTACTGTTGCCCGGCCACTCAAAGAGCTAAACGCACACAAATGCGCTGGTCCGGATAGCATTCCCCCAATCCCCTTGAAGAGATGTTCCTCTTCACTCACTAAACCACTGCGGAAACTCTTTCGTTTGTCTTATTCTACTGGTCGTTTCCTAAATAGATGGAAGTCAGCGAACTTTCAGCCAATTCCCAAAAAGGGTGACAAATCATCCCTTTCTTCTTATCGACCCATAGCACTAACTTCTATTCTCTCGAAGGTAATGGAAACTCTTATCAACCGTCAACTTTCGAAATATCTGGAATTAAATGACCTCCTCAATGAGCGCCAATATGGCTTTCGTAGCAACACATCCACAGAACTGATGGCGTACCATACCGAAAAGTGGAGCCATTCCATCCACTATCTCGATGAAAGCAAGGTAGTCGCGTTGAATATTTCAAAAGCCTTCGACAGAGTTTGGTATCCAGCCCTTTTGTCAAAATTGCATTCATATGGAGTGGAAAATTCCCTGATCCAATGGATAAATTGCATTTTAGGCCGCGAATGTTACAAAGATCGACGCGAAATTCCCGTTCCATTGAAATGGCCCGACACATAAAACCAATACCGCCTCAGAAAAGGATGCAAGTCAGGACCAGCAATAGATGGGCGAAAGCAATCACTAGGTGTTATGTCCTTTTGGAAGCTCCCACACTAAATCCGCACCAAAACCCAGGTCACATCCCTTCCATGATGAATATTACGCCACAGAAACACCGAAAATCCATCAAAGACTATAAGTCAGTCGAGAGTGGGAAAAAGAGAAAAAACGGACGCATGGAAAGGAAGGGGTAGGATGCTTTCCCGCACTGCACACTTTCACTCAATTTTCACATTTTCCACTGCACTAGGGTGCGTATGTGGAGATCCGTTGGATTGCCCCGGATCCCACCCAGCTGCGAAAACGTATTCGGTCTCAAGTACTCCAACATCAAGGCAACACCCCAAAAGCCGAAAGATGACAAGGAGGAGAAAGCAGTGGTAGTACGCCTACCACCAAACACATCGGGGGTAGAAATTGTTCTGAACCGGTTATAGTACCCGGACGTTCACGAATGATGATTAGACTTCCCATAGTGATCCGGTCGATGGTTTGAGGATAGTTTATGATATTGAGTGCTTCTATTTGGGTACTCTTCGCCTTCCCCAACATACAATTTGGTAGGAAGATCCCTGATTGTACTTCCTTGGGCACCAGAATTACCTCTTCCTTCCACTTTCCACTGCACTTAGAGGCGTGCGTGGAGATCCATTTTTTTACTTCGAATCCCACAGAAGGCTTGTCCCGGGAGCCGATAGTGCGAGTGCGTATCTTGTATTTACTTAAGATAACCGAAACTTATAAAAGGACATTTCTACACTTTTTAGTTACGAGGGTTGCCTCGTATGTTTCGGGATTTGGCAACCCTAGTGTTGCAATCCGGCAATTGACAGCTCTGTTGTAAAGTTGGACATTTTTGAGGTTACACGCACTCAGAACGTTTTGACATACGAGCGCTATTTGTGTTGTTTACAGTAACTTAAAAGATTCATCTCGGCCCAAAAATGGAATTAAATCGTCAACATTTTCGTGCGATTATTTTTTACAACTTTCGGCGTGGATTAACTCAGCAACAGTGCATGGATGAACTTAATTTAAGTTTTGGCGATGAAGCTCCATCAAGGACCAGTGTTTATCGATGGTATGGTGAATTCAATCGTGGTCGTAGTTCACTCCAAGATGAATTTCGTGAAGGTCGTCCAAAATCAGTTGTTGTTCCGAAAACCATTGATGCTGTGCGCGAACTGATATTGGAAGATCGTCATGTGACCTATCGTGAGATTGAGACAACCTTAGGCGTTAGTGGGACCAGCATACATTCAATATTGCATAAACATTTGACCGTCAAAAAAATTTGTTCGCGTTGGATCCCACACAATTTGTCAATCGCCCAAAAAAAGGCTCGTGTCAATTGGTCGAAAGAAATGCTCAAAAAATACGGTCGCGGTGCTTCGAAACACGTCTATGACATCGTGACAGGTGATGAATCGTGGATTTACGCGTATGAGCCCGAAAGTAAACAACAGTCGGCTGTCTGGGTGTTTCAAGATGAGCCAAATCCAACAAAAGTTGTTCGCGCACGAAGCACTTCCAAGCAAATGGTCGCCTGTTTTTTCGGAAAAACTGTACATGTCGCAACCGTACCACTAGAACAACGCAGAACAGTCAATTCTGAGTGGTACACAACCATTTGTTCGCCAGTTGTCTTCCAAGAAATCAGGAAAACCAACCGCCGAAGACGGATCACTCTTCACCACGACAATGCGAGCTCTCACACATCGGCTGCGACAACTGCATTTTTGAGCACCCAAAACATCGATTTGATGGGTCATCCGCCGTATAGTCCTGACTTGGCACTGAATGACTTCTTTTTATTCCCGTACGTAAAAAACAAACTGGTCAACGTTTTTCGACACCTGAAGAAGCGGTTGCTGCATTCAGAATGCATGTGTTGGAGATACCTCAATCAGAGTGGCAAAAGTGCTTCGACAATTGGTTCAAACGCATGCAAAAGTGTATAGATCTTCATGGGGAATATTTTGAAAAACAATAAAGTGATTTTCGATGATCAATATTTGTTTCTGTTCTCTAATCCCGAAATATAAAAGGCAACCCTCGTATTATGTGTTTACATTCATTTCTACTATATAAAAGGATTGTGGAATATTAACGCCAGTGAATTTTGTATTCGAGTAGATTGATTTCTAATATATCGCTTTGAACGCGAAACGTCTTCGATACTGTACCAGGTCGGGTGAAGAGTTTGTAGGCTGACACATAGATATGTTACTAGAACTAAATCCATATGATTTTAAGTTAGTTCTAACCTTCAAACGATACGCGCATGAATTTGACAGTGATGAAGCAGGTTTTGTTATTGTAAAAAAATGTATAAAAAAGAATCTCGTGGGTTAATGAGGCATTGCTTTATCATGAAACAAAATACTGTTGAAGCTTGGCTTGATAAACATTATTCGGACTCTACACCAGGAGGATCAACCGTTGAGAAGTGGTTTGCTAAATTTAAACGGGGCGAAATGAGCACCGAAGATGATACACGCAGTGGACGCCCGGAAGAGGCTGTAACGGCCGAAAACATAAAAAACTTCACAAAATAACTATGAATGACCGTGAATTGAAGTTGGTCGAGACAGCTAAGACCCTGAAGATATCAAAAGAGCCTGTTGGACATATCGTGCATGAATTAGACATGCGAAAAAAAAAAATGGACATGTGTGCGAAGTGGGTGCCGCGGGTTAACGTCCAAAACCACGCCACTTCATACAATGTATAACAAGACAAAGATGCAAGCTAAGTCTTGCGATACAATGTATAGGCCGGCAAAGATGTAAGGTAAGTCTCGCGATACAATGAACGACAAGGCGGAGATGCAAGCTAAGTGGTTGACGTCCAATGCCAATCCGAAATCACTCCACTTCACGACCGGCGATACAATGTATGGCATAACAAGAATGCAAGCTATGGCTTTGTTTGCTTTAGTTCCCTAAGTTAAGATAGAACCTATGTATAAATAATTTAAGAAAATAGATCGAACGGTCAGTAGGTCACACATAGTGGCATGGAAACCATTGTACTAGCGGTTTATTAATTTTTTCAACGATACACAGTGACTGAGTGCGGACGTGTTTTCAATTCGGCGATCGAGTTATATGAAAAAGTTGCTATTATAAATCGCGATTTGTTGAAATATATAGGCTATTTATAACTAAATAAATTCCAGTGATAAAAACGGTGAAAACAAAGTTAATATATATAAATATAATCAAATAAAAGAGAAGGAAGCCACGTGCTGTGCTACAGTCAAAACAAAGAACACAATTTAATACTAACCACCTGAGTACGCGTGTGAGCACGTCTTTTTAGCAAAAAAAAAAAAAATGCAAAATGGCAGAGAAAAAACAAATAATTAAAAAATTAAAACCAAAGTCCGCGTTAATAAAATGCCCTGCGAGGTCCCCACTGACACGAGCGACGACAAAAATCAACAAGACAAGCGAGGCAATAATAGACTTGCTGGAAAAGGGGCAAGAAATTGAAGAGGACAGACAACAATTAATTCGAGTGCCGAGGATTGATAGTTCCTTGGCTTCGTCGATGCAAGTGCCGTTCATCGACAGCATATTTACTTTGGGGTTCGCCTTTGACGACAAGAGACAGCACTGAGTTTTTAGTGCATTGAACTCTACTCGGTTAGATAGTCCCCATTGATATATCTTGTTTGGGTCGGAATTCAGTGTATTAAGCATAATCTGCTGTTTGGTATTGTGGTTCGAAGACTTTGGCCTTGAATGTCGAATGTCGAAGGCTTTTGAAATATCCAATGCGACTACATTGCTTTCACCGAGGTGTGAATGGAATGGCTCCACTTTTCGGTAAGATACGCCATCAGATCTCCTGTGGATCTGTTGCTACGAAAGCCATATTGGCGGTCATTGAGGAGGTCATTTGATTCCAGATATTTCGAAAGTTGACGGTTGGTTAATCAGTGATTCCTTTACCTTCGAGAGAATAGAAGTTCGTGCTATGGGTCGATAAGAAGGAAGGGATGATTTGTCACCCTTTTTGGGAATTGGCTGAAAGTTCGCCGACTTCCATCTATTTAGGAAACGACCAGTAGAATAAGACAAATGAAAGAGTTTCCGCAGTGGTTTAGTGAGTGAAGAGGAACATCTCTTCAAGGGGATTGGGGGAATGCCACCCGGACCAGCAGATTTGTGTGTGTTTAGCTCCTTGAGTGGCCGGGAAACAGCACACGTTTCGAAACGAATCTGGCTCATGCTGTACTGCTTATGCTCTAGTTGAGCCGGAACTGATGTGGTATCAGGCAGCTGTAGTATTCCAGAATACTACTGTCCTTATAATTATTAACTTTAACACTGAATCTCATTAATTATCTAACACATCCTTAAAACACTCTCTTAACATATCTAACATTCTCATTTAATATATATCCTTAATAAACATCCACTATATTCTATATCAAATCACTTTCAGTACACTTCATACATGCCCCTTTTTTCATAACATGTCCCCTTTTTTTCATTTGAAACATTTTCGTTCAAAGTTTGTTCAAAATTAAAAGTCACAATAGATTAAATAATAATTTGATAAAATTGATTTTGTTCAAGTAATAATTTACAGTAGATTAGAACACAAAGTTATATAAGAAGAGGGAAAATTTCATTGTAAAGTTAGTTGAGATTAGAGAGCGAGTCGAGAAACAATAGATTAAAGAGTTGAGATTAGAGAGTCAGTCGAGAAGAAATAGATATACAGTCAAGATAAAGTCGAGATTGAGAGTTACAGGCAGACAGTTAAACTTAGAAGACTGAGAAGCATTCAATTGTAAAAGCAGAGAGGCGGAATAAGCTTTCCAAGCTAATTTAATAATTCGAAGTATAAAAGAAGAAAATAAAGAAAGAAATTAAATTAAATCAAGCGTTTTAATTGAATAAAATTAAAAGGTCCACGCTCTTCCCTCTAACGGGGAAGCACGGCGTCCCGGACTTACAACACAGCGTTGAGTTGGCTGCAAAATGTCCACCAAGTACATTCGCTTTCCTTATTGCACTAGTAACTGGTCTGCCATCGACTATTAGCGAAGGAATGGATGAGGAGACCGAGTTTTGGATGTTCTTCACAAATGCCCAGAAGTGTCTACTACCTGTAGGAGAGTGTAGTATTCTCTGTCTCACTCTCTAGTCATGCAAGAACTTTGCGCGTTGAATATACGCGTTGCAGTCATTTCTAGCTCTCTTAAATCTTGTCCGGTTTTCCTCCGTATTGTTTGATTTTACAACCGGAAGCTCAACTCTTTAGCCTCTGCACCCGGAATCGAACCACATATTTCTCTTGGTGTTGATACTCTTTACTGTGTGGAATCAAGGTTCGCATGCCAAACAGAATCGTGTCCGTCAATGTGTCTGCTATAGAGACAACATCATTATTGAGGAGAACTGACGACCAATACAACTTCCCAAAGTTCAGACCTTCCCAGTTGGCTTTTTCATAGAACCATACTGGTCTCTTGGGAGTTTTCTCGTAAGCGTTGCTGTTGGTTAGAGGAAATTTAGCTGAAACAACACAGTGCTCTGGTGTCCAAGGGCGAAGAAACTTCAATTGTGTATTTGTTTGGGTGCGAGGTGAGAAACAGGTCCGGTGTGTTGGCGGAATGACCATCTATATCTGTTACCCGTGTTGATTGAAGAGATGTTGCAAATTTTGCATGAATCGCATCTGGGAATGACGCGTACATTTAATAGGGCAAAGTAGGTCATGTATTGGCATCGTATGGATGACGATATTCAAAAGTTTATTGTTAGTTCACTGACGAGTTGACTTAAATTGTTTTACTCAGCAAAGAGCTGAACATACTGACTCTCAGGGGTTGTGTGTCCGGAGTGGCGAAGCCACTGAGAGTTATGCACATTAAAATCACCCGGAATAACGATTTCAGTGTGGGGATCTTATCGATGAAATCAGATAGAGCATCAAATTCTGTAAAGAAAGCAGTAATATATGATATGGCTACGAACGTGAAATTTTAGCGACCAGAAATTAAATTCTGGATTGGAGTAGAGCCCATATTGTGGCAGAAGCTGATAAGCAATATCACTTCGTATGTATGTAGCTAGACCACGATGTGGAAGGAACAAAGGCACTAGGTTATAAGCGATTATAGTAAAATCGGAATTATCTGTATTAGTTATTACCTGAGTCTCGCTAAGTGCAGGAATTGCTGGTTTCTGGTTAACGACGTGGGCAGACACAGAGGAGAAATTCGATTTTAGGCCGCGAATGTTACACAGATCGACGTGAAATTCCCGTACCATTGAAATAGCCTAACACAAAAAACCAGTACAGCCTCAGAAAAGGATGCAAGTCGGACCCGGCGATAGATGAGCGAAAGCAACCACTACAGGTGTTATGCCCTTGTAGTAGGTGCCCCACTAGATCCGTGCCGAAATCCAGGTTACATCCCCGTCGTGACGAATATTACGCCACTCAAAACATCAAAAACCCTCCAAAGATTATAAATCAATCGAGAGTATCGTTGCCTGAGGGATGCAACAGAAGGGCGAAAAGGAGGAAAAACAGACACAAGGAAAGGATAGGAAAGGGTATGAGTTTTCCCACACTGTACAGTTCCACACAATTTTCACACAACGGCGCGAATCCCATAAATATTACTGGTAATCCGTTTGTTTACTTCGAATCCCACAAAATACTTGACACGCGAACCGATAGTGCAATTAGGGTATCTTGTGTTTACTTAAGACATCCTAAACGGATTACAGAATTGAGCAGATGGTACGGATCACGGTGTAGAGGCGCACTTGCTGACTCGTCGGCGATTAATTTAAAAATGTCTTGATCAGTATCTATATTTTAACAAACATATAGAGGCTGCACTGGCCAGAGCAAAGAAAACGTATGCTATGACAGGAAGACTGTTTCATAGTAGTCAACTCGTCAGGACGATGATCATAACAGGCCAATTGAAAAGTCCCCGGCCTTCCATAGTAAAACACATTTTTTTGGCAAAATTCGTTTTTTTTTTTAATTCAACATAAGTCCCTTCGAGTGTGATACACTGATTATAGTGACCCTCCAACTTTTCGATACCTTTTTTGTAGTACGATTTGTCCTTTGCTTCAAAATAGGCCTCAGTTTCGGCGATCACCTCTTCATTCGACGAAAATTTCCTCCCAGCGAGCATTCTTTTGAGATCTGAGAACAGGAAATAGTCGCTGGGGGCCAGATCTGGAGACTACGGTGGATGCGGAAGCGATTCGAAGCCCAATTCATGGATTTTTGCCATCGTTTTCACTGACTTGTGACACGGTGCATTGTCTTGGTGAAGCAGCACTTGCTTTTTCTTCAAATGCGGTCGTTTTTCGGCGATTTCGTCCTTCAAACGACCCAATAACGCTGTGTAATAGTCGCTGTTGATGGTACTTTTTTTTTCAATTAAAATTATTCCGCGCGAATCCTAAAACACAGACGCCATAACCTTGCCAGCCGACTGTTGCGTTTTTCCACGCTTTGGGGCGGGTTCATCGTGTGCAGTCCACTCGGATGATTGTCGATTGGACTTCGGAGTGAAATGATGGAGCCATGTTTCATCCATTGTCACATATCGACACAAAAACTCGGGTTTATTACGCTTGATCATCGCCAAACACTGCTCCGAATCATCAACTCGTCGTTGTTTTTGGTCAAAAGTGAGCTCGCGCGGCACCCACTTTGCACAGAGCTTTCTCATACCCAAATATTTGTGAATGATATGATGTGTGCGTTCAGTTGATATCTTTAGAGTGCCTGCTATTTCATTCAATTTCAATTTACGGTCATTCAAAATCATTTTGTGGATTCTTCTAATGTTTTCGTCGGTAACAACCTCTTTTGGGCGTCCACTGCGTTCACCGTCTTCGGTGCTCATTTCACCACGTCTAAACTTAGCATTCCAATCCTTGATTGTTGATTTTCCTGGGGCGGCGTCTGGAAACTCGTCATCAAGCCAAGTTTTTGCTTCAACTGTATTTTTTCCCTTCAAAAAGCAATATTTTATCAACACGCGAGATTCCTTTTTATCCATTTTTTTCACAATAACAGAAGTTGCTTCACTCAAAATACTATAATTCACAAACTAATGCTCCGACATCTGTCAATTTATACACGCGTCTTTTGAAGGTTAGGGCTAACTAAAAGTCATCATCATCATCGGCACTACAACCGGGAACCGGTCTTGGCCTTATTTAGTAAGTCCTGAGGCTTGTTAAATTTTCCATAATGATTTATTTTTTCTGGGCAAGGTCATTAGTCTTGCGCCAGAGGCTCCCCGACGGGGAATCGAACCCCGGTCTCCCGGGTGACAGGCGGGTATACTAACCACTATACTATCGAGGAGCCCTAACTAAAAATCACATGGATTTAATTCTAGTGCCGCCATCTATGTGCCAGGCCGGGGACTTTTCAATTGACCTGTTATATGGATGTCCAGTGTGGTTTTAATGTGGGACCTAGCTTAATGGAAAAGATTCGGATTTTTGAGAGACAATGCCTCAGGACGTGCCTTAACTTGCACTGAAGCTAATGCATGTAATTTAGAGAGTCCGCAAGGGACCAATAAGTTAGGAAATAAGATACCATAAGGTAGAGTTTAATCATTTTTGTCTAAGGAGTAAGTAAAATAGAATAAGAGGAAGAAATAAAAAATGATATGAAAAATGAAAAAGATGAAATCAACCAGCGGTTTATCAATAAATAAAATCAGAAAAAAGATAAATTGTTTTTTTGTTTTTTTGCATTCCTCGGGAACAAGTAGTTAACTCGCGCGAGCTTACAGTCGGAGCAATGTTTAGTGATATTCAACCGTAATAATAGAATTTCTCCGTCGATATGTGACAACGGATGAAACAAGGCTTCATCATCACACCCCGGAGTCTAATCGACAGACAGCCGAGTGGGCTGCACGCGATAACCCGCCCATGCTGAGGCTAAAGAAAAATCGTACTATAAAAATGGTAACGAAATATTGTATGACCGCTCGTTGTATCGCCCTCGCCGACAACTATGTTGAATAATAAAATCGAGTTTTAGCAAAAAAATGTGTTTTACCATGTTAGCCTACAAACTTTTCAGCCGACCCGCTATACTGTGTAACAACCCTTCGCGAAAGTGTGTTTGTTATTATAATTATAATAATAATCATTAAATATAATAATATTAATAATAATTTTAAAAAAACGGTACCGGTCCCAATACGTCGTTCCTTATTTTCGTGAATACCACACGACATAAGCAGTTTAAATGTTTAACTTTTACAGATAATTGATTATTTCGTATGTTATATTTTAGTATATATTTATGTCAAGCGACTGTGTAAACATCAGTAATAAAATTATACATTTTATAAAATAAAACTGTCTTTTTAACCCGGTATTTCAACAGCGAAGCTTACTCTGTTTTACACGACTATCACTTGATTCTGGCGGCACACACAAACGGGTCGCTTTGCAAAGAGATTACCACAGCTGACTGGTTAATAAACAAAATCGAATTTCGCCTAAATTCGTTTCTATATGTCAGCCTGGAGAGTTTTCAGAACGATATGTTAGTATTGACATGAACTTCTGCAAATCTACATGTTTAGTCAAAAAAACAAAGGCGAGCTATGTAGTGTCAGTCTCCTCCATGGGAGAGACATTTGAATACAAAGTTGGGAGCAGTCGTTTGACTGACATGGTTAATATTATGGAGCAACAAAATGTAACTCCAACCCGAAATGCCTTGAAAACATTTTTGACCGGAACACCTTCACACCTGCACGTCTAGATAGAGCACATATCTGCCCAAAAGTAAGAAACCGCCATTTCCTTTCGCCCACCATTAAAAGTGTTCCAACATCACAGCTTTTAGACCTACGGAACGACCCAGACGAATAGTCTGAGGTGAGCCTGCATTTCACACGGCCGGCAAAGACAAGTGTCACAATCAATTACACGACCAGACAATGACCCACTGGGTATGACTCACTTCCAGCCGTCGAAACAGGCATACATTCCTCCCGACTGCTTCCACATCCAACCACCTTCTCAGATTTCGTATAATCTAACTGATTTGCATCTTCGGGACTGCCTTGCCGCGCAATGCGCTCACTTGGGTTTCTTTCGCAGCATAAACAATAAAAGGCGCCTGACATACGGTCCTAAGAATTTGTCGATCCGCTGCGAAATTTCGAGAAGCAACCGTCGACCCTCGCCGCTAACCCATTACTCACAAGAGAATTACACCGAACAAAAGGCTTTCTCAGTTCCGATAATTGAGGAGTCTGTGGGTTGCACTTACTATGCGTTCCCTTTGTTCTGGGGAGAGCATTTTCTCCAACGACACCTTCGCCGTGGACATAATAATTATTGATTTTTTTTTCTTTTTTGTTCTGTAACGGCACGTAATCTCTACCGCACTATAAGCACCCCACTGAATTGCATAAAGCAATCGAATATCGATTCGCACAAATGGAACAAATGGGTTAATAGTTTTTCCTTTTTCATGTGATTTTAATACATTTTTCTGAAATATTTCGCCAGAAAAGGAAAACACACAAAACAGAGAAGAGAGAAAAAATCTTGAAAGATTCTCAATGGAAAGTCAAGATGGAGGAGAGGACTCCAGCTCGGCACTTAGTTAACATGGCCACAAGGTTTTCAACGCAATTCAACAAAAAGCAAACGACTTGGACGAAAGCCGTGGAAAGCAGCACTTACCTAGAGATGAAATTGATTTATTTTTTTTTGATATTTTAATTATTTTCTAAAGGAGAATTATAAATTAATCAATGAAAAACAACAAACAATAAAAAATCACAAACCGCACTTTGAATTCACTTAGATATGACACATCTATTGGCGATGGTGGATTTTCGAACAGCTGTCTAAAGTAGTGTGTATGCGGCGTGTCAGTGGAGCAGCAACAAAATCGCTTAGTTCTCTTGCAGGCAAGTACACCGAAATGTTGTGGGTTTACATGTTAGCTCGGCGGTGGGTTCTTATAGGCAGACATATTCTATAGGGGGAGATGTAATTGCGTGTAAATACATAACTATATATGTATATAATAAAAATAAATAAAAATGTATAAATATAGAAACACAAACATATAAAAGTATAAATAAATAAATAAATAATATACATTTATATGTACATTTACATACATGTATATACATATAAATAAAAATAAAACAAAAAAATATATATATGTATTGTTATATACATAAATATTTATGCATATATATATATATATATATATATATATATATATATATAATCATCGGTACTAGACCGGGATACGGTCTTGGCTTTACTTAGCAAGTGTCGAGGCTTGTTAAATTTTCCATAATAATTTATTTTTATGGGCAAGGTTATTAGCCTCGCGCCGATATATATATATATATATATATATATATATTATATATATATATATATATATATATATATATATATAAATATATATATTGTGACGCATATGGCAATGAGTACTAGAATGTTTTAGAAAGTCCAAAACAAAGTAGTAGAATATTCTAGAAAGCACTGGAAAACTGGAGACTATGAGCAGTAGAAAATTCGAGGCTATGGAACGAAGGGAAACGAAACTTCGAATCAGAATGATGAAACGGTATAACTACGTCGCACGCAGATCACAAGGAGAAGAAGCTTGTGGCGTTTCTACTAACACCACTGCTACCTTTACAACCTACCTCCAAATCATCCTTCCTAAAGCTCCACTAATTTTATCATTTTTGCGTATGCCAGGGCAATAACTTCCCCAAGCATTCTCCCACCGATTGCATTACCTTTCGATTATGCAAATCGCATCCAAACATCAAGCATCTGCCCATCAAGGACATTCGCGCAATTAACGCGTTATATAATTTTCCCTAGACGAAATTCGGTGCGCCACTACCGTATACACCAATGCATCTCAGCATTGTTCTAAAAAGAAAACATTTCGGTTGACATACTAGATAACCGAAGTGGATTATGAAAACAATCAGCAGAACCCCTGTCTGCCTGCATTTACTGTCCCACATGTGCGCAACAGATTTTCATGTTGCACCAGTACTCACGGCGGCTTTTATGCAATCCTCAAAGCACCGGCGCAATTCGCGCCTAGCTGCCAAGAGCCGAATTCAATGCCAGTGTAAATACTCACACTGGAATTCGACCTATGACTTCCTAGGAATGCAATACGCAATTAACATGGTTGTAAACACAACCATCATTGTGTAATTATCTCAAATGCATCCTAATCCCTAGCGTAGTATTTGGACAACTGCAATTACTTATTCCAAAGATGCTTTCACGAATTCTCGTTCCCACGGTTCGACCACCCATGAGCTCGCATCACGAGCAAAGATAGCGATCCGCGCGCAAAAGTAGTTCAGTCGATGAAAGAGTTGTAAATGAGTCGAGTCTCAACCTAAGTGGAGTGCGCCCAAAAAGTCGAGTTCGAGATACGGTGGAGTTCGCCTGCGCGAGTGACGTCGAGTGTGTTTGCGTGTTCTATAGTTTAGTAAAAATGAATAAATAATACCAAAAAATGAAAGACAAGCAACAAACAATGTATAAGTAATTAACTGTTTGATATTCGAAATTTAAAAGTTAAGTAAACACAAGTCTAGACTCTTTTAATTGTGAGGCGTGTGTCCTGTGTCGCTGCCATTAAAAATTGAATTAATGTATAATACAATGCAAAAAACACCGACCAGTAGGTACAATAAACGACAAAATTCCAACAGTGTAACCAGTGTTTTATTGCATCAAATTCGGTGGAGCAATCCGTGGAGTAGGAATTAACCAGTGCCAATGTCGCACACATACGTCCTATCCCACAAGCTCACTGTAGAAGGCCTGACGGTCGTCATTACCCCAACTCTCACCTATACGAAGGCGCCTCCATTACCCCTATCGACGAGTACTTGCTTCAATTAGCATACAGGTACCTCGAAAGCATTCAGAGCAGCGAGAACCTACTTGTACGGGAGTCTTGCGTTCTTGACCCTTCTCTCTCTCGATCTCTTCGGATCAGGCCCCCACAATTTCTTCTTCAGTACAAAACTGAAGAAAGCACCCTTCCCAACAACATTCCCCTCTATAATAGAGGATTTCTGGATCCATTCCATAGGGTCTACTGTTAACAAACCACACACACATGGACGCAGAGTACAAGACGGCACAAACATACACACACCGACCAAAGCGCAGATCATCAGACACCAAAGGCGTGATCTGCGTTTACTACCGCACCCAAGACCTACCGGTCTTTTATGATTTCTTTCCCACCATCCCTCTATACAAGTAGTTAGAGAACACCTGGACTAACACTGTCTACACTATCCTTGGATACCCCCCCCCCCCCCCCCACCCCCTTTTTCCCCTATTAATGTGACATGTATGATCTATAGCTTCTTAAACGCCCGTTTAAGCAGGCTACATTGAGTGCGATAATAATAAATCGCACACATTCCATATAGAACGGGGAGTACCACAGGGATCCATACTGCGCCCAAAGTTGTACAATATCTACATGTATGACTTTCCTTTTTCTTACTATATGCCGACGATAACATAATCTATGGACATAGTAGGATACCAAGAGCAGCTCTGAAAATCGTTTCTGATCACGTATCTAAGCTTGCTTTCGAAATCCTTGCGGAAAATGTCCTAGGAAAATAGTCAAGAAGAGCGGCAATCTCGAGCTCCGAATCGAAGGAGTAAACATTACCGTAGAAAAAAAGGCACATTTATTATCTGGATATAAAATTGAATAACTTGCTGAAATTTAACCAACACGCACGCATGGCATTAAAAAAGGGCAAAAATGTGATCCACTTATTAGCTCCGCTACTGGAAAGCAAAGCAGTCGTTACGAAAACTAAACTTCTACTATATTAGCCAATTATTAGACCAATTCTAACTTATGGGTTCTCTATATGGTTCACAATTTCGCCATGGTGGCTAGGAACCTACAGGTCCTTGAAAGAACCATACTCAGATGCTGCGTTGGGATGCACTACCAATCGCATAACAAAAGACACTCTAACAAAGACATATATGTGGCGGTTCTTTAATACGTTCCCAAAGAACCGCCCATCCTCTTAAATTAATCACCTTCCAAACCCATAATACTTACCTGCATTCGAGCAGCTTAAGCTGTCTTTCAAATAACTTTCACCTGAAAGTTAAACCTCATTAAGGCATGCATCACATTGAATTTTTCCGTTTATGAAGCGTACCATATCTCCATCGGCTTGGCTTGTCAGCAATTATAATAGATAAATACTAGCTGGCCAGCGTAATTGTTGACATAGCTGTAGCCGATGGTTTCTTGCTACGGTTCATACCCATTTATTGCCCCAGTCCCAAGGTTCGCAACACTTGCGACCAATTTCCTTTGTCGGTTATCTACCGATCATGGGATTTGGGCACTAATATGATTGACGTTAGACAATCATACCCCAGATCATGCCGAACGGTGCTCCGGCCTGTTAAATAAACAAACACGATGTGCATATCATCGTGACCTTTGAAATAGCGTTTTTGTGTATCTTAAAGCAAAAACCTATTTCGTTCTCAGGCGCAGGTCATCAAAGATTTATGGCCCTCGAAATAGCGTTTCTGTTTATTTAAGACACAGAAACCTATTTGTCCCTTCGGCGATTTTTCGCCATCGCAGATCTCTATAATACCAATTCATTACACCAGCCCATGTTTATTTAGGTGCATTTTCGTCGTTGTCGATATGCAGGCTGAAGGGCAACGTACTTGTCACATATGGACACATACAGAATCCTCCCACACCAATGTAATCCACATCGTTGAATCTGACAGATATGGATTGTAGGTTTGAGTCAGATTTTATCCGCTGTCAAGAATACACGCGTGTCAAGAGTCGAGTTCTCCTTTACTCCCGGGTTGTAGAGTGTGGATAAAAAAAAAACTTCAAGTTTCAATTTTTATTTCGTACTAGAGAATTCGCGAATAACTTATTGTGCGATCGGGCTGTCAACAGACCCATGGATTATCGGTGTGAACGTGCTATCGGGAACTAAAGACTATGTGGACATACTGCGGACGTTCAATATCAGTGAAGAAACATTCAAACCAAAAGGTCGCAGTGCTCTCGACAATTTCTAACATTATTGTGAATCACTTGTATGAAGTTGTAGTTTGAATTAAGTGAACTCAAATGTACTAGGCGCCTCAGTGCAATTAAGTCAGCTTTGTCAACGTAAAAAAATAAAAAAATAAATAAAGGAAGAAAACATTAACAACCGCCAATACAGCGCGTTTTAGTATTTTTGACATTTTTTTTTTATTCATTTTATTCCCGTGCAGGAGCTCAGTTAAAACCCCCCACATATACATGGGGGCTAAAGTTATCCCACTAATGGACTATGTCGCTAGAGCGATGGTAACCGGATTCGCAAAGTTGTCCGGTAGTGAATACGGTGTGATCAGAAATTTACTTGACAGACATATCAGTAACGGCTGGGAAACATCCTGTTACCCAATCTCTCCATAGGAGCAACCAACAGGAGGCTCACCGAGAAATTTCTTACTCCAGAACCTGGTGAGCTTTTACCGCAATATTACAAACAAGTAATACCCGGCTAAAACAGGGGCTAAGATGCGCCCCCAGTAGGCGTTCACTTAGTACCTTAGGTGTTTGTTGGAAAAAAAAGAATTAAAAAAAAAACTACATAAAAATAAAGTAAACACAGACAACCGAGAATAAAACTATCAATTTCAAATTACAATAAAATTAAGAATTAACATTCGGAAAATCTAGGATTAAGATATAATAAAATATAAATATAATAATCAATAATAGTTGTAATGGTAGCTGTAAATATATCATATTATAAATATTGTAACTGTAACGCGCCTAGCACGCAAAAAAAAAAAAGAAAACTATCCCGGGAACAAGGGTTATACAAAACAAAGAATTAAAAGATAATAAATGAATAAATAAATTGGGAAAGAAAAGCCTTATTGACAAATGCAATAAAGGAAGCAAAGTTGTGCATGGGGGCCATACATTACAACCCTTAGTATTAAGCAAAAATATAATTTTTCTCTATATATATACAGTATTATAACAATTTGTCCAAAAAAAGACTGAATAAACTTAATGTTGCTGTTACTGTTACTGTTACTGTTACTGTTACTGTTACTGTTACTGTTACGGTTACTGTTACTGTTCCTGTCACTGTTACTGTTACTGTTACTGTTACTGTTACTGTTACTGTTACTGTTACTGTTACTGTTACTGTTACTGTTACTGTTACTGTTACTGTTACTGTTACTGTTACTGTTACTGTTACTGTTACTGTTACTGTTACTGTTACTGTTACTGTTACTGTTACTGTCACTGTTACCGTGTTACGTTGGATTGTATTATTACTTTCAATTTGCAACTAATACGACTGGGGAATGTTATGATGTGCTACTAAATGCCCCGGTTCCCATTTGCCGTTATTTCTGTACACCCCGCTGTCACCTTTCCTAAGGACGAGTTCCTTTCTTGGACGACTAACATTAATCATTCGATTATGCTTATTTTATAAAAGCTTCGGTATATTGTCACATGTAACTCATTTCAGTTATTTTTCATGGATCGGGAGCTTAGCTCTCAGTTTTCTAGACATTAACAGCTCTGCAGGGGATAAACCTATACCCGGGATTGGCGTGGATCTATAATCTAATAAAGCTAAATGTATGTCCTCAACCTTTTTGGTTTTCTTTAGCATGTTTTTCGTAACGTGAATCACTTTTCCAGCAAATCCGTTGGATATCGTGAAGTAATCTAAATCAAACTTCATATGTGAGGCAACACGTTTTAGTACAAAGGAATTGAAAGGCTAATTATCCGAAACTATAGTTCTGGGAATAACGTGATGGAGAATATTTTCTTTAAAATCTTAATCACACTACTTGCAGTCTTATCTTCTATTTTAAATAATCCTTTCCCCTTTGAGTAGTAGTCAATTGCTACAAGATTGGGTTTACCACCAAATAACTAATATATCTACTCCTATTTTTTGAAATGGTAAAGCTGGTATTGTCTGAGGTCTTAGTACGTGCCTTTTGTTTCGGGATCTATACCTCTCACAAATTTGACACTTTGCAATACATTTTTGAATATCGTCATCCATACGATGCCAATACATGACCTCCTTTGCCCTATTAATTGTAGGCGTCATTCCCATATGCGATACATGCAAAATTTGCAACATCTCTTTAATCAACACGGGTACTAGATATAGATGGTCATTCCGCCAGCATACTGGACCTGTGGCATTTCTAACAGATACACACAATTCATAAGCAAAATAGTGAAGAACACCGAACGAAAATCGAATAAGAAAATACATCAGAGGCGTATACTTAGCGATACCATAACAATTCACATCAGTGGAGTATAGTCGAGTTTAAAAATCAAATTCTAAAATCGGCCGGTAGCCTGATGGGTAACGCTTAGGTTCAACTTTTTGGGTGATTCAAACTGTCATAGCGTCAGTTCGAATCACACGTTCTTCCTCACTATTATTTCAAACGCTATAGACCTGCTTCTCACCTCCCTCCCAAACAAATACACAATTGAAGTTTCTTCGCCCTTGGGCATTTCAGACCACTGTGTCGTGTCAGCTAAATTTGCTTCAACCAACAACAGCGCTAACGAGAAAACTCCCAAAAGAACAGTATGGTTCTATGAGAATGCCAACTGCGGAGGTCTGAACGAGTTTTTGGGGAAGATAAATTGATCGTCACTTTTCCTCAATAACGATATTGACTCCATAGCGCACACATTGACAAACACGATTCTGCTTGGCACGGGAACCTTTATTCCACACAGAGTAAAGAGTATCAAACCCAAGAGAAATATGTGGTTCGATTCCCAGTGCAGAGAAGCCATTAAGGCTAAAGAGTTGAGCTTCCGGTTGTATAAATCAAACAATACTGGGAAAATCGGATAATATTTAAGAGAGCTAGAAATGACTGCAATGCGTATATTCAAGCGCCAAGTTTTTGCATGACCAGAGAGTGAGACAAAAAATACTACACTCTCCCACAGATAGTAGAAACTTCTGGGCATTCGTGAAGAATATTCAAAACTCGGTCTCTTCATTCATTCCTTCGCTAATAGCCGATGACACATCAGTCACCAGTGCAATAGGGAAACTGTTAAAGACGGCGCAGCACACAACTGCCGATTGTCGGACTGAGGAGCGGCTATTTATACCTATTGCTCTTTTTGTCCCTGTGATAAACATGCGAGCGAGGGAAAAGGGACACAAGAGAGAATATAAGCGGCGGCAGTTTGGGAGTTGAGTTGATAGACACCCGGCCAGTTACAGGAAGTGTCCTAAATATAAAGAAATAATTCAAAGATCTAAGGAGATTCGAGTTAAGCAAACAGCCAAGTCAGACTTCGGAAAACAGGCCACACAAAACTTCATCCAAAATGGATTTACATTCGCCGACACGCTTAAAGGCCGACAAACAAAGAATATAACCCCCCCCCCCCCTCTCCAAAAACGTTCATGCCCTCAACTTTGAAATAGTCGCACCTACAGTTGGTACCCCAGGTAACTCAATTCTGAACATTTGTTTTGTGCCCAAAGACTTACTTCCACAAATCACTCCTCCCCGACTATCGGCGGGTGTGTGTGACCATCATGCTGTGACCACGTTCATACGCGGCTATCGAGCATCCGGGCTCATATCAGATACATACCCCATTATGGCCGCACAAATTGGCACAGCTTCAATATTACATTGAACGAAAAACTCCACCAACTCTCTCTTCCCACTGACAGGAACCTAACGATGGTTGAGGTAAATAACGCTGCAAGACGACTTCACGAGATTCTAGTTGAAACTTCACAGACTCATGTCCCGAAGTACAAACTTGAAAAAAACTTATCAGATTCCCAATGACGACTTCATTCTTCGTCTCATCCGGGAGCGTAAAAAGCTCTGCGGAATGAGATATCGTCACCGCTTTAGGCAAACGGATCCATTATTAACAATAGTGGTACACTGATACAACAAAGAATACAAAATAATCGTACCCGACAACTGGAAGACAAACTGAAGGGTATTCAGATGGACAAAAACGTTTATAAAAATGTTAAAACGATATGTGGCAGTTCGCGTATCACTGGGCCAATCATACATAACGTTGTTGTTGTTTATAATGACATCAATAAAGCAAACATCATCGGAGAGACCTTTGGAAATAATCACAGGCTTACTCCCCACGATGGCGAGCCGGATACTAAAGCGATCATTAGTTCAAAGGTTCACAATAAATTAGACAACTTTAACGAGCCAATTGTTGTCTTTAACCCAACTAACAGTGCATACTTCGTTGACACACGTGATAAGGGTCACGGTTTCGTCATACCAAATACTCTACAGAATCTAGTTAAATCTCGAGACCCTAAGATGTCACCCGGTATCGACAACATGTCGTACCACTCGTTGCGAAGGCTTTCTGTTTTATTCTTTATAAAGCTCTCCATTCTGTTCAACCATGCCTACAACATAGGGTACTTTACCCAAACTTGGAAGCATGCTATTATTTGTCCAATAGCAAAAGTTGGGAAAGCAAGGTATCACCCCTCAAGCTTTCACCCCGTCTCGCTCCTCACTTGCATCAGCAGAATATATGAAAAATTCATATATGAGAACCTAACTTTATCAATGCCAGGAACCTAACACTTGGCTTCCAATTTGGGATTTGAAGAGTGCACAGCACCACTATAGCTCTCAACAAAACCACGTTTGTGTGCACCTCTTTAATAGGAAACCCACCATTGCGGTGGGCCTGGACATTGAAAAGGCTTTTGACACAACCTGGATCGAAGGTCTGGTTTTTAAATTACTGAATACTGGTCTAGGTAGAACGCTGTGTAGTATCATCTACCAGTTCGTTCTAAACAGAGCCTTCCAAGTCCGAGTGAAGGGAAAGCTTTCCCGAACTTTCAACGCCGCTGCAGGCGCACCACAAGGCTCCATCCTAGACCCCATCTTATTTATATTTACACCTCAGATATTCCTCGCCTTGTGGACGGGAGAGTAAACCAGATATGCTATGCGGATGACGTCCTAGTGTACACATCATCCAAAACCCCTATCATCATCATCGGCACTACAACCTGGAACCGGTCTTGGCCTTATTTAGCAAGTTCTGAGGCTTGTTAAATTTTCCATAATGATTTGTTTTTTTCGGGCAAGGTCATTAGTCTTGCGCCAGAGGCTCCCCGACGGGGAATCGAACCCCGATCTCCCGCGTGACAGGCGGGTATACTAACCAGTATACTATTGAGAACCCCTATACTCACAACAAATCGACTCAACCGTCACCTGGATGAACTGTATCAGTATTACAGTCGATGGACAATTCGACTTAACCCATCCAAAGTAGTAGCCATAATTCTGAGTAGTAAACACTCCTTATACACTTATAGCGTTTGAGATGATAGTGAAGAACGTGTGATTCGAACTGACGCTATGACAGTTAGAATCACCAATAATTGAACCAATGCGTCGATTTTTAAACTCAAATATATTCAACTGATGTGAATCCCATATCTTCGGCCCAAATGGAAAGACTACGAGTTTTCGAAAGAAAACTCCTCAGAAGATGCACCATACACTCTAGAGAGCCTGACGCTCGCCATTACCCCAACAAGGTGCACCAACCTATCCCCGACGACGAGTACTTGCTACAATTAACATACAACTACCTCGAAAGCATTCATAACAGCGAGAACCCACTTGTACGGGAGTCTTACGTTTTTGACCCTTCTCTCCTTTCATCTCTTCGGATCCGACCACCACAATTTCTTCTTCAGTACAAAACTGAAGAAAGCACCCTTCCCAACAGCATACCCCCATAGGGTCTACTGCTAACACATCATACACACGCACAGTACAAGACGGCACAAACATACACACACACACCGTCCAAAGCGCAGATTAGCAGACGCCGAAAAAGTGATCTGCGTTTACTAACGCGCTTAAGACCCACCGGTCTTGTATGATTTCTTTGGCACCATCCCTCCATCTTAGTAGTTAGAGAACATTTGAACTAACCCTGTCCACATGATCCTTAGATACCCCCCCCCCCCCCTTTTTTTTTTTTCTTTTTCAGATATATCGAGACCGAGTCCACATCCTCACGGATGTGGGTGATTCTGGTTATAGCCAGAAGCCAGAGACAGGATGAAGGACACATTTGTCCTTGTCTCGCCTAAGTCGGCCTTTGGCAATTTTTTTTTTTGTGATTTGAAGTTGAATACAAATTGAACAGTCAAATGCTGCTAATCCGAAACCACAGAGATTTTAACAGATTGGAAAGGGCTGGCTCCAGCAATATTTATAAAGAGACTAATAAACTAACTAAATGAGTAAATCACCGCATCAACGCGTTTGCAGAAAGCGAATCTACTTGCTGTACATTTTGCAGTCAACTCAACGCTGCCTGATACCACATCAGTTCCGCGTCAACTTGAGCATAAGCAACACACCATGAGCCAGATTCGCTTCCCAACGAGTACTGCTGCGCGGGCACTCAAGGAGCTAAACGCAAACAAATCTACTGGTCCTGATGGCATTCCCCCAATTCTCTTGAGGAAATGTTCCTCTTCACTCGCTAAACCACTGCGGAAACATTTCCATTTGTCTTAGTCAACTGGCCGTTTCCCAAATAGATGGAAGTCAGCGAACATTCAGCCAATTCCCAGAAAAGGGCGACAAATCATCCATCTCTTCTTATCGACCAATAGCACTAACTTCTATTCTCTCCAAGGTAATGGAATCTCTTATCAACCGTCAACTTTCGAAATACCTGGAATAAAATGACCTCCCCAATGACCGCCAATATGGCTTTCGTAGCAACAGGTCCACAGGAGATTTAATGGCGTACCTTACCGAAAAGTGGCGCCATTCCATCCACTACTTCGGAGAAAGCTAGGCTATTGCACTGGATATCTCGAAAGCCTTCGACAGAGTTTGGTATCCCTTTTATCAAAATTACATTCATATGGAGTGGACAATTCCCTAATCCAATGGATAAGAGACTACCTTTCTGGCCGTTCAATCCAAGTGGTTCTTGATGGTATCAAATCTGCCTCCCATCAAACTAATGCAGGGATTCCCCAAGGTTCTGTACTCTCAGCCACTCTCTTCCTCATCTTTATAAATGATCTCTTATCCATTACCCACAACCCAATCCAATCATTTGCTGATGATAGCACATTGAGTTTCTCATACTCATACGAACATTCCCGACCAAACTCTTCGAATGTCATTACCAATCAGCAGGTTATGTTTAATATATTGAATTCCGTCCAGTACGACACGACTCTGAGGTTCGAATTGCAACAATTCTATTTTCTATTTCTATTTTAATTTTTCTTAGATAAGGAACGACAGGGAGTACATACAGTTTCACAGATACTCTTCAATAGGTACTCACGGTTCCGAGTTGGGGTAGCAGTCGCTGGCCAGGGGCTCGTTCGGGTCTAAGACTTCCTGTACCAATTCACACTTAATCTTTCGACAGTGGTATGGTCGCGGTCCTCCTCCGATGTACGCCTATTTCAGCATCCCTCTGCTTTTCCGCGTATACTTCTAGTGATCTTCGTGCGGTGTTGCGGAAGAAAAGGATTTTGCACAAGACGCGAACCACTAGTCAAAAAACAAACAGGAACAAGAAATGCCGGGGAAAGAAACTTAATTTAATTGACGAACTTTTATTTTAAAAATGAACTTTTTTGGCAATTACGTTAACACAATTTCACCAATTTTTGCAACAAATTCATAAAATAATCGCCTCAGCTCTTTGCTTTCCTTCTTCTGTTGTACGTGCACGACACAACTCCTTACCGACAACAACGGTATCTCTCAAAAACCCGTCATCAACCGCAAACCAAAAACCGTCAACACGGCTTACTTTGTTCTTTTTCTTTTTTCTCCTCGCCCACTCTCCGTTCCTAGTTTTTTACCGTTGTCTCAACGAAACCATTCGAAGACATTGTCGCCCGGGAAACACTGGGTTAATGCACCAGCTATATAATTTAACGTTTTTGTGTTTTGTTTCTAATTAGGTATACTTTAGTTATTTATTTATTTATTTAGGCTTAATTACAGACTAACTTAAAAACTAAAGTAGTAATTAAAAAAAAAAAAAAAAAAATATATATATATATATATATATATAATTAAAAAAAAAAAAGAAGAAAAAAACAAGGAAGGAGAAGAGGGCTTGGGGTGTGACAGTGAGGGGTACGTCTACACAGTGATATGGGGGGGGGGGGGTTGGAGAGCTGGGGGGAGAGGTTTGAAATTGAGGTGGGGTGGGGTTAGGACGGGTTTATTCTGACACGTCGTTTGAGGGCAGGAGTGGAGAGGTTGAAATCAAAGGAGGTGGGGAAAGAGTTGGCATGTCGTAGCATACGCGAGATTGGCTCGTTAACGCCGTAAGACGTGTGATGAGTGGGCACGTAAAACAGACGAGGGTTCCGCATATTACGGGGGTTTGTATAAAATGATAAGGAGGAGAGCAAGCTTGGGCAATTGATTGAGCCTGTGGTGCATTTTTCTGCCACAGAATATTTGTTATAAACATATACATAAACGCTTACCTGTTGTTAAGGTGACTTCTCATTCAACCTTCCCAGCTTGGCCCAGGTCTGTGCGGCTATCCTCCTTCACGAAAAGGCAAGCGTCTGATCCAATTACCGTCGTTATGTTATGTTTTTCCGCTCTCGACAAGGCGTTGTTTATCTTGGCAGTATCATCGTTGCCATTGCCTCCTAAACTTCCTTTGAATACTGATGATCACCTTTGCAGTATGTTTATTTCAGCTTCAGCTATCGAATTGTTCGTCGGGCCTCTCCAGCGGGTTGCGTGGTAAAATGCACATACTGCGGATAGTGGTCCTATCTCAAAATGGGATAAGAATCCTCCTGGGTTGGCCAATTGCGATATCATAAGGGTTGCGCACACACTGAGTCAAGGAAAAAGGACACCAACTGATTTCAACACCGTATTTGAATTGGTTTTTCTTTATTCAAAACAAGGAAAACTTAAAATTACAACACAAGCTTTTATTACGTTTTTTCACAACCTTTTTTATCTTTTCTTCACAACGGGGCGTTGCAGTTCTTCCTCTTCTAAAGCCGTTCCTCAACTCCACAGTAAACAATACCGTAAAATCTCAAAACCAAAAACAAAAACCAACGGAATCGAAAATTCCTTTTGCTGTTCCTCTCTCTCACTCTCCATCGACATCCACTCCGAAAATCGAATTCGAACTCGCCCACGATCCACACTCGAATCGGGGCGTGTTCGAACACTCACTTGTGGATCGCGCAATTCTTCCACCACCTTACCATCAAACTACCTTAAAACAAATTATATTAAAATCAATTAATTGATGGGGTGGCGGAAACCCCACGTAACAGCCTGACAGAAGGCGATGGATAAAGATTATGTCAGCATGGATTCTGCGCTCCTCAAGCGTGTTAAGATTGATTAGAAGGAGCCGGCCTGTGTATGGTGGGAGAATGAGTGGGTTTTCCCAGTTCAGTCCACGGAGGGCGAAGCGCAAGAAACGACGTTGAACGTCCTCGATCCTACGAATGTGAGACTGTTGATACGGGGACCAAACCTGACTGGCATATTCGAGTAGTGGCCGGACAAAAGTTGTGTAGAGGGATCGGGTGAATTAGGGGTTTAGGAATTCCTTCGACCAGCGTTTTACAAAGCCAAGGGCGGCGTTGGCCTTTAGGATTGTGTTATCGATATGTGCGGTAAATCTAAGTTCCTTGTCGCATAGGACGCCCAGGTCACAAATTGATTCAACCGATGTTATCGGTTGGCCTAGCAAGAGATAGGAACGTGGCTGGGAGGGGGAGCGTTTCCGAGAGAAGGTGATTGTGTGACATTTGGCGATATTCAGTTCTAGGCAGTTATTTTGGCACCATGTCTAAAAGCTGTCAAGATCCGATTGGAGAAGTGAGGAGTCAAGGGGAGAGCGGATTGTCTTGAAGATTTTGGTATCATCCGCGTAAAGCGAGATGAGGGAGTGATTGATGCACGAGCCTATGTAGTTTATGGTAAGGATAAATAGTAGGGGGCCGAGATGACTGCCCTGGGGGACACCTGAGGTTGGAGAGAAAGGATCGGAGAGGGTGGATCTAAATCGCACCCGACGGGTTCGAGAGTTAAGATAGGATGAGATCCACTTAATCAACAGCGGTTCAAAACCAAGGGTATACTTGTATAAATACTTGCTGTATTTATGAATGTGTTTATTCTAGCCAAATGTAAATTAATGTTGTTGTAAAATAATTGGATTTAATCTTCAATTGGGATTGAGATGATTGTGTGCAATGTTTTATACGAAATGTTTAATTTTTTAAATTGCTTGAATGTCCTCGTTGGGGCAAAAGCGGTGGGGGAGTTACTACGCAACAAAAGGCGAACCCCAAAGTAAATACACTGTCAATGAACGGCACTTGCATCGACGAAGCAAGGAACTACCAATCCTCCACACTCGAATTAATTCGACTTTTAATTGGAGCGACCACATTTTTGAAGGTGCGAAAAGTGCAGCCAAATGCATGGGGTTCCTTGAGAGATGCAAAAAATACTTCACTCCATCTAACCTGGTCACTATTTACAAGGCGTATATTCGTCCTGAAATGGAGTTCAACTCCCATATTTGGTCAGCCGCATCCAAAACTACACTACACGTGCTCGATAGGATGCAAAAACGAGAAGTGAAACTTATTGGGGACCCAGCTATAAGTCGATCAATTCTGTCGTTAGAACATAGGCGCAACGTATCATGGCTATCTCTCTTCTATAGGTATTATCACGGTCGTTGCTCAACTGAACTTACTCAATGTGTTCCACCTCCTCAGACATTTTCCCACGATACCCGTCAATCTGAGAATGCGCATCAATTCCAGTTAAAAGTTAACTTCAGGCGCAAAAATAAATATAGAGAGTCATTCTTTAGTCGAACTGTGGCGGTTTTTACTATGGCATCAACAAGGATGCGGGTTCAATAAAAACACCACCGATGAAAAGACAAATCATCGATTGCACGAGAGAAGATAGTATAAATGAATACACAGCAGTAAAACCTTTCTGTGAGAACAATAAAGTGCTCGTCTTAGCATCCATTTATATTCACCCTTCACGACAACCAGATTTCCCAGATACTGACATTTCGCAGATTATCCAACAGTCCGTTCCCGCTCCATTTATAATCGGAGGAGATTGGAATGCTCGTCATAAAGCATTCAATGAAAATAAATGCAACAAATATGGTTGCCAATTGCTAGCTCTCCTCCAGTCTTATCCATATACTTACATTGACTCCCCATTACAGCCAACTCGTGTCTCTAGCTCAGCCAGGTCAACAATCGACTTCTTCCTCAAGTCCGACGATGTTTATTCAGCGGGTCCACCTACAGTCTCCTTTATATTTCCTTCTGATCGTGGTTCCGTTCACACCACGATCCAAATCCCCTCTCTCGACCCACTCTACTCGTCAAACCCTGTCCCAAATTTCACCAAAACAAATTGGAGAAAAGTCAATAGGGAAATAGCGATAAGTTTCTCTGACTTGTATATCCCTGAAGCATCTAACTTACCCCCTACTGAAATCGATCACGCATCTTTAAGAATAGAGCAAATTCTTAAGGAGGCCCTCAGCAACAACACCCCGACAACCATTCCTCATAACTATTTAGGAAAGCCTTTGCCCAGCATCCTAACCAAATTATTGCGCCTTAAAAAGCAGCTCCGCCGAAAACTTCATAGATGATACTGCCCCTTTATTAAAAGCCAGATCCAACTCCTATCCACTCTGATAAATGAGCAGTTGAAAAAGTTCGCAGATGAGAACTACATCTCCACACTTAGTAACATCAAACCAAATCGTGATCTTTTCAAGAACATCAAATTAACTGGTCGTAAATATAAACCCCGAATTGACCATCTCATTAACCCAATCAGCAATAATATTGCCCAGTCCGATACGGACATAGCAAATTGCCTCACAGAACACTTTGCAAAGATACATGAGCGAAATAATTCTCTCTCAACTCCTGGCTTCGAGACCACAGTAAACGAATACATCTCAAACAGATTATTCCCATCTTTTACTCCTTTCATCGGTGAATTTAACAACACAAACATAGCTTCACACCCCTTAGACACTACAAATTTTCTAACTGCAGACGAATTATCCGAGATCGTAAGATCAGGAAATAACAAAAAGTCAACTGGATTAGATGGAATCCCACGCCTTCTATTTAAAAGGCTACGCCCGCCGAATTTACTTCCCATCCTCATTCTTCTTAATCATATAATTGATGCATCGCACTTCCCAGAGAACTGGAAAACTGCGGTAGTAATTCCTATTAAGAAGCCCAGTAGTAGTAATAGCCCTTGCAATTATCGTCCAATATCCCTATTAAGTACATTAAGTAAGATACTGGAACGCAAGATCTACCAAAATCTTCTCTCATTTGCCAATGAGAATGCCCTCATCCCTAACTGTCAGTTCGGATTTCGTAAGCGACAATCCACATGTCATGCTCTACTAAAACTTACACACGATGTTACAACTGATCTCCAAAACCAAAACCCTACTGTGTGTATATCTCTCGATATTTCTAAGGCGTTTGATTGCGTCTGGATCTCAGGGCTTCTGTACAAACTGCACTCCGTATTTAATCTAAACTCTCACACAACAAAGCTCTTAGCCTCTTATCTTCCTGACAGAAAATTCGTTGTGAGAATAAATTCTTCCGTCTCAGAAACCCGCAACATAACCGCGGGTGTTCCCCAAGGCTCTATTTTAGGGCCAATTTTATATCTCTTATATACCGCGGATATTCCTCAACCCGTATCTCCTAATGTTGTGATGCTGAATTATGCTGATGATACATTAATTTACTCTAGCAGCAAATTTGTTAAGGCTGCAAGAAACCGCATTAACAACTTCCTCCCTAACATAACAACATATTTCAATAAATGGAAAATTCACCTTAACCCAAATAAAACGCAGCTTATAGTGTTCAAGGGCAAACATGAGCACTGTATAAACAACACTAGACGCGGCCACAACAAAATTTAAGTTAACCTAAACAACACTCTAATAAACCCCTCCCAAACCCTAAAATATCTGGGAATCACTTTTTCTAATAACTGGTCTTTTTCCTACCACAATAAAAATTCCCTTCATAAAGCCATAGTTCAGCTTAATCTCTGTAGAAGAGTAATGTGGAAACCTAATAGTCTCTCTCAGAAAGTCAAACTGCTCATTTACAAACAAATTATCAAACCCACACTCACGTACGCGTGCCCATTGTGGTACCATATCACTCCCTCCAAAATGGAGAAGTTACGAGTATTCGAAAGAAAATGCTTTAGGTGTGTCTCTAGCTTACATCGTCGTCCTAACTCCTATAAGTACTATAGTAACGTCGAACTCTACAATACCGCTGGTATTGAGCGCCTCGATAGACGATTCCTCGAACTGTCTATCAAATTTATCGAAAACCTACAAAATAATCCCAATCCCATAATAACCTCGCTCTTAGAGAACCCTCTAGATATCAGAACTAATTATCCCAACTGTCTTCACACCAGAGCTATCTTCGCCTCAGGCAGACTGGTAAATGATTCAAACAAGATCATATACCACAACACCGAAGTTACCCCTAACCAGTTCAAATACTGTAACGTCCAACCATTTTCCAACATCCTATGTTTCTCCAACGAACAACCGGAGAGAAATACTATTCCTCAAACCCATAACTGACCTCACTCCACATCCTTTAATTCATATATCCCATTAATTATAAAACATTGTTTATGGCTTTAGGAAAATCAAAGTTATTATATAATTATTATATAGTTATTTATATAATTAGGATTAAGTTTAGATTAAGTAAAGTTGAAAAAACAAATTCTTGGTTTTCTGACCTTTTCCAGGAAGATAATACCACTAAATTTATAAACACGCATCTATCTTGTATCTCATAAAATATTGTTTGGAAAATGTATATATTATTATAATAATTACTTGTAAGAAATTGTTACGAAATTAATTTTAAGTCACTGTATTACTTAAATGTACAAATTCTAATGATGGTCAATAAATACAGTTTTGGAAAAAAAAAAAAAGAAAAAAAAAATAGAATACATCCAACAGTAATCCCGAGTGTACTCTCAATTTCTTTTCAGCGTTTTTGTCCTATGAGAGATTCAGTGGCGTTGCGCCCGGATTTTCAGGACCTTTGATTCTTCTTCTCTTGTAAGATATTTAGTGGCCTTGAGCCCGAATATCGACAAATAACTATCACACTAAGGGTGTTGCACTCTAGTGTATGTTAGGGATTGAAAGGTTAGGTGCTTCAAGAGCATCAACAACATAGCAAAAACCAAAATCAGGTCAAAAGAGGCCTGATTCAAACAATCATTATATTCCTGCTCTTCATAAAGGGAAACTTCTGGACACAAATGATATCAGACACGGACAACCATTTAGCCCTGGATAATTGGTATCAGCACGTACACTACTGCACTCCGCTGGAGGCGCTTAATATGTCAGTAATTCTTTTGATTCACTTTCTTACTATTGTTGATAAAATGTTCACGCAAGCATTGTCTTTCACTAAGTCTCAAGTAATCGTGGGCTACTTCCGCTGCAGTTCATCCGAGCTATATCATGCGACACCCCGTACGTCTGACATTTTATAATAAAACGTACTTTAACTTTGAACACAAATTTCGACTTTATTTATTAAATTAATGACGTAAATGATTATTCGGTTTAATGAATGAAATAGCGATCAACTCGACTCTTTACCGCACTCGACGGGGGATGAATTTTGACTCTTTGTAAGCTGCTCTATGCTGACCCTACCTCTATGACTGAGATGGGTTTCCATTAATGTCCACGTAGGGAAAAACAATCTTTTCTTCCCCCCAACGCCCAATGAGAAACGATTTGCATCCCATTGGAAGGTTCCCATAGACATCGCCCCGATAGGTTGAATGTCTTTACCTAGGAAAGAAAGGCAAATGAAACATGCGTTGGGTGAAGGTAGCGACAACAAACATGCAGCTGGTCAAATATGATGACCGATGTAAGGAGGCTAGCTGCCCTGCCATCATAAACGATCCGGGATAGGTTTTTCTGTTGATGTTATGCCTAAGGCTAGAATGCATGGATGCATGTTTGTTTTAGGAAAAACGTATCGTGGGACATGATCTGCAGCAGATCTGCATCTAATCGGTTGCAGCTGTATAAGCAAGCGATTTGCCATGGCTTGGCTTTTGGACCAACGGATTGTTGGAACAAGAACACACCGAAGGATTGGCGTGTGTTTGATGGGCATGTGGTTGACCATAGAAGCCGATCGGTTCAAGACAGACGAACCGAGATGGTTCAGTTGATGCCATTGGTTTTGATGCCATGGCAAGATGGTAATCTTGCCGTGGACTTATGTTTCAGGTATGAAATTTGTACTGCTCGTATACAGGTAAGCTGCTTATGGTTGGTGCAGGTATTTGCAGGTTGGGGACGGGGAGTTGGATTAGGGCGATGGGTGGTTCTTCGGGAATGCTTAAAGAACCCCCACAGAACCACACGAATGTAGAATACTCTACCTGATCATGTGTTTCCTCGTCGTTGTAATGTCCAGGCATATAACACCAATGTACATCAATACCTCTTTTTCCTGTCCAGTTCCTCTCCTTCCGATCGCACTGTGCTCTGACATTTAACGGTTTTCCAAAATTCCCTTTTGTGCGCAGGTTTGTGTAAAAAAAAAATCAAATCTTTAGGTACTACAACACAGTCAAAAAAATAATAAGTTGTCCTCTTCGTAACAGTGCCATCTCTGACTTAGGTCTCGCATCACTGTAGACAACCCTTCCTCTTATTAGGTATCTCAAGACCTTAGCTAATATTCTCATGGATGTGAATGGAACTTGTGGTCGCAAGACAGATAGAAAACATAGATAACGAAGGAATGATGTACTTTGTCCGTGCCTCGAAAATCAGTCTTCCTAGTACCTTTTTTTTCTCCCCCCAGAGATAAAATCCTTAATTTTTTTTTTCATGTTTGCGACATTTGTTATTTTCGTTTTATATTCTTAGTTTCTAAATTATATGCAAGACAAAAAATGCTTAAATTCTAACTTAATTATATTATATTGTAGCGAGCTTAGGGTTCGCTGGATTGATTATTTCTAGTAAATAAGAGCCGTTAAATCGATTTTTAATTAATACAACACTTTATTAATTCATTAATAACAACCGTACTTATCCCGTACACTCAACGATATTCTTTCTTATCGCTTCCTTCGCTTTCTCTCTCTCTTTCTTGTCTGTCACCATCAGCTGTCTCGACGTCTTTTTATCGTTTCTCACATTCTCATTTCGTTTCCGTCCGTTCCATAATCTTGGATGTTCTAGACTCCAGTTTTCCAGTATTTTATAGAATATTCCAGTGCTTGTTTTGGACTTTCCCGAATATTCCAGTACTGACTGTCATATACGTCACACTACCCCCCACCTAGATTAGTTCGTCCCGAACTAAGTTCACTAGTCTTCTGGGTTAACAAAAATCGCCAGTCGGTCACGATGTACCACTTTCACTTTGGTGTTCGGTCTTCGCTGAATCTTATAGACAACGTCGTTAATTCTTGAGGACCTTATACGGTCCTTCCCAATGTTGCTGCAACTTCGGGGATCTTCCTCTTTGCCGGTGAGGGTTGTAGAGCCACACGTTATCGCCTGCATTAAATCCGAATGAGTTGGCTCGAACATCGTACCTTGTTTTCATCCTGTCACTTGATACCTTGACTTGCTTTCGAATCAAATGATGAATCTCGAGTCGATTTCTTCATTCGGCTACGTAGTCTTCGGTCTTATCTATGGCGTCTGGAGGTATTCCGAATCGCAGATCGGCTGGTAATCGTATCTCTCGTCCAAATATGATTCTTGCTGGAGAATGGCCTGTCGTCTCGTGATTAGCCGATCTATAACTCATGAGAAAGGTTTGTACATATTTGCCCCAGTCTCGTTGGTGATCACTGACGACCTTCGATAAGTGTTCTTTCATTGTTCGGTTGAACCTTTCGACCATTCCGTCTGACTACGGATGTAAGGGTGTGGTCCTGGTTTTCCTTACGTCCAGTGCCGCACAGATGCCTTGAAATATCTGTGATTCGAAATTTCGGCCTTGATCGGAATGCAGCTCACAGGGAACTCCATATCTGCTGATCCAATTATTGATTAGCTGCTCAATGACGGTTGTTGCTTCTTGGTTTGGAATTAGAAGGACTTCTACCCACTTGCTGAAGTAATCCATGATAACCAACATGTATTTGTTGTTGTCGTTTGTTTTTGGGAACGGTCCTGAGATATCAATCGCAATTCGCTCGAAAGGGGCACCCACGTTGTACTGCTTCATAGCGCTCCTTGGTTTCGCCGTTGGTCCTTTGGTCGCAGTGCAAGTTGTGCACTTCCTACACCAAGACTCGACGTCATCTCTCATGTGAAGCCAGTAAAAACGAGATCGTAATTTTGAAAGTGCCTTATTAACTCTCAAATGTCCACCGGAGGCCCCGTCGTGCATTTCTGTTAGAACATCTTTCACTTTTGATGGTGGGACTAGAATCTGCATTCGATGGGATTTTCCGTCCGCGGCTTCCCATTTACGCTTAAGAATACCATCTTCCACCAGCAAGGAATTCCGTTGTGCCCAATATGCCTTAAATGTTCCACTCTTGTCGGAAATATCGTTCCAAGTTGGCCGCTCGTTCTTTTCTTTGTGTTCCAGGATTAGCGACATATCTTCATCCTGAAGTTGAGCTGCGCGTATAGCCTCATTCGTCCACCCATCTAGTACTTCTACTTGTACAGGTCGTACGCCTCTTCTTTCTCTTCCGCTTTATGACAATGTTTAAAATCTGGCTTACATGGTCTTCTTGATAGAACATCAGCGTTGTTATGCACCTTCCCTTGCTGAATTGAGCTTATCATTGATACGGGTGCACATTCTGCGGTTAACTCTCCCTTTCTTATTGCGACCGGCTCTTCGGACGCATTTGGTACTCTGACAGGTACAATGTGTTTCTTCACCTCAGGTTGTTCCGTTGATAGTCTCCTCTTATGACAAGCGCATAACAACAATTTTCACTCGATGTTTCATTCATTCGTCGACGTTTCCTACAGTCAACAGAGATGCGGCCGACTCCGCCGCATGTCCAGCACTTCATAACAGGTCTCGGGGTTCTCCGTTGTACATGCCCGATTCTTTGGCAGGAACGTTCCTGGACGGACATTTCTCGGACTCTATATGTACTCCTGGTAGCCAGTTTAGCAGTTTCATATGCCAATGCGAACGCCAGTATTTCATTAGTCGTCTTCTTTCCCCCCAAACGAACGGCCTGTTGCAAGTCCCGATCTTGGAGTGCGTTTGTGAATGCATCCATTGCTACCTCGTTCAGAAATTCCTTAGTCATATTTGAATAAGACAAGTTTGCCAATCGCTCAATGCCTGCCTGCAACTGTTGAAGATTTTCACCAGGTTTCTGCATTCTGCTCCGTAGTTGCATGCGGTAGACCTGCTGCATGTGGTTGTCTCCGTACCTAGCTCCAAGGCCGTCTCTTACCGCTTGGAAATCTGTTTGCTTTTCTGCTGGTATGGTTTGTAGCAATTCTGCAGCCGCCCCGCAAAGTGACAAGATTAGTGATGTTGACTTTTGCTCATCCGACCACTTATTATAATTGGCCGCGGTGTCAAACTGCCGTATAAATACGGAGAAGGGTCCCGTTCCATCGAAGGTTGGCGGCTGCATCCTTGTATCTTTGTAGTCATGTTGATTGCTAGGCGATGTCTTATTTCTCTCAACACACTCAAGTCTCTTTTCAATTCGCGTTATTTCATCGGTGACCTTCTTTTCTACTTCGTTTCGAATTTCGTCCTTAAAGTGTTGAAAATTACATTTCATCCACTGCGTTTGGGCATCGAATTTTGCATTAACATCTGTAGCTTGTGCGTCCAATTTTGTATTAATGTCTGTAGCTTGCGCGTCTAATTTTATCATCATCATCCTGAGCATCTCCGAAATGTCCAACTGTGGCGAACTCTTCTCCGTTACATTGGCACCATCTTGACTCGGTGTTTCTTCTCCATCCGGACAGTTTGGCGCAATCGCAAAAACATATGTGTTAACATCAATACCCTCTTCCTCCATTGCGGCTTGTAAACGCTGTCGAAGAATTTGCTTCTGTCCTCTGCTATCCAGATTCCGGTCCTCAAGTTCCTTCTTCAACTCAGGAACGCGAAGATCCCCCAAATGTCGATCTGACATCGTCACAACACGCTTTCACATCTTATTTACTTCATCAGTAATCAATCCCACTTCTGACACCAATTGTAGCGAGCTTAGGGCTCGCTGGATTGATTATTTCTAGTAAATAAGAGCCGTTAAATCGATTTTTAATTAATACAACACTTTATTAAAACTTTAATAACAACCGTACTTATCCCGTACACTCAACGATCTTCTTTCTTATCGCTTCCTTCGCTTTCTCTCTCTCTTTCTTGTCTGTCACCATCAGCTGTCTCGACGTCTTTTTATCGTTTCTCACATTCTCATTTCGTTTTCGTCCGTTCCATAATCTTGGATGTTCTAGTCTCCAGTTTTCCAGTACTTTATAGAATATTCCAGTGCTTGTTTTGGACTTCCCCGAATATTCCAGTACTGACTGTCATATGCGTCACAATATTATAACTTACTAGTACTACGCACACGCTCTAAGTTAAACACTACATGACTATTGTGACAGAACTTTGTTTGTGGCTTTAATTATGGATATTTGTACGAGAAAGAAAAATTAGAAAAGCTTTGTGCCGATTTTTTAGGAGAGTAGATCGTCTTAGCTCCAATATGGGATAAAGCAACACTTTTCATCTCAAATATCGAACCCGTGGAATCTGTTCAAACTAGAGGAAGCTTGAGAATTCGCAAGGTCTCCAGAAGGATGTCCACTGGAGGGCGCCGCGATTATTTGTATGTGCTGATAGATTTAGAAACAAGAGCAGTGGGGGAAACATAGAAGCTGCACCAGCTGAATACACGATTCAACATATTTGGGGATACGTAGCAGAGGAATACGTGTTGGACGAACGAACCTATTATTTTACAGCCGGTGCCAAAGAACACCAATATCACAATGTTCAGTGTTGGTCTTTAATATCATGGATACCCAAAATAAAATTATACTATACAACATGAATAATATTTGAAATACTAGAGGGCTTCGCCCGCTGTGAGATTTCCCTTGCCAACCTATTGGGAACGAAGTATTGTACCAAACACGGACACTAGGTTCTACTTCGCCCTCACCGGCGTCACTATATGTTCATCGAAAGTTCAGCCGCAGCAATTGTGTCCTCCCAAAAAAGCAATCACACCAGGGGAAAAATAGGCACACTGAGAAGGAAACACGAACGAAACTCCGAAACACCAACTCAGGGAGGAAGTAATTAAAACGCACATTTGTAGAGATAAATGGTCCTTTTATTTTTATTTATTTAAACACTGATTGCAGAGGAGACAACAATATATAATTTAAAATACATTTTGTGCAACGTTCCTATATGGTTTATATAGTCTTAATTTAATGGTGATTAGTCCGGTTAATTTGAAGGCACACAAAAACTAAAGGCTCACGACCGCGGTTACTCGACTATATTCGACGGTGTATTCGCGACTCCGTGGGCACCGGGGAGCGGGAGGTTAACCGACCGGCTCGGTTGGATGTTGAAGTACGACTCCTGACTCCTTGGGTGATTAAAATCTGACTCGTGGTGAGCTGGGTGACGCTGAGCCAACCTCCGCGAGTGGGATGGGTTTCCACTCATGTCATGGGCGGGGAAAGCAATTTTTCCTTCGCCCCAACGACTAATGAGAAACCGATTCGCATCCCATTGGAAGGTTCTCATAGACATCGTCCAGATAAGTTGAATGTCTTTACCTCGGAAAGGAAGACAAACGAAACATGCGTTGGGCGAAGAAAAGGAAAAACAAACATGCAGCTGGTCAAATATGATGATCGGTATACGGGCTGGGTGTATTGCCACCGTACGATAGAGGATAGATTTTTTGATTGACGTTAAGTCAACAGAAACTCTACCCACAGTGGCTAAGGACTAGAATGGATGGGAGCATGTTTGTTTTAGAAGAAGATAACGAGGGACACAATCATGGGTATGATTGTTTAAATACAATCATGATCGTGTCAAATTCCATGGTCGGTTGGTGGCCGATCCTGGGAAATTTAGTTGCAGCTGCTGAAAACCTAATGAACATAGGAACATTGTATGTTTACTCATTGGCCACTGCGTACAGCATCAATTCGCTTGCACGCAGATTGCCAACGTCTCATCGGTCGATGTGTCGGGTGTGTATTTACATTAGGGCGAAACCTCATGTAAATAGCTTGTTTTTCAAGACTTTTTTTTTTTTAAATGTAATGCGTACATTAATTTGCAATTTAAGGCACAATTTATTTACGTTATAATATTTAAAGAAAATATTTTTTAAGACTAATCGTTAACAATAAAACGGTGCAATGGCGGCTTGAAAACAGCGTCTTGAAAATGCGCCGTACAGCATACAGGTCACAAAAATGATCTGAAAGAAAAAATATGTTGTAGCGGTGTGTTAAACAAAGTGGCGGCTCCTCGACTGAAATGGATTATTTATTATAATGGGAAAACTGTACAATGTAGCTATAAATCGGTAAAGACAATCTTAAGCGCCATCCCACGTTGCTGCTTCTTTTCTTCTGTCAGAAGTACTCGTGCGTTCGTTCTACTATCGCTCGCAACGCTCGATCCGTCGCTGCAATCGCACAGAGCACGCAGCTTAGGGCCATTCCACAACACTCCCCCTCGATTGTAGTGTCGGGTCGATCCCCTGGGGAACCCCCGAGTTCGATCAGATCCAGGCACCTCTGATGTTTGTCTTCCGTCAGTCCCTTCGTGAGGAAGTCCGCAGGCATCTCATCCGAGGGAAGGTGTTTGATGTCCAGTCGAACGTCGCGCAAAACGTCCCTGACGAAATGATGTCTGATGTCGATGTGTTTCTACCTCGCGTGAAACGTGTGGTTCCGGGCCAGCAGCTGTGCCCCTCGGTTGTCGTTCATCACCGGAACTCTCTCGCACTCGCACAGCTTGAGCTCCGACAGGAATCCCCGTATATATATGGCTTCCATAAGGCTAATTTCCGCCTCCTAAATGAACATCTTAGCAAAACAGCGTTTCGCTTTGATCATTTGGGTGTAGAAGAAGCGACGGCCACTCTCTATAAGGAGATTTACTATGCCGTCGCCTTATATGTCCCCTATTCTCGCCGCAGGTCATCGGTTTCTTCGCCGCCATGGTACAACCGCAATCTCCGCAATCTTCGGAACAAAAGGAATAACTTATGGAACATTTTCCTCAAAACGCGATCCATTGAAAACTACTCCAACTATCTCGGGGCCTTTTATAAATTTTCCGAACTCTACAACTCCCTCTATTCCAAATACCTTATTAAAACACAATCCAATTTGATTAGCGATCCCAAATCCTTTTTCCACTTTATAAATTATAAACGTAAATCCGACGCCTATCCAAACTCCCTCTCTTATGGCACGACTACGTCAAACGACAACCTAACTATTGCCAACCTGTTCGCGTCGTTTTTCAATAAATCCTTCAAGGAGATCTCCTTCGAACCCAATCCGTCGTATTTCAATGACTTGCCCGAATTCTCCCTTGGTCCTTTCTCTCCTCAACTTATTCACCGTCACGTAGTTGAGGAGAAACTAAACTTACTCAAAGACGAGTTCAGCCCAGGACCTGATGGACTTCCGTCTGTATTCTTAAAGAACTGTTCCACTTCTCTTTCTCTCCCGATATCAAAGATTTTCAACCTATCTCTATCTCAAGGGACCTTCCCTAGTATATGGAAATCCTCCTATGTCACCCCCATACATAAAAAGGGACCTAAAAATGATATCAGCAACTACCGACCCATCGCCAAACTATCTCATATCCCCAAACTGTTCGAAGGGCTTCTGTACAATGCGTTATCTTTTAGTTGTAAATCCATCATCTCACCCAACCAGCACGGTTTCCTTTCGGGTAGGTCGACCACAACCAATCTGATTGAGTTCTCATCCCATACTCTCCGTGCCTTAGAGAATGGCAACGAAGTTGATGTTATCACCACCGATTTCAGCAAGGCATTTGACAAAATCTCCTATAATCTCATCCTTTTCAAGCTGTCCTCCCTAGGCTTCGAACCCCTATTGATCAAATGGTTATCTTCTTATCTGAAAGACCGATCCTACCGTGTCAAATTCAGATACTCCCTTTCCGATCCTTTTTTTCCCACCTCTGGGGTTCCGCAAGGAAGTCATCTAGGCCCCCTCCTTTTTATCCTAACCATCAATGATGTCGACTCTGTTATTAAACACTCATCCATATCCCTCTATGCGGACGACACCAAACTCTACAAAACAATCATCTCTCCCCTCGACTCCTCACTCCTCCAACAGGACCTCGACAGCTTCTCAACCTGGTGCCGTAATAACTGCCTTGATCTCAATGTTGCCAAATGTCACTCCATTACCTTCTCCCACAAACGTCCACCCCCACCTCCTCGCCCTTACTTCCTGCTTAACCAGCAGATCTCATACGTATCCTCAATACGTGACCTCGGAATCTTATTTGACAGGGAGCTCAGCTTCATCCCACATATCGACGATATCATTCTTAAGGCCAACTCCGCCCTAGGGTTTGTGAAACGTTGGTCTAAGGAATTCTCTAATCCTTACGTTTCCCGTTCCCTCTACATTGCCTTCGTCCGCCCCCTTCTTGAATACGCCAGTCAGGTCTGGTCTCCACATTGCTCGTCCCATATCCGCAGAATCGAGAGCGTGCAACGTCGGTTTCTGCGCTTTGCCCTCCGTGGACTGAACTGGGAGAATCCTCGGATTCTTCCCCCATACACAAGCCGGCTCCATTTGATCAACCTCAGTACACTTGAGGAACGCAGAACTCTTGCCGATATCCTCTTTATCCACCGTCTCCTCTCCGGCACAATCAACTGCCCTAGCTTGCTTTCCGCCATCGCACTCAACACCAAGCCCCGCAACCTACGAAACCCTCGTCTCTTCTATCTGCCCTCCCACCACACTTCCTACGGTTGTAATGAACCAATTTCACGTATGCTTAAGCAGGCAAACTCTTACCCCACCTCCTTCGATTTCTACCTCACTTCTATTGCTCTCAAACGTCGTCTTCTGTCTTTCCCCTCGTGACCTTCCCCCACCCACTATCTACACTTTTACTACCCGTATACATTCCTATCACCCCGCCCCTTTATCCTACTACCCGGTCTTCGCCAACCCATCACGTGCACAGCCACCTTCCCACCTTTTTATCTTCTTACTTATTCGCATGTAATTTTTTGTAATCCTATTTCTTAAGTTAGTTCGTAAGTTTTTTTTCTTTACTTTTAATTTCTTTTTCTTTTTTTTTTCTCAAACGCTTGTACTAAGTGTAATAAACGAGGGTTCTGCTCTCACTAAACTAAACTAAACTCTCTCGCGGCCTCAGTTAGCGCCATGTACTCTATCTCAGTGGACGAAAGCGCGACGGTGCGCTGGTTCCTCGACTCCCAGCTGATGGCGGCGCCGCTCAGGGTGAAGACGTATCCGGTGTACGACCTCCGATCTAGTGGCCACCCGGCCCAATCGGCGCCAACACACCCTTCCAAGGTTTTCGTGGTCTTCGGTACGTGATTCCGAAGTCGGCGGTCCCCTTCAGATATCTCAGGACGCGTTTCGCCGCCTTCCAGTGCGATCGCCAAGTAATTCAGAACTCCGACAAGCTCGCGATAGGGCCGACTACCTCCTGGCGATCCTTCTTCTTCAACGTCGTTCTCGAGCTTCGAACCCGATTCAACGGGAGTACTGACGGTGTTACAGTCCTCCATCCGAAATCGAGAGAGTGATTCCCGAATGTAATTCCGTTGAGAAATGGTAATCTGATTTCCGCTTCTGGCAATTTTGATCGGATGAAGTCGAGGTCCTCCTGATCCCGATAAAATATCAAAATGTCGTCGACGTAGACCAGTATTATCAGCGGTTCTCCCCCTCGCCTGAGGCGATAAACGCACGGATCCGCGCTCGTTGGTGTCATGTTCAGTTCTTTGAGCTCTCCGCTCAGGTTCTTGTGCTATTGTCGACCGGCCTGTTTGAGGCCGTACAAGGCCTTCCTCAAACGGCAAACCTTCTCGCCACCCAGAAGTTATTTCAGCATTTCCTTGGCGTGGCTCCCGACACCGGATTTGTCTTGTGTCGCGACGATTTTCCTCAAACATTCTGCGAGTGAATCGGGCAGTTCCATGTATGTCTCCTCCTCGATCGTGCCGTTCAGGTATGCGGTCGAGATGTCCATCTGATTCACCTTGAGGTCTTGCTCGACCGCCAGTGCGAGCAGCAGGCGCATGGATCGGGAGCGAGCGACGGGAGCGTAGATATCGTGAAAGTCGATCCCGGGTCGCTGCGCGAATCCCCTTGCCACAAGTCGTGCCTTCCTTCTCTCGACATTGCCGCCGGAGTCGCACTTGTTCCTGAGGATCATTCGACATCCGACCACGCTTCGGTTCTTGGGTCGATTCACGATCAGCCATGTGTCGTTCTTGATTAGGCATTTGACTTCCTCGACGATGGCGTCCACCCATTCTTCTTTGTCCGGTCCGTTCAATCCTTGCCGGTACGGAACCTCAGAGTGAAGGCTGGCCAGATTTGCCTCCAGGTCGTCCGGGGTGTTCTACTCCTCGTCGTCGACAATCCGGTCGGACGAGTCCCCGCTCGATCCGCGAGGGTGGTCGTCCTCCTGCGTGATTTGGTACTGCTTTCGCGGTCGACCGGGTTGTCCGGTGAGAATCTTTCTAGGCCTGCCCGGAGCTCTTCTGATCGCTTCGGTGGGCTCGTCTCCTTCCGCCGTCAGGTCGTCGTGTTCCTGCGACTCGTTTCTCAATTCTTCGTCGTGGTCCCCACCTGGGTAAGGTTCAAAGAAATTCGGCAGTGATGTTCCCTCGGGATTGTGATTCAAATCTCGATCTGGATTTGGCGGAGACGACGGCGATTTGTCGTGCATTCCCGTTCTTACATCGGTGTCGATGAATCTGATGTCTCGTGTCGTGGTCACCTTTTGTCTGCTTGATACCCATACTCGATACCCTTGAGTCGACTCGTCGTATCCGAGAAAAAAGCATTTCATGCCTCGTGGCTCCAGCTTCCCCCTCCCGGGAGTTTTGTCCAACATACATGCGGCCTCTCCGAAGGTTCGCATGCTCCTCACGTTCGGGCGTCTTCCATGCCAAGCTCGTAAGGGGTCTTGTCTCCAAGCGTCCTCGTAATGCATCGGTTCCTCACGAAGTTCGCCGTGGCGATCGCTTCCGCCCAAAACGAAGTTGAGCGCCCCGACTGCGCCAACATGCAACGCGCCATTTCCATGAGCGTGCGGTTTTTCCTCTCCGCTACTCCATTTAGCTGGGGGGGTGTACGGCGTCGTGAGCTTTCGCGCAATTCCCTCTCGCTTCAAAACCTTATCGAATTCCTCGTTGCAGAACTCTCGTCCCTTGTCGGATTGCACGCATTTAATCTTTCGTCCTGATTGATTTTCGACGAGAGCCTTGAATTCCTTGAAGAACTTCGAGGCGTCGCTTTTCCTTTGTAGAGTAGTAGAGTGTCCAACGAGAGTAGTCGTCGGTTAGCGTGAGGAAGTATCTGGCTTTGCCCCTTGATTCGTCTCTCATCGGCCCGCATACGTCGACATGGACGATATCCAGTAAATTTTCGCGACTTCTTTCCGAAGGGCAGCGCCGTCATCTTCGCTTCTGAACAGATCTCGCACGCATTCCTGGTTCCGTCGTCTTCAAGGTTGAGTCCTGACACTATCCCCTTTTTGCTCATTTCCAAGAGATCGCGCCAGTTCAGGTGGCCGAATCTCTCGTGCCAAACGGTTATTGGGGACTTACGTGTCCCCGTCGACAGGGCGCAGACCGATTCCTTTCCGGGCTCGCGGAGGAAGTAGAGATCTCCTTTTCGATCCGCTACAGCGATCGCAGATCCGTGGCTGTTTTCGATTTTGGCTCCTTCTCTCGTGAACGTCACTCTGTTTCCGGCGTCCGTGATCTTTGCGACCGAGATGAGGTTGTTTCGCAGGTCGGGTACGTGTAGTGCGTTTTCCAGACGTATGAGCCGAGTCGTGTCTCCGCCAGATGCTGCGATTTGAACGGTTCCTTTTGCCTTAACGTCGGTGGAGCCGTGATTTGCCAGATTAATTCTCAGGTTTCCAGCACTTGCTGTTTGCTCGAATGCGTCCTTGTCGTGGCGCAGATGTGAAGTGCATCCACTGTCGAGACACCACGTGTCGTTTTTCTGAGCGTTCCCTGCGAAGTGAGAGTCCGCATTTGTGTGGGAGATCATAAAGGAGATGTCTTCGCCGATGGCGGCCTTTTCTTTGTTAACGGGATGTTTCGCGCTTCGTTCGGCATTCTCCGGGCAATTTATGGCCTTGTGGCCGATTTGGCGACATCTGTGGTATTTGTACCTGAATGTTCCGCCGGTACGTTGGTCGTCCGATTTTTCGACTGGCTTGTTCGACGCTTTTTTTGTGGTTCTTTTCCTGTACGGCGTCCCTTTCCTCGCGAACATTGCCTGGTCATCGGCTTGGCTGCGTTGTCTTCTTGTCGCACTTTTGTCGAGGATTTTGATTTTTAGCTTTTCTGGCGAGGGTAATTCGTCTCTCGCCTCGATGGCGCATCTAAAATTTTCGAAGCTCTCCGGCAGGCTGTGTAGAAGCATGATGGATTGTAGTTCCGTGCTGACCTGCACGGATGGTTCGGACATTTTGTCGACCATGTCGGAGAATTCGTCCACGGGCCGTCGTACGTCTCCGCCTTCGTTGAGACGATGACTCATCAGACGTTTCCACAAAGATGCCTTCTTCGCCGGTCCTTTTGATTCGAAGATTACTTCCAACTTCAGCCAAATTTCCCGGGCTGTTTCACAGTGTCTGATTTGCCTGAGTTCGGCGTCCCCAACGGCGAGATATAAGCCGGCTTCCGACGTTGCGTCCTCGTCTTTCCACGCTGGTAATTCCTCAGCTGCTTCTGGTTTCGGTCTTTCACCGCTTGCGTGAGCCCACGTTTTGTTCTTGGTCATAAGGGCCTGAATTCTAAGTTTCCAGGTGTCGTAGTTCTCCCTTGTTAGCATTTGTATGCGCATTGCACTTGAACTTTGGCGGTCCATTTTGTCTGCAGTTGGGTTACGTTTTCCTGTGTGCTTTCCAGTGCGTTTTCCCCGTTGTCTTGTCCTGGGCCCATAACCTGTTGTAGCAGTGTGTTAAACAAAGTGGCGGCTCCTCGCCTGAAATGGATTATTTATTATAATGGGAAAACTGTACAACGTAGTTATAAATCGGTAAAGACAATCTTAAGCGCCGTCCCACGTTGCTGCTTCTTTTCTTCTGTCAGAAATAATCGTGCGTTCGTTCTCCTATCGCTCGCAACGCTCGGTCCGGCGCTGCATTCGCACAGAGCACGCAGCTTAGGGCCATTCCACAACAAAATACAAAATGGGTTCTTTAGTTTATGCAAAAAAGCTCAGTATAACGTTCCGCTTTTATTAAAATTTGCAAATTTGCAAAAATGGCGAAGTTTTGAAAAAAAAGGATTTTCTTTTCTAAACAATTTTAATAACAATGTTTTAAATAAAAAAATAAAAAATCAAAGCCCGTCATGCTGCGGCCAAATATCTATAGAATTTCTATGCCAAACTTCATAAAGATCAAATGATTAGTTTTTGAGCTACGTTGCACGGCGTTCGAAATTTTGCGTTTCGAGAAAAACGCGTTTAAAGTTTGAGTGATAGGAAAATCGTGAAAACATTCGTAATTCGTTCTAACTTATCGCAGTTTTTTGCTAATCTGCGATTCCAGGGCCATAGAGTGGACCTTCCTCTCCTTCAAACTGTTCTGGTCTGAACCGAAAGGCCGAGCGTACGACGAGCGCTCGACTTTTTGAGTGCTCCGCCCATTTAGACTGTTCACTTTCTTTTGAAAATAAGGTACAAGGAGGTCTCGGATCTAACTTTTTTTCTCGTATTTTTGAGGAAATTTCCTATCAATTTAGGCAAAAAGAAAAAATGGCTAAAAAAATTCATTTTACATGAGGTTCGCCCCTTAAACAATACTTGAACTCCCTGCAGGCAGCCAGCAATGGGCTGTGCTGTAGATTGTTTTTTGAACGATCGACCGATGGTTCAGCAGATAAGGTAAGGGTGAACATGTCATGCACGTGTATGAGAAAATGCTTCTTAGCAATGCGCATTGACATGTTCGGGGATTAATGTCGGTTACATGATGAGGTAACCGAATTAGATTTCAGGAACATGATGCGTTGGATGCAAGCATGCCCCCGGGGTGAAAGTTTGATGCTACGGCTAGATGATAATCTTTCCGTGGGCTTTTGTTTTCAGGTGGAAGGTGATGCGGGGTAGCTTACACTACTCATTTGCAGGTAAGTAGAATGACTTTGCATGGTAAATGGAGGACAGGTTAATTTAAAGGGAATGGGTGGTTCTTTGGGATTGCCTAAAGAACCCCCACAAACCACCTGGTATAATATCTCTTTTCAAAGATCTCATTCCTATTTCTTTTTAATAATCTTGACTCAAATTTCAAAACTTCTAAAATAAACTTCAGTTAATTGATAGGTTGCAATAGAGCACACTCCCCTATTTGGTAGATACATACAGCATCCGTTTCTAAGCTAATAACCTTGCCCGTAAAAATAAATTATTATGGAAAATTTAACAAGCCTCGAGACTTGCTAAATAAGGCCAAGACGCGATCCCGGTTGTAGTGCCGATGATGATGATGATACAGTGTCCGTTTCTACTCTTTGGAACACACTCCTCTACTCAGTTCACACACATGGCATACGTTTCTATTGCTTTCCTACGTTCGCAATTTGTTCCCACACTATGTTTCACTGTACGTTTTTTTAGTTCATAATTAGTTAATACAAGGAGTATGACAAATGTCTCGGCAATGCCTTGCTCCACTTCTGTCGTAGAATGTAGTGTTTTTTATTTTTGTCCGGAGAAAATTTGTTTAAAGAATAATTTTCGAAACAATGACGATTCCCGTTTGCCGCTCTTCGTAGTACGTAATGACTGCAGTGTTTCTGTATTCCTTCCGGACTGTTCTTTTGAGATCTAAAAAAGTTTCGATACAACACATTTTAAAACCCATACATATCATACGATTGAAATTAAAATCAACGTTGATCTCCAATTGCCATTGCCTTAAACCATCATCACTTAACGTTCGTTTTCACAGCGATAAAACATTCTTTTTTTTCTACAACTCACTCACATTAAATGTATAGGTTAATTGATTTTAAATTTGTACAAGCTGATTAAATACATTAATGTTAAAAGACAAATAAAGTGGAGAAAAAATAAGTGTTCATAATTTTTCTTCCTGAGGCGATTCGGTTCGAGAGCTCTTTTATGATCAGAATTATTTATGTCCACTTGGTTCAAGCATTTTACTGTCAGCAATTCAAGTACGTTGCTGTATACATAAAACTGAAGAAAACTGTGCTTAATACACAAGATTATTAATTATCTGCAATGTATAAATTTTCATACACAGTCTGCCCCGATAGATTTGGCATTTTCTGATTCAAAACCGTATTAAAGCTTTGTTCTACCTTAATTGTGGTCACCAAATGTTCACATATTTTAAGGATATATATAGCCCTTGTATCCGTTCAAATCATTTAAATCCAGAAGATTAAAAAAGAATCGTTCAAGTATTTAACAAAGAGCACATACTCGCCTCTCCTTCCCTGAAATCATTTTTGTCCCTGCCATTCTCATGCAATAAAAACTACTTTCACTGACTTCTGATGAAAACCAGAAAACAACAGGAACTGTGCGAAGTTCTTAAGTTTCAATAGAAGCACAGGGGCATCTAAAACTTAGCGGGAACCATGTAAAGTTCCTTAATGCTTTATGCATAATATCTTGAGGAGTTAGGAAAGTAGTCGTCCCATAAATTAGTGTATCCTTAAGAGAAGCCCAACTCTAGAATTGATTTTTCCAATCTTCCATTACGACAAATGTCAACTGTTATCGCCATCCGCATAAACCACGTCCAAAGCTATACGTCCCACCTCACAAATAACGGATCGCCTAAGAAATATTGCTTCCCGCTAATATTTAACTAAACTAGCAGCCACCCCACCAGATAGTAACCGGCTTAATACGTCCCACCAGCATCCTACAAATTTTCCTTCCTTTTTTCTTGTGTTTTGTTATTGTATGTGTTGGTTATTGTTTTTCTTTTAGTCGTTTTTGCAATCCCAAGCTAGCTAACCTTTGAAAAAGTTAAAACACACCCTCAATCCAATATTTCGTACCACCATCCCCCAGAAAATGAAACGAAAACGCACTCTCAATCAATTTGGCGAATGAAAAATAAAGAAAATCCAAATTTGAAAAACAAGAACAACAACAAGTGTACGGTGTCGACGCCGCCAACAAGCCCAACAACAACCATGTCGATGACGGTGACGACGGCCAAAGCAAAAACATAAGAACTGCACCTTCAATTATTGTACACGACCACAACGACAGATTGGCCAGCAGTGACAGCAGCGCACCAGTTCACGAATATCCCTTACGCATGCATTACAGCCTATTTACCAATTCATATACACACACAACGGCGCCGTATTGGGCATTTTCCGCCGGCTGAAACGCATTTTTCTCTTCTTTTCCTTCCAACACATTCAGATTAGCCTTACAAATTAGAACCTGTGTGCATATAGATATATATGCAGGCCTCGTAGAGTGGGGGTCATGATGCACCACCCACTCGACCCTTTCCAATGGTGTTTGTGAGGAAAAATAAAACTGGGGATGTATATTAAGGACCGAATAACAACAACAACAATATACGACGGCGACCATTGCGTTGCGATTTCCAATAACGTACTCACATTTCTGTTATTCTCTTTCCCTCCCCCAAATATACAATCCGTACATTTCTATAAATACGTGCTTATACATATATACACCCTCTCGGCTACACTTAACAAAGTGCATCTTTCTCTCACCTTTCTTGATTATTATATTTCGTACACTGTCGCTCGCACTGCACTGCGGTCATATACTCATACACTGGCGACCAACGGTCGGTTGGGAAAAACGCATCGATCCTACCGAAAGAGAAGGAACACACGCGTGTAAGGAAAGTCCGACAACTGAATTAAAACCCAACCCACCGGAGTGGTTGCAGCAGGTTCCCAACTGTTGCAGCAGTGTGTGCTTCTACGCATACATTCCTATATCTTTGCAACATGCAGCAGGGTGCGAGGGCAACATCCATCGTAAGGAGTAAACAGTGCAAATTTTATAATTTCTTTTTTTTGTGTTGTGTGTATCCATTCTTTCTGTCTCTCCCTCTCTCTTTTCTCTTGCATTTTCTCTTTTGCATTTAAATGCATTGAACACACATACTTACAAAATCTCAAATTCTCTGCAAATCGTGTGTTGCTAAAAGTAATCGCATAATGTTGCGTGCGCATATGTTGCTAAGGAAATGCATTGATGAATTCTTGCTACTCTTGCTGTACCTCATGTATTCGCCCTCTCTCTTCTTCACTCTCTCTCTCTTTCCTCTTTCGGTTCATTCCTCTTCAAAAACCTTTTACCACTCATACATATTACGTCATAGATAAATACAGGGGCACAGCAAGATCCGCCACTTACCTACAATAAAATCAAAAAGGATGCACTTTACAAAATGGCCAAAGTAGAACGATGCAAACAACATTAACAAGGATGACTGACGATGAATCATCATGCTTATCCTTGAAGTTGATTCGTTGGCAAAAGTGAACACAACTTTTCACATAGTAGTAGGAAAAACTTTTTCCTATGCAAATAGTTTCGTATACTTTCTTAGACGGCGCGGAGACGCCGACCCGCCACCACCAACACCGTTGTGATCCCGTCGGATGAAAGGAAAATCTTCGTACCAAGAACTATGCAATAACAAACGAACTGAGAACTGAGAATTGTGCAAGGATATGAGTGTGTGTCATGTTAAAGTCCCGTTCCACATCCGTTCGCCACCTAATACTGAAAGGGAGAGTCCTTTGAAATAAAATTAAGGAAATTGTTCAACTTTTATGCATTTGAATGCATTTAAGGTTGCAGGTGACGGAAGGACGACCAAGCAAGGATGTGCTAGATAGATCGAATGTGTGTCGGCATTTCACTGTAAGCTAAGTTAAACTTTATCGGGCTTTCTTGAGAAAGGTCTCAAGGATAACACTTTCAAGATGCTTTTAACTGATGCCATATGTGCTCCATTAAATTGGTCGTCCTTTATAATTATAACTTTCTAAGGATTTGTTATGGAGACAAATTGTTCTATTATAGGGTGGATGAAGGTAAAGTCACGCAAATTACTGCAAAAGGGATTTTATTGGGATTACACAGTGGGAAGTAAGGATACATTGGTATGATAACGCAAACTTGTTTACAGGGTTAATGTGGGGCTAATATCCTGGCTTATAAAAATACAATACATTACCAGAGATCGATAGCTAACTCTAGTGCTGAGAGGAAACAGCTCATACTAACTACAAAGTTCAGAAAGGATCTTCAAGTTTCATTGATTTAATTAGTGGAGGATCCTTTTTTTATCATGCTGAAATGGAGAGATTTTACCAATCGAGAACTCGTGGAGTGCTATCGCAGGACATCTCATAAATTATACAAATCCTACAATTTATCTGAGCATCTCAATGCAATAAATGAAAAGAATGATGTTAATATAAGTAGTAAGGTTGTTAAATTAAGAAGAAAAGCTGGTAACGAACATAAATGCATTTGAAAAAGCACAAATAGGACGACCTGAGGATATACGAAAGGAGAGCGTTATATTTATTTTTAGGAGGACATAAATGAAAAGGAAGTGAGTTAACGATAGGCCCAATATTTAAATCGCGCGGGTTATGATAACCTTAAATGTCAATATATAGGACAAATGAAAACACAGAAAGGACGAGGAAAAGTGGGATCGATGCATACCGATTGTGAATGTGTTACAATGATTTTTTTAAATTCACCAGAAGAACTTTGGAAGAATTTTTTGTTACGTATTCACCGCCAAACAGGATAAAAAAAACACATGTTTGAAGATAAAATCAATTGTCTATATATTACACTCTAAAATATCATCATCATCATCATCGGCACTACGACCGGGGACCGGTCTTGGCCTTATTTAGCAAGACCTGAGGCTTGTTAAATTTTCCATAATGATTTGTTTTTTCTGGGCAAGGTCATTAGTCTTGCGCCAGACTAAAATATCATAAAGGCCATTAAATATCTAGGCTCTAGGGCTACGCATTAGTATAGGCGGGGTTCATTATTCTTGTGTTGAATGTCATTCAATTCAGTAAATTGTATGATTGTAACTGTTGCGGATTCACTGGATGCAACCAACGAAGTCGTAATGGAATGCTGCCCTTGGCAAGACTATAACAAATGTCAGCAACTAACTGACATAATCGAATTTGGTTGTCAAGCAACCAATAAACAAACCATTCTCTTCTAGGTCAACTGCTGAAAGACACAGGATCAAGGAATTTAAATCTTTAAAAATCGCTAGTAATCGGAATCAATGAAAGTAAACATTTAGCACCTTTGAAACGCTCAAGAGTTGGTTTTTTTCTACGCTGGAAGATTATTTCTTGGGTATGCGGCAGTCAAGCAACTTAAAGGTATTCTTTTCCATTTGATTAGTGATTGTTTCAGAACGACAACAATCAACATCACTGCACGCCAGTAGACACCATTGTTCCTGGACATACCCACGGCTCACCACAAGACGCAGCTATTGGTGAAAGTTGCGTACATGTTGACAGAACGGGCAGAGTGCATTACGCAGGACGTGTTTGTAGAACGTGCAGATTGCAGTACGCAGTAGTTTACGTGTTGGCCGAACGAGTGCCAATACATTTTACATTTCCCCGACGACATTCCTCGGTCGGCGGAAATTATAGTGCTCATTTTAATAGGTATTCTTTTCCTCTTACAAACATTCTGCTTCTATCGGTGTTTCAGCACAAGAATCGCTGCGCGACAGGAGACACCACATTGAACATGATAGAACTCCTCCCCGACGACATTCCTCGGTCGGCAGAGATCAAACTACGTGTTGGCCGTTCAATTGCCAACACAGTGACATTTTTCACAATTGCCTGTTGAAGAACTTTCCAGTCGATGAAGAGAGGAGTCGGAATTCAAAAATGGACCATGACGATAGCATTATAAAGAAGCCGAGATTAAACCAACGCCAGAAAGTCAATTCGGTAATTAGAAGTTAAAATCCGCCACCAAAAATGGTCGGGTTTTTAAATAGAAAAACAAATAGTTAAAAGGAGCCCAATTGCAAAAGATCAGTCGTATAGCGACAAGAAAAACAAAAAGAAATAAAACCATAACCTGTTATAACAAATGTGGAGGGATGGGAGCGAACATACAGGACAAAGTCTCTGATTTCTTTCAACCCGGTGAAGGCGAGGACGATCCGTATCCCTGTTCAATCCAAGTTGACATGCAGTCTCCACGGGAAACCCCCGGTTAGCTACTTTGGCACCCGCCAAGTAGTGAACCAATGCCTGCAGCGACATCCTGAGAAAGGTTGGCGCAAGGCTAATAACCTTGCCCAGAAACACAAATTATTATGGAAAATTTAACAAGTCTCGGATAAAGACCGGATACCGGTGGAGAGATTTGCTAAATAAGGCAAAGACCTTTTGTTGTAGTGTCGATGATGATGATGATGATGATATTGGCCCAGTAAATCAATATAATTTGATAACCACAATAGTAGACTACGCAAGTCGCTTCCGAGTTATAAAAATACAATTTATTAAAATCCTTTTTCTTCTTCGGCGAACCACTAAAATTACAATGCACATTTTGATGCACCATGTGACAATAGTCCAGCTGACGTAAAGCTTTCTTCATTTCACGGCTTTTCCAAAATGAAAGACCCTCATAGTGCGACGGTGAACATTTATTTTTAATTTAGTGTATAGTATTCCAAAGTAGTGTATAAGTGTAATGAATACTGTATTCAGTGATTTTTATTGTTTCATCCTGTGAAATGGAATCAACCCACAATAGCGCCAGCGACTTTCTTGGTAAGTGTCTGTGTCAGTGATAGGAGAACAGTTTCATTAATCTCATTTTTCGTTAGACGACGATTAACATGTTTAGCGAGAAGAGAATTAATTAACATATTGGGGTATTCACTAATATTCTTTTTTTTAAACTTGTTAAAATCTAAATGGATAATAACCGCAACGAAAAGTGGACTATTCACTAATGAAAGGTCAATGACGCCTCTCAGATAGCTATTGAATTTTATGGCCATATTGACAGAATTTATACAACGGGTGCTGATGATACTGGTGGCTAATTCTCTCATGAGGATAATTGTGTTATAACCTATTCTTGCATCAGTTCAATTTTCTGTTAATTTGATGCCAAGTGTATCGATCGAGACGAACCTTCTTTATCTCTATAATACGTGCGCACAGTAGAGGCATATGATATTCCTGAATGTTTATGGGTAGTATGGATAGAAGAAGCACTTTGGTCTTGAATGCCTGTAGGTTGCAACTGTAAGGAAACACAGGATCTGGCAAAGCGCTCCACGATCTTGTTGATTGAAGAACGACTTCCTGCATTTGTTTAAAATGTATCTTTAGTGTGAACCGGAGCGCACTCTTTGATTGCCGACTTTTGTGGGTAAATACTTGGGGAGGAGCATTTGAGTAATGTATGTGGTAATCATCATCATCATCATCATCATCTTCGGCACTACAGCCGGGATCCGGTCTTGGCCTTATTTAGCAAGTGTCGAGGCTTGTTAAATTTTCCATAATAATTTATTTTTACGGGCAAGCTTATTAGCCTTGCGCCATAATGTATGTGGTAATACCTGTATAAAATGCAAAAGCAGAATACGTTCCGTTTGTGTTTTAATGACAGAAATTAATGCGTAGCCTGTCGGTTTTATTGCTCAATTTTATATGTATCTTCTCAAGCAGGTGCAATGCTGTTTTTGATGTTTCCGATCTAACATAGCGATTGAATTTCAAATTTGGAACAACATACGCTTTGTTAGTTGTTGCCAGGTCAAGTGGAGTGAACATTTTTGCATGCCTTAAGAAGTCCTAAGTACTTGACTACGTTTTTCGTGGTTTTAAATTTGTGTTCTTTCCAATTAAGAGTTTACCTGATTCGAGTTGGCAAATTGTGTTAAATTCAGATTTGTCTAGGGAAATTTACGGAATGAATGGGGTGTAGTATGGGGTTGTACCACACGAAATGTCCGATTTTCGCTCAGTCGGAAATAAGAAGATCTCGAATGAACATCTGTGACAGAACGTTAAATTTTCTTTTTTTATACAGTAATGTGGTACGTGTGCTTGACATGTGAGAATTTTAGGGTTCGTTACAAGTACATTTATTTTTTTTCTAGGAATTGCTTACCATGCTTTCGGCAGTTCAAATTCGAACCCTCTTCCTTTATGAATTTAAAATGGGACATAATGCGTCATTGATAATGAAAAACATTAATGACGCATTTGAGGATGTAGCGGTAAACGAACGCACTATACGACGTTGATTTAGAAAGTTCCGTTCGGGAGATTTTAGCCTCGAAAATGAACCACGTGGGAAGCCGGAAACGTTAGCTGACGACGATGTTTTAAGAGCAACGGTGGATGCGGAACCAACGAAATCGGCGCGGATGTTCGCACAAAGCATGGGAGTATATCCAATCACAATAAGTCGACGCCTTTCTCTCATAGGAAAGGTAAAGAAACTCGATAAGTGAACTGAACGAGTCCCAAAAACTACAGTGCCTGTAAATCTGCGCATCGCTTAGATTAAGAAACCAAACTGAACAGTTTTTACACCGGATGAAAGGTTGATTTTATATGATAACCGTAAAAGACCTGGGCAGTGGTTGGATGCAGGTGGAAAACCAAAACACCCCCAAGTCCGATCTTCACCCAAAAAAGATTATGTTGACAATTTGGTGGACATCGAAAGGACAAATCCACTTTTCATTTCATCAGTCAGGAGAAACGATAAACGCAAAAAAATATAGTTAGGGAATCAACATATTGCATGCCAGATTGGCTGAAAAGCCACCTGCGTTGGTCAGTAGGTACGGCCCGACCCTTTTGCATGACAATGCTAGACCCCATACCTCACAAGTAACGGTGCAAAAACTGTATCAATTGGGTTTTGAAATTGTTCCGCATTCACTGTACTCTCCTGACAATTCTCCAACGGACCACCATATTTTCCGCAATCTGGATTCATTTGGCCGGCAGAAGTACTTCCGGAACCGAGCAGCGGTCATGAAAGCCTTTGAAGATTTCATTGCCTGAAAAAGTCAGCACTTCTGTGGGGGTGGTGGTCTGGGCGCCAACGTATGGTGCGCGGTTCACTCTCACCCACCAACGGTTTCTGCACAAAATTGTCTTCCCAAAAGGGAACCGAGCGCCGAATGAAATGACGAATAAAAGACACTGAATGATTCAGTTAATGTTAACGTTAATGTTCTTTATTCCTTCGATATTTTACACAGCATGAAATATCGCGCCGTTAGCGCGATTTACAAATCAGTAGCACTTAGGTATATGGGGTACAATGAGTAGCTTAGTACACTAGCCTCCGCGTAGGAAGTTACCGATCTCCGTTAATTCCCGACTTTTCTTTACCCGCTGAGTTACGAGGCTGTGTATATTGTATATCGTGTTATATTGTTCATTAAGTTCTCCGCGGTCGTGACAGTTTACTTTATAACTCCCGCTCGCGTGTACGTTCTTTTTATTTTCTTTCTTTTGCTTAATACAGTGGCGCGGACTTCCTACTCGACTCGGGGTGATGTGGCGAGATGCGCTCGGCGGTGATTGTGACTCGACCTCGTTGTGAGGCCACGGCGGATAAATTGCGACTGACTTATGAACGAAAAATAATTCATTCATTCGTCGTGGCGGTGCGTCATAGCGAAATTAGGGTCGCTGCGAATTACGAGGAATTGTGGACGAGTTGCTATGCCTGCTTGAGAATTTAGTTCCAGCGAATCCTTGCCGTGTAAGCTAAGTTGGTTGGGTATTCCGGGGAATTGAAAATGCTTGGGTGCAAGCAAGTAATACCGCTTAGGTGAAATGTTAACCGAAGTAATTTCGGGGAAATGTGCGCGGCTTAGTTAGTTGGTAATGTTCCGTTGAGGATTTGGATATGCGTTTGTTATGGAATATGAATTTCGGGGAAATGTGGATTGCTTGGGTGCAAGCAAGGAATGTTATTTGGGTAGAATGTTAATCGAAGTAATTTCGGGGAAATGGGTATTGCTTGGTCACAATGAGGAAGTATATATAATTGATCGAAGCAATTTTGGGAAAAGAATGCCGGGATGATTAGAATATATTCGGTTGAATTATATTCTGTTGGAGGTTTGGAAAATGTTTTATTGCAGATTGGGAGATGTATGCTATTGGTGAGATGTATGCTATTGCGGATTGGGTTTTTGCCTGTTTGCAGGTTAGGGTTGTGGGTTGGTTCTCCGTGTGATGTGGAGAACCCCCACACTTCTACGAAAAAGGAATATTTGACCTTGTATCACGTTGGAAGAATGTCATAAATGCCAACGGATCCTATTTTGATTGAATAAAAATTCTACAACAAAAATAATATTGGCTTTTAAATTTTTACTATAAAATCAGACATTTCATATGGTACAACCCAATAAATAGCATAACATAATAGTCAAATCGCCGACTTTCGAAAACCTATTGTTCTCTATCTTGAAAACTCTCATGCTCATGTCATTGTTGATACATTTAACAATTATTTCGCCAATATTGTCATATACCGACGCAAAAAACCCTTTTTATTCCGAGTGAAGAGTACCAAACAGCGCTCTGAATTAACGATGCGTGTTTGTTTTTGGTCCATAAAGTTTAAAAAATACTACATGGGCTGAAAAGCCCCGGGATTTTTTCATAGGTGATGCCACTAGAAAATGAACATAATTCATTTTGAGAGGCTCACCTATCACTAGTTTATGTATGAAGTTTCACGACATTTCGTCCATTCATTTACAAGCTACAGTCGTTTGAATGACGATGCTTCTCCTTCGTAAAACAAAAAAAAAATGGAAAAAGAGGAATATCGCATCTTGATCAAACATTGTTTTTTGATGGGAAAAACTTCTGATCATTGCAATGGTTGCAGAAATGTTATCCCAGATCTGCTCCTCCGAGAACAACAGTTCATCGGTGGTTTAGTGAATTTAAAATGGGTCGTACAAGCACCGAAGACGCAATTTCGCTCTGGAAGGACAAAAGAGGCTACGAACGCGGAAATTGTAAAGCAACAAGTGCATCGAATCGTTTTGGGTGATCGGCCGATTTCGAGCGGACTTTTTTCGACGTTTTGTGACGATGGATGAAACGCACGTCCATTACCATACGCCTGAGTCCAATAGGCAGTCTGCAAATTGGCTGGAAAGTCACGAAGGCTGACCAAACCAACCAAAAGACCAACGCTCGGTCGGGAAGGTTATGGCCTCCGTTGTTTTGGGATGAGCATGTCACTGCATTATTGGACAAACTGAACGACGAAATAAAGAACAAATGGCCCAATATGGCGAAGAAAAGAGTTCTGTACCATCACGATAACGCACCGTCACACACGTCCTTGAAAAGGGTGACTAATTGACCCAATTACGAATTAGAATTGGTTACTTACCCACCGTATTCTCCAGACTTGGGCCTCGGTGTCTATTGATACGTAATAAAAGCACCCCTTGAATGATTATGCTAATTCGCCCCCTTTATCATTCCCACACTGCAACAGCATTGCACACACATGCCTCGACAGAATATCAAACATATCTTCTCACACTTTTTCCCAGCAGGTTTGTGGCGGTTCCGCCAAACCCCACTGTTACTTACCTGAAGAACCCACATAACTTCGACCCAACCTTATAAGTTTTGCTAATGCAATCGCATTATCACCTTAAATGCTTTACGCATCTAGGTTATCTAAGGTATAACCTAAAAGTCCCTGTAAAGGAATTCTTACCTTTCATGCAGCTCTTCGCGTACAAACCCCCTACAAGAATTCTTTCCATTATACAGGAGCATAAAACCAAAACCTATTCGGTACCTTCGGTTGCCAGGCAAATTCCAACCTCCCACACCTGCACCGCAATCTCCCCACAGCAACAACATTTCCTTCCCAAGGATAATTAATGCTTTCAATGCATTATCTGGAAATGCCTGTAAACAATTGTTCCTACAAGGGCATTCAAACATGTATCAATTCATCTCTGCATTAGCGACCAAGAACCGAATTCCCAATTAGTGTAGATATTCACACTAGTGTTCGACTCTGGCGTCGCCATAGATGCCAGGCACAATTGACACAGATGGTATACACAACCATCATTGTGTAACCATCTAAATTACTTTCCAAAGACTTGCAACTATTGATTCAGCTGCAAGCAGTTCTCTCGAATATACTTCTTTGTTTGAATCTTCAGACAATCACCAACATCGCGCTTAGCCGCCGGATTGGATTCAATAGCATAAACATATGCAAACAAAAGAATCCGATTCTTCCAGTCGGCAGAGATACGATATACGATATCCATGTATAAAGTATCGCAATCCCTTTTAGCACCTAATGAGTGGCTGCTTTTTACTCAGCTGATCCTCATTACCTTTGTTTTGCATCCCTTGTCTAGGTTTCGTTTCTCTTTGACCTGCGAGCGTTAGTAAACAATCTGATCTCAACTATCGACTTCACGCGCGCCACTACATGACCTCACCAGTGAGATCCTCTTTCCTCCTTTTCACCACGAGAGGAACACTTTCTCTCTGTAAAGGAAACTCACCGCATTAGCGAGTCGGCTCTGCACGAGCCGTTTATCGCGGTGTTCTTTTCTATCACCAGACCGATCCGGTCGGGTCTCCACTACGCTACCGCAGCGCTGCGGGACGCGTAAATACGATGGGTCGCCTTTTAACCATCGATCGGAGCTCGCACCCCTGTGAGTCGTGAGTGTGCAAAATGGCAAACGCCAATATCCGCCGTCTGCCTGTTGAATGTGACATTCAGATCGCATACAATTACACAATTTAAATCGCATAAAGTAAAACAATTCCCAATTATGAGCAAAGTGTTATTTCAGTAATAAGTTCGATGTGTAGTCTGATAAAGTGTGATGTCTACATTAGCGGGGACATTAATTGTGCTTGTCTTTAAAGTAGTTTGTATTGCGCCAGCCATTAAAGGAACAAATAAAGTGATGATCTCATTAATAACTTAAATCAGTGCGTTTGACTTTCTTTCCCGGTATACGTCTTGCTCTGCGGCTTGGAACTTTTACTCACCAGGTGAACTATCTTTCAGCAGAACTTTGTCTTGGTTAAGCAGGTGGAAGGAAGTGAACCTAGTGTCCGTGTATTGGCACAATACATCCACCCCCACAGGTTTTCCGCTGGTTTTCCATGACACCTTTTCATTTACCAGCTCCGTAAATATTGTGTGGGGATGGTCAAATATGCTACCATAAATTTGGTTGGTGGTCATGTAGAGTGGTCGTCAGAACTGAACAATGGTTAGGATCGAAAGCTGTGTAACCCTCCCCGGGTGTCGTACAGTCCCCAATCCCAGTCGAGCCTCCCATGGAAGAGAAGTCGCATTTGCTCAACATCTTCTTTTGGGATTGTTCCAGTTGGACGAGCAGCGTTAATATGTCATTAAGAGGGAAATCTCCGATAGGGAGCAGATGATGTCGATAAGAGTCCTCTCCAACACCACTCATTATCACGAACTTCGCCATTCTCTCTATCTGGGTGGGAAAGGTGAGACTACCTGCCTGCCGTGGGAATGCCCCCCCCCCCCCCCATGCAACGCACAATGGCCTGCTTCACGTGGGCAACATTGCCCGTGACATCTTCCGCATTTATCGCATTACAGAGAGCTGCGCACACAACTCTTCGTAGGAGACCTTCGGCTTGAAAGCGTTCTTTAGGCCCTGCTCAAATTCCAGGAACGTCCCTGGTACCGTCGGATTTATCAGGCGGTATGCCTCACCACACAACTTCGTAGGCAGCCACCTAAGGAAGCTGCCGTCCTCTTCCTTCGCTAAGCAGCTAAGGGTCCTTTTGCAGCTATCTAGGAACATTTGGAGTTGACTAGCCGCGTTTCCACCTTTTTACCCCGAGAACACCGGGATAGTCTTTGAGACGAAATCGATGATCTTGTCCACCCCTAACATTGCTTCTATGGGCTCTGGTGGGACAAAAGCAGGCACGTTTACGGTATACCTTCCGTGTATCTGTCTCTTGGGTAGCTGAGATCGGGGTATCAGTCGTGAGTGTGACCAATTGATCTTGCTTGGTTTGTTTCTTCGTTTTAATTTAGAGGAGCTGGTGTTCAAAACAACACAAAAACCCGACCGAAAACAAAACGACAAGAACGAGGGTGGAAACAAACGGTGAAACCAAGAAACGAATAGTGGACACCGTAATAGAACGAATAAAGATACCTGTATAAAAGGCAAGAACAGAGAAACAACAGTCTGAAACCTGAGAAAGAATACAGAAAATGACAACAAGAATGGTTGAGCAGATACTAGCTAACAAAATTCAAGAACAAATGGTTAAACAACAAGAACAGGGAAACCAGAATGGAAACGAACTATGTAGCATAAAAAATTAATCAGAACAATTGTCTGTTTAAAAGTTTCATTGAACTTCGTTTTCCCTTCTTTTCCTTTTATCCCTTGTGCTATAGTCTTTATCCCTTTTTATGCTTATTTACTATTCTCGTCTTTAATAATCCCCGAATTTAACTTTTAGTTTTGTTAATTAATTTAAATATATATATATATATATATATATATATATATATATATATATATATATATATATATATATATACATAAGTGTAAAAATTTTTTTTATTTATTGTTTGAGTTTTGTCCTTTATTCAGTTTATTTACCTTATTTGATTATCCACCTTCTTCTTCACTTTCATTTCATGTTATTAATATTTCTGTCGCTTCTACAACTTCTAAATGTTATTTTTTGTATGCACTCTGGGTTATTGTACTATCTCATATCAATTCCTAAAAACAATCAACAGTTTGCAAAGGTCCGAGAAAAACCAAATTGAACGATATAGTACCCTTGACCACTTTAACCGCTTTATGTTGAATTAATTTTGTTATTGTTATTTATTTACAACGCAAATTCGAGCGTATGCATGTAACTTAGAGAGTCCGCAGGGGACCAGTAAGTTAAGAAATAAGATAATATAAGCTAGAGTTTAATCATTTTTATCTAGCAAGTAAGTAAATTAGAATAACAGGAAGAAATAAAAACTGACATATTAAAAAAAAAAAAAAAAACAACGTAAATTCGAGGAGTTTACGACATTTAATTTTTTATTTTGTTCACAAAATCTCTTCTATGTTCTGTTCTTATTTTCTAAATATAGTATTTTCACCAGCGATAGATTTATAATTTATTTGTTGTTCCTTCTTGGGGAATTCCGAATTTTAGTAGAAGAATTCGCGAAACGCCTTTATCACTGACAATTTTCTTGACCTCCACACGACACACGATACGAATAACGAACAACCACTCACTACTGTCTGGTTATCTACCTATTCGCGCCCCCTTTATCACTTTTGTAATTTTCTTTCATTTTTCCAATTACCATCTCCTTGAATATTTTGTTTGTTTGTTCAAACTCTTACTCAAGGACCTGCAGGTTTCTTGGAAAACCAACGCAAAACTTGCTGGGAAAAAGTGTGTGAGAAGATATGTTTAATATGCTGTCGTAGCATGGGAACTATTAGGATGGACATGCGTGAGAAAAAATGTGTGAGAAGATACGTTTGATATGCTGTCGTAGCATGGGTTCACAATGCTGTTGCAGTGTGGGAATGGTAAAAGGCGCGGATTAGCACAATCATTCAGGTGGGGTTTTATTACATACAGGGCGAAGTCTCTGGTTTCAACCGGGCGAAGGCTAGGACGATCCTTGTCCCTGTTCAATCCAAGTTGACATGCACTCTCCACGCGACACCCCTGGTTTGTTACTTTGGCACCCTCCAAGTTGTGAACCAATGCATGCAGCGACATCCTGAGAAAGGTCGACGCAAGGCGCAAGTAACCATGCCCGGAAAAACGAATTATTATGGACAATTTAGCAAATCTCGGATAAAGACCGGAAGCCGGTGGAGAGACTTGCTAAATAAGGCCAAGACTGGATCCCGGTTGTAGTGCCGATGATAATGATGATTATCTGTTCTCAAACCTCAAGCGGTGACTTCATGAAAAGAGATTCCGCTCGAATGAGGATGTCATCGCGGAAAACGAGGGGTATTTCAAAGGCTTGGACGTTTCGTATTGCAGGAAGAGCATCGAAATGTTGGAAAACCCTTATACCAAGTGTATCGCCCTCGAAGGCAACTCTATTCAGGAATAAATATATTTTTTTCCAAAAAAACGCTTGTTTTCATTTAAAAAAACCCGGACTTTTCAGGCTATGTAGTAGCGTCACTTAAATTACTATAACTCAGTATGTGTTGGTCTGATTGTAGCAGAAGGCCCTGGTGGCTAGTGCTCAATGTTGAACATTTTTTGATATTGTAATTAATTATGTATCAATAAAGTTTTAATAATAATAAAAAATAATAATATGTGTCTCATTGTCATGAAATTTTGACACATATCCTTTGAGGAATAGTACTTCCTAAAATGCATGGAGATTTTTAATTACAGGTTCCATCTCGGAGTTAGTCTCGGCACTTAGTGAACTATTTATTAATTAGAATAGATTGTGATCGGAATACTTGTGTAGTTTTAAAATGGATCGCCTGTTTTATTTTCCATCATTAGCTCACTCTTTTCCCGTGTACTTTACTTCCGTTTCCTATATTATCAGTCCATCTTTTGATTTTGCCACCAGACCCACAATTTTCGATTTATACCAATGAAATTACAGCCCTCGTAGAGTCAGACCATTCGGAATTCATTTTCGGACTCCGCCATTTGACTTAGGTTTCATAAGATTTTAAATAATCCTAGTAACTCAAGTAATTTTAAGAGTATTGACAAATTTAATTACAAACATAGTTCTTCAAAAATTATTATATAAAATGAATAATATTAGAATGACATATTATATTTATTTCTTCGAAGGCGGATATTTTAATTTTTTTTTTTCTAGGAAATTCCATTAAACCTTTCCTCCTTTGTGACCTGCTAAACTGGATATTGTTATAATTGAGGAATAGGTTGCATCAATTTCCATTACAATCCTCTTTGCAAAACCTATTCTTTCTAAAGAATACATTGAAAACCATTCAGCATAATCACAAATTTCCTTAAACGACTTCTTTCTGCAGTTAAACACATTTCACACACGCATTTCAACACAATAGTTTGTGTTGTTAAAGTTCATCGTAATTCAGAGTGCAATGATCCTGTTTTGTCCCCCTCAAAGGCAGACTATCGAACCTCTGGAACGTGCCGAAAATTGTATTCCCGACGCACCTTCTTTTTTAACTCACATCATCCTTGACACTTGCGGTTCAACCAAAATCCACTTCATTTTGGGGTGAAGGTTCATTGTCTCCTTTGGTCGGGTGTAAACTGTCTGCTAGCTGACGTGTAAAAGAGGGTCGTGTGCTCCTACCCCAAAACAAGCAAAAAATTGCCTAAAATTATTTTGTAGTAAGGTAACAAGAAAACGAGGGCGCAGAAGACAACGACCGCCATGGCGAATCCTTTGTCACACATAAAAATTAGTTCATTGTCTGTTCAAAGTTCATATCTAATTTCATCCCTGAAATATTAAGGAACAACACAACAACAATAAGAATGAAGGAAGCACATCGTCTGGCAACAAGGTCCTTGCCCATCGTCAGTCTTTTACGTAGCAATTTCAAAGACAAAGGAGCAGACCGACCAAAGACGGCCGTCACACATGTCTGCAACATGTTGACGCAACAAATGGTCATAGAAAAATACCACCACATTTCAGTCTCCAAAAAAAAGGCCCAGACGGCAAACAAATTCAAATTCGGCATAGGGGAGGTAGATACACTGGTTCCATGCGGATATTGGGAGGTTTACCCTTCCTAATTAGGGACGATATTTACTTGCTAGAAAAGTTGGCCCAGCAAAGCAACAAATATTCGTTTTAACTGTGCTAGCAAGACAAATTCGTTATTTACCCTCGATTGTGAGTGGGTTTCGGGTTTAGTTTGATATTTACGTAGTGTGCGTAAAGCGTATCCATTGCCATGAGCTAACAAAAGTGAACATTCTTCAGTGGAATGTAGTTTGGCGGTCTGTTTATGGTAAGACGAGCTCGATCTAAAGATGTTAAGGAGCTGCAAAATTTCGTTATTGATGTTGTTGAGATGTTTCACATCATTTTTGCAGCAGTGCATTTCCTTCTTAGATTTTTTTTCAATATCTTTTAGGAAATTCGTGTTACTAAATACATATATGTAATAATTTTAGCAAGTAAATACGGGTCATAACGGAATAGGTGAGGGAGACAGGCATATTGACTTTATTGCATCGGATTGCAGATCATTCATCTACAGAAGTGTTTAAAAAAATGTTGTGGATTAAAAAGGAGATAAGATATTAAATAGTAGAAATAACTAAGGCTATTCTATTACAGTTTCAATTTAACTAAAGCTGTATTGATACATATTAAAATCAATATATATTCCTTCACAAATCTTGGTCGACATAAAGATACCCCTTCTAACTTATTTAACATTTTTTAAATAAACAACGTTCTCAGCTTGAAACTAGAGAATTAATTATAGTATTCTTTTTAATTAGCTATTCTTTATTATTTTTGTACACTTGCCATCGATGCACATTCTTAACATCGATTTTGAGGGTATTCTTCACATTTCACTAAAACTGAACTAAAACTAGTCTAAGAGAAGAACTTTGTCTTATAGGATAACAATATTAAAAGTATGATTAGTATATGCAACCATGAAAAATTGTCATTGTATTAATCTCTCATATACTCCCAAGAAGATTTTAGACTGTGTGCAGTTTAAACAAAAGTTTATCCATACCATATATTGTCGTTTTTCAAGTTCATTTTTTCTAAAAATCTTTTTTTTTTTAACATACTGTGTTTATTTCCCCCGCTTGGTGGAAACCTTGACATGGTGTGGGGGCTTAAACTACAATGAATCACTCAGGGAATGTTGACGGAAGCACACGCTTCCAGTAGGACCACCCATGTCAGACAGGCTAGTGAGGAGTAACACACAAAGATCTACCACCCCTAATCCAGGGTATTACGCGTCACCGTGCCCATTGGATGGTTTGCAGCCAGGGGTATACCGGCTGTATTATAACGGCACCTCTCTGACACCGGGTCGAATTAGAGCAGTATATAGACCTTACCATATCAAAGAGGGGGTCTGATATGGTGGACTATTTGAAATCCCAAGACTCGTGTGAAGAAAAATGAATAATCAATATACAAATAACAATCTCAAAAACCCGGTAGGTGTAGGTGTGATGAGCCGACACTACCATAAGGGAACAAATTATCAAGAAAACACCGACTCGATAAAAAGAGGATGTAGGGAAAAACGGAAAAGGCGGGATATACGCGTAGGCACGTGGAATGTTCGAACGTTATATAAACCAGGAGCGATACAGACGGTCGTAGAAAACACGAAACAATATAAAATGGACATCGTCGCGCTTCAGGAAGTCCGACTCCCACATCAAGTAATCGAAACCAGCGAGTTTGTAATGGCGTGTGGCGGTACCGATGCACATAACTTCGGAACCGGCTTCATCACAAGAAAGAAGATTACGCCCCATGTAAAAGATGTGAAATTTATTAATGACGGAATGTCGGTGCTAAAAATACAGGGCCCATGGTACAATTATGTATTTATAAACGTACACGCCCCAACAGAATCTACCGACGAAGAAACGAAGGACACATTCTACGAGACCCTAGAGGAAGTATTTAATGTGGTCTCATCATTCGATGTTAAAATCTTCTTCGGGGACCTCAATGTGAAAATTGGAAAGGAAGATATCTACCAACCAACTATAGGTAAAGAAAGTCTGGACGACGTTTCAAATGATAATGATCAGAGACACAATCAAACAAACAGCGCAAAAGGTATTAAGATTTAAGAAAACAATTAGGTCCAAACCTTGATTTGACGATGAGTGCAGGGCGAACATCGAAGAACGTAAACGAAAGATACGCGACAATTCGAAAAGAGACAATGAGACTCTTCAAACGCAAAAAACGCGAATGAGAGAAGACTCGGATCGAAAAAATCTTAGAAAATTTCAGAGCAAAGAACATCAAGGGTATGTATGCCGGCATAAATTCAATTAGAAATAGCTACCGAGGGAGAGCCAAAATAATTCGAGATGCAAACGGCTGTCTGGTCACGGAAACAAACAATATTGTCACAAGATGGGAGCAGTACTTTGAAAACCTGCTCAATGTACGCACCCATCAACCACAAATAAACGCACCAGACGTACATACAGCTGAACCTCAGATCTCAGAGCCCTCTTTCAAGGAAGTTGTAGACGCAATAAATCGATTGAAAAACAACAAGGCTCCCGGAGTCGACTGCATACCGGCAGAGCTTGTGAAGCATGGAGGGGAGGCAAGCCCTCGAAAGATCCACCAATTCATCAAAACAATACGGGATAATTAAGTGTCACCCCAGAAGAATGGAAAACCTCAATAGTCCTCCCCGTTTTCAAAAAAGGTGACAGATCTGACTGCGAAATTTACAGAGGAATATCATTGCTCCCAACCACATACAAAATACTAACAAATGACATACTGGCGAGAATCACACCGTACGTAGAAGATGTATTGGGAGACTACCAATGCGGATTCCGTAGGAACCGATCAACAAGCGACCAAATGTTCACGGTAAGGCAACTGCTGGAAAAAAAGTGGTAATACGGAGAGACGGTTCAGCAACTGTTCGCTGACTTCAAAAAAGTCTACGACTCAGTCGCAAGGCAAAGACTACCATATTGTAGTTGAGCTGGGAATCCCGAAAAAATATGTTATGCTGCCCCCATTCAAATTTGCATAAACGAAAATAAAGGGCGAGTTAGAATAGAAAACCACCTTTCAGAACCATTTGAAATCCGGGACGGACTAAAACAGGGGGATGGCCTCTCACCATGTCTTTTTAACCTTGTGCTCGAGTATGTCATCAGAAAGGTACAAGACGACAACATGGCCGGATTATCCCTGAACGGGGTCACACAAGTGCTCGCATATGCGGATGACATCGCCGTTCTGGGTGATAATCTAGAAATTGTAAGTAAAAACTGTGAAATCATCATGCAAAGGGCAGAAAAGGTGAGCCTAGAAATAAATGAAGACAAAACAAAATACATGATTACGGCGAGAGCAGGTGGACACATATAAACATCAGAGGCAAGATATTTGAAAAAGTTAAAGAATTTAAATATCTGGCAACGATACTTACAGCCAGTAGCGAAATGTCGAAGGAAATTAGTTGGCATGCAGTCAGGAAACTGCTGAAATCCAAACTGCTGTCACGTAACATAAGGCTCCGTGTCTATAGAACTATAATCATGCCGATTGATCTATACGGATGGGGTCTCACAAAAGGGGAAGAAAACAAATTCCGCGTATTCGAGAATAAAGTTCTAAGGGGTATCTTTGGCGGCAAATATGACGAGGAGGCAGGACAATGGAGGAAACTCCATAACCACGAACTGGAAGAGGTATACCGCAAACCTACAATAGTGAGAGTAATCAGGTCGCGAAGATTAAGATGGGCCGGACATGTGGCGCGAATTGGCAACATAGGACCGTGAGTAGAATTCTTGACGGTAGACCAACGGGAAAGAGACCGACAGGACGGCCGCGACGAAGATGGGAGGACAATGTTACGTTTGACCTTGAAGAGTCGGATCGGCTGGGCAAGCGTGGAAGGAAAGTACACAGGACAGGGAATGATGGCGGAGTCGAGTCGGTGAGATCATGAACTTCCGAGTTCCTATAGGCCAATAAATAGTATAATAATACTATGATTGACCAATAATCAATTTTTACATTAAGTACTACAGCTAACTTATAATTCTGGTGATACAATTGTTTACATGTATACATTACACATTTTTCAAACATACTGAATGTGTGAATGACTATTTGAGTATCATAGGTTTTAATATTGACAGTTTACCTGGAAAAGGTCAGAAAACTAGGATTTTTATTTTTTAATTTAATTTAATCTAATCTAATACTTAACTTAACTCTAACTTAATCTAGCTTAACCGAATTAATATCATTATAAGTTAAATATGTAATGTGAATTGGGGAATATAGGGATTGATGGTTAAGGAGGATGTTAGGTTAGCGTGGGATATGGTCAGTTAGTGGTTTCGGGTGGGGTAACACTTTCCGGTAGTTCGTTAACACGCAGAATGTAGGAGAATGGCTGATGTTACACTATTTGAACTGATTGGGCGCCATCTCGGTGTTATGGTACACTACTTCGTTGGAGTCATTAATCAATCTTCCAAAGGAGAAGAGAGTTCTGGAGTGGAGACAATTCAGGTAGTGAACCCTGTTATCTAGAGGAGTTGGTAGTAGTGAAATTATTATGGGGTTGGGATTATTTGAGAGGTTTTCAATAAATTTGAGAGACAGCTCTAGAATGCATCCATCGAGACGGTCAATATTAGCGGCATTGTATAGTAAGTTGTTATTGTAATATTTGTAAGAGTTGGGTTGTCGGTTTAGGCCAGTGACTAGCCTGAAGCATTTCCTTTCAAAAGTGCGTAGCTTCTCTATTTGGGCTGGTGTTATATGATACCACAGTGGACACGCATATGTGAGTGTGGGTCTAATTATTTGTTTATAGATGAGCAGTTTGACATAGTGGAAGAGACCGTTGGGTTTCCACACCACTTTTCTACAGAGATTCAGTTGTATTGTGGCTTTACGTAAAGTATTTTTCCATAATCATGGAGAATGAAAGGTCATTGGAAAATGTTATTCACGGATATTTTAAAGTTTTACAAGGTTTTATCTGCGTGTTATTTAGTTTGAGTTGTTTGTGCAGTGCTCATTTCTACCCTTAAACACTATAAGTTGGGTTTTATCAGGATTTAGGCGAATTTTCCATTTATTGAAGTTGATCGATTTGGGAAGAAGTTATTAATGCGGTTTCTTGACTCTTTTACAAACTTGCTACTGGAGTAGACTATGGCGTGTTATGTGTTTGAGAAGAACGGGAATAGGGACTAGATTTGACAGGAGAAGTCTTTTGTCGGGAAGGTTTGGAATTCCATCTAAGCCTGTCGACTTTTTGTTGTTGTGTGATGTTATAAATTCAGATAATTCGCCTGCTGTTAAGAATGACGCATTATCCAGAGGATGTGACGTTTTTTTTTTTGTTGTTACGTTGAATTCCGCGATGAAAGGGGTGAAGGATGAGATCATTGGGCGTGAGATGTAGTCGCTCACGGTAAGTTGAAAATTGGAGACTGAGAGGGAGTCGCTTTGTTGATGGATTTTATAAAAGTGGTTAGCTAGACAGTTTGCTATGTCAATATCTGATTGGGCTGGCTGATTGTTAGTAGGGTTGATAATATAATCGATTCGGGGTTTACATTTTCGACCCGCTAGTCGGTTGATGTTTTTGAATACACGGGCGTTCAGCTAGCTAGTCTGTTGATGATGTTGATGTTGACAATAATTGATCCTGATTTTTATAATGAATTGCAGCGGGACCGGTGCGGTTGCACTTAGAATACTTATGTGCCCAACTGTTACAGTAGTCCTTGTAATAGGAGTATCTTTTGCTCCTTTTTTGTTTTGCTGGCAGAAAATGTAAATTCCAATTTGTTTCTGGCCTTGATATCTCTAGCCTTCTGTGACATTGATTATTTTTTTGCCGTTGACGTTTCTATTTTTTATTCGCCGCCATAGCCTTTTATATTTGTAGTAGCCAAGTAGAATTTGCAAAAAGCAGTTTATGCAAATTAGCTACTTGACGATATTTATTTAACTTGCAGGTAGAGAGGGGAAATTTGAGGAATTTAGTTTTTTTCAAATGTGGACAAAAAACTAAGGGCTTGCCAGACTGTGTTAGTTGAAGCGGAACATCTTCAAAGAAAGCGTTTGACAAAAAAAAACCACTCTACTACAACATCATCGAGATGCCCGTTTGACCTTTGCCAGAAATAATTTAAGATGGAAGAAGCGTTGAAGAACTGACATCTTCACCGAAAAGAAAAGCTTTTCCTTTGATGGTGGCATTTTTACCGATGAGAAACGCTTTTCCCTTGATGGGCCTGTGGGGAGCGAAGCACTGTGCACCAGCGTACGGCGTTGCTTCTCTTCGCATCCCCATCATTCATAAGATAAAGTTCCACTGCAATCATCAAAGAACAAAAGGACGAAACGCCGCCACGTTTGTCCACAACCGAATGCAAAGAACAAAACACTGTCCACCGATAGCAATTAAAACACACCGTCTAGTCAATATTAAATCTTTATTTTATTGTTTAAGAAACGTAAAGTCTCTCTTGGTGGAATAGGAAACCAGATCTTGTAATGAAGGTCATGGTGGTATGTATGCGATCGTTCAGATCTGTGTGGTTTACACGTGCTCGAAGACAATGGGTAAACGAAGCAGACAGGCGGTAAAGACAAAAGGATCGACAAGATCGTCGTCTATGGAGTGCATCGCGTCTAAATAAATAGACGACGATACAGCGAAGAAATGTGGTAAAAGAAAAGATGAGACGAGGGCATCATAAACGTCTTAGATGAATGATGCCCTTGTGTAAATATACGAATAGACATTGGGAAAGGTGCTAATGGGTTGGTGGACGAAACAAATCCCTTGCTAGCATTTGTATATGCAGGGCAATCCGTCTGTGGGAAAGGATTCTATATTTGCATTGTTTTCGATTTGAATTCAATTGATGCAAAGAGACGCGGAATGCGTATTTGATTTGGTTTGCACATTGTGCGAGTCAGAGAATTTTATTGCTGGGAGAAAAAGGTCGCCGGCCTATGTGTACGTAAAGAAATTTATCGTGCACATGGCAAAGTTGGAAAATAGACGGCGCAATATTTATGATCCCTGGTGAAGGTTACAAAGTAAGTAATTCAAATCATTTGTTTACAGGAATTCGTCTAGGGGAATTTGTCTGGCAATGTAGATGCCGAAATTGGTTTGGAATCCTAATAAGCTAATAAAGAAATCTTACAGAGGATTGGTATGCAATGAGAATGCATGAAAGGTAAGTTTTCTTTACAGAGACTTAAAGATCATAGATTTGATCTCTTTAATGCGTGAAGCATTTTCAGGTGTCTAATGCGATGGCATTGGCGAAAACTTATGCGTCTTGGGATGAGATAATGGGGGTTTTTAGGTAAGTGTACCGTGGGGTTTGGCGGCACTGCCACATGCCTGACGGATTTCGCCATTATTTTTATGATTTGGGGAAGGGCGAGCTGTTTTTAAGACGGCACCAACAAGGTCAAGGTGAAGCCATGGTTTGCGCAGGCATATCATACCAAAATAAAACCAAACCACTCCGTAAACGGCCGTATGAATAGAGACGATTACTTTAAGGTATTTACGTAATAAGCCCCCCACCACCTTTATCCAAGCGAGAAAACATTTAAATCATTAAACATAAACAAAAATACATAACATATAAAATGTTTAAACAATTTAAAAATTACACACACATTTCAAACAATTTACATTTTTAAATTAAAACATCCATTTACGTTTTACAATTAAATATTTACTTTACTAAACATTAATTAAATATACAGGTTTTTTTTTACACTAACGCGCGTACAAAAAGGGATTTTGAAGTACCCTTAAATGTCAGAGCACAGTGCGAGCGGATAGAGAGGAAGGGCATAATGAAAGGAGGTGCCGATGTATATTGGTTACAAACAATTATCACATTTTCAAACTAAACTTAAATACAAAACACAATGCACATGTTCATTTACACATATAATACATAGGATATAAAATTACATTACATTCATTTGCAAATTGCAACAACATTCATTTACAACATACAATAAATACATGCATATGTACAATTTACACTTTCACCTGATTAAACCCATAATACACAAAGCACTAACTTACATTTTACATTGGAAACAGAAAACAAAAACATCGAACTGCCAGTTATTGTATTTCGCCGGCGATGATATCGCCGATAAATTCGAGATCGGTCACCACCGTTGTTTTCTCGTTGAGATGTCGGTAAATAATAAGAGAAAGAGAAGAAAGAAAAAACGGGAGAATAGTGACTACGGTGGTGACAGTTGGAAAAAACAACAGTGTGGGTGACAGTTGTTGTTCGGTTAAAAACGAGTAGGGGAAAAGATTTTGAATATACATACTAGGTGTATGCATACATTTTCTGCCGGCTTATTTGTTAAAAAAAAAACGTTATTTTCTAGGGAAATTAATTTTTTTTATTCAAAATATTGGCCATCAACTTCTACACTTTTCGCCCATCTTTCAGGTAATTTACGAATAGCATGTCAGAAAAACTGCTTGTCTTTCGCAGCAAACCATTCGTCGAGCCATTTTCCAACTTCCTCGAAATCGCTGAAATGCTGTTCTGCGAGCGCGTGCCCCATTGATGCGAAGAGGTGATAGTCAGATGGCGCCAAGTCTGGGGAGTACGGCGGGTGCAGAAGGACGACCCATCCAAGCGATTTCTAGATGTCTTTCACTAGTTTTGCTGTGTGCTGCGAACTATTCGGTGGCTCCATTTCTTAGTTAAACCGGAAAAAAACGTATGCATACACCTGGTATTGATCTTCCCCATTGCTCGTAAGCGTCTGCTGATTGTTTTTTTGTGACACATGTAATGCTTCTGCTAATTGCCGTTGAGTTTGAGTTGGGTCATCAACCAATAACTCTTGCAATTGCTCGTCTTCACATTTTTGTGGTCTACCAGAGTGCTCACTGTCTTTCGCATTGAAATAACCACTTTTAAATTGTCGAAACCATGTGTCACATTTTCTAATTGAGGGAGCATGTTCACCATATGTTTCTACCAGCAAACGATGACTTTCAACTGCCTTTTTCTTTTAATTAAATAAGAAAAGCTATGCTTGCCGCAAATGTTTTTTTTTTTTCAGGCACAAAACTCGACATGATCGCTGAACGATAAGACAAAGACGCTAGTTTTTGGCGGACTCAACTTGTGTGTGTTTGTAGTTAAATCTCGTTCGAATAAAATGACGTATGTGTCAAATTAATACGCTGAGTACTTTTCGCTGGCGCCATTTCTTAGTTAAACCGGAAAACTTATGCGTACACCGGTAAAAGGAAGAGAAAAGAAGAATTTTTGTAAAACAAACAATTTAAACATTTAAAAGAAACAAATTTTAAAACGAACATTAAAACACTTATGCTAATATTAAATAGAATTCGAATTAATGGTGACGACAAACAAAAAAATTAACTGAAGGCAGCTAAATCAACTGATGCCAAGAAAGCAGTATCACCTAAAGTGGATGGTGGCGAGAAGAAGGTTAAAAAAGCCGGTGAGAAAAGTGCAAAGAAGTTATCTGGTGGACCAAAGGCGAAGAAGGCTGATGACAGGAGGAAGGGGAAGCGAAAAGCGAGAAGTAGCATCAAAACCAAACCGCCAAAGGATTGGATTTCGGAAAAGGAAAAGCAGCATCTGTCCAGAGATCAACTAAAAAATATATATATTTTAAAATTCTATCGTGCACTTGTGAAACGAACCTCCATTTTGCGACTAGTTGGAAGACGTTACAAGAAATTAGTTAACATTTACAAAAGCTATTTGAGAAATAAGATATGTAACATCTAATTAAATTACGTAGTAACCATAAATATAACAAGGTCTTAGATGAAGAGGTCGTTCATCATAACCACGAACTAATTGTTTGTAAATTATAATTTGAACAAAAACCCTTTTCTCAAAGTATTCCTTTTAGTCTCTGTGACTTTTAAATTTTGAATAAACTTTGAACGAAAATCAAAGTGCTATGTTTTGAATGAAAAAAGGTGCATGTTATGAAAAGGGGCATGTTATTAAATGTGCTGTAACTGGCTTGATATAGAATATTGTGAATATTTATGAATGGTATGAATCAAGTGAGAATGTAAGATATGTTAAGAGGAAGTTTTAAGGATGTGTTAGAAAAGTAATGAGATTCAGTGTTAAAGCTAATAAGGGTAGTATTCTGGAATACTACATCCCACCCTTCTTCGAGAAAGAAAATTATCCTTGAAGAGAATAATTTTCTTGTAACTATAGATTAGATTACGGCGCAAGGCTAATGACCTTCCCTGGAAAAACAAATTATTATGGACAATTTAACAAGTCTCGGATTTCGACCGGATACCGGTGGAGAGACTTGCTAAATAAGGCCAAGACCGGATCCCGGTTGTAGTGCCGATGATGATGATGATAGATTAGATTAAGATTAATTAAAGACTTGGATTTTCGTTCAATTACAATGGTTTTCAAAATTAATCTTCCATCAAAGGTTACAATATTTAAATTTAAAAAAAGTTCTTAACACTAGAAAAATTGTCTATTTACATTATATATTAACTAAATTTAAATATTTCTCCTTGGAACCTTTTCTTTTCCAAAAATTTTTATACTTATATTAATTATATAATATTAATATTATGTTTCAAAATTTTCTTTTCCGTTCGAATATATATATTAACTCAAAAATTTCTAATATATATATTAACTCAAAAATTTCTTTCTTTCCTCCCCCTCTTTAACTTTTTTTTTTCCATTTCCGTCATTTCCTACAATTGTTTGATTATTTCATATATATTGAATAAAAAAACAAAGGCCATTTGTTATGTGTGTATCTTTTCTTTAAATTTATGGAAAATTTTCCAAAAGTGTGTTGGGCCTATTACTACGATGATTGAGTAAAAGTGAGTATTGCCAAAAGTTTTTTTAATAAATGATCCCAAGTATCTTACATGACGGTGTAACTTTTTATTTTTTTGTATTTTGTATTTAAATAAATGTTTATTGGTGTATTTATATATTTTTTGTAATGTATTTATATATTTTTTCTTTCCAATACTTATTTTAGTTGGATTATTATTTTCAATTTTCATTATTTCGAGTTTGAGTAAGTGTTTGTGTTCATTTTCGTTGTTTAAAATATTTACTGTTTTCGGCTTAATGTCGTCATTTTCATAGCTTTAACTGCTGTCGGAACGTTTACCTTTGCAGTCTTCCTCACTGCTGATGGATCGTTTAGTTTCTCAGCCTTATTTACTGATTCGTATAGTTCTTCAGACTTATTAGCTGTTAGAACATCTTGGTTCCCAGTCCTATTTGCTGTTTGAACTATTTCTTCAGTTTTATCTGCTGTAGAAACATTCAATCCTTCAGTCTTTAATACTGCTGGCTTTTCAGTCTTTGTTGCTGAAGTGTCGGGGTTGTCAATTGGGATAGCCGAAATATGAGGGATTTTGTTTGTATTTTTTCTGAAAATTCCGAAAGTTTGGTGTGATGTCACGTTCGTTCCATTCTTCCTCCAATTCATCGTCGCTATCTGATACTATTATATTTCTTTTTCGAGATTTTGGAGGCCTAATATCAGATTCACTATCTTCTGATACAGTATCATATTTGAAGTTACCAGCATCTGATTCACAATCACTTGGACACTCAGATAAATCATCTGCGTATACTTCAGTAAAAGGTTCTTCATTGGTGCGTTCGGTCATAGGTGAAATTTTTTTTACACTTAGAACGAAGCTTACCCGTCTTTTATAAGAGCGACACAACTCGAGGTATGGAAACCAAATAATTACAGTACAATATTTCCAACACTGCACCGTTACTTGTGACCGGTCATCAACGTTTGGCAACAAAAACACGAGCTAACACGTGACCGGTCACCAAGGCTTGGCTACAAAAACACGAATTAACTCGTGACCGGTCACCAACGTTTGGCCACGATATCACGAGTTAACTCGTGACCGGTCAGCAATGTGTTAATACTGCTGAGTTTTCAGTCTTTGTTGCTGAATTATTTTCCAGAATTGTAGTCAGAATCGGAGTTATTACATTAAGGTTAGGTTTATCTTCGTTTATATGTATAGCTTTATAGGAATATGCGGGCTCAAGGTAAATTTGGCTAGGAACTTCATTAAAATTGTCGTTATCTATTTCCAAAGATCTAATGCTGTAAATAGAAAACTTTTGTTTGTCTTCCATAAAATTTGGTTGGCGTCAGGCCTCGTTTTCCGACTCTTGCATCCGAGAAAACTGAACATTTTGCATATCATGTGTCCTGTGTATGCCCTGGCTTACCACATGTTTGGCAGACTATTCGAATGAATCTAGGATTTTCATTATAATATGGCCTGGGAGAGTTGTCCATTCGAGCAGCGTGCGCTACTACATTGGTGGTCCTGGAATTTTCACCAAAACGGTTTTCGGAGTTAGCAGGATTATTTCGGAATGGGTTACGCGTAGTACCTTGTTGGTAATTTGTTAAAGACGATCCATTCCTAGATAAATTGTATCTACACTCGTTATCTGTGTGATTATTCCGTCCACAGAAATTGCAAGTAATGTTGTATTCTCTTTTTATGGGTTGTCTATTCGGAAAAGTATTGGACTGCATGTTCCGATAACATGTGTCCTGTGTATGCGCTGGCTTACCACAGGTTTGGCAGACTATTCGAATGAATCTAGGATTTTCATTATAATATGGCCTGGGAGAGTTGTCCATTCGAGCAGCGTGCGCTACTACATGGGCAATCGACTGTTTTAAGCTGTTTCCCCCATGGACCTTAGCTAGTATTTTCAGCTGTTCGTTCTGTAGTCCATCCTCAAATGTTTGTACGGCCAATTTTGTGTTTTCTTCCATCAAGAATTCCCTAACCACCGAGTCTGCTGTTATTTCACAAGTGGCAGAGTTCAGAGTCCTCAGCGCATTCGCAACTCTATCGCCATATTCCCGAACGGTTTCTCTGAAGAGTTGTTTCAGAGAAATCAACTCATTGTGTGCCGTCGACCGAGATTGCTCCTCTTTATATTCCGATTCTAGTTTTTCCTTTAAATCTTCCACTTAGCGATTTTGCTATACCTAATAAGATCGCATGCAGGACCCTCTAGTCTATTTTTGACTAGCTCTGAAAATGTTTCATATATATCCGGGTCTGCCTTCTTTATGGATCTAGATAAAACATTTCCCCCGGAAATAAATTTATCTAAGTCGCAGGGTTTCCCGTCAAAGGTGGGGACGATTCTGAAAACATCAGAAATACCAACAGAAAAAGCCATTTCAGGGGGTTTATTGTGTATCTATTGTGAGTGGATTTGTTCTTCCCCCTGCCTAGCCGCCTGTCTCGTGTAGTAAGGACTCGTAATAGTGAAAATTTGAAATAGTGTATGGCGAAAATTTGTTATCACTTCTTAAAAATATGGTTATGAAAGGCCTTTATTTTGTTATTCAATATATATGCAGGAAAAGAAAGATAAATTGGACCCAAAACTGTAAAGAAAGAAAATTTTCGAAGAGAAAGCAAAAAAATGGAAATGTCGAAATACTGAAAAGAGAACTGTCAAAGAAATTTCTATCGGAAAAACATTTTTTTTTGTAAAAAGGAAAGCTTCCAAGTTGAAAATATTCCTAAAAAAGGAAGAGAGAAAAATCAATATTTTGAAAAAATTTCTTACTACTACTCTAGAAGTTGATAGAAGTCTTGTTGAGTTTCTTATTGTTGTCCTTCTTGTGTCTTTGTTGTGTCGTTGAATTCTTCTCGTTTTTTTTTTCTTTCCCTTTTTTTTTCTTTCTTTGTTGTGTCGTTGTTCTTCGTTTTTTTTCTTTCACTTTTTTAAATTTTTTTTTTGATTATTGCCAGGCAGACTTCACGCCCTAGAAGTTGAATATCCTGGTCTGGGCTGCTTACATTACTATTTTTTTTCTTTTTTTTTCCTTGAAAAAAAATTTTTTTTTGTTGGTTTTTTTTTATTTTTTCGTTTTTTTTTCATTTTTTGCTTTTTTTGTTTTTATTTCTTCATAATCAAAGATTTAATCAAACACAAATGTAGATCAATTCATGAATAAATGAACTTAAACCACTTTCGAAAGCAACTTATTGACTTATCCGATCACAGTCATGAGAGATGTCTAAGGTATCCAAAACAAATGAGTTATGAGTTAAATTTACAGGTTTTCAGTTAAACCTACAGACTGTGAGTGAAACGTACGAGTCGTGAGTAGAACTTCTAAGTTGTCAGTTAAATCTGCGGCTTGTGGATTATACATCCTACAGGTGTACATCTGAATCTCCTTAAAAAAAAGGGTTGCAATTGGTCCACATCTCATTGTGGGTTAAACCTGCTGATACACACCTAAATGCCCCTACCAAACATGTAATTGGTTCGCATATCAATCATCATCATTAACGGCACTACAATCGGGGTCTGGTCTTGGCCTTATTTAGCAAGTTTCGAGGCTTGTTAAATTTTCCATAATAATTTTTTTTACGGGCAAGGTTATTAGCCTTGCGCCGGATCGCATATCAATACAAAGGATATTAAACGTTCAGATCGTCCATTTAACCCACGAATTGTGGGTTAAACCTGCAGGTACATATTTCAATCAAGGATATTAAACGTTTCGGTTGCCAATCGTACGAATTGTGGGTTAAGCCTGCAGGAACACATCTCAATATATTTTCCAAGAAAAGTTAATTGATGTTATTGAAACAGACCTAAGTCCAGACGCCTTGATCAAATATTTAGCCAAACACTAATGGAGAGATTAATGAATAAACTTAAACAACCTTCAAAAGTCACTTCCCAATAAAGACATATCTGATCAGAAAGACCCGAGATGTCAAAGGAACACTCGTGCTGCTGGCATATTAATACAAAGGATATTAAACGTACAGATCGGCAATTAAACCCACGAATTGTGGGTTAAACCTGCAGATACACATCGCAATACAAGGATATTAAACGTTCCGGTTGCCAATCGCATGGATTGTGGGTTAAACCTGCAGGTACATATCTCAATAAATTTACCAAGAAAAGTTAATTGATGTTATTGAAACAGACCTAAGTCCAGACGCCGTGATCAAATATTTAGCCAAACACTAATGGAGAGATTAATGAATAAACTTAAACAACCTTCAAAAGTCACTTCCCAAAAAAGACATATCTGATCAGAAAGACTCGAGATGTCAAAGGAACACTCGTTCGAAAAAAATTTTTTTTTGTTGGTTTTTTTTTATTTTTTCGTTTTTTTTTTAATTTTTTGTTTTTTTTGTTTTTATTTCTTCATGGGATCCTTTGGTTGGATCATCCCACCGCTGCCACCATTGTTACGAGTCCGGGACGCCGTGCTTCCTCTGATGAGGGAAGAGCGTGGACCTTTTATTTTTAGTCACGATGAGAATGTACTTTTCTTATTTGTTTGAAGATTAAAGTCTTTTATTTACTTGTTTCGAATTTCTGTTTATTCTTCAACTCAAACTAGAACTCAAAGTAGAACTAACTCCAACTCACAATTCAAACTGCTTTTATAAACTCTAACTCAATACTCAATTTGAACTTCTACTCGCTTTTATAAACTCTAACTCAATACTCAATTTGAACTTCTACTTGCTTTTATAAACTCTAACTCAATACTTGAACTCTCAATTCAAAACTTCTTACTCCTTCAACTCAACTTTCAATACTGATCTTACAATTAAAATTTCTCTCTTCTGTTACTTATTGTTCTAATTGGTTGTAAATTATAATTTGAACAAAAACCCTTTTCTCAAAGTATTCCTTTTAGTCTCTGTGACTTTTAAATTTTGAATAAACTTTGAACGAAAATCAAAGTGCTATGTTTTGAATGAAAAAAGGTGCATGTTATGAAAAGGGGCATGTTATTAAATGTGCTGTAACTGGCTTGATATAGAATATTGTGAATGTTTATGAATGGTATGAATTAAGTGAGAATGTAAGATATGTTAAAAGGAAGTTTTAAGGATGTGTTAGAAAAGTAATGAGATTCAGTGTTAAAGCTAATAAGGGTAGTATTCTGGAATACTACAGGACCTTCCCAACAGCTTTGGGACTGGACGAGGAGCTTCCTCGGGTTGTTGTGGACGGCGAGTGTTCGGATCTGTATCCTGTTAATTCGGGGGTGCCCCAAGGTTCTATTTTGGCTCCAACCTTGTTTTTGCTTCACATAAATGATTTGTTGGAGACAACGGATAACAAAATGTTCAGTTTTGCGGATGATAGTACGCTTGTTTCCTCCTCTTCGAGTGCTCGGCCGATTCGTGCATCCGCGTCGCATCAGCTGAGATGCCGACAAATTGGCTCTCTAAATCAGAATCTGGATAGGGTCCTGCAGTGGGAAAGGGCCAATCTCGTCGACTTCAATGCAGTGAAGACACAATATACAACATTCACAAAGAAAAGTGTATCATCGGTTCCACAGTTGATGATGAATGGCCGGGCCCCCGAGGCTGGGGAAAGTTTGAAATTGCTCGGCGTCACGGTCTGTGGAAATGTGTCGTGGCATAAACCCGTGTCGAGTATCGCCAGGTCAGCCTCAGGAAAACTGAGTTATCTTTTTAGAGCCAAGAAATATTTTACTCCGGCCCAACTTCTTCTCCTATATAAATCCCAAATTAGATCCGCGCTCGAATATTGCTCTCATGTTTGGAGCTCGGCGCCTAAACATACCCTCGACCTACTTGAGAGCATACAGAGACGAGCGATCCGCTTGATCGGGGACTCGGCGCTGACGTCGGGACTACAGTTGCTATCACATCGAAGGCGGGTAGCCGACCTCTGTCTGTTTTACAGATATTACCACGGCTACTGTTCTTCGGAGATTCGTGCTATTGTTCCACGCAATTCGGCTTATATGCGCTCCACAAGACAATCCAACGGATCGCACCCGTTTGTGGTTCATCTCCCGACGGCGCGAACAACCCTGCATCAGAACTCACAGAACAGATTTTTGTACAATAAAGCCTCGAATTTCGGAAAAAACGGCGGAAGCAAAGTTGTACACCTAATAGTTGTTCGTTTTTTTTAATGTAACATGAAGTAGGTTCATTTTTGTTTATAAATTATTGTTGGTTTTTGGAATCTGTTATTATTTTATGTACAAATGTATGTACTTGTTACGTATGTATTTTTGATTTAAATGAAATAAAAAGTTAAAATGCATTTTGAATGATAAACTATGTTACATATTTAACAAATTTGAAACTAACCGCACTGAATTTGTATGAATTTGTATTACAATAATTGATTCCTTATACGGCTTTTCGCTTTGCGGCCAAGTTTCGTGGAACGTATCCAGGCCGTAGGGCGAGGTATGGGTGTATTATCATAAAATATGTAGTTTTGGTTAATTAGATGAATAAAGAGGTGATGAAATCACTGCAAAAACCTGTACACCGGGTTATATTGCAAACCATACCCAAATGTAGTTACGTTTTTCATCACACAATAGTAATGTAAAATTATAATATTTGTTTAGCTAAAATCGGTGTCTACAGACCACAATCTTCCAAAATATCATTCAATATTCTCCCATCAGCATACTCTTCAAGACTTGCCCAGGCCAATATCTATCATCATTTGTGCACCGTATCAATTTGAAGACATTCGAAACCTAATGTTCATTAATTTATTCACCTGTGACAAATATTCTGCCATAACTTTTAATTAACCCCTAACCCCTTCTGTCTTCAGAACTGTTAAGAATCCTAAAAATTAATCAGAACCCCAAATCCAACACCATTTAAAAGTGGTGGATCATCTGCAAACGCCGCCGCTATTACTTGCCGACGGTATTGCAAAATTACTAGCAAATTTGCCAACGGCATTTCTAATCATCCGATTCCAGGTGGTCAACATATTCAATTCACTAAATAAATAAACGATCGAGTGAAATAGAATACCGGCTGAATGAACAGATGAACTTAATCAAAAGTGTTCATTAACTGTAAAGTATCCTTTTCACCCTAGGAATGTGTAAAAATTGCACTACTCACCACAGTAGTCACAATGATACTCACTGGACAGTGATGCGTTGATATCCTTTTTGTTTTTACACGATATCACTTTTAGGATTTTGATTTACATAACTTCTCGTTCACTGCCTGAATTAAATGAATACATTTTATAAATAGTTTCCAAAATACAAAATAAACAGGAAAAAGCAGAAAATTAAAAAAATCGGGTCATTTGGCACACAGTGAAATTCGCGAAAAAGAATTAGAATTTGGCAAACGGAAAACAACAACAACAGCGAATGAAAAAAACACGGAGATGAATAAAATAAAAGAAAACAAGTCCACGACGACAGCCCCCTCCCCTTTTTTAGGCGATCGAGTGATTGATTAAACTCTTGTTCGTTTTTCGCGAATATTTTTTGCACACATTGCGTGTGTGTAGAATTGTGCGTGTATGAGTGGATGTGTATGCACATAACCGATGTTACTCTCTTCAATTTAGATACGTGCGTTTTCTTTATGCTTACTTCTTTTTTTTTTTGGAGTTTTGCAAAAATCCTATATGCTGTCGAAAGATATCGAACCCCGAACCTCCCTCACGGGATAACTGACTATTCAAAACGTAACAAATTTGTTTTCTGAATCTCCAGTGTGCATGAGTGTGTGAGTGAGTTACCGGCGGCCGTGGATATGGTTTATTTGTTCACTTTGTTTCGTTTGATTGTTGCTTCATGACGATTTTTTGTGCTTACTTTCTTGTTGCGAAAATAAGCCTTGCAAAAAAGTTTGCAAAAAGTCTTTTTTCATCTATTTTGTTTTGTTTTGCGAATTCTCTTTAGCACATGTGTGTTGGTGAAATTTGCAAAGAGTCACCGTATGGCAGAGTTATAGAGAGAGAGGTGTACAAGAGTTGATCGTTTTTGTTTTGTGTGGATAGGGATACATTTGGCGAATATTGAAGAGGTGATTAAGATGTAAAGAGATGGAGAAGGTGGCGATGGGAGAGTTTGCAAAAACCGTGAAGTTTTTTTGCAATGTTGATAGCAATGTTGCGATACATGCATGAAAAGAGATTGGTATGAAGAGATATTCGCAAATATACATTGTTGCCGGTGATTGATTACAGCGGGAAACATGATGCGGTAGCATTTCACAACAGCATCCTATACATGTTGCAAGGGGAACGTATAACAGAATGTTGCAAGAGAATGCAACGCGCAATACCATGGTGCGTAGGATGGAATAACTGTATATGGGGAGGCTTTTACAAATTCATCAAACAGGTGTTTGTTAGATACAACCCCAACGAGGATATGTTGTGTGGGTGCGTATGCACATGACCAACGGGGTGGAATGATGTAAAAACAAACCAAAGAAAATATGAATGAAATGATGTTGCAGGCAACACGGTGGATATGTTGTATGTAACATGCAAGCTGTTATCAGGTCTGTTTGGTGTGTCTCCTTAAGGTTCAGGCAACATAGTCTCATATGGATGGACATTGCATAGGAAGGGAAACTGCTTTGTTTTGTCTTCTACATGGATTTTGTTTTCTGTTTATTACCATTTTTTTTTTTTTTTTTTTGGAGGAGACACTCTTTCTCTCATCTTAGGTTGGATTCTCTTTGGGAATTGTGTTATCCAACGAAATCAATATACATGGTATTTTGCGATGGTGTTTAAGTTGGCTAGATGTTTCAGACATTCGGTGTGCTAGTGGTTGTAATTTTGTACCAAGCGAAGGAAGAGAATTGCATTTTCTGTACGTAACGTCATATAGGAGTATTGGTACTGTTGTTGGTAGAAAGAAGAGGATAGACAGAATTGGGAAGTAAGAAGTTTTATACAAAAACCAACTAAAAAAAGCCGAAGCATTTATACCCAAAGGAATCACGAACGTTTTTCTATGGCCAGTCAGCAACATACTAGAATTTGTGGCAGCAGAATCTGAAGCTGAAGCAGAAGTCACACCAGCAGCGGTAGCAGGAGTCGCAGCCGCATCAGCAACAACACATCTACAGCGGCTAAGCTTCAGGGATTCTCGGATGAAACTAAGACGAATTCTGGACGAATACGACGCTAGTTGCGGACGTGATGAATTGTATACATGGAACCAATACCGCCAGCAACAGTCCTCTATAAGCCATTGGAATAGAGTCAAGGAGGCACGACTGATACTAACTATAGCCATAGATGTAGCTGTAACCATAGCAGTAGTAGGAATAGCAGCCGCAATAGCAGCAGCAGCAGCAATCGCAACAGCATACTCTCATACAATAGCAGTATAGACCGAATGGAAATCGCACTCTAGCAACACGAGTCGCATACAAAGACCCGGCTTATTGGTGGTGGTTTGTGTATCGTGAACATTAAAAAATAAATAAAAAAAAGTAACATTAAAAAAAAAAAACACCAAGTGCAAAAAAGAAAAACGCAGTGGTCGTGTACACCGACTGACTCTGGACTGCGTTGCGGGGTTCTAATCCACAAAACGTTCGGAACGTCAGTAGTGTCGTCAGTTCGATACAAGTCGCTGCTGCCTGCTCTCTAGAAATATCATTTTCGGTTAGTAACGCAGAATTAACATAAAAGTATAATATATATAAATAATTATAAATCATTTAATTGCATTGTGACACAGGCAGTTAATTCAGGCAATAGATAGTTTTATTATATTTCCGCTGCTTCGATCAGTCCGCAATATTTTCTAAACAAGTATTTTTTCCTATAACACTTCTAACGGTAACAGTTTTTTTTTTTTTGGTTGTTGTTTGTTTTTGACCAACATTTTTAATCGTGAACTTAAAATCAAGTAACGAAAATTCAATTTCGGTTGATCGCGCCTCAAACGGATGTTCTTTCTAACGCAGACACTTCAAATTTTGCAAATATCTCGCGCCACAAATATTCAATCTTAAACAAGACACCAAAAAACTCAACTTCAAAAAGTATCTATGTACATATATATACACGTATGTTCATCAGATCAAGAAAAACAAAATTATTCTCCTTCAAATTTCGATATCCTAACCATTGGAAGCACGAGAACCGTTGTATTTCAATGGCGCCACAAGTTTTAAAAATTATTTCACATCAAGGATATGCAGTTGGAATTTAAACGCGCGCGATTTTCCACGGACTATTCCAGCATCTAGATACATAAATGCAATCTGCTATTTACTCCCATCGGTTTGTGATTGGATTTGTGAGGTGACTTCAATTTTATCTTATTATATCAAGATTGGTGTTCGGTTTTTTTGTTGTTGTTGTTTTATTATTTTATTTTTACAGAAAACTGTTAACAAAATTCAAATGTTCAATAAAATTACATGTATCTTTTAAATGTCTTACAACAAATTTCAACAGATGTGAGATGTATAAATTTATGTAAAGCCTACAAGATCGTGGTGAAAATAATTTATATATATATGTAAATATATAAAAGTAAAATCTAACATCCAAAGCTAATCTATAAAAATTCACGTGAACACAAAAGGATTATATTATGAATTGTTTTTATTTTTATACCATTACAACAACAAAGAAACAATTACTAAAATACTACTCATCAGGATTTTAAAATTAAAACAAAAAAGGAAAAAGCGCGGCATACAAAAAGAAGTCGTTTGTACTTTCTATTCAACAGAACATTTAGTGTGACTAAAAATTATTTAAAAAAATCTACAAATAAATAAAAGCAAATTAATAACGATTATGATTTAAAATTATCAAAAATTGTTTGGCTATACAAAAATAAAAATAAATCTTAAATTAAAATATAACAAGCAACAGAAAATTCGGTGCGTTGAAAATTCGTCGTCTTTGGCCCTTCGGTGTGCGTTGTAAATGTGTAATTTGTGTTACGAATATTATTGTTTAATCATCAAGTGTTGATTTTGTACAAAATTCTATGCGTCGGTGTTGGTGATGATGTCTAGTGTTTCGGTTGCGTTTATTGCTTCAAGGATCTTTGTTATCATTTAACAATTTTACGCACAAAATTAATGTGTTTTTCGGTAAATATAATTAAATCAATTATCAAGGATATTCTGTTGAACTTTTCGTTAATTAATTGTTACTCAATCAGATTTGGTCTAAGTTTTTGGTGAACTTGAAAAATTCAAAAGATCGTGATCGTCGTTTACTGAAGAGCAAACGGATTAACAAGCAAAACCTCATTTGGCCGAAGGACGTATTTTTGTGGTGAGTGGAGATTTTATAATTTATTAATTCAAATTGTTTCAAAAAGTGATCATTCTAACCAAGTGAGGTTTGTTAAGTTTTGAAGGACGATCGGATTTTTTTTTGTGGTGAGGTAGATTGCCTTTTGGCAGAATCAGAACCAGAGATTCTAGATGTGCTGTTCCTTTGATATCTCGGAATGTTCTGATCAGATATGTCTTTATTGAGAAGTGACTTTTGAAAGTTGTTTAAGTTTATTCATTAATTTTTCCATTTGTGTTTGGCTAAATATTTGATCAGGGTGTCAGGACTTGGGTCTATTTCAATAACATCAATTAACTTTTCTTGGTAAATATATTGAGATGTGTACCTGCAGGTTTAACCCACAAGTCGTACGATTGGAAACCTCAACGTTTAATATCCTGGTATTGCGATGTGTACCTGCAGGTTTAACCCACAATTCGTGGGTTTAATTGACGATATGAACCTTTAATATCCTTTGTATTAATATGCCAGCAGCACGAGTGTTGCTTTGATATCTCGGGTCTTTCTGATCAGATATGTCTTTATTGAGAAGTGACTTTGAAAGTTGTTTAAGTTTATTCATTAATCTCTCCATTTGTGTTTGGCTAAATATTTGATCAGGGCATCAGGACTTAGATCTATTTCAATAACATCAATTACATTTTCTTGGAAAATATATTGAGATGTGTACCTGCAGGCTTAACCCACAAGTCGTATGGTTGGAAACCTGAACGTTTAATATCCTTGTATTGCGATGTGTATCGGGAGGTTTAAGTTCGCGGGTTTAATTGACGATCTGTACGTTTAATATCCTTTGTATTAATATGCCTCCCGCACGACTGTTACTTTGACATCTCCGGTCTTTCTGATCAGATATGTCTTTATTGAGAAGTGATTTTGAAAGTTGTTTAAGTTTATTCATTAATTTTTCCATTAGTGTTTCGCTAAATATAGGGTTTCCCAATAGGGACTTGACAACTCTTTTTCGGTAGTAAATTTTTATAATTCGCAGAAGTTGTTCGTTCGTGTACTTAACCGTGATGAAAATGTTGAGTTTACTGAATAAATTGACAGTGACAGTGCGATGATTAGTGAAAGGCTACGTTCACAAATTAAATTCAAAGTTGTGAAGTCCCTATTGGAAAACCCGATATTTGATCCAGGCATCAGGACTTAGATCTATTTCAATAACATCAATTTACTTTTCTTGGTAAATATATTGAGATGTGTACCTGCACGTTTAACCCACAAGTCGTACGATTGGAAACCTGAACGTTTAATATCCTTGTACTGCGATGTGTATCTGCAGGTTTAACCCACAATTCACGGGTTTAATTGACGATCTGTACGTTTAATATCCTTTGTATTGATATGCCAGCAGAACGAGTGTTGCTTTGATATCTCTGGTCTTTGTGATCAGATATATCTTTATTGAGAAGTGACTTTTGAAAGTTGTTTAAGTTTATTCATTAATTTTGGGTTTGGCTAAATATTTGATCAGGGCATCAGGACTTAGATCTATTTCAATAACATCAATTAACTTTTCTTGGTAAATATATTGAAATGTGTACCTCCACGAGCTATAGCGCAAACCTACAATAGTCAGAGTAATCAAGTCGCGAAGATTACAATGGGCCGGACACGTGGCGCGAATGGGCAACGATAGGGCCGTGCATAGAATTCTTGACGGCAGACCAACGGGAAAGAGACCGACAGGGTGACCCCCACGGAGATGGGAGGACAATGTTAGGTTGGACCTCGAAGAGATCGGATCGGATGGTCGATCGTGGAAGGAGAGCGCACGGGACAGGGAACACCGGCGGAGTGGAGTCGGCGAGGTCATGGACTTTCGGGTTCGTACAGGCCAATAAATAGTAGTAGTAGTACCTCCACGTTTAACCCACAAGTCGTACGATTGGAAACCTGAACGTTTAATATCCTTGTATTGCGATGTGCATCTGCAGGTTTAACCCACAATTCGCAGGTTTAATTGACGATCTGAACGTTTAATATCCTTTGTATTAATATGCCTGCAGCACGAGTGTTCCTTTGACATCTCGAGTCTTTCTGATCAGATATGTCTTTATTGGGAAGTGACTTTTGAAGGTTGTTTAAGTTTATTCATTAATCTCTCCATTAGTGTTTGGCTAAATATTTGATCACGGCGTCTGGACTTAGGTCTGTTTCAATAAGATCAATTAACTTTTCTTGGTAAATTTATTGAGATATGTACCTGCAGGTTTAACCCACAATCCATACGATTAGCAACCGGAACGTTTAATATCCTTGTTTTTCTTTCACTCACAGCCTGTAGGTTTAACTGAAAACCTGTAAATTTAACTCATAACTCATTTGTTTTGGATACCTTAGACATCTCTCATGACTGTGATCGGATAAGTCAATAAGTTGCTTTCGAAAGTGGTTTAAGTTCATTTATTCATGAATTGATCTACATTTGTGTTTGATTAAATCTTTGATTAACATTTTTTGTCGAAATGTCGACTTGTTAAACCTATTTGCAATAACCTCAATGGCTTATCACCAATAGCAAACACTCATGACTTAGCACCAATGGCTAAACAGCGATAGGTCATAGAAACCTTTACTTTCAGACAAATACCGCCTCAATGGTTCAGTTGGCAAGAATATGGAGTCATACATTCGTCTATTTACGATCGGTAGGTTATCTTGTGAACCGTATGTTCAACTGACTACTTGAAAGTTTATATCAAGACATGTATGCTTAATATACAACTCATAGGTTTTATCCATAGCTCAACTGATGACAAAATTCACTCATTTATATGACTGCTTGAAAGTTTATATCAAGGCATGTATGCTTAATTTGGAACTCATGGGTTTTAATCCATAGTTCATAGGTTCAATCGATGGCAAAACCCACTCATTTATCTGACTGCTTGAAAGTTTATATCAAGGCATGTATGCTTAATATACAACTCATAGGTTTTATCCATAGTTCATAGGTTCAACTGATGACAAAATTCACTCATTTATCTGACTGCTTGAAAGTTGATATCAAGGCATGTATCCTTCATTTATAAGTCATAGGTTTCAATCCATAGTTCATAGGTTCAACTGATGACAAAACTCACTCACTTAACTGACTACTTGACAGTTTATATCAAGACATGTATGCTTAATTTGGAACTCGTGGGTTTTAATTCATAGTTCATAGGTTCAATTGATGACAAAACTCACTCATTTATCTGACTACTTAAAAGTTTATATCAAGGCATGTATGCTTAATTTACAACTCCTAGATTTTATCCATAGTTCAGAGGTTCAACTGATGACAAAACTCACTCACATAACTGACTACTTGAAAGTCTATATCAAGACATGTATGCTTAATTTATAACTCATAGGTTTTATCGATAGTTCATAGATTCAACTGATGACAAAACTCAACTCATGGCTCATCGATTTCTCTCACGATTAACTTGCATCCCATAATGTTAACAACGGATCTGAAGGTTTGGCTTAAGACTCATTGGTTTAATTCATGTTTAACTCACACTCCAACAGTTAACTAACGTCCTGAAAACGTATCTTAGGAGATGTAGGGTTAATTTACTCACTTTGGGTTAACTCACAATCCGTAGGTTAAACTGACTTAACTAAGGCTTAACTCACCTATTGTAGGCTTAACTAAGAGATTGTAGGCTTAACTCAGATTTGCCGGTGTAACGGTGAGGTGTAAGTTTAATTCAAGAGTTTAATTTCAAAAAATTTCATTATTCTCGTTTTTATAAATTTCTCAAAAATGTTACTAAAAACAGACAGCAGTGAGATGCGTCTGTAGTTACTGGCCTCAACAGGAGAGCCCTTCTTGAAAAGAGAAATGGCGTCTGCACATTTAAGACTGGTTTGGAATATCCCATCAAACACGCAACGATTAAAAAGATTGAATAGGACGGCCACTGGGCTCTTCGATAGTATAGTGGTTAGTATCCCCGCCTGTCACGCGGGAGACCGGGGTTCGATTCCCCGTCCGGGAGCCTCTGGCGCAAGACTAATGACCTTGCCCGGAAAAACAAATTATCATGCAAAATTTAACAAGCCTCATGACATGCTGGCCAAGACCAGTTCCCGGATGTAGTGCCGATGATGATGATGATGATGATGATGTAAGTTTAATTCACCATTGAGGGCCTTAACTTATTTACTTCGTGTACTGCTGTTTTTTAGGCATAACACGACATTGTGATCAGATATCCCGTTGTCGACAAGTTACGTTCGCAATGGAGTAAGTTTATTTATCCAAGAATTAAATTAGAAATAATATAAGTTCCACATTTGTGTGTGATTAAATATTTGATCAATGTATTTTCTCAAAATTTAGAAATGTCAATGACTCTAAAATCGATTGTACAGTTTTGGTAAAGTGATTAAAAAAGTGCATGCCTTAACACACTACTGATAGATTTAATTGACAGATTTATATCAAGACCCGTCGGTTTATTTTGCGATTCATAGGCTTTCTTACCACCTATGGATTTAAATGAAGAAATGTTCATTCAATTCACGTTCCGTAGACTTAATTCAAGATTCCAATATTTAATTGACAACCCGTAGATTTCATTTTTTGATCTACACCCAGGAGTTTACTACAAGGTACATAAGTTTAACTTACGAGTCATAGGTTTCTCTTACAACCCACCGATTTGACTTAAGCATTACCTTAAGGATAGACAACCCTTTGAACGCCATGAATTGTGTGGTTTTGTAATGTTATTATTATTATTTACTGGCCTGTAGGAACCCGGAAGTTCATGACATTGTGGCGTTTCTAGCAGATACACACACGACTAGTGAAGAACAACACCACCACAAGCACAACCATTAAAGCCGTATACCATAGCAATAATATACCATTTCCACATTAGTCGAATGTATTTGAGTTTATAAATCGAATTCACATACGCGGCAGTGGCCTAATGGGTTGAGCTTTGGTTCTATATTTTAGTGATTCTAACCGTGATAGCGTCGGTTCGAATCACTCGCTCTTCACTATCGTCGCAAACGCAATAACCTCACCGACTCGACTCCGGCATCGCTCCCTGTCCTGTGCACTCTCCTTCCACACTTGACCATCTGATCCGATCTCCTCAAGGTCAAATCTAACATTGTCCTCCCATCTCCGTCGCGGTTGTCCTACCGGTCTCTTTCCCGTTGGTCTACCGTCAAGAATTCTACGGATGGTCCTATCGTTGCCCATTCGCGCTACATGTCCGGCCCGTCTTAATCTTCGCGACTTGATTACTCTCACTATTGTAGGTTTGCGGTATAGCTCTTCCAATTCGTGGTTATGGAGTTTCCTCCATTGTCCTGCTTCCTCGTCATATTTACCTCCAAAGATACCCCCTAAAACGTTATTCTCGAATACGCGGAATTTGTTTTCTTCCCTTTTTGTAAGAGCCCATATTTCGCATCCGTATTTACCAACCGGCATGAATATGGTTCTATAGACACGGAGCTGGTTTTGTAATGAAATTTGTTAAATCATTTTAAAATGTTGACATTATGCTTTTACAAAACAAAATGATGGCGACGTTGTAGGGTATTCTGTTAGACGTCTTTTACGTGACATTGAATAGTGTTGCATTTATATTTATATTCATATTTGCCGCATTTGTAATTATATTTTATATTTATTTACAAATATTTTCATATTTTTTCTACTGATCCGAAATTATTACTATTTATTGGCCGGTGGAACCCGGAAGTTCACGACCTCGCCGACTCGACTCCGCCATCGTTCCCTGTCCTGTGCACTCTCCTTCCACGCTTGATCATCTGATGCGATCTCCTTAAGGTCAAACCTAACGTTGTCCTCCTATCTCCGTCGCGGCCGTCCTGTGGGTATCTTTTCCGTTGGTCTACCGTCAAGAATTAACGCACGGTCCTATCGTTGCCCATTCGCGTCACATGTCCGGCCCATCTTAGTCTTCGCGACAGGATTTCTCCCACTATTGTAGGTTTGCGGTATAGTCCTTCCAATTCGTGGTTGTGGAGTTTCCTCCATTGTCCTGCCTTGCCTCCTCGTTATATGGATAGAGACAAACACCTTCCGAAATATCCGGTTTTCCAATAGGGACTTGACAACTTTTTTCTAAAATAAAACGCAAACCATTTGAGATATTTAAAAAACTTTACTATCGGCTTGAAGTATGTTAGTTTATATGGCGTCATATACGTTTGGAGCGGTCGATTCGTTGGACCCAATTTTCGATGACTCGGCCACACATTTCGGCCGAAACGGCCGCTATTTCGCGTTCAATGTTGGCTCTGAGCTCTTCCAACAGCGTCGGCTTGTTGGCATAGACCAATGACTTGACGTAGCCCCAAAGAAAATAGTATAGAGGCGTTAAATCGCACGAATGAGGCGGCCAACCGACTAGCCCATGTCTTGAAATAACACGCTCATCAAACTTACTCTTCCATAAATCGATTGTATCGTGTGCTGTGTGGCTTGTGGCACCGTCCTGTTGAAACTACATATCGCCCAAGTCCATATCTTCCAATTCGGGCCAAACATAATCGGTAATCATGGCGGGATAACGATGGCCATTCACAGTAACGTGACGATCGTTATCGTCGACGAAAAAATATGGCCCAATAACGCCGCCGGCATGCAAACCGCACCAAGCAGTTATTTTTTGTGGATGAAGTGGTGATTCATGAAGCACATTGAGCCAAAAATGAGCTTCGTTACTGAAGATGATTTTGCGATGAAATTTATCATCTTGGCGCATCTTTTCCAGAGCCCAATCGGAGAATGTACGTCGCTTCAAATGGTTCATCGGCTTCAATTCTTGAGTCAGCTTGATCTTGTATTGGTGTAAACCAAGATCCTTACGCAAAATTCGCCATAAAGTGGTCTGGGCTATGCCCAATTCTTGAGAACGCCGTGGAATTGACTGATTTGGATCGTTTGCTACGGACGCCTGAACGGCAGCGATATTTTCGACACTTCGACCAACCCGTTGTCTTACTGGCACGGCAACATCACGCAACGAATATGTAGACTCAGATTTTTGCACTAAACTTGTTATTGCCTGTCTACTAGGGCGAGAATTACGACCGAAAATTGGAGTTAACGCTCTTAAAGTTGCCGTCACCCACTCCAAATTTTGGTAGTAAATTTTTGTAATTTGTAGACATTGTTCGTTCGTGTACTTAACCACGAACCATGTTGAGTTTACTGAATAAATTGACAGTGATAGTTCGATGATTGGTGAAAAGGGTGCGTTCACAAATTAAATTCAAAGTTGTTAAGTCTCTATTGGGAAACCCTATATATAACGCCGGTAAATAACAGAGCTTTACCTAGAAATCTTAAAATGCCAAAACGCAGGGCGCAAGCTGAAAATATTGAGTTTACTGAATAAATTGACAGTGACAGTTTGATGATTAGTGAAAGGGTGCGTTCACAAATTAAATTCAAAGTTGTCAAGTCCCTGTTGGAAAACCCGATATTACCCGGATTGATGTTAATTTCTGTGATCCGATCTCCGTTAAGGCCGTCTTGTCGTTCTCTTTCCCGTTGGTCTACGGAATTGATCTGAAATAAAAAACCAAAGTAGTTTTTGATAATGGACGTGTGTAAGAGAAGGATAAGCACATAACACTATAAAAAGTATTAAATAAATAATGAAATAACCTTTTTAATCAAATATTTAAATCTTCCATCATTTTTTCGTCGATTTTTATCCAAAAAAGTAATTTATTTACATGATACCATTGAAGTGATTGCCTTTTTTATCCTTCTGATAAGTTTATGGACAGAAACGTCCTTCGGTTTTTAAAGGCGACTAACTCGAAACTACATCTTCAAAAGCTGCTCCTATTGTAGTTTAAAAAAATATTAATCGATCTGGATGAAAGTTTAGGAAGTTTTTGTCGATAACCTTATCGGAAGGATGTACCAATTTTAAGACTATCGCTTTAAAGGTATCACGTCAATATTTGTCGAGCAAACATTTTCAAAATTTTCTCTTGGCAAGCAAAAGCTTTTGATCGACGTGGTCAAAATTTTGGGAGGTTTCTGTCTATAAAATTATCTGAAAGATCTACCTATTTAAAGACGATCGCTTTTAGGGGGTCGACTAAATAAATTATTTACCCGACAACTATCATTAAAACGATGGGCTTAAAACTGGTACATCCTGCCGATAATCTTATAGAAAAACACCATCCAAAAATCTTAGCCAGATTGATTAATATTTTTTTGATCTACACCAGGAGCAGTTTTTGAAAATGCAAGTTCAAGTTAATCACAAAAACATTTATCATTAAAACGATGACCTTGAAACTGGTACATCCTTCCGATAATCTTATAGAAAAATACCATCCAAAAAATCTCAGCCGGATCGATTAATAATTTTTTGATCTACACCAGGAGCTATTACTATTTATTGGCCCGTAGGAACCCGAGAGTTCATGACATCACTGACCCATCTACTTATTCTTTTTGCGGAGTCGGTGTTTTCGTGATGAATTCTTCCCTTCACACGGCTCTTCACACCTACGCCTACCGGGTTTTTGTATGTTTGTTGTGTTTATAGTTTTCATTCATTTTTGTTCCCACGAGACTTGGAGTTTCAAATAGTCCCCCATATCAGAGCCTCATTTTGATATGATAAGGTCTACTTATTGCTCTTATTTGACGATTATACGACAGTCGGTATACCCCTACAAACCAACCAATGGGCACGGTGATCCGTAACATCCTGGATTATGGGCGGTAGATATTCGTATGTTACTCCTCGCTAGCCTGTCTGACATGAGTAACCCTGCTGGAAGCGTAATTTGAGCCCCTGCACCACGACAAGGGTTTTACCACGAGGGAGGCCATTTTTTCACAGGCCCCCATATCAGAGCCTCATTTTGATATGATAAGGTCTACTTATTGCTCTTATTTGACGATTATACGACAGTCGGTATACCCCTACAAACCAACCAGTGGGCACGGTGATCCGTAACATCCTGGATTATGGGCGGTAGATATTCGTATGTTACTCCTCGCTAGCCTGTCTGACATGAGTAACCCTGCTGGAAGCGTAATTTAAGCCCCTGCACCACGACAAGGGTTCTACCACGAGGGAGGCCATTTTTTCACAGGCCCCCATATTGAAATCTTGCAAATCCCATCAAAAAATGCTTCTATGGAAGAACTCGGCTTTCTCATGATATAGAAAGAATGATAGCACTGTTAACTAGTATTTAAAGTAATGTGTTTCTAAAAGATACACACACAAAATGCTAGCAAATAGTGAAGAACACTGCAAGGAAATTCGAATAAGCAAAAGCATCAGAGCCGTATACCATAGCAATAACATAACAATTCCACATCAGCTGAGTGTACTTGAGTTTAGAAATCGAATTCGTACACCCGGCAGTGGCCTGATGCGTTGAACACTATCATCGTAAACGCTATAGTATCACTCTCTCTAACATAAGCGTCCATACTGTGTATGGTAGGATGTTCTCTAATTTGATTTTAGGTTCAACAATGATCCGTGGCTTAGTTTTCTGATGAATAGTTAAGTGAAGTTTTGGCGGATTGTTACAAACGGCTGAGGTGTTCCGCTGAACACTGTCCATAAATGAAACACGTTTTTTTCCTTATTGTTTTCCTTTTAAGTATAACAAATAGTCGGCTGTTAATCGAATTACACACATGAAAAGGACACCAGAAGCCGTGAAGGAATGGTTACAAATTTATATTACGCACACTGTGATTAACGGACGTGTTCTCTAATCTCTACATACATTCATATCATCATCATTATCATCCTCGACACTACAACCGGGAACCAGTCTTGGCCTTATTCAGCAAGTCCCGAGGCTTGTTAAATTTTCCATTTATATCACGACAGCAAAAATGACCGAAGGGAAATCACAATACGGCTAAACATTGAGCGACTTGCTTAGTTACGTGAAGCTTTGCTAATTCTGGAACGAAATATCGTCGATTGGCACTCTTTGTCCTAACACACGCTGCGCGACGTTCCGTTGTGACCACTTCCTGTAGACCGTATTAAATTTTCCGTAGGGGATAATTCGAGTCACCCGACAGTTCTCTTCTCATTTTTCAATTCTCCCTTAATCGAGAATCTCTCCACCAGAGAAGATCGTATTCTTTTTTTTTGGTCCTGCGGTTTCCTGTTTCGTCGCAGGCCAGATGTGCGGTTGCACTCACACACACAGACGCGGATGTTGCTGTCTGTGCGGACGGAGATCTTCCTAGGATCGCCAGAATTTTCACACCTTCTGTGGAATCGATCTGTATATCTTTGGTGTGGTTTATTATTCCTGGCGATCCCTTTTGGCCGTACTCATTTTCTTCAGTTGTGATAATTATATTTGCTTTGCCTTATGGGAACAGCGTTTTAGTTTATTGCTGTTTATGGCTATGTTGGTGAAGTGTATTGCGATAGGGTCGAAGGTTCAACCGACGGTTTATTTTACGGCAATTTGCTTGTCGCCGGGGATTTGATGTTTGTCGACATCTGGCGCAGCAGTGCCAATCACTTGTGTTTATCCAGCCAATGGATCGGTACACATTTTCCATACTGGTCGTGTCCTTCGATCGCCGTGCAGGCATCGGGAAATTGTTCGGGACTTGGGGCCCACGTATCTGTAGATACGTGGGGTTGTTGACGCCGATATGGATGCCACCTTTGGTCAGGTGAAAAGGTGGACTTTGGGTCACGTGTCTGTGGTCACGTGAAGTTTAGTTTTGTTTTTTGTTTTATATCCACATTAATTTAACAAATTAATTACATATTTTACTTAAGACTAAATGTTAATTTCTATTTTACAAATATCATTTTTACATTAACTTACTGGTTCTTCGCAAGCACATACATTATTATTTTTCTTATGCCTTTCGGCGTACAACGTGAAGTTTAGTCATAGGTGAGTATGTTCCTTGGTGGAACGAAGGTATCTCAGTCTAATGGTGATTTGTGCGGTTTGTGGAACCGCCACAAAGTGATTTACTAGATAACATTACCTTCAACGGTAAGACAATTAAGGGGATTTTTAGGCAGTACAGGTAACTATATAACATTTATCAGTAATTATTCCAAGGTAGCATATCCCATGGTGAAATATAAAAAATACATGAAACTGAACAGCAAAGATCAAGAATACATTAAAGCCTTTGAAAGATTGAAGGAAACGCTTATTAAACATCCTATACTTAAATTTCCCGATTTCCTACACCAGGAGCAGTTTTTGAAAATGCAGGTTAAAGTTAATCACGTCTAAAGTTCCAATACGATCAAATTATTAGTTTAGATGATAAAATTCTTAAATTAGAAAAAAGGGTTAAATAAAATAATCTTTTTAAGAACATATTTAAAATATACACAAAAAAATCCCATGAAAAACCCGGTAGGCGTAGAAAATGTATCAGTAATTATTCCAAAATAGCATATCCCATGGTAAATATAAAAAACAAAACATGAAACTCAAGAGCAAAGATCAAGAATACATTAAAACCTTTGTAACATTAAAGGAAACGCTTATTAAACATCACCATCGGCACTACAACCGGGATCCGGTCGTGGCCTTATTTAGCAAGTTTCTCCACCGGTAAGCGGTCCTTATCCGAGATTTGTTAAATTGTCCATAATAATTTGTTTTTCCGGGCAAGGTTATTAGCTTTGCGCCAAAGTTTATTAGCCTTGCGCCACAGCTTATTAAACACCCCTTACTTAAATTTCCGGATTTCCTACAGCAGGAGCAGTGTTTGAAAATATAGGTTCAAGTTAAGCACGTCTAAAGTTCCAATACGATCAAACTATTAGTTTAGATAGATAGAATTCCTAAAATATAAAAAAGTGTTAAATGAAATAAGCTTTTTAATCCAATGTTTAAATGTACGACCACTTTCTCGACAATTTTCACGACCGGAAAAGTAATTTATTTACCCGATCCCCTAAAAGCGAGATTCTTTAAACTGGTACATCTTTCCGATAATCTTATAGACAGAAACGTCCCAAAGTTGGTACATCTTTCCGATAATCTTAAATACAGAAACATCCCAGAATTGGTACATCTTTCCGATAATCTTATAGACAGAAACGTCCCAAAGTTGGTACATCTTTCCGATAATCTTAAATACAGAAAGTCCCAGAATTGGTACATCTTTTCGATAATTTTATAGACAGAAACCTCCCAAAAGTTTGCCCAGGTCAATCAAAAGCTTTTGAGCTATGCCAAGAGAAAATTTTGAAAATGTTTGCTTGACAAATATTGTCGTGATACCTTTAGAGCGATAGTCTTCAAACTGGTACATCCTTCCAATAAGGTTGTAGACAAAAACGACCTAAACTTTCAATCAGATCGATTACATTTTTTTTAAGCTATAACAGGAGCAACTTTTAAGATGTAGTTTCGAGTTAGTCGCCTTTAAAAACCGAAGGACGTCGTTATGAGTTATTCCTTTAGGTATCTTTTGCGTAAAATAAGAAAGTGCGGCATTTGTGATGTTTTTTTTATTGATCTGAAATAGGAAACAAACATACTTTTCGATCACCGATATGTCTGGAGAAGAATAAGCCTATAAAATAATAGAAAAGCATACAATTAAAAAATAATTAGGCTTTTTAATCCAGTGTGCAATAATGTAGTTTATTTACGTGATAGCCTTGAAACGGTAGACAGTTTTTACTCCGAAAAAGTAATTTAATTACGCGATACTCGCGATAATTAAAAATTAATTTATTTACGTGATATGCTTAAAGCGTTAGACAATTTTTGCCCCGAAATTGTAATTTATTTACCCGAATCCCCTAGAAGTGATAGCCCTAGATCCTTCCGAAAATTTTATAGATAGAAGCATTATCATCAACGATGGGCTTAACCCTTATGTCAATGACCGTGTACCCGGGTACCCATTTCGATTTTTTAAAATGTCAATTTGAAAGTAAAAAAAAATTTTTTTTTTCATTGAAATTTCGTAATTATCATTCAGAAACGTTTGAATGGAGATGATCTAAGACATGGGACCGAAATTCGTCTACTAGGCCGAGCAATCGTGAAATAGCGACGAAATGATTACTGTCGGTAAAGTTGGTCATTGACATAAGGGTTAAAATGTATACACTTGTCTCATAATGATATAGACAAACTATTACTACTTCTATTTATTGGCCTGTAGGAACCCGGAAGTTCATGACCTCACCGACTCGACTCCGCCATCGTTCTCTGTCCTGTGCACTCTCTATCCACGCTTGATCATCCGATCGGATCTGCACAAGATCAAACCTAACATTGTCCTCCCATCTCCGTCGCGGCCGTCTTGTGGGTATCTTTTCCGTTGGTCTACCGTCAAGAATTAACGCACGGTCCTATCGTTGCCCATTCGCGTCACATGTCCGGCCCATCTTAGTCTTCGCGACCCGATTACTCTCACTATTGTAGGTTTGCAGTATAGCTCTTCCAATTCGTGATTGTTGAGTTTCCTCCATTGTCCTCCCTGCCTCCTCGTTATATTGATGTAGACAAACACCTTCCAAAATATTACCCAGATTGATTAGTAATTGTTTGATTTACATCAGGAGCAGCTTTTGAAAATCCAATTTTTAATTAAATGGGTTTAAAAATAAAGTGGATGCATTACAGGATATCCCGTTAGGCGTCTTCTGCATTATATTTTTGCTATTGACCTGGGATATAAAACTAAAATCAGAAACAAAAAAAATATCGATATTTCTCCATATAAAAAAGTATAAAATTAAAAATTAATTAGGCTTTGTAAACCAGTGTGCATCAACGTAGTTTAACTACGTGATGTCCTTGAAACGTTAGACAGTTTTTACCTCGAAAAAGTAATTTAATTACGCGATACTCTTGAAGTGATCTACTTAGATCCTTCCGATATTTTTATAGCCAGAAACGGCATCATTAAGGCAATGGTTCTGGAGAACAGTTCTTAAGGATTACTGCTGGTATTCCGTCTGTTCGCAGTGCATTCGAAAGATACGAGTCCATTTTTAGAAAATTCCACCTGCACATATTCAAGTTGTTGTGAGAATGAAAGTTCGCCATTTTTTAATTTGTTTTTGACTTTGGTTACATTCACTTATTTTCTGCTGTAGAGGACGCGCAAAATAACAAAAACTCGCTATCTATCTGTACGTAATAAATTAACATGTTTTATAGCCTACTTAAACTCTTTACTAAATACCTATTCCCTGAGCTTGCACCATTTTGTACAATAATGAGTTATAAAACCTTTCTCGATGGCTCAGCATTCTTTTTATTTTACTTCTCCGAGGAAAGGCGAATCTTTAGCACTGAGTCAGTGGCCTGAGTTGCAACTTTTTTCCCGACTGGGTCTATCAGCTAAGCTCCAAAAGATGCTCAAGGATTTCTCCTAATCATTACTTATAGCTTAATGGGGTGGTATTTCACCGGACGGGTGTGCTTTGCGACCCTACATGCCACCACCTTACAGTCCCGCCCGCGTGGAATGCGTTAAATGGTACCCAGGCCGAACCTCATGCCAGCATCGAAGACCATACCGACGCCATCACAGGTGGCTTCAAAAGACCGGCATCACGGTTTGAATTCGCGGAACATAAATTCGCGAACACATTAGCTTTATCTTTTGAATATGTGACTAGTGTCCCGCTGCCCGACACCAATGGAGGAAAAGAGGAGGAAGCGACGTTATTACTGACAGCCCTTGCTATTGACCAGAAGAGGCGCTAACCAGTTGGGTTCAATTCAATTCAATTCAAGAAGTTTATTGGTCACTCTGTCGTTGTAAGCCTTTCTCGCGGTATCAATCCCCTGAGTCCTTCGTTTCTAGAGGAGCAAGCCCTTGCCATTGATCAGAAGGGACGGGAACCAGTTGGGCACTCAAGGAGTTTATTGGTCACTCTGTCATTATGACCTTTCTTCGCGGTATCAATATCATTTCTGATTCTAACAAAATTCGTTCAGTTAACCTCGGTGGGATGGGAGCGCCATTGTTTAAAAGTTCAATTTTTTGCTGCTGTAATCTGCTCGCATGTTTTATCAAACCAAGGTTTGTCAGATGAATTTCGTTTGGTAGAATGCAGAATGTAAATCTCCATCTAGAGCAGAATAATCTCGGGACCAACTCCGCGCATGCGTTAACATCGGAGTATCCACCGTATATCTCCGACCACGAAAATGATGCAAGGAAATTTCGCAAATCGCCACAGTGAACAGTCTTATCAGTCTTATAGCGTTTAGAATGATAGTGAAGAACGTGTGATTCGAACTGACGCTATGACAGTTAGAATCACCAACAATTTAACCAAAGCGCAACACATCAGGCTACTGGCCGTGTTTAGAATTCGATTTTTAAACTCAACTATATTCCACTGATGTGAATTGTTATGTTATCGCTATGGTATACGGCTCTGATGTATTTTCTTATTCGATTTTCGTTCGGTAATCTTCACTATTTGCTTGTGCATTGTGTTAGAGATGCTACACTACTCGATCCTCAGTAACTTCGTTACGATCAGCTTCGTGTACGATCGACGGAGCGAACGAGAGAACGTCGGAGCAGGGGAGTGTGCCTGTTGCTCTATGCCGAAGTCATGATCATGTGTGAAGTTCTGTTTACTACGGGAAAGTGTGTGCTGTGTGTACAGATCACGTTGGGGTCACCGCTTTGGCGGTTGTTGTTGATTTAATTGTTCGTCGAATGTTGTTGTCGTGTTCCGCCGAACACTGACACCGCCGAGGAAAAATACACACACTGAGTGAACACGGTTACAAATGAAACGCAGAGATATAGTGGTTGTTTATTGCAGTAAGACAATTTATTTAATATACACGTAATTAATATGTTAGTTGGACGTTTCCACAGCGTTAATAGATAGAAGTTATTGAGTTCATCTTTCACTTAAGGTGATCATATATGTGTTCTCATTTTCTAGTTCCTTGGGTTCGATTGTAATTACATGTTTCGGAACGTTCGCGCGTTCTTTACGCAACACTGAACAAGCTAGGGACAACACTATAACACAACTCGATCTTACTATCGAAGTAAGTTTGACTTGACAATGGTATAACAAGACTCGATCTTATCATCAACGTAAGCTTGAATTGACAAATTAACACCTCCTCGATTGTGTTCTCTATGTGGTCACTACTCCAATACTGACTAACTAATGATCTCATTCCCCACCCGTAAGGGAAATCTTCCCAGGGCATCTCTGAACATAATTTCCCATCCTGTCTGTTAACAGAATTTCCCAAAGTATCTGTTAGCTGCATTACCCATAGTCTCTGTAAAAGGAGAAATCTTTACTCATGATAATTATCGTCATCATCACCATTAGTCGGAATCTTGTCCCTTTGTCTGTTGATCGTATGCCGCCGCTTATTCTCCGATCATTCTTCGGTTTGTTTGTACTACACATCTGGCATGCGGACAAAGAATCGCATGCAATTCGGATGGGTACACGGAACTATGGGATGTAATGCTGGTTACTCATCTGGCTTAAGCTAACAATATTCTTGTGTGTTTCAGATGGATAATAAAAGGAACCATTGGATTGGTATAGTTCCTTTGTTAGGATCTTCGAACCATAAACATCTATCGGGGATAGTGTTAAGAGTTTATGGTTGCTCGACTGCTAATCAGCGCGCAACGATTCGTTTGTTTGCGCAAGTGTGCCTTAGCATTACAGTCATGCCAGGGATTTAGATGTTAATTTTCATTAGCCACCAGGATAGGCATCCGTTGTTCGGTTTATTTACCGACGATGGTATTTCTTGGGAAACATCGCGTTGATGTTTAGGATGGGAGATTGGTGACCTGTATGCGATGCTTTGCTGCATTAACGCACTGCTTAGATGCGATGCTTTGCTGCCCTTTTGAAATTGTTCTTGCATACGATGCATGGATGCGTTGAACTCGATATTGAAAACTTTTGAACGTTAAGTTCCTTGCTTTCTGATATCGGGTTCAACGTCGCTGCAATGTCATATAACCTTTATTACAGGAGTAATTTATTGGGACACGTGTCTGTGGGCACGTGTGCTGAAAAAAGTGAGTAAAGTTCCTTGGCGGAAAGAATACCTCACCTGTAGGGAGTTGTATGGTTCGTAGAACCGCTACGGTCTTATACCTCCATACATTACGAAGCTGTTTAGGTCGGTTATTCGTTTGAAATGCAAGTGGCTGCGCGACCAATACCAAGTAGTGATCTGAGTTTTCCAGTGGCGCAGCAACCTCCACGGTATAAACGGTCGGGTCGGATGCCACAAACAGATCCAGGGTGTTCGCATAATCACCTCGGGCATCTGGGAATCGCGCCAGTTAATTTTATCAATCGCACAAAAACAAAAAATGGTATTTTCTGGGACCGGGGTCCTTTATTAACTTCACGTTTTAAGGTTACTCTTCTTACAATACACGATTACGGCGAGAAAAAGTTAAAGAATTTAAATATCTGGGATTAAGATGGACTGGACACATGGCGGGAATGGGCAACGATAGGACCGTGCGTAGAATTCTTGACGGTAGACCAACGGGAAAGAGACCGGTTGGGCGGCCACCACGGAGATGGGAGGACAATGTTGGGTTTGAGATCGGATCAGATGGTCGGGCGCGGAAGGAGAGTGCACCGGACAGGGAACGATGGCGGAGTCAGGTCGGTGAGGTCATGAACTTCCAGGTTCATACAGGCCAATAAATAATTAATAATAATAAGGTTATTCTTTTTATTGGTTCTATGAACCTCGTTTTGGCTTTTACATTCGCTATTTATACTTAGACCTAAGTCTTATATTGGTTCCCAAGAGATTCGTATCATGTATGGTAATTTCCATAAGAGTCCGGATTCTTGTGTTATCGAAGTCATGCACTGAATGTGTGATGTCTGTATGGTGTCCTTGTGGTGGTCGTTTACTCCCTGGTTCCTCCACGAGTTGAGTCAAATTGCGGCTAACAGCGAAAATCTTCGCTAGCTTCCCAGCCTTGTCGGTTCTGTTAAAATGTACCAACCAGCCGGAGTTGTGTACATTAAAATCACCAAGAACGACAATTTCAGAAGCAGGGTGGTTGATTTGTATCCAGTCATCGGTACGTGAAAGGTGTTCGATCGTAATTCGAGGAGCGGTAAAGACAACAAAGAAATTTAACAGAATTCATCAGCATTGTTATAATAATAATATTATATATACATGTTTTTTATATTTTATTTTTCCCATATGGTTTGGTGGCGAAAGTATAATAAAAACAACAATGGAGGTAAAAAAAATTAAACATGATAACACTTAATATTTCATTAACACTAGATTTACGGATGATGATTACATACTTGTTTTTACCGAAGTACGCCTATTTTAATTATACAGAAAATTGAAGTTGTTTGCAAAGAAAATAGTTCCAAATCAATTAAATGAATGATTATTAAACAATTCACTGAAAACGTCTTTTATTGTTAAGTATATTTACGCTATAGTCATCAATTTTTAACGAGACAATTTGGCTCAGGCCGTACGTTTACTTGTGGTAGTTAATCTTACCTTTACCACTCTATGAGAATAATAAATATAAAAAATATCTCGATATTAATCTAACTCGCGAAATGAGGCAATGAAAATCAGTTGTTTTTATCAGATCTTTCCAACTTAGGAAGCATGTATACACGTATACAGATCAAAAACAACTTCCCCGTCTATCAAGGATAATAAAGCAATAACCCTGCAGTGCAAAAAAACTGTCCCAATTAAGTCCTAAGCCATTGCCAGTCAATTTGCCTTTTATGTGCTAGGTAAGTTCAGAACTTATCAGGCATGGCTAATAAGAAGTCAGTTGCAAATTGTGACCTGTTTTTCGACTTTTGAAATTCGAATTCATTTTCATTTGGCTTATTGTGAAACTTTTAATGCAAGAAGTGCTATCCTAATTATAACGAATACTACAAAACCGTATCTGATTGAATTTAGTAAACGATTGATCAACACTTCTCTTTCTTTTGAAGGTTTTTCACAGATTTGTTCCACTAGCTTTCAATTGGTTACATTAAACGGTCCTTACATGACGCTATATAAAGCTTAAAGATCGTAAAGTGGTGTTTCGTTTAATTTTTCTTGTTTAAAGATGTTGAAGTACTAAATTAATTATAAAACAACGACCGAATAGTATTTTACGACTTAACAATTAAGTTCACCTAGACTATTATCGGTTTTATGACTTTTCAAAGGCGTTAAGTAAGCAAGTCTGTTGAAATTTTTTGGTAAGATGTCGTTTAAAAGTAGACAATAAGACGAATCAAATTAAAACTTTGTAAGATGGGATTGGGCGTATCATTAAAATGATTGGCAAGAAGGTGAAACATAAATTGTCTGTATATCGCAGGGCTCTACGATAGGTAACAGAGTGTATACCTTTACATCTTGGATTGATTTTTGGGAAAAAGATTGATGTTTCTGATGATTGAGGAGTCTTAAATTTTATCGGAAGAATATTTAATCTATGGGTTTGTTCTTAGAAATAACACCAGGGTAGGTTGAAAAGTTATCTCTCTAGCCTATTACAAAAATAGCACTGTTACAAATGAAATTCCTGTTTTATTGTTTTCCACAGGGATTTGTCTGTTAAATAGATCGTTGTATTATCATCATCATCATCGGCACTACAATCGGGAACCGGTCTTGGCCTTATTTAGCGAGTCCTGACGCTTGCTAAATTTTCCATAATGATTTGTTTTTTTCCGGGCAAGGTCATTAGTCTTGCGCCAGAGGCTCCCCGATGGGGAATCGAACCCCGGTCTCCCGCGTGTCAGGCGGATATACTAACCACTATACTATCGAGGAGCCAGATTGTTGTATACAATCATTTAAAGGAAGCATGTTGCAGTGGGTTAACTATACTATCTGAGACCCGTGGCAAATTTATCGGATGGGGCGCTCCCTTAATATAAAAAATATATGAGTTCTAAAACTGAGCGTTTTTTTTTGTTTTTACACAAACGTGCGCACAAAAGGGTATTTTGGAGTACCCTTTAATGTCAGAAGATTAACCAAATTCACTCACACTGTTACAGCGTGTGAAACTTAAGTTAGCTAGGTATAAGTTTAGTGTTACGTACATATATGCCTGGTAAATTCTTGCATGTTGCTGATCTTTTATCGAAAAATTCAATGAATGATGAAAGTGTTGATACAGAAGGTTCTCTAAAAGAATTAATACACATTCAAGGAAAAGATTATTTCAGAACAAGACAAGAGCAGATGAAACATTACAAAAGTTAATAACATTTTTTTTTTCGGGCAAAATCATTAGTCTTGCACCAGAAGTATTGACAAATCCCACAGTCAAAAAGTTCACAATAAAATAATGATAAACTAGTGAATTCCTCAAATAAGTGCATGAAAAGGATTGGAATTTTTTCCCATAAAACTTGCTCCAAAACAGGCCCGTAATATGCACCTTGCCAATAAACCCAAAGAGGAAAGAAAAACTTGCTCGTTCCCCAATGATCAGCGACAATATCTCAGCTCCTATGATTACCACAACTGTACACATAAAACATCAAAACTCTAGCCCAGTCTCTAATGTTAACAAGTCGTTTTTTTTTTCTTTCGCTGAAAACTGGTAACTCGGTAACAAATTTGAACACAGATATGATACCAGGGAAAAATTGTGGTCTTAAGCCACTCCCCTGGCTGAGGAACTACCCACACTGGCTTGACTACCTTTCAATTAACCGACTGGTGCAATGGTTGTTATTATTTTTAATTCCCTTTTTAAACTTCAATACTCGTTACTGTGGGATGTGATAACATCTTACTAACTAAAACAGAAGTCGTCGGTTTTTCGTGAACTCCAGTATCCTTGGTGGTCAATTCATCAGATACATCCCACACCGTACACTATAATTCACTTCAATTACACACCGAATCGCATTGCAATTAATTGTAATTCTCATATCTTATTACCAAGAATACTCGTATAAGACCCAGACATCGGCGAAAGACAGAAAGAGGGAAATTGAACAACAAGAGAAAATTATACAATAATTTAAACCAAAATAATCACCTTATATCTTACTAACAATAAATATTAATGCCACCATTGCACTGTCTATGTAAAGTGCATTTTAATTGCAGATACTGCCGGCTTATCTCAGGCCACGGCGGCAGATTCATAGCATTGCATTTGGAATGTCGTTGAGGGGCCCTAAACAATCTGTTACGAAGGTCTTATGCGCGTCGTGTCTGTTAGTCACGAGAGAAAATTAAAAGAATTGGTCCTTAATGTGTAGCCTGTGTGCACCCTCCCTTAACGGACTTATTATGAATGATCAACGTCAACCATGGTTTTGCCAATGCCAGTGCCAGTGATACATTTATCAGCCAAAGTCTGAGAGCATAGCTCTGAGTGCATCTGGTTGCAGGTTAAAAAATGGCAACTCTATTAGATTTCGTTTGGTATAAATCGCGTGATTTGAAATAAATCGAATCGCGAGAGAATAACTCATAGATGCATGGCACATTAATCTTCCGCGGTTGTGTGTTCGCCTTTAGATAAATTGTCTGTCAACATTTTTCATTTGAGAAACCTCTCATATCAAGTTTGAAGTCGACGCCGATGTAAATGAAAACAAAGGTAAAAGAAGAGGGTTTCATGGGAGTATCAGATGATGGAGGGTGCTCCTCTAGCTGTGTATGATTGCCACTTGTACGTAGAAATTAATGCCCTTATCAGAGTGGTAAGTACGCTTATCGTGATAGATGTTTTATTCACAATTAATTCCAAAAACGTTAATTTTCAGACAAATTGAAGTAGTCCTTGACTCATTGCAATCCAATTAAGGAGCGCTTGTAAACGTCCACGCTAAAGCGCTTCTCTAACTTTCGAATTTGGATATTTTGACAGTGTTTCAGATGTAAAGTCTATTTATATAACCACATACGCTATTGTCCGTATTAATAGAATCATCATCGTAAGTCAGTTCCCGTCCACAGACCGAGACAATAGGCCAAAACTTATAAATAAGATAAATATCTAAAAGATAAAGGCCCTTCCCTTAATTAGTTTCTAAATTAACTAAAAGTTAATCGGGAATCACTCTCAACTTAATCTCTATTGTAAAAGATCGATCTTTTAATCTAGCATCAAGCCGATCTAGATATATGAAATCCAATTATGGGGCTGTACAAAGCAATCCAATAGAGATATAATTCAGCGAAGCCAGAAGAAATTCCTTCGCATTATCACCAATGCCTACCGTTTTGTGACAAATCAGGAAATACATCATGACCTAGAGATCAAATGGATTTATGAGGTTATCCAAGAATATGCTGTCAAACACGAAAGACGCCTACATAATCATACCAACATAGAAGCTATTCAGCTCTTGGATATTACACACGAATTGAGACGGCGAAAACAGACGAAACCTCATGAATTAACATGTTAAAATCTAACTAAAATCGAGTTGGGAGCTGAACACTCGTCCAGTAAACCCCTACATGTTTAACTTAATTAAACTGAATTAAGTACAATTTGAATCTAGTATTAAATTAAATTGTTAAGATTGTACTATTCATATCCAATGTTTTATTCCAGAATATTTACTACCCTTATTAGATTTAACACTGAATCTCATTACTTTTCTAACACATCTTTAAAACTTCCTCTTAACATATCTATTCTCACTTAATACATACGAGGGTTGCCTTTTATGTTTCGGGATTAGAGAACAAAAACAAATATTGATCATCGAAAATCACTTTATTGTTTTTCAAAATATTCCCCATGAAGATCTATACACTTTTGCATGCGTTTGAACCAATTGTCGAAGCACTTTTGCCACTCTGATTGAGGTATCTCCAACACATGCATTCTGAATGCAGCAACCGCTTCTTCGGGTGTCGAAAAACGTTGACCTCTCAGTTTGTTTTTTACGTACGGGAATAAAAAGAAGTCATTCGGTGCCAAGTCAGGACTATACGGCGGATGACCCATCAAATCGATGTTTTGGGTGCTCAAAAATGCAGTTCTCGCAGCCGATGTGTGAGAGCTCGCATTGTCGTGGTGAAGAGTGATCCGTCTTTGGCGGTTGGTTTTCCTGAAATGGTGAAACAAATGGTTGTGTACCACTCAGAATTGAGTGTTCTGCGTTGTTCTAGTGGTACGGTTGCGACATGTCCAGTTTTTCCGAAAAAACAGGCGACCATTTGCTTGGAAGTGCTTCGTGCGCGAACAACCTTTTGTTGGATTTGGCTCATCTTGAAACACCCAGACAGTCGACTGCTATTTACATTCAGGCTTATACGCGTAAATCCGCGATTCATCACCTGTCACGATGTCATAGACGTGTTTCGAAGCACCGCGACCGTATTTTTTGAGCATTTCTTTCGACCAATTGACACGAGCCTTTTTTTGGGCGATTGACAATTTGTGTGGGATCCAACGCGAACAAATTTTTTTGACAGTCAAATGTTTATGCAATATTGAATGTATGCTGGTCCCACTAACGCCTAAGGTTGTCTCAATCTCACGATAGGTCACATGACGATCTTCCAATATCAGTTCGCCCACAGCATCAATGGTTTTCGGAACAACAACTGATTTTGGACGACCTTCACGAAATTCATCTTGGAGTGAACTACGACCACGATTGAATTCACCATACCATCGATAAACACTGCTCCTTGATGGAGCTTCATCGCCAAAAATTGAATTAAGTTCATCCATGCACTGTTGCTGAGTTAATCCACGACGAAAGTTGTAAAAAATAATCGCACGAAAATGTTGACGATTTAATTCCATTTTTGGGCCGAGATGAATCTTTTAAGTTACTGTAAACAACACAAATAGCGCTCGTATGTCAAAACGTTCTGAGTGCGTATAACCTCAAAAATGTCCAACTTTACGACAGAGCTGTCAATTGCCGGATTGCAACACCAGGGTTGCCAAATCCCGAAACATAAGAGGCAACCCTCGTACCATTAATAAACTTTCACAATATTCTATATCAAGCCAGTTACAGCACATTTCATAACATGCGCCTTTTCATAACATGCACCTTTTTTCATTCAAAACATAGCACTTTGATTTTCGTTCAAAGTTTATTCAATTTAAAAGTCACAGACACTAAAGGAATACTTTGGTAAAATTAGTTTTGTTCACATTATAATTTCCAACCAATTAGAACACTAAGTAGCATAAGAAGAGAGAAATTTTAATTGTAAAATCAGGTTTAGTTTGAATTCGGAGAAAGTAGAGTTTGAGTTTTGAGTTAGAAGTTGAAAAGTTAAGTTTAGAAAAGAAGTTGAGTAAAGCATTGGAAGTTAAATTGAGTCTAATAAGTTGAGTTTCAGTTAAGTTTTTGAGAGTTAAGTAGATATTGAGGAAGTATTGTGGATTTGAGAGTTTAATATAAATATATCGAAGAGACGGAATAGTTTCTTTCTTTGATAATGGATTATCAATGGCAATAAACATTGAAACGCGAATTGATGAAAGAATATTAAATAAAGAAATAATAAAAAGACCCCGCTCTTCCCTCATCCGAGGAAGCGCGGCGCCGGACCATAACACCAATAAAGGATGTTATTAAAAAAAAAAAAAAAAAAAAATAAAAAAAAAAATCACATAGCGGCTATATTCATTCCAAAAAAAATTTAAAAAAAATAATATCAATAAACGTTTATTACGTTAAATAAATGATCAATGAAATAACATTTGCAGTTTTATTTCTATTCATGTTTCAAATGTGCAAAAATGTATGGCCCACGCTTTACATTGCACTTTTGTGGTGTGGGAGTCTCATCACAATTTTGCGGGATGCCAATCAATGCATCCGCATTGGGGTTATATTTACCGGGCTTGTACTCGATTTGGTAATCAAACTCCGATAACTTGTGATGGAATCTTGTTAAACGTGAGGTGGCTTATGATCCGTATACACGGTAAATCTTTGCCCTTGTAAATAACAACGGACATTTTTAGCCGCCCACATAATGGCTAATAACTCCTTCTGGATGGTGGAGTAATTTTTTTCCGCCTTATTCAAGGTTCGACTTGCGTAAGCTACGGGCTGGTCCTTGATTATGTCCCCTTGCGATAGCACGGCACCGAGTACTTCATTGCTCGCATCCGTTGTCAGATTAAAGGGTTTGGTAAAATCTGGATAGATTAATAGTGGCGGCGAGAGCAAAAATCCGCTTATTTTATCAAATGCCTGTTGGCATTTGTCTGACCAGGTGAATTTAACGTCCTTCCTTAACAAGTTTGTTAAGGGGCGCGCTATCCTCGAAAAATTTGGAACAAAAATCCGGTAGTACTTCGCCAAGCCTAGAAGTGATTGGACATTCTTCACCACCTTGGGAATGGGGAAATCTCTAACACTAGCTGTCGTGTCGGGATTTGGCTTTGCCCCGTTTTCGGAATAAACATGTCCTAGGTAAACTACTTCTTTTTGTAGCAACCTGTATTTTTCTGGTTGCAATTTGGCATTATGGTATTGTTAAGTTATATATATAGATATATTGTCTATTCTAGTCCCGTCACGGGCCGACGGTAATTTGTTATTTTATTGTGGTAAAATAGCTTTTCTTACCTCGGTTGTTGTGGTTTTCTGGGATTTCGGCTCGTGTCCAAGATGAAGACTAATGTTATAAAACTTTATTTCACCATCCACGTTGCACACCACACACACGAATTTGTTAATAAAAACACACTTTGTTTCAGTTAACGCTTTATTTAAACATGTATCGTTTCAAAATCTACTTTAATTATATTCAAAGTTATTTTATTAGTTTGTACTTATTAAAACACATATTATTTCACGAACAATGTTACGTATATTTAAACTTATTTAATTACTTTATACTTATTAAAAACACATATTATTTCACGAACAAAGTTACGTATATATTCAAACTTATTTAATTAGTTTGTACTTATTAAGAACACCACTGACACGACACCAACAAGCAACCTACTCGCGACCGTCCTGGTCAAAAATCAAAGAACAACTCCGCTTCCTTTTCCGATCGTTTGATCGCAGGAAAACCTTTTTCTGTTTTGTTAACACAAGGTAACGTGTTATTTTCCTTGTGCGATGATCGCACTCGAGATCCTTTGTGTTAGGATCTCTTTTGTGAGCCCGCGCATCCTTTGTCTGGTCCTTAGGTATTTTACCTTGGATCGGCAACCGTCTAGAATGCCTTAAATATTACCTGGGATTTCTAACAGTGCCCAGGCTTGGCGATTTCTTCTTTTTTTTTTTACTGAACATCCGAGCCAAAGATATTTTTGTATCTTATGGGTATTGTTGTTCAGCTAGTGTTTTTACGATCGCTGTCCTTTGTTCCGTATAGGAAATGTTTCCTTGAATAGGATTTAAGCAAACGGTGTCGCCATGCATTTTATGCTTTTTACCAGTTGGTCATCTGGTCCGCAGATTCGGATCCAGGGGAATTTACGTGTTTAACATCTGGTTCGTATATCACGTTTTGGATTTATATTGAATTCAATATGTGCAAATTGAACTTTTAGTTCAATTTATTTGATATTGAATTTGATATGGGCAAACTGAACGTTGAGTTCAATTTGTTTGATATTGAATTTGATATTGGCAAATTGAACGTTAAGTTCAGTTTGTTTCATATCATGTTTGATATTGGCCTGTTTAGTGTATGGGGCAATGCTAGGGCTTGGGGAGTGCTTCATTCTTTTAGTGGATTCTTTTGCGTGTACCGCAATTAAAAGGTGGAGACCGGCTTCAAAGAGATATGTATTAATGGTTGAGGGTTTTTGGGCGTAACAGTATCTCAATCGTTCGAATACTCTTCGGAGTTTGTCATTATGGTTCTCTAGGTTCTTCCCATGGAAGACAATATCGTCCAGATAGACTAAGCATTCGATACCTAGAAACTCAGTTAGGACATGGTTCATGAGTCTTTGGAACATAGCCGGTGCTCGCTTTAGACCGAATGGTATACATCTGAACTCATAATGCCCGTAATTAGTGCTGAAACCTGTCTTACCGCGATCCTTCTGATCGACTAAGACTTAGGGGTAGCCGCTGGCTAAATCGAGCGTGGAAAAAAAGCGAGTGACCGAACTGGTCTAATATGTCCCCTATTCGAGGGAGAGGCTATGGGCCTCAATTAGCGCAAGGATATCTAGTTTCGTTGTTTGCAAATATTGGTGGACGGCGTTTACATTCGTATTGGTGAAATCGATGCCCCTGATGTTACAAAATCCCGTTATCAGTCGAACGTCGACAGAGCCTCGAGAACGAATCAGATTATACGATGACCACTTTCTTAAAGTTCGGTTATTTATCATAATATTTGCATGATGTGTTCCCTCTGAAATAGACCTCTCCGGAGATTCGAATGGGAAACTAGTTTACCACTAGAATTCTTTATCTCAGAAGGTACCACCACGACATATTTCCGTGTCAGTCCGGGCCATCAGCCATACCTCCGAAAAATAGTCGAACTTTTCTTCCGACGATATCGCGGAATATACAGCGTAACGGGGTGGTATCCCACCTTGGGACCGACTACCACCTAAACCAACCTTATCTCGAACCGGACCATCGGCCAAGCTCCGAACGATGACCAGGGATTTATCCCGAGCATTTCACGGAGCCTATAGCTTGATGGGGTGGGATTTCACCGGGCGACAGGGCGTTGGGACCCCACCTACCACTCGGCCTTTAGTCGCCTCTTACGACAAGCCGGCCTAATTTTTCCAATGGAAAATGCACCCGGGCATTGTCCTGATGGAACGTTAAAATGTACAAGGTTCTCTGTTTTCAATGGCTGTCAAACATAAACTAAATGACTTGTTCAAACTTTAACAGCAACCTATTTATAGATGGCAGTTGATGGGAGAAGTATTGCATTTAAAGTTACTGCACGGGAAATTCAAAAGTCACTGACTTATCAAACTGCGCTCGTATGGTAATACCATGAAGAATGAGAGTTTATAGTAATAACATGAAGACTACGAATTTATAACAATCCCATGACAAATACGAAACAAATTTAAACAAGAATTGTGTTTACTTATTGTTTCCTTTTTTGCAACATTTTTTTAATTTTCCTGTTTTTTTTTTAGATTCTAAATTATAGACTTCACACAATTGCTTAAATTCCAGCTTAATTATCTTATATAATAACTTACTGATCCTACACGGACGCTCTAAGCTAATCATTATATGACTATTGTGCAGTTGCCTTTCGGCGACAGAACTTTGTTTGTAGCTTTGGTTATGTTTATTTGTATGACAAAGAAAAACTAAATTTGATTTAAGTTTTTAATTATTGTATTGCAGTCATAGGGAAGTGAATGCGACCCATCTATTTCTTTAATCACGGTCTCGAAGATATACGATAGGAATTTCGGACATTTGATTTTCTCTACCGGTATATATTATGACAGAGATAGACCTAATCCTGTGCTTTCTTTATTTCATCTCCTTGCTCCTCTTTCAACTTGTTGCTGGCCGAAACGTTAGTCATAAACTTAATTATATTACAATTTATATTAAGCCTGACACTATTTGCTGTTTGTTACGTTCTTTTAAAATTTGCTGCGCATCTGTTAGGTCGTCAGTTTTTATATGAACGTCGTTAACAAATTGAAGGTAGTTAAGTATTCACTGTTTATATATAGGAGCTTACTTTTTGGATGCATCGTCTAATACGGTCTTGAAACGATTTGGGTTAACTCGTTTTTACCGTCTTATTCCTTTATCCCATATTTTACTGCCGATTTGTGTAATTTTATTAATAGGTTTTGCAAGAAACCTTCAATGCGATGGCGATTCCATGGCATAAAAAGGGCTACAAACAGTAAGCCACCTCTCGTGAAGTCTCGTGTAAAAATCGAGAGTCTACATTTTCAATTTCTAACTAACAATAATTTATACAACATAATATAGTTTTTGTACAATGTGGTATATTACTCAGATTTAAATATTGGTGCATGATTCTTTGAATTCCATTTAATTCCTGCACCATGTCACGTCAGGTCACACTTTCCATATGATAGCGTTTATCAAATATATAGTGTATAAGTCATAATTTTCATTTCTATCACCCAGTTCCAGGTTTACCTTTCCCAAGCTTTGTCTGCTGCTCCATCTTCGTACAACTTAACTAGATGCTAGTTTCAATTTCCTAACTTATGTCTTCCTACAAATTAACTAGATCCTAGCTTCAGTTTCCTAACTTATGTCTGATGAATCGTCTACGTATAACTTAACTAGATCCTTTTCTGAACTTTCTCGACTATGCGGCTTAGTGTATTACTAAGATGACCAATTTTCTTTTTACTCCTCAGGTAATTCCAAAAACCTGCATAGATTACAGATACGTTTGATAAGACAGGTGAAGAACGATTCGCCCCACACGGTGTCCTATGTCTTCGCACATTAAATTAACTATTCCCTCCAACAACGTTTCCCCAAATGGACATACCTCCTGTTCTATTGGTGGTTACCGTTTTTTTATACAAGTTTTGCACTCGAGCAATTAGAAATTATTGACTTAGTTACAGTGAATGTAGTTCTGCAAGATAAACTAGTTTGTGATTAATGAAGGCGTTGCCTGATGGTTGGGTGTGTTCTGTGCTGGTAAGTAGCTCCGCGATTTAAATGGTTGCAGGCTTTAACTAATTTGGTAATGGAGTGTTGTGTTGAATGCTATGAATGGGTCACACCTGTTCTGCAGCGTTTCTTTTTCTGATTGATTTTACATGCAGTTTTTGTTTTATAAGGTTGCTGGCCAAAGGGCTTATGACCGGTCTTATAGAGTTGAATCACAGGTGATGAAAATTAGTAATAGAGAGGAAGGTTATAGAAGTATATTGACTTTGAAGCAAAGACCACATTCGCGCATTATGTCTAAAGTAAGTTCCAACCAATTTCGTAGAATGCCCAAAAGCATACTCGAAAGTAAGCTGACAAAAATGTAGTACCACATTCACTTCACTTGTCGCTGAATTGGGGCATTAAAATATAAATAAGACAGGCAAGTCGTCTACGTTATTTCCTTCTTAATTAATTCAGGAAACCGCCATCTTTATCTAATTTTGACATACGTTTCAGACTTTTATATAATAGGTGTGTAAATTGAAGCTCGCCATTTTTTTTTTTGTTAAATTCAACTGTTAGGTTGATGTACCAGGAGGCTTCGATGGTAGAAATGACAATGAACAATGTCTGATTTGCTGAACCGTGAGTTGTCATGGCTGAGGATGGAAATTATCATTTTGTGTAGGTAAACTGAAATTGGAAGCATCATTTGCTGGGATTAAACGAACAAAGGAAGACAGAGAAGAACTATACTAACGAATCTCGAATTAACTGACCGTCATTTATTTCACTGGATCAGTGAATGCCATTCATTAAGACCTTACCTAGTGAGTCACCATGTGCCTACGTGATCGCTAGAGCACATTGTCAGTTTATCTGAGAAGGTTGGAGAGAAATAGAAATAGTCTGAGAAGGTTGGAGAGAAGTAGAGATCTGATGTAGAAACTGGCCGACAGTGCCTATTGAACCAAGTTTATTCTAATTGCCGGTTATTGATTAATCGTCGCGGATACAGATTGTGTAGGTCTCTCTCACCGTCGGACCCCTTCCGTAGGTCATATCGTCCTATCCCTTTCCGTAGGTTTCACCGTCCGACTCCTTTCCTAGGTCGCGTCGTCCGACCCATTTCCGTAGATCACATTGTCCTATCCCATTTCGTAGGGCACATAGTCCTATCCCTTCAATAGGTCCTATCGCCCGAACCGTTTCCGTAGGTCGCAACGTCCGGCACCTTTTCGTAGGGCCCATGATCCGACCACTTTCGTAGGTCCCGTCGTCCGACCTCTTTCGTAGATCGCATTGTCCGACCCCTGTCATAGGTCACATCATCCGACCCCTTTCTGTAGGTTTAACCGCCGGACTCCTTTCCTAGGTCGCACCATCTGACCCCTTTCCGTAGGCCCCAGTGTCCTATCCCATTTCGTAAGTCGCATCGTCCGACCCCTTTCCGTAGGTCACACGGCGGCATTGATGACCTTTTCCATCACGTAAGATAACATAGACAGTAATGGTATCGGCCGATAATTTTGTGGGAGACACTTTCCCCTTTTTTGGGATTGGTTGAACTCAAGCTGGCATACCAAACAAATTGATACGACTTTGTAGGTTGACCATGACCAACGTAACAAGTCAAGTAAAAATAGCGGGATTGCAGTCCAAACCAATAAACATCTTTAATGGACTCCGACAAGGCGACGGTCTGGCCTGCCTCCTCTTCAACCTGGCGTTGGAGAAAGCAATCCGTGACTCTGGCGTCACAACTAGAGGGATTATTATCATTAAGTCGAGCCAGATACTTGCCTACGCAGATGACATTGACATCATCGGCAGATCCGATTCGACTGTATAGGACTCCTTCACCCAGATCGAGCAGGCGGCACAAAAACTGGGACTGCACATTAATGGGGGGCAGACTAAGTACATGGTGGCAATTTCTGCGAAGAGAAGGCCTAACGTTGGTCAAACGATCAGGGTAGTGAAGCACAAATTTAAAGTAATGCAATCCTTTAACTACCTTGGGTCAATCGTATCAGCCGATAAGAATATGGAAGAAGAAATACGCGAACTTCTGATCAAATCCAACAACCCCTATTATGGTCTATCAAGGCTCTTTAAATCCCGAAATTTATCCAGAACATCAAAGCTACTACTGTACAAGACAATGGTCTGACCAGTACTCGTGTATGGATCCGAGACCTGGGTGCTCAATAAAAGGCACTCTTAACTGTTAGCCGCGTTCGTGAGGAAGGTCTTAAGGAGAATTGTTGGCCCCGTATGTGAGTGAGGATTATTCTGGAGACGCTACAACTATGAGTTGTACGCGATCTACCTTGAAGCTAATGTTGTAAGAAAAATCAAGCTTGGTGGACTCCGGTGGTCGGGACACTTAGCTCGAATGAGCGAAGAGGAGCATGCCCGGAAAGTCCTTTGTGGCAGGATGTATGGAAGGAGACAGCGCGGCTGACCATGTCTGCAATGGGGGGATGGTGTAGACCAGGACGGCCAGAGCCTGGCAGTGCCAAACTGGATGACATCGGCTCGAAATCGGGACTGGTGGAGAGATTTGTTAAATAAAGCCAACACCAGAACCCGGTTGTAGCGCCGATGATGATGATGATGAACTCAAGCTACCTTCTAGCAGGTATGAAACGTCCTTCGTGCATAATATAAGCGGAAGAGTCTAGCAAGAACCGGCATCAGTTCTGGAGCATAGTTCTTAGGGACTATTACTGGTATTCCTTCCGGGCCTGTTGTTTTTCTACAGTCCAGGCCACGTAGAATGCGTTGAATAGTACGTGTGCGGAATCTTACATCCCACATCGAAGACAGAACCGACGCGATCACAGGTTACTCCAAAAGACCGGCATCGAGGTTTGAATTCGAGGAAAATAAATTCGAGAACACATTAGCTTTATCCTTTGAATTTATGACAAACCTCCCGCTGCCCTCCACTAACGGGGGGGGGGGAAGAGGAACAAGCGAAGTTACTGCTGACAACCCTTACTATTGATTAGACGGGACGCGAACCAGTTAGACACTCAATGACTTCTTTGGTCACTCTGTCGTTGTAAGCTTCTTCGGGGTATCAATCGCGTGGTTGGACGCGTTTCTAGAGGAGGAAGCGAAGTTATTGCTGACAGCCCTTGCTATTGAACAGAAAGGATGCGAACCAGTCGGACACCCAAGGAGTTTATTCGTCATTCTGTCGTTGTAAGCCTTCTTCCCCGTGCCAATCGCCTGGTTGCATGCGTTTCTGATTCTAACAAAATTCGTTCTCTCAACCTCGGCGGGAGTGGAGCGCCATTATTTAAAAGCTCTATTTTGTTTGTCGATGTAATCTGCTCGCATTTTTTATCAAACCAAGGCTTATCAGAATTTCGATTGATGGAATGGGGAATGTAAATCTCCATCGCGAGAAGAATAAACTCCGTGAGCGACTCTGGGCATGCGTTAACATCGGTGTCTCCAAAGCACAACTCCGACTACAGGAAGGATGCGAAGAAATTTCGTAAATCTTTCCAGGTAGCAGCCCCATACATCCATACCTGGCGAAGCTGCTTAGGTCGGTTATTCGCTTGAAATGCAAGACTGATACCAAGCTGGGATCTGAGTTTCCCAGTTTTGCAGCTACTTTCACGGTATAAATGGTAGACCCGCATGGCAAAAATAACTAGACGCTGTAGGGTTGCGTTTCCTGGGAGAAGTATATATAGTAGATCTATAGATTGTTGTTCGCATAATCACCTCGGGTATCCGGCTGTCGCTCTCTCGAGTTGAGTCAAATTGCGGCCAACAGAGAAGGTATACGCCAGCCTCCCAGCCTCGTCAGATCTGTTAGAATGTACCAACCAGTCGGAATTGTGTACATTAAGATCGCCAAGGTTGGCACACGGCTAATAACCTTGCCCTTAAAAATAAATTATTATGGAAAATTTAACAAGCCTCAAGATTTGCTTAATAAGGCCAAGACCGGATCCCGGTTGTTGTGCCGATGATGATGATGATGAAGATCGCCAAGGACGGCAATTTCAGAAGCGGTTGATCTATATCCAGTCGACGGTGCGTGAAAGATATTAGAAAAATGTCACTGGTCGATCGTCATTCGGGGAGCGATAAAGATAACAAGGAAATTTAACAGAATTCCTCAGTACGATCTTAAACCATATGTTGTCCGAGCTATTGGGTTCTAACGCCTCCATCCTTTGGCAAGTCAGATCGAACCGCGTGAAAATGCAGATTCCACCGTTAAAAGGAAATCTCGAATGCAAGTCGTATCCTGAGCAACGAAGATATGTCGAATCAGTTGACGAATTGACCTGGGTCTCAGTTAGGGCAAGGATATCAGGGTTCGTTGTTTGTAGATATTGGTGGACGGGGTTTACGGTTTTTCCCTGATTTTACAAAGTTATCAGTCGAACGTCGACTGAGTTTTGAAAACGAATCCGATTACGCGATGATGAATTTCTTAAAGTTCAGATATTTATCACAATATTGGTTGATGTTTCCTCTGACAAAGTCCCCTCTGAAGATCCGAATGGGAAACTAGTTTACTTCCAGAATTCTTTATCTCAGAAGGTACCATCATGACTTATCTGCGTGTCAGCCCGGGCCATCACCCATAACTCTGAAACATAGTCGAAAATTCTCTCGAGCATATCGCGGAATGTACAGTGTGACGAGGTGGTATTTCCCCTTGAGAGCGACTGTCCACCTAAACCAACCTTTTCTCGAACCGATCCACCAGCTGAGCCTCGAAAGATGGCCAGGGGTTCTCCCGACCGTTTCACGGAGCCTATAGCTTAATAGGGAGGTATTTCACGGGGCGACAGGGCGTTGGACCCCCGCGTATCACTCGACCTTTAGTCGCCTTTTACGACAAACCGTAATGACCTACTCATAAGGCAACAGTAATTCGTATTTCAAATCATTGATTTTGACCAATGCAATAACGGTTTTTCTGATTTGAGTCCGAATTTATTTTAATTCGAAATCAAATTATACGTATTGGGTTGTACCGCATGAAATGTCCGATTTTATAGTAAACATTTAAAAGCCAATATTATTTTTCCGTACATTTTTATTCAATCAAAATAGGATCCGTTGGCATCTATAACATTCTTCTGTGTGGGGTACTAAGTAGGATGTGCCTGTCATGGGCTCGCGGTTCACTCGTATCCCCATTAATGTTTCGATGCATATTCACTTCACAAAAATATCCAGAATAAGGCAATGAATAATAATGCACTGGTGTTCCGCGTTTAATTAGTTTTTATTTGTTCTTTTCGTTTATACTTAGTTTATCTCTAATTAGACACTTGTAACTTTTCGTTTATTTATCGTTCAATGATTCAATATGCACAAATAAATTAATAGAAATCACAAGACAATTATGAAAGGCAACATGTTTCTCTTTATCGATTAACTAACACTGCTCTTTTACTCCGCGCGCGAGAGTGTGCACCCGCATGCACACGCTGCAATCGTTGGGTAACGACTTACTCCGTTGAGGGTTGTAAATCGACTGGAAAAGGGATGAAGTTGGTTAATTTAATTTTTCGCACTTGACAACCAACAGAGAACATACTTCTGCTCTCTCATTGCTACGCTCGTCGATGTGTGGTGAATTACATCGGTTAATTCGATAATCTACGGACATGGGAGAATGAGAGAGCAGACGCACAAATTCTATGATCTCGGGGTGGGTTTGGTTGTGTGTGCTTGAATCAATGTAGTTCTGAGCGTAACCCATTGACCTAATTCGGTTAATATGGTGATCTCAGAGTACATTGATCTGTACGAAGACAGAACTGTGGGGAAAATTAAGCTGGTGCTATTCACCTGCGAAAAGAGAGTATTGATCCCCAGCGAATGAAATGTCTGGAGAAAGTGAAAAGGACGCCGACTTGGCTAGGGAAATCTGATCATGGGAACTAACTTAAATGCTTTGATAATTTCCTCAGCGGTCGCAAGATTAAGCAACCGCATCGTTTGATCAGACTATGCCGTTGCTAACCGACATGATGCGATTTCCGGTGGAAATCTCAAGGGGTAAGCGAAATGGGGTTACCATATGGCAAAAAGGTAGCTAAACTCAATTATGCATTATCTCCATGGGATAATGAGTTTAGCTATGCGTCCGTTTAACATGATTTACAGGTGGAATAGCTTATAAGGGGAATGGGTAGAAATGACGCGCTGAAAGCGGTCGAAATAAGGTACGGAATTGTGGGTTGGTTCTCCATGTGGTATAGAGAACCCCCACTCTTCCAACGTAATACAAAGTGAAACATTTCTTTTTCGTAGAAGTGCTGACTTTTCGAAGCAATGAAATCTTCAAAGGCTTTTATTTATAACCTCCGCTCAGTTCCAGAAGGCCTTCTGCCAGCAAAATGAATCTAGATTACGGAAAAAATGGTAGTCCTTTGGGGAAATGTCAGGAGAGTATGGTGGATGCTGAAGAATTTCAAATCCCAACTGCAAGAGTTTTCGCACCGTTACTTCTAAGGTATGGGGACTAGCATTGTCATGCAAATGGATCGGGCCGTGCCTATTGACCAACGCAGGTTGCCTTTTAGCCAATTTGGCATGCAATATGTTGATTTCCTTACAATACTTGATAGCGTTTATCGTTTCTCCTGGTTGAAGAAATGACAAGTGGATTGGTCCTTTCGATGTCCACCAAATTGTCACCATAACCTTTTTTGGTTGAAGATCAGGCTTGAGGGTGTGTTTTGGTTTTTCACCAGCATTCAACCACCGCCCAGGTCTTCTACGGTTATCATACAGAATCCACTTTTCATCACAGGTGACTATCCGGTGCAAAAACGGTTCAGTTTGGTTTCTTAATCTAAGCGATGTGCTGATTTCCAGCCGCCGTCGTTTTTGGGACTCGTTCAGTTCATGTGGTACCCACTTATCGAGTTTCTTTACCTTTCCTATGAGAGATAGGTGTCAACTTATTGTCATTGGGGATACTCCCATGCTTTGTGGAATCTCCCTCACCGATTTCATTGCATATCCATCCACCGTTGCTCTTAAAACATCGTCGTCAACAAATATTTTCGGCTTCCCGACGTAGTTCATTTTCGAAGCTGAAATCTGCCGAACGGAACTCCAAACCAAAGTCGTATAGTGCTTTAGTTTACCGCTACATCCTTAAATGCGTCATTAATGTTTTTCATTCATGAATGACGCATTATGTCCCATTTTAAAGTCATAAAGGAAGAGGGTTCGAATTTGAACCGCCGACAGTATGGTAAACAATTTCCAGAAAAAAAAATAACGGTACTTCTAACGAACTCTAAAATTCTCACACGTTAAGCACACGTACCACTTACTTAATAAAAAAATTTAACGTTCTGGCACAGATGTTCACTCAAGAAATTCTTATTTCGGGCTGAGCGAAAGTCGGACATAGCATGTGGTACAACCCAATATCTCTTCATGTAGGACTAAATGTATGTCCTATTTTACAAATGTTGTTGTAATGTGAACTTACTGGCTCTTTGCAAACGCTATCAATTATACAATATCTAGTTTTTGCTTATGCCTTTCGGCGTACGAGGGTTGCCTCCTATGTTTCGGGATTTCGCAACCCTAGCGTTGCAATCCGGGAATTGACAGCTCTGTCGTAAAGTTGGACATTTTTGACGTTATACGCACTCAGAACGTTTTGACATACGAGCGCTATTTGTGTTGCTTACAGTAACTTAAAAGATTCATCTCGGCCCAAAAATGGAATCAAATCGTCAACATTTTCGTGCGATTATTTTTTACAACTTTCGGCGGGGATTAACTCAGCAACAGTGCATGGATGCACTTAATTCAATTTTTGGCGATGAAGCTCCATCACGGACCAGTGTTTATCGATGGTATGGTGAATTCAATCGTGGTAGTAGTTCACTCCAAGATGAATTTCGTGAAGGTCGTCCAAAATCAGTTGTTGTTCCGAAAACCATTGATGCTGTGCGCGAACTGATATTGGAAGATCGTCATGTGACCTATCGTGAGATTGAGACAACCTTAGGCGTTAGTGGGACCAGCATACATTCAATATTGCATAAACATTTGACTGTCAAAAAAATTTGTTCGCGTTGGATCCCACACAATTAGTCAATCGCCCAAAAAATGGCTCGTGTCAATTGGTCGAAAGAAATGCTCAAAAAATACGGTTGCGGTGCTTCGAAATACGTCTATGACATCGTGACAGGTGATGAATCGTGGATTTACGCGTATGAGCCCGAAAGTAAACAGCAGTCGACTGTCTGGGTGTTTCAAGATGAGCCAAATCCAACAAAGGTTGTTCGCGCACGAAGCACTTCCAAGCAAATGGTCGCCTGTTTTTTCGGAAAAACTGGACATGTCGCAACCGTACCACTAGCACAACGCAGAACAGTCAATTCTGAGTGGTACACAACCATTTGTTTGCCAGTTGTCTTCCAAGAAATCAGGAAAACCAACCGCCGAAGACGGATCACTCTTCACCACGACAATGCGAGCTCTCACACATCGGCTGCGACAACTGCATTTTTGAGCACCCAAAACATCGATTTGATGGGTCATCCGCCGTATAGTCCTGACTTGGCACCGAATGACTTCTTTTTATTCCCGTACGTAAAAAACAAACTGAGAGGTCAACGTTTTTCGACACCTGAAGAAGCGGTTGCTGCATTCAGAATGCATGTGTTGGAGATACCTCAATCAGAGTGGCAAAAGTGCTTCGACAATTGGTTTAGATCTTCATTGGGAATATTTTGAAAAACAATAAAGTGATTTTCGATGATCAATATTTGTTTTTGTTCTCTAATCCCGAAATATAAAAGGAAACCCTCGTACAATTAATTTTCTAATTTGGTTTACAGTGTAATCAGTATATAAAAGGTCTTCCTCTTTTACAATGTTGCTAACCTTTCTAAGGTTGGTACTATCTATTAGTCATTATATTTTAATGAATACTACGATCTAGGTGTCAGACCTATTAATTCTGGGACTACCCTCGTAACATACTAAAATCGACTTGGGAGCTGAACACTGTTCCAGTAAACCCTCACACGTTTTACTTAATTAAACTAAGCATAGTATTAAATTAAATTGTTAAGTTTGTACTATTCATATCCAATAAAGGATGTTAAAAAAATGCGCATTCCTTTTCAAACGGTCCCCATTCATAGTATTAACGCATTGCAAGATAGGTAACACAGGTCAGTCTTACTGATGTTTGCAAACGATCGATCAGTTCACCTATTAATGTTACAGCTGGCTACTAATAGCAATCATTAATATGAAGCAGAAATAGATTTGACGCTAATATAGAACCTTGAGGCACTCAGAAATTTATAGAAACGTGACTTTAAGAACACTGTTTACAACAATCCGCATCGATCGATTTTCGAGTCGTACTTTTGTTGGGAAGGTCCGCAAGAATATAGCATTATTAGTCATATTCCATACGAGATGCGGTCAAAAGACTCGGTGATATCCATTGAGCCCACATGTTGTCTCAATTGCTGATCCCAAAGTGTTTGTTTCAAAACTTAAAAAATCTCCCATGGATCGAGTGTTGGGGATGAGTCCGCTATATTCCCAATATTTAATCAACCTGAAACTGACAACTTTGTCCCTAGTAACTTCATATGTTAGTTCTGCCACTGCAAAATCTTTCTCAATCAGCCGTTTCACTTTTAATGTGAAGGGTGCTCCTTCTTGGCAAATGTAACTCCAGTCTATTTTATATGTTCATAAGGCAAATTATTGTCTAATATCTTTTAGTGCGTAAGGCGACCATATATATAAAGCTATTTAATTAGATCTGTCTTTCGAATGTCATTTAAAGCATTTTCCTCCCCCTCCCATCCTTTATTTTCCATTGACAACACTCATCCCATGGCATTTGGTCATGTTGTGAAACATCATAGTTATCAATATTTCACTTGAAGGCTCTCCGGCCACTCAGCGATTGGTCGAATCCCACCTTCGATGAAAAGTACTTTGGAGTCCTGCAAAAGGATTTTATATTTCATTCCAAACGAATTGATTGTTCATAGCAAAGTTTTTATTTGTAGGCGAAAGGTGAGATCGCTGACAAATTAAAAAAAAATAGAAGAAAAAACCTGGTCAAAATTAAGAAGAAAAAAATATAATAATAAAAAATAAGGAAGAAGGACATACTGGAAATTTCGACAGCCACCCTCAAATGTTTCTGGACAGTTTTATAAAGAAAATGCAGCTAAAAAGAGCTTCGCAGATATTTTATTCGCAATGTCCTTAAATATTTGCATCGAAGTGTATATGTTGTGCATGTGTAAGAGCATTTGGTCCTTTTTTCGGCTCTGTGCACAGGCAAATGCATCGCTCAACGGTGATCCGTTTGTTTTTGTTTTTGTTCTTTTACGAATACAAAAAGAATCCTTTTTTGGTAATTTTAACAACAGCCCTTGTCCTTATACGTTTATATCTTGTTGTATTCCGTTTCTTCTCGTTTATTATTTTTGTACGTTTGATTTTTTTTATTTGTCTTGTGAAATTTTGCATTTTATTTGGGCTCGTTTCTTTTTCGTCCTTTTTAAAGTGGCAACCCGAAATAAAATTGCCAAAAATTTTCCCGTTGATTAATTGAAGTGTACCAGGATACGGAACAGTGCACAATGTATAATATGACTATACCTCTATGTCCCAGTCCATTTCTTTTTGTGGCTCTTCACCCGAACTCCCCTCCCCCAGTCTGACCCTCTTGGTTGGTTCTTACCTAGATTCTTGGCTACTTGAAAATACATATGCATATGTATATCGAATATAAATAAAGGACAAAAGAAGAAAAAGAAAACGTACCCAACATAATGTCTTCTCCTTCCACACCCGAAAATGTTTGCATTTCTTGATCGTTGTCGTCCTTTTTCTCCATCGTAGGTATGACATAAAAGATTGAAAGATAGACGACGCTTTGGGCCAACTTCGAACTGACACATAAAGGGGTATCGGGTTGAGGTGGCTAACGATGATGACGTGGACGAGGATTGGAGGATGAGAAACGTGCATTAAAATATTTCCATGCCTACATACACCGACAGCGTTGTATATAAAATTTTATTATTTTTTGGCAATTGCCTCCCTGTAGCCATCACCATCAGGATATTCAGCTGCTGCCGCCACAATGATGCACCATTGCACCAAGAGTATATTTTTTGGTAGGACATGAGGGTTAGAGTTGGAGTGGTCGGGTGTACCATGGGTAGTAGTTGGACGGAGGAATCGTCTGAATTTTCGTGTATAGTCGTCTGGCAATTGCAGTGTCGAACACAGGACTCTAGGGTGAGTGTAGGTAGTTTTGTTTGGTTAAGTTGACGCGCATTATTTTCATATTCTTGCGAATGTCCTTTCAAAAATAAGCCAACCAAAAAGGGCGCATACATAAAGAGAATTCAGGAAAAAGAGTAACTTAAAAGAAAGTTTGTCCGACAAAAAAAAAAAGGGAAAATGAAATATACCACTCCTTCCTCCTTGTGGTCAAATTATCCTTCATTTGCTTGCTTTTTTGGCAATTTTCTTTGTTGCATCTGGTTTAGTGTATTTGTATTTCCAGTGAATCTTTTTAAAGAACCACTATGTAAGTATGTCCGTTTGAGGGTTAGCAAAGAACGCCGCACATATGTGCTTGCTTTAATTTTGAATACTGATATCCTTGCAATTAAAATTGATTGTTTTCAAGAATTGATTTGCCGTCGTTTATAACTACAATGTGTTGGAAATCGGAACTTAGAAGAAGCAGTTTATCTCTAGAATGAAGGCGGTTGTAGCAGTATCGCGAGCTGTCAGTCGAATATGAAGAGCAAACTTTTAATTTTGCCGTTACTCTTTTTTGGATCAAGTGGCGCAGCGTGGAGGGGACCGATGGCGTAGCCGAAGTTTCGGGTTCTTACACACCAATAAATGCATAGACAAATAGTTACTCTTCTTGGGCGATGGGAGAACATTCTACTTCTCCTGGTGGTGACAGCGAAACAGTAGTTTCATAAAAGCTCCAAAAACAGAGAAACAATAGGGTGGAAGCGTTTGATCTCACTTACTGCTTTCTTAGATTAGGCCCGTGGGGGTTCTTTAAAGCTACGCAAAGAACCACCCACAAATTCCAACCCCAACTCCCTTTGCCAACCTGCAGTTACCTGCAAGCATTTCCTTCCCAAGGGCATTTAATGCACCTCACCCAATACTCCCTGTAAAGGATGCGCTAACATTCATGCATTTAACGCATTATCAAAATCTCTGAAAAGAATTCTTTACAGGCAGAGCATTATCCTTAATTAGGAAAATCTTATCGGCGCCCTTCCAGCCAGCGGACCTGCCACACACGTGCGCAGCACACTTTCTTGGCTTATACACAGTCTCGGCAGCCTTTTGTCCAATCGACAAAAGCGTTTACGCATCTAGCGTCTAGCCGCCAAAAACCGAATTCTCCAGCATATAAACATTCATACAAAGAATTCGAACGTTTCCGCCAGCAAGGATACAGTGCACAATCACCATTGCGTACCTAAATTCCTTTTAGCACCCAGTTCTCCTAATTCCATGGAGACTATTTATACAGCTGCATCCATGTCTTCAGTGATGCCCGTTGTTCTTTCCGCCTTTCTCAGTTTCGTTTTCCCATGACCTCGTTGCATGAGTAAACAATGGATCAATTAGCACACTATTTAAGATCGACCCAGAGAGATCCTCTCCAATTCACTACCACAAAGGGAGACTTCACGTTTCTCTCAAGAAAAGAGAACTCACCCTTAACTGAGAGCGAGGTTAACCCTTGAGTATCAATGAGTCGAAATCCAACCACCCCAGAGTGGGCACGGGCGTGCTCACACCCCTTTTTCATTTTACGAGTTCCTAAACCCAAGTCGAGTTTTAACCATCAGCGGGTGCGCACGAGAGTGCACCCCGGAGTGCACCACGGAGTCGGAGTTAGACGCTCGCGAAACGAGTAGATTTTTAAATACCTTTAAATACGAATGTTGTAATTAAGGGATCACTAATATAATGTGAGCCGGTGTTAATTAAACGTGTGTGTGGTTAAGATAAGAACAAAATCTCTACTATTGTGATTGTTCCGCTGAATGTCCATGTTGTACAATTCTCCTAACTTCCCCCAAAATAAAACGTTTGTTACTGACTGTTAAAATTAGTGTTTCGTCAAAGTATCTATTAAAATAAACAAGATTTATACAAAACAATACCACTGTGTCTTGTTTGGTGATCGTTTTGCTGCGGTATTTGGTGGGTGATAAGTGAACCCGTGCCCGTGCTGGCATACCGACTTTATACCCCCACAGACCCGCAAAAAGAAATGAACAGACGGTAAGTAGTTAAAAATCTATAGGTTTTCACTGTACATAAACCATAATGCCATCGACTTTCTTATAAAGTGAAGAACATCATCAATGTTGCCTGTGCTAACTTATTATCCAACAACATTCGTCAATATTCGTTTTTTTTTTTACCGTTTATGAAAACCTATTGGCTTTATTTCCAAGTTCGACAATTTGCTACGATTTGTCAGCAATAAGTGAAAAACTTCATTACCCGATCTTTGGTATTGTGGAATTTGTAAATTACTTTATGGGAGACATCTCGGCATCCAACGAAAAGAAAAAATACCTTCGAAAAAATATGAGGTGATAATTTTAGAGAAAGGAAGAGACACATTCATTAAATTCATTTGCGTAGTGCCTAAAATAGCCTGGGAACTTTACCTCTAGACGCTTCGCTCAGTAAAGCGGTAATACCCCCATATCACACGCCACTGTTCTCTGTCTTGTGCGCTTTCCTTTCTAGTTCCGCTGCCTGTTCAAATTTCTTCAAAGTCACGCTTCACACTATTCTCCCATCTCGGTCGCCGCCTTCCCATCGACCTTTTTTTTGTTGGGCTTCCGTTAATTTTTCGTAAGCTATTCGCTGTATATGCCCGGCCCATCTTAATCTTCGCGACCTAATGATTTTCAGTATTGTCCTGTGGTCCAATCGTTTGTTTTTTTATTTTCGGTAGGAAGGTGGAAATCTTCTAAAGATACCTCTGACTGATCCAAAGGCATGCCGGATTTTTACCGACTAAAACCACCTCCCACCAGGCACATTTTCCCGTTGAACGCGCGAAACTTTCTTTTAGATAGGAGTTTACTTGTTGCTCCCCTCGTCGCGTCGCAACTGCTGCATTATTTCACAGACAGTTTTTACGGACCATGCCTGTTTTGACCTCAGCATGTATTCTATTACTACTCTCGGAGTAACTGTACGTCTCATATGTCTCTCCAAAATCGTTTGTGCGGTTTTGAATCTTACGCTTCTGTGAGTACGTGTTCCGCATTTTCTATTTTGCCTTCGCAATGCAAGCAGCATGGGTGATTCATATGCTTATACTTGTTCAGCATCCATGTCCTGATATTAGCTGAGTCAAGTGGTAGTTCAGCTCGCCATGTTTTCTTTTCACCCATGTTTCTATATCAGGTATCATGGTGTGGGTCCATCTTCCTTTGGCGGAAGAATCCCACCTTCGTTGCCATTCTCTTAGGCTTGAGAGCTCTAATTGTGACCGCATTCTCCGACGATTCTCTTGGGAGACCTTATGCAATGCAGCGTTTTCTTTAACTGCAATGTCAAGTGGTGTCCTCCCGGCCAAAACATTTATGGTATCTTCGGATAGCGTTCGGAATGCACAGCATACTCTTAGTGATGCCAACCTAAGTGCTGAGTTCACTCCCCTCATCTACGACTTATATTGTGCGGCTCCTGCCCATATGTGAGCAGCATACATTATAATGGGGGTGTTGACACTGGTTATGAGGTTCCTTATTTTGGGCCGCGGGCCTTCAACATTGGGTAGTAGTCTCGCCAAAACTTTGCATACTCTTGCCGTTTTTTCACTCGTTGTCCTTAGGTGTTCCTTAAAGGTCAACCTGTTGTCGAGTATAACACCAACATATTTAATATAGGAACTGGATCTGATTATTTGTCCTTCTATTTCCAAATCAAGGTGTTCAACTTTTTTGCGGCTGGTTATTAAAACTGCCTCTGTCTTATGTCCAGCTAGTTTCAGTCCGGCCATATCTAGCCAGTATTTAATGCTCTGGATTGCTTGGGAGCAAATATTCTCTAGGTCATCTAGATGTTTAGCTACGGCCACTATTGCCAAATCATCTGGGTACCCAATGATTCTAACCCATTCTGGTATATTGATCCTGAGCACACCATCATACATGATATTCCATAACAGCGGACCTAATACGGATCCCTGAAGTACACCCATTATTATTTTATATTCGTGTGGTCCAATCGTAGTATCTCCCATCTGTATTCAAATATTCTATGAATATCGAGAAGTAGGTTCCGAGTGTTTACTACTCAGAATTATAGCTAGTGCTTTCAATGGGTTAAGTTGAATTTTCCATCGACTTTAATACTGATATAGTTCGTCCAAGTGTCGGTTGAGTCGATTTGTTGTGAGTTTAAGGCTTTTGGATGACATATACACTAGGACGTCATCCGCATAGCATATCTGGTTTACTCTCCCGTCCTCAGGGCGACTAATATCTAAGGTGTAGATATTAAATAAGATGGGACCTAGAATGGATCCCTGTGGTACGCCTGGCGCAACGTTGAAAGTTTGGGATATCATTCCATTCACCGCTCAACTATTTACATTTTTTCTTCTCCTTATATACTACTCGGCGGTCGTGCCAATGCGCAATTGTTGTGCAGATACCAGCTGCCATGTGTGCTGCTATTGCGCTCTTAGCACAATTCCCGGGAATCGCGCATTGTATGATTCCCAGAGTGGCGATGTTGTTTATTCCACTTATCTAGTCCCGGATGCAATGTTTGCAGGTTTCCCTTCGGTTGGATGTTTCTAGGTCGTGACATACCTACTGTCGTGATATCGTGTTTCCTAATCTTGTTCTCCACGACGTCTTGAATCGCCAGTATCAAGGTCTCCACTACACAATTTCTTAGCCGTTCCGGGTAAATCCGATTCGGCTGTACAGGATTTCTTCACCCAGATCGAGCAGGCGGCACAGAAACTGGGACTGCACATTAATGAAGAAAAAACTAAGTACATGGTGGCAGCTTCGGCGATAAGAAGACCTAACGTTGGTCAACCTATCAGGGTAGCAAAGCACGAATTTGAAGTAGTGCAATCCTTTAATTACATTAGGACAATAGTAGCAGCCGCTAACAACATGGAGAAAAAAATACACGGACGGCTGATCAAATCTAACAAAATCCACTATGATCTATAAAGGCTCTTTAAATCCCGAAATTTGTCCAGAACATCCAAGGTACTACTGTAAAAGACCATGGTCTTACCAGTATTCATGTATGCATCCGAGACCTGGGTGCTCAATAAAAGGCACTCGGATTTTTAGTTGCATTCGAGAGGAAGGTCTTAAGGAGAATTGTTGTACCCGTATGTAAGGGAGGACGATTCTGGATACGCTATAACCATGAGTTGTACGCGATCTTCCCTGAAGCTACCGTTGTAAGCGAAGAGGAGCTTGCACGGAAACTCCTTTGTGGCAGGATGTATGGAAGGAGACAGCGCGGCAGACCTTGTCTACGATGGAGGGATGCCTTAGACCAGCACGCCTAGATCCTGGGAGTGCCAACTGGATGACATCGTCTCGAAATTGGGACCTCTGGAGAGACTTGCTAAATAAGGCCAAGACCGAATCCCGGCTGTAGTGTCGATGTTGATAATGATGGTCTTTATTTAGCATGGTTAGAATGATCCGCTGTAGGTCAAATATGCACCGGTTAGTTCGATAACTTGTTGCCTTTTCAAAGTTAATTTCATTATAACTCTGTCATAGAAACCGTCGTCCCTATTGGCAAAAAAATGGGAAAGTCGATTTTTACAAGATACAGCAAAGTCATTCGTCATAGACAGAAGCATGTGGTAATCATTTGGTGTCAGGTTCGGACTATGAGGTGAATGCATAAGAACCTCTCAACTAAGCTCCCGGATCTTTTGGCGACTCACTATCGATGTGTTTGGCCTGGCGTTGCCCTGGTGGAACACAATTCTCCTCCTATTGTCCAAAGGTGGCCGCTTCTGGGCCAATGCTTCTATCAAACGGTCCAATTGTTGACGATACAAGTCCGAATTAAGAGTTTGGTCGTAGAGGCAGCTCATGGTAGATAATTCCCTGCCAATCCCACCAAACACACAGCAAAACCTTCCTGACCATCAACCCTGGTTTGGCCTCCGTGTGCGAAGGCTCACCGCGATAACGCTGTCCTAAGTGATTCACTTTTCATCACTAGTCACCATTCGCTTCAGAAATGGATCGATTTTGTTGCGATTCGCAGATGGAAATTCGGTCTGAGGTTTTTTCTTGCGTTAACTCATGTGGCACCCATACATCGAGCTTCTTTTTGTATCCAGCCTTACTCAAGTGGTTTCAAAGTGTTTTATTTTGTCAATGTTTAGCTCCCGGGAAATTGAACTAGTGCCGACATGATGGTCGGACTCGACGATTTCCATGATTTTACTGACATTTTCGACAATTGGCATTCCAGTGCGTGGTGCATCCTTAACATAAAAACTACCGGAACGCAATCGACGAAACCAAAATCGCACGTGATTTTGCTGTTACAGTATCGGTACCATAAACGTCACATTTTCAGTCGCCTGGCTTCCGTTTTCGCCTTTATCAAAGAAAAACTAGAAAATTTGGCGTATTTTCTCTTTGCTATTTGACGCGCACTCAAACAAAACTGAGTCCAGCAATCACAAAACTGTCTGAAAAGTTGTTTTAGTATGAAATCTTATCTTTCTAACTCCATCTAGCGTATCTCGATCGCACTTATACAACGCGAGATACAGATTATTAAAACCTTCTATTGGTAAAATAATGAATTTCTTTTTACTACAGCTTATATGATAAAACGTCTTCTCAGTGTAAATCGCATCCATGACCGCGGTGGGGCGTGTCCTAGCCTTCGACCATGTTAAGAAGCGACCTAATAAACCGCTTTAGATGATTTGTGGCGACTCAAAAAGTTATTATTTACTAATGTGTTGTTTGAAGAACGTTACCAGAAAATCTCTCAAAATTGTGACATAGTTAATGTGAAAGAGCTAGCAGTAACTCAGCCAGATGACGAACTCGCAATCGTAATGAAGAACACCGCACACGAGAGAATCTAAAAAAAAACCATCAGTGCCACATACCAAAGCATTAACTTGGCAATCACTCAACTTCTGCTCGCACTGTGCTCTAACAATTTAAGCGTACTCCCAAAATCCCCTTTTGTGCGCGCGTTAGTGTAAAAAAAAGGTAAGTTGAAACATACCCGTGAACATGGAGCACAGCAATAATTTTTCTACATTTCACCCATCTTTGATTCACAATAGCTTTTAAAATGACAATGAAATTGTCAAGAAGAATCTATTGATCTGTCAATAAAAGACAAGGATTGCCAAATGCTGCTAACCCTTTTAATTTTAACTAAACTAAAGTTATTACACTTTAAAATCAAGCAACTAGAAAAGCACCGAATTCGTTTGCCCAAATTAAATTTTTGACACCAAATAGTAAACCTATATCACATTAGGTTTCAATAGATTTTTGTTTATGAGTAGTTTTTTGGTTGTCAGTGGGTTTTTCTTGTCTTACAGTATGGGGCAGAGGAACTTTTTGATTAAAGTTGGGCATTTTGAGGCGCAGGTTGGTCTGAGGATAGTGGGGATAGGTCAATTTGTCGAAAATGGCATGCATAACGTTTTCGGATTACGTGGGTTTGTCACTGTCATTGCCAGACGAAGGCGAGCCAAAGATCTGGACTGGTTTCATTTAACCCGATGTGACTTTTCTGGGGTCATCTCAAATCGCTTGTTCACAACAATTCGCCGCTTCAAGGACTGAGTTGGTAAAGAGGTTGTGTCTTGCGTTTGATTTCATAAACCTAGGTTCAACTGACGACTCTTGCTATTGTGCAGTTCGGCACAATTACTGAGTGGTAGGTAGGGTCACAAAACCCAGCCGCCAGGTGAAATGTCACCCATTAAGCAATAGGCTTCGTGAAATCGTTGGGAGAAATATTTGATCTTTTTTTGCAACTTGACTGATAGACCTGTGGCAGTTCGGCCAAACCCCACTGATTACTTACCTAAAGAACCCCCATCCCTACCACCCAGTCTGCATAAGATTTCGCTAATGCAATCGCATTAGCACCTTAAATGCTTCACGTATCAAATAGATCCAATTTATATAACCTAAAAGTCCCTGTAAAAGAAAACTTACCTTTCATCCATCCCTTCGCATACAATTCCCCGTAAGATTTTTTGCTCAACTTATGAGGAATTCCAAACCAATTTGGCACCTTCAGCGACAGGCAGATTCCCCTGGACGAATTCCTAATAACAAAGGATTTGGATTACATACCATGTAACCTTCCACAGGGACCATAAACATTGCGCTGTATATATTTTCAGCTTCGCCATGTGTATGATAAATCTCTTAACGTATACATTGACCGGCGACCTTTTTCTTCTAGCCATGAAATACCCAAGCAGCCGCGTCCAGTTAGCGCAATTGACGCTGAGGCCAATTTCCCTAACTCGCACTAAGCGCAAACAAAGAACGCTGTGCCTCCATAGGCTTCCTGGCGATACCATAAACAATCCATATCGTTTGTGGTATCCTAAACGAATTTTTCATTTAATGTGTGGCTGCTATTTATACAGCTGACCCTCATTATCGAACGATGCAAAGGTCGCTTTTCCCTTTGTATTGTAATTGCCCAGAATCCATCCCTCAAGATCTCGATGCATAATCAAATACAAACCCATTAGCATCCCACGTAATTCGATTTGTTTGTTTCAACGAACACACATCTCCTGGATGCACATTATGCCCCTTCTTGGTGCTCCAGATTCGTTATCATGGTGTGTCCCATGAAAGAACCCATGTACACACATACATGTGTACTACCAACGATCTTCACCCCAAACGATTGAATATCGTGGAGTCAAATTCCATCCGTTGACCACAATGGTCAGGCGATCTCCCGCTCCTCGTCGCGCGCCGAGGACGCGAAAATACCCGGAGTCGTGTGGGTAGTCAACTTAAATTATAAAAAACCCAATTTCGTATCAACAATAAGTTTACGCGGAGTATAATAACGCTTTAATAACGTTTTAGAACAAAAGTAATGATTGTGAAATGTAAGAACCTTTAATAAAAAGTGCGTGTCAATTACAGAGACAAACTTGAGTGTTTCATTTAGTTTCCTCCTGGCGAACTCCTTGTGGACGGTGTGTTTTTGTTTCTTTTTTGATGAACAGTTGCTGCGGTGGAACTTACGTTTCGAGATTGATGGGGAAGAAAGGAACCGTGTGCCCGTATCCGGCATAATACTTCTCGTCCCCACAGACCCAGCGGAGAAAAAGAATTGCGCTGGCTCAGCGCTATAGGCTCGCCTTTCCTGGGATAAGTAAAATAAAAAAATTATCATCCCAGGATTCTAACTCACCCAAAAAAACAACATTTGTCAGAATGTGACCAACACACCCGTTCATATGTTGGATAGAGTTGAACGAAATTCTCGAGTTCGATTAACTTAGTGTATGAATAATAATAATCACCATCGGCCTGGTATTAACTTACAAACGACGTAAACTATTTTATTCAGCTTAGATAAATAAACTTTAAATATTAGGCTTGATGGTGGAAAGAGAATTAAATCAATTTCTGTATTACCACTTACTAAATTGCATTTCTTAATCGAAATGTTCCTCTAGTCCATCCTGTATTATTAAAGTCTGCTTTCACTATGTATTTAAGGCCATTCATAGTTATTGCTTTTGTTATTGACAGCATTTTACAGATTGTACAGATTCCTGTAAGGTAATTTTTATATAATTTATCAAACTCGACTAAGGGATAATTTAAAATCCACTTGATATCATTTCCATATAAATCATAGTAATAAGTAGCTACATAGTAATAGTACTTGGAGTTGCTTAGACTTTTGTCGCCTTTACTATATCGCTAGTCGATTTTTATATCCTGCTCCTTTCCGTAATCGTTTAAATTCCAAATAACTTTTTGCATTTCTGTTTAAATCGTATTTCAAGATATATAGTAATATCGACTTTATACATTTTCCACTACCATAAAACATGCTCGTTTTTCAGCATAAGAAACTTCAATACCCCATCCACCATAAAAGCTCAACCTTGAAATACCCCGTTTCAACCACAGCTACAACGAGATCCCGGAACTGAATTGTGTCCATCTCGTTTGTTTCTTATATCCTATTCAAGGTCCACTTCTCGTCTACTCCAATTTTGACCGTTTCAAACGAACTCCACATATCTTACTACATCATAGCATTCCAGATGCGTTTGTCCTTCAGACGCATTTTACAGATACACTTCCTTAAAAAAAAAGGTTCAAGGCAGACGACGACGCCGACAACGAAAAAATAAAAAGGGAAACAAATCCAAAAACCCAAATAAGCAACAAAACCACGAGAATGTACTGACTGCCAAACAAAGAAGTAATCGAATCCCTTTTTGAATACTACGACAGTGTCCTAACGACGCAACAGCGCCCCCCCCCCCCCCCCCCCCCCTTCCTGATTTTGCATGGGAGCAAGGAACGAGGATCGAGACAGCAAACTGAGAGCAGTCGCGCCAGACACATCCACGCACATGCACGCACAATATAATGAACGAAATGAGGTCCCTCCCTCAGGACTGGTCTGCCGGGCGGCAGACAAAAATCAACGACGACAGACGTTTCTATGTAGACGTGTAATAACAGGATAAAAGTGTCCTGTAAAGCAAATAAGAGAAAAAATTAGAATCGCTACCACAAGTTTCAGAAAAGTTGTTTTTTTTTCTGTTTTTTTTGTGATACCAAATGCATCCTCGCACGGCTGGACAAACAAAAAAGGATACACCGACAAGTTACCGGTAACGTGGGGTTAAAGGATTGATAAGGCCTAAAACAAAAAGTACAGAAAAAGGAAAACCGAAATAAGAAGAAGAAAACAGCAAGGACGCGAAGGAGAGAATTTCAAATGCTGCGTTCCAATGGATTCGCGGCTGTTGGTCGGCTGGTGTTGCTGACGGTAGCAGGACCTCGAGTGTCAGTAACGGTTACCACTCCGCACTGTTGGCAGAGTAGACGCCGGCTTCAATAAAAAGGAAATGAAAGGATGAACAAATTTTTGGTGGCAGTCGTTTTTGCATACACTTCGCGCCGGTTGTCCCTGCTTCTGTTTTCCTCGTTCTTCCAGCTCGTTTGACCTGTTTTGTTTTGTTTTGAGAAAAAAGGACATTAATAGGGAAAAAAGTGGATTTTTAATGTAGGACGATGTCGTCGGTCCTAGGTGGACTTTGTAGACATCCATCAGTGTCCAGTGGAACCTGTCAGCGATCCAAGTACGTTTCGGGTTATAATGAACTATGCACGAAAGGCTTAATATCGATGGTAATTGATGGGGTTTGTGGTGTCTAGAAGCAACCTAAAGATGGTTAAACTGTTGCAAACGAATGTATACTGGATTATGAAAGATGGATTTGCTAGTCGAGGAAATAGTGGGTAATAGAATCGGGAAACTAGGATAGGATAGCTGTAAGGGTATTGGAGAAGGTAATACCATTCGATTGCGACGCCAAAAAGTGGTGAACGTGGTGAAGTGTGTTGGCTATGATAATGCGGTTAAATTTAGAGAGGTTGTCGTTCTTTATGGTATCATCAGAGGAGGGATGCTTAACTTTAGGAATGTATAATGTCATATCGGTGTGGTCGGGATTAAGAAATAATGTTTAGCAGGAAATAATGTTTAGCTGTAAAAAACGAGTGGGAAGTTGGTCTCTATATAACAGTTAACTGTGTTAACCTAGAGTAAACGAGCTAAAGTTAGAAAGTGAGTGAGCCGCTTCTGAGGGTGGGAGAGCAATTTTTCTACATTGTTGTTGAAGCATGTTGAATTATAAGAAAATAGTTAAGATTTTGATGTAAACGTGTCGCAGCTTAATTAGATCTAATGGAGTCGATGTTGAACTACAATCTGCGAGTAAGACTAGGAAGATAGTTTGTGTACGACATCCGATGATCATTATCATCATCATCATCGGCACTACAACCGGGATTCGGTCTAGACCTTACTTAGCGAGTCTCTCCACCGGTATCCAGTCCATATCCGAGACTTGTTATATTGTCCATAATAATTTGTTTTTCCGGAGAAGGTTATTAGCCATGCCAACCTTTCTCAGGATGTCGCTGCATGCATTGGTTCAATACTTGGCGGGCGCCAAAGTAGCTATCCGGCGCAAGGCTAAACAAAATTCCTTGCCCGGAAAAACAAAATATTATGGAAAATTTAACAAGCTTCGGATATGGACCGGATACACGACAACGACCACAAGATTTGTTAAATAAGGCCAAGACCGGATCCCGGTTGTAGTGCCGATGATGATGATGATGAAAGTAGCTATCCAGGGGTGTCACGTGGAAACCGCATATCAACTTGGATTGAACAGGGACAAGGATTGCCCTGGCCTTCGCCAGGTTGAAAGCAGAGATTTTGCCCTGTATATTCGCTCCCACCCCCGCGGGATGGACTCTCACCGTATCTTTTTAACCTTGATGACTACGTCATCAGAAAGGTACAAGACGACAACATGTCCGGATCATCCCCGAAGAGTGTATAGCCTTTCGTTTATTGCATTAAGGCCGATAATGGCAGGCTTCCGTTTTTAGCTGACTAGAAAGCCTACCCCGAACACATGGTGTTTTGCATGACAGCTGTAATAAATGTCATACTCGTTCCTTTGAATAACACCATCTTATTTCTTGTAATGCTGTTATGTCAGCCTTATATTCGGACAGGGCATCGTATAGCTGCTGTGCAGCTCGAGATCTGTATAGTGAGCGGACGTTCCATGAAAACATTCTCAAATCACTTAGCCATTTTCGTTTCTGTAGTCATCGTCGTGTATCCGGTCCATATCCGAGGCTTGTTGAATCTTCCATAATAGTTTGTATTTCCGGGCAAGGTTATTAGCCTTGCACCAACCTTTCTCAGGATGTCGCTGCATGCATTGGTTCACTACTTGGCAGGTGCCAAAGTAGCTATCCAGGGGTGTCACTTGGAGACTACATGTCAACTTGGATTGAACAGGGACAAGGATCGTCCTGGCCCTCGCCGGGTTGAAAGCAAAGACTTCGTGTTGTATGTTTTCTACCACGCCCCCCCTCCCCCTCTTTCAATTATGCCCCAAATTTAAAAGTCCAAAGGCCTAGAATCAGGACTGTTGGGAGATCAAAAACAACAGAAAATGGGTCAGGGTTCACACTCACTTTACCCTGGCGGCGTTTTATGTTCTTCACGGTTGCACCAAATAATGGGTAATCTTGTAAAGATGCCATACACCCAAGTCTCTAGAACGCACGACAGTTGTAGGTAACAACTCTGCGCCTATGAACTATCCTCTGGCTCATTTGAGTTTGCATAACACATTCTGCACTCGAGTTAGAGAGCAGATTTCTATTCATGTCCGAAGCACGTTACACAAAGAACTGAAGAAGGGAAGGGCTTGCTTTCACAGTACACTATCTGACCCAAAATAAACCGGAATGGATTTAAATGATACAATTAGTTAATTAGTATTTACAAAAAATTATTTTATTTATTCAAATCAATATCCCTGCATTGAAATACATATCGGGTTTTCCAATAGGGACTTGACAACTTTGAATTTAATTTCTGAACGCACCCTTTCACGATGGCAATATGAACGAAGTTGAGTTCCATTCATAAATGTTTTGATTGTACTTCAAGCCGATAATACATTTTTTGAAATATCTCAAATGGTTTGCGTTTTATTTTAAAAAAAAGTTGTCAAGTCCCTATTGGAAAACCCATTATATTTTATTTAAAAAAAAAGTTGTTAAGTCCTTATTGGAAAACCCATTATATTTGTTCGTTCGACAAGGAGTCGTTCTCATTTACTTCGACCAAAAAATCGCCTTTTTTTATTGCTTTTTGTTGAGATGCCGGAAAGAAAACGCGTCCCAAATAGAAAGTGTAAAATCAATACATTAAAGACAATACAGCGTGGTGCCGATATAAATGCTTTTATTTAATTATGTGGTTAACTGTTGCTAAGAGCTGTTGGGAAAAAGATTGGTTAGTTATTAAAATATATATCTACAAAAGTCCGTCGTCGTTCGCTGGAATGGAATAGATTACAGAATGACGTCCATTAACACATTATATAGGTGAAATTGAACGAAGGTACATTTGAAGTGCGTTAAGTTCTATCGTAGTGAATTATGGCACCGAAAGTCGGAAGTACACTGACTAGAATACTACTTCAAACACATTTTTTGAATAGCGCCATGTTCTAAAAAGAGTTTGATCGAAAACAATTTCATTAAAAAGATATATTGTAAAAATGGGATTGTGGGGGTTCTTTGAAGCTTACACGAAGATTCCCCCATAATTGCAACTCAACTCCCATTGTTTTTCGCTAACGCAATTGCATTAGCAACTGAGAACATTTCCTTCTCCAAGGACATTTAATGCATACAACGCATTATCTAAAATTCCTAAAAAGAATTCTTCTAACATTCACGCATTTAATCCGCTATTCAAATGCTTTGAAAGAATTCTTTAATGTACATAATCATAAATCCCAAACCATTCGGCACCCTTTGTCATCATTAAAATGCAATGTCGGACAGCTTGTTTATGCAGCTGCAATAAACCGACCCGCGATTCGTTTGTCCAATCGACAAACAATTACCGCATCCCAAGCATTATCTTCGAAACCGAATTCTCCTGCACTTCCCAATACGCACAATCAGCGCAATTGCCGCTAAAATCGAATTTTCCAACAGGCACGTCCGCAAACAAAAGAATTCGGTTTTTCTTCAGGTATTCTAGCGATATGATATACAATCCAAATTGTATCAAGTATCCCGAATGCATCACCACACCTAATGAGTTGCAGCTTATTTACTTAGCCGAACTCACATCTCATAAATGCCTTTATCCCTTTCAAGGTTTCTGAATTCGTTTCCCATTGACCTTCTCGCATGTGTAAACAATGATCTACACGATTCCTTTGTCCTTTCAAATTTTCAGCTTTGTTTTCCCATGGCCTTCGCGCAAGAGCTAAACAAAGATCTGCACGATCGCATATACACACATACCACCATGATCTTCACTACGAGATCCGGTTCTCTATTGCACAAAGATTCTACATTTCTCTTGTGGTGGGTAAAACACACCCTTAGCCAAGAGGATATTCACCACATCACCCCAAATCATGCCACCAGCGAATGCACTTCGCGGAGTCGCTTTCCATCACCCGACCGAGCCGGTCGGTTCTTCTCCCGCTTCCCGTAGCGCTGCGGGACGCGTACATAATTCAACCGGAGTTGAGTTAGTGTGGATTATTTTCAGACCAAACCCTTATCGTTTTGTGAATTCAAAAGACAAATTAAATCAAACTTATGGTTAAACCCTTAAACCGTGTTGTGTATCCAAAAGTTATAATAAATCGAGTGCATGTTGTACAAGTTTTAGAGGTTTAGAGTTAAGACGAACATGATTATACTAGATCCAATAATAAACACTAATTAATAATAACTACCACAATACATTGCGTTTTATTGCGAACAATTTTTGGTGAACAATTTTCAGTGAACGTTGGCTTACATGTTACTGAGTTTAAAGTTCCTGGGTGTTAGCTTTCATCTTTTGCCGTTCGTGGACAATTTTGGTGCTCGGATCTGCTGCGATATTCGACGGAACTATTAGTGACGAAGGGAATGGAAGTGAACCCCGTGCCGTACGCCGGCACACATACTTCCTACCCGGCAGGATCACCGATGGTCAGGAAGCATTCGTTAATGACATCTTTGAACGCGTTCCCTAAAAAGTTGTGTAGGCGATCGGGATTACTCAAAAACTAAGTGAGGAATCGCCTCGTTTGTTTTTCCTGTTTTTAAAGTACATTAAATTTATTGGAGTCTGAACCATGTTCGTATTTTCTTTTTTTATTATATAAAGCGCGAAAAAAAGTGTTGGAAACCGCTACTCAGTGTTGGCCTTTTTTAATTCTCGATCTTCTATTCATATAATAGGTTTGTCGTCTCAATGGTGGAGTAGGTAAGGAGATTGTGTCTTGCGTTTGATTGTACAGACCTAGGTTCAACTGAGAGTCGAAAGAGAAGCTTATGATGCCGTATGACAGGCCAGATGGAACAGGAGGTTAAAAGGCAGATGGACCTCTAAAGTCATCCAATCGCCGCTTCAATGACTGAGTTCGTAAGGAGGTTGTAGCTCAGCGCTATAGGTTCGCCTTTCCTGGGAGAAGTAAAATAAAAAAAAAAATAAAAAAAAACTTGGCAAATGTTTTTGCTAAATGTCTTTGGTAAATGTTTTTGGTAAATGTCTTCGATAAAAGTTGTTGGTAACTATTATTGATAAATGTCTTGGTAGTAGCAGAAAAAGTAAATGCAAATGCTATGAAAATAGACGAATAGAATTACAGCGCAGGATCAGATCTTCTGAAGTTTATATCAAATTCAGTAAGTTACATAATTTAACAGAAATAAATATTAAGTTTATTGTTCAATCTCTACAGTCGGACAAATCAAACAAAGCCACTTTCAAATTCATCTCTATATCGACTAAGCTACTAATGAACGTTACCTGAGTGTTCTACTGTGGTTGTAGTTTTTGTATTATTTTTACTTTTACTTTTCTGCCGACTACCGCCATGATACAATGTATCAAAGTTAGAATCGCTTAGATGATTAAAATATCGGGAGAGTGGGTTGCTTTAAACTTCTGATGTACATCATTTTTAGTTAATTCAATTAATAGTTAAACCAAATCAGGAGGTGCACGATGTGTTTGATAAAAACCTTTGAAGCTTATCTATAAAGTGGATACTATTATTATGGTGCATATAACAGTCAATTATCTCCCTTAAATAGATTAAATAGATTAAATTCTATTACCACCGTATGAAAAAATGTTCTACGCATTTTCCTCTTTCCTAAGCTGTGTGGGTATTACACCTGTATACATCGAATTGTGTCGCATATTTAACGACTTTGCGTACCACACGCACGCAATGATTTACTCTCCAATAATCAACTAGTCGCATTCTCTCCCACACTAGTGTCACCCCTTGTGCGAACATACGTAAGCATAGCAAAACTCGCGACAACGCAGTTGTAAATTGTTGTGATTAGGAATTAAAGAAGCTTTATTCGTTCTGACAATAGTTGTGGGTTTCTGTGAAAGTCACAACCCTTTTGCTATTTTTTTCGCCTTCATGCTTGTAAAGACTAATGACCAGGTGAACCTGAATTGAAAATCCGACTTACAAATAATAAGAAACAGTGACAATAAAATATTATTAACGAAACCGCAGGACACACTGCAGATGGATGAAAGAATGTATCCTTTTTACGCCTTAAGGGATCAAGTGCCAATAGAAAAAACCGAAAACACGACGTGCGACATTTTTTTTTCACTGCAAGCCACAAGATAGAAATAAGAAAACCTAAGGTACACGAAACCACAGGCCAAGGGGTTTACGTCGCGTAGCAAGGGTCTTCGTAAGGGGATGCACAAATGGCAAACGTTAATTCGTTACAAACCCTTCTTCACTGGACCCTCCTAGACGCTTTGGACCTGTAACATCATCCTTGTTGATTATTATTACATTTATCTTGTCACTTAAAATGTTGTTCACATTTATTTTTTGTAGTGTCTTATTAAGGAGCGTGTGGTAACGAGACAAAAACATCGCAGGCAACACGCACTTCTGTCAGTTGTTGCCAATCGATTTTTTAATAAAACCAACGTAGATGTAAAGGGTTGTCCACATTGCACATGAGAAAACCAACAAAGATAAAAGGGGAGCTTTTCTGCCAAAAAAAAGAAACAATTCTGTTGACACCGACAAGGACAAGGACATAAAGCGTAAGTCGCATGAGGACGAGGTCTTGTAAGTCGTAACTGAATTTCATTGCATGCAGATGCACTCCAGGATACAACGAAAAACAAATATAAAGTCAATAAAATTTACACACATTTGCATCGTCCCAAAATTTCGGAAAACAAAATTACAAGGATTGCAGTAACATGCGACAAATAGGCCATAACCGGTTCATTACGTTTAATGAGCTTCAATTAAGAGTACAGGAGGAGACTTTAATTGACCTGCGATTGGATATCTGTGAAATCTTGAGGTACTGGTATAGAAGTGTTATTCGTACTACATCTGAAGGGTCAAATATTATAGAATGCTTTTATTTCTATTATATCTGCTCCTATCTAAGTTTCTGGAAGATTAGTACGAAAAATCGTTTTTGTCTTACTTTACTTTAGATCAACCTCTTTAGAAAGTATTTGATAGTTTCGGAAGTGTAATTTGGGGTCATGAAATTAGTATGGCTAATTCATGTCATCGAAAGCTGCCTATGTCATGGGTCTTAGACAATTTTCTTACTTTCCTTGTTGTTGATGGATTTGCTTGATGACAATACACCTTAGAGGCGGAGTGGGAAACTAAGTTCAACTATGGTGTCATTGAGAAATAAACTTACTATTCATTTCAGTAAAATTGTGACAAGTTATAGCACCTGCTTTTAAATTCAGGAGGTTGACTGGGCACTAAATTCTCGATTTGTTTTATTATCAGACGCTTACTTCGGTGTGAAGTTAAAACCATCTATAATGCTTATAGTTTGAAGATTTACGGAGGCTATCAAGTATGACCGTGTACACCATTGAGATTGAGCAATAAACGAAGGTAATAATTACTTACGTGAATATTGTTGCGGTTTTTAAATTAATTTTATAAGGTTTAGCCCTGCATAATATGTTAATCGGGTAACTTGACTTCTGTGTGCAAAAAATTTCTAACAAATATGCTATAAAATGTGAATTGCTTCCAAGCCAGGTATTCGAACGATCATTATACGATATATTATTAATAACTGTCTTGAAGAAAGGCCAACTATTAGGGATGGAAAATCTTGAGGTCATCCGACAGCTGTATAAAATAAAACTTTTGTTTCTGTAGTGTGTAAACATCGAGGATTTCACGCCTTGTACCACTCCCCAGGATTTATGTCACTCGTGAATTTAGTTGCGAAGATCGATAATCAGTTTTCGAGTTTCAGCCAAGTTTTATTCCGATTTGCGTTTTTTAATAACGGAAGAACTGCACGTGCAAATTTTGTTGGAGAATCCCCTGAAGGTCTCTTTCACGCATCATCAAACCCCCTAGAAGAGAATTCTTACCTGCATTCATTTATTCGAATTCAAAATTCCTCTTAAGAATTCTGTTCCAAGAGGATATCCCTGAAAAGAAAACTTATCGGTTCACACATAATGTAACCGCATAATCAGGGAATCTTAGCCTTGAGTTGGCTATTCCCAGCCTAACATGTGTACAACTTGTTTACATACACATCGGCTGGCGATTCATTGTCCAACTGCCAAGCAGCGTCGGGCAGCTTGTTTGTTCAGCTGGCATATACCCGACCATGATCCCTCGCCTAGACGAATAAATAATCTCAAATTTCGTTGTTTGGCCACAAACGAATTTCCCTGCATATACAAATGCAAGCAAGGGATTCGTTTTGGCCACCGACCCATGATACGATATACAATTTTCACTGTATAAAGTATTGTAACCCATTAGCACATTTCCACATTGCATTGACGCCTATTTATTTAGCCGCAATGCACATTTCAGACAAAGACCCAAATATTCCCTTTGTCTTTTCATTTTTCGGGATCGGATTCTCATCAGCAGCGGCAAGAGCAAACAGAAAACCATTTATCATCCAATGAGATTCGGCTTGTTTACTTAGCCGAACTCACATCTCATTGATGCACATCATTCCTTTTCTGGTTTTCAGATTCGTTCCCATGGCCTTGTGTATGAAAAAACCAATGTGATCTTTACTCACAAATACACATACATTGCCAAGTCTTTCTTCCTTGTTTTCACCACGAGAGAAACACTTTCTGGGAAAACTCACCCCATGAGCGAGTCGTCTCACCACGAGCCGTTTATCGCTGAGTCTAATTCCATCCACGGACCACCACGGTCGTTGCCGCTTCCGCACCTCGTCGCGCGCCGAGGACGCGATAATACCCGGAGTCGTGTGGGTAGTTAAATAAAAGTCATAAAAATCAATGTTGTATTAATAATAAGTTTACGCGGAGTATAAAAACACCACATATGTAATAATGGTTTAGAACAAAGGTAATGATTGTGAAATAACCTTTTCTAATAAATAAAAAGTGCATGTCAATTATTTACTTCTGGTGGCGCCGATTAACTAATGTGGACAACAAACGTGCCGCCATTTCACTCTTTTGTCGGTATTTATTTCTTTCGTGATGGACAATTCGCGCCGGAGCTGTTTAGTAGACGATGGGGATGGAAGTGAACGGAGTGCCCATGCCTGGAATAATACTTTCTCCCCACAGGTTAATCTACATAAAAGTTATGTTACGAGTATCACATTGTGTTCACGAAAATAAAGGACGGGTTAGAATGCAAAATCACCTCTCAGAGTTATTCAAAATCCCCGACGGATTAAAACAGGGGGATCGCCTCTCACCTTGTCTTTTCAACCTTGTGTTCGAGTACGTCATCAGAAAGGCACAAGGCGACAACATAACCGGAGTATCCGCGAATGGAGTTACACTTGCATGTGCTGTTTGGGCGATAATTTGGAAACTGTAAGTAAAAACATCATGCAATCGGGAGAACGTGTGCGGCGGGAAATCAATGAAGAAAAGACCAAATATATTATTAGGGCGAGAGCAAGTGGACTTCAATGAACACTCATTAACGTCCAGGGAAAGATATTTGAAAATGTTAAAGAGTTTAAATATTTAGAAACAATACTGACCTATAGTAACGAAATGTCAAAGGAAATTAGCAAAAGACTGCATTCGGGCAAGGCTAGTTGGTAAGGGGTCAGCAAACTGATAACATTGAAACTGCTGTTGCGTAATATAAAACTCCGTATTAATGGAACCATCATCATGCCGATTGTTTTATACGAATGTTGTACATTATTGAACATTGATACTTACAAAACGGGGACGGAACATGTTATGTCTTAAGTTGAGCGAAAAAGACCAAGACTGGGTGCTGTGGGTCCGCTTATGCGACGGAGATGGTGGGGTGGAGCTGACACTGAAAGGAATGAAGGAATAGATGAAACTTAACAGAAGTGACGACAGATCGACGGTGATTGTTGAATGAGGCAACGTCGCGAGGAGGAAGGGGCAGGAGGAACAACGCAGTGTCGTGGCCGGAGCAGCGGATAAGGTGGTCAAGCATCAACAGTACTGATTCACCGTTGGCGTAGGTGAGTGGCAACCCATCGATCCTCACCAGAGGCAACGAGGATTGTCGAGGTGGCGCTGTGTTTAATTTTAACGTGCTGGCCAGCAACATATCGAAATGTCGTTAACGTAGGTGCCCCAACCGGTTGATCAATGCATGTTGATCAACAGGGAGGAAGGACCGTTGGCGTAGGTGATCACCGATTGCGCAACCTGTGTGGGACAACCGGGAGCCAGATGGACATCACGTGAACCCGTGTAGAGTCAGGCCGTTGTCGTAGGTCATAGTGGGAGGCAGTAGAACAGAATATTCTCGCATTGCATGGCGCGGCCGAGGATAGCGAGTGACGCACAGGAGGAATCAGAAAAAACTGATGTTGCCGACAAGAAATAATGAGAGAGGCAAGAGACCGTCGAGGAAGCGAGGTCGTGCTCGTAGACCAAGACACTAGCGCCGTTATCACTGTCCGAGTTCAGGAAGCACATTTAACAGAAATAGAATGTTAAGCACTATTAGTTTAGTTTAGTTTAGAGGGGCTACCATCCAATTTATTGGCTCAATTCAAGCAACATAATTACCTACAACTAAAGTATATATAAGTTACAAACTAAAGAGCTTAACAGCTATCTTAACTCGGCTTAACCTAAGGTAACCAGGACAAATTAAGAAGGCACGAGTAGGGACGAGTGGTGGGGGCAGGTTATAATAAAGTGTAGAAGCGCCGCTTAAGATTGGTGGGGAGAAGGGTTTAGGAGGCGATGCTTGAGAGTATGGGTGGAGAGGTCGAATTCGAACATGGTGGAGTCGGAGTTGACATTTCTCAGCATCCGAGAAACGGGTTCGTTGAAACTATAAGAGGTCCAGTGAAGGGGAGTGTAGAGAAGGCGGGGATTACGTATTTCGAGTGTTTGTGTTCATAGGAATTAAGTTAAGGAGGTAGGCGCAGTCGACCTGTTACGTGCGGCTTCCGCCATCCCCATCGTTTGTTTTGTTTTAAATATAATATAATAGTAGATGGTAAGGTAGTGAAAAAACACACAATCCACATGTTGAATGTACGAACATACTTTTGTTCGATTGTGGATCGTGTGGAAGCTGGATTCCTTTTCGGAGTGCATGGAGATTGAGAGGGAGAAAGGGTTTAGTGTACTTAGCTGAGCAAAGAACAGCAAGTTTTTGGTTCCGTTTTTGAATGGGAAGGGAAAGAGGAGATGATGAGTGTCGGTTCGTGTTAACAGTTGTAAAAAAATAATGAAAAACAGCAATGTCCCGGTTCGAGAAGTAAAAAGAAAAATTGTAAAAATTGTAAAAAGGAAAGAAAGAGATTTTGATTCGTAATTGGTGATATAATAGCACGGCTTTGTTTGTCAAAAATAAAAACAAAACTATAACGTATTCGTAATTGTTTTTACCACAAAGTATATAGAAAAGTTGAGTTGAAATTTGGTGATTACTTATAAAATGAACGGCTTACTTTTTGAAAGAAGTTGACTAGAAAGCGATGGTCCTCCTAAGGTATGGATGAACACTTATAGGTTTCCTAAGATCTGTAGATCAATTTGCCAACTCAGCTTTACACCGGACCATAGAGAGGATTCATGTCGGAAACGAATATAGAGACATATTCAGAGGAGTGTTTTTGATTCGTGGAGAGAATGTAGTGCTTCTAGGCAAAACTGACCGAGAAAAGGAGTCCAAGCTTCCGCTAAAAGAAATCTCTGTAGACGAAATACTAGATGCCCAACGCAGAGAGCAGGAATAACGACAGGTAACCCATTTTTCATATAAAAATTTCTGTGGCGGAATACGTCACAGACCGAGCCGGAGAGGATTCGATAAATGAACACTATGCCTGGAACCAGCGCTATTCATGTCATTAGTCATTCTCTCCGTCCACGACAGAACCTTACGTACAGGTGGTGAAACTTAAACAAGAAAAAAAAAAACGGTGCGGCAGTTCGTTGGGTCACCCGGTTGAGAATCCTTCTGCTCGAAGCCTTCTTCACTAAATAATTACTAATCTACTTTACTTCGGATCACAACGCGGTGTGCTGTGTTGGGGTGCGAGCGCTTTACTTGGGATAGTCTCTCGGATGTCTGGCCACCAACTGAAGCGTCTTTCCTGCTTCTCCGATGGTCACCACGGAATCTTCTTTAAACATGTCGCTACTTCAAGTTACAAGCCGAACGGAAGACACTGATTTAAGACCACCGGTAAAGTCACACAAAACAGGAACACTACACAACAGTATGATAAAAGACTTTTGCGGCGTTTCTAACAGATACACACATTACACAAGCAAATTGTAAAGAAAACCGAACGAAAATCGAATAAGAAAATGCATCAGAGCCCTATATGTATATATAGCGATAATATAGCAATTCCACATCAGTTGAGTGTACTTGAATTTAGGAATCGAATTCGTACACGCGGCCAATAGCCTGATGTGTTAAGCATTAGTTCAATTTTTGGTGATTCTAACTGTCATAGCATCAGTTCGAATCACACGTTCTTCAGTATCATCTGAAACGCTATACTACACTTCCACTAGGACGTTTGCTTTATTGATGAGTAGCTTTATGTAATTTTATATCTTACTTTAAGATGTTGCGTATGTCAGTCGCAAGATGTTCTGCTTTGTTAACTGTTATATGTCAGAAAACTTTGAATTTAACCGAACAAGCTATATTGATCAATCATATAGAGCACAATAAACCAACTGAGCTGCACAGTTCCGGGTGCGGTTTTTTTTTTTTTTTAACATACTTCTCTCGGAAGAGGCAAATTTATAGCGCCGACATGACGCCCCGAAATGCCACCAAATAGCCGTTGCAGTTTTTCCTGATCAGTGCAGGTTGTAGCGCTCCGTGAACACTCGCGCGGCAAGGGGATTCCACAGCTTGCCTGCTCTGTAACGGAACGAGTTCTTATGCAGGGATGTTCGCGCCGTTGTGAGATGAACCACAAATTGGTGCGGATTGTCTTGTGGAGCGCATATGGCGTGCGGAATAACACCACGAATCTCCGAAGAACAGTACCCGTGATAATATCTGTAAAACAGACAGAGGTCGGCTGCGTACCTTCGATGTGATAGCAACTGTAGTCCCGAGGTCAGTGCTATGTCCGCGTTCAGGCGGGTTGCTCGTCTCTGTATGCTCTCAAGTAGGTCGAGAGTATGTTTAGGAGTACAGATCCAAACATGAGAGCAATATTCGAGCGCGGGTCTAATTTGGTATTTATACAGGAGCCAGAGTAAAATATTTCTTGGCTCTAAAAAGATAGCTCCGTTTTCCTGAGGCAGATGTAGCGATTTGCGACACGTATATATGCCACCATACATTTCTACAGACCGTGACTCCGAGCAATTTCAAGCTTTCCCCAGATTCGAGGACTTCGCCATTCAACATCAGCTGTGGGGCCGTTGATCCACTTTTCCTTATGAATGTTGTGTACTGTGCCTTCGTTGCATTGAATTCGACGAGATTGGGCTTTACCCACTGCATGACTTTATCCAGATCCTGATTCAGAGAGTCGATCTGACCACATCTCAGGTGGTGCTCATTATTTTGATGCACTAATCGTCGATTCCAACAAATCATTTATGTGAAGAAAAAACAGGATTGGCGCCAAAATCGAACCTTGAGACACCACGGAATTAACAGGATACAGATCCGAACACTCACCGTTAGTCCGTCCCGGATTTCAAATGGTTCTGAGAGGTGGTATTGCATTTGAACTCGCCCTTTGTTTTCGTTCATGCAGATTTGAATGAGGGCGGCATATTTTTTCGGAATTCCCAGCTCAACTACAATATGGTGGAGTCTTTGCCTTGTGACAGAGTCGTAGGCTTTTTCGAAGTCAACGAACAGTTGGTGAAGCGTCTCGCCGTATTCCCACTTCTTTTCCAACAGTTGTCTTATTGTGAACATTTGGTCGCTTGTTGACCGGTTCCTGAGGAATCTGCATAGGTAGTCTCCCAGTAATTCTTCTGCGTAGGGTGTGATTCTCGCCAGTATGACATTTGTTAATATTTTGTATGTGGTTGGGAGTAATGATATTCCTCTGTAATTTTCGCAGTCAAATCTGTCGCCTTTTTTGAAAATGGGAATGACTATTGAGGTTATCCATTCTTCTGGAATGACTTTCTTATCCCATATTCTTTTCATGACCTGGTGGATCTTTCGAGCGGGCTTGCCCCTCCTCCATGCTTCACAAGCTCTGCCGGCATGCAGTCGACACCGGGGGCCATATTGTTTTTCAATCGGTTTACTGCGTCTACAATTTCGTCGAAAGAGGGTTCTGAGATCTGAGGCTCGGCTGTATGTACATCTGGTGCGTTTATTTGTGGTTGATGGGTGCGCACATTGAGCAGGTTTTCTAAGTACTGCTTCCATTTTGTCGCGATATTTTCTGTTTCTGTCACTAGACAGCCGTTTGTGTCTCGGATTATTTTGGCTCTCCCACGCTAGCCATTTCTAATTGAATTTATGCCGGCATACATACCTCTGATATTCTTTGCTCTGGCATTTTCTAGGATTTTTTCGATCCGAGTCTTATCCTATTCGCGTTTTTGCGTCTGAAAAGTCTCGTTGTCTCTTTCCGAATCGTCGCGTATCTTTCTGCGTTGACTTCATCATATCCGTTCTAAGTGGATCACTCTGAGGTCACCCATCAATTAATCATTTTGTAATTTTAACATAATTTGTTTTAAGGTGGTATGATGGTAAGGTGGTGGAGGAGTTGCACGATCCCCAAGTGAGTTTTCAAACACGCCCCGATTCGGGTGTGGATCGTGCAGTTCTTCGAGTTCGAATTCGGTTTTCGAGGCGGATGTCGATGAGCGAGAGAGAGACGGCAGGATGTTAGAATACGGCTTTGAATTCCGTTGCTGCCGGTTTCTGTTTTTTGGTTGAAAAAAGTGAACAAGGGGAGGAGAAGCAGTTAAGCAGTTAAACAAAAACAAAGTAAAATTTGTTAAAATAAAAATTGTAAGAAGAAGTTGTTGAAAAAGTTGTAATAAACCTGAGAACTGTCTGGCTGTATAATAAACTTGGAATATCAAATGACTTGTGGATAAGTGGTTCGATTTATTCGCAATTTAACAAAGAAGTGTTAAGAAATATTAGAGAGTGTTTTCCGGATTTGCCAAATAAAATTAAGCTTAAATTATTGCTTAGTTTTTTTCACATACCGAGACGTCTAGCCGAAGAGTGGAAATCTGAATTAGACGAAATTATTGCAGTAGCAGGCTTAGATTCAGAATTATGGATTTCAATGTTGGCGGAAACAATGAAAACTTTTCCGGCGACAAATTCGCTGAACATGGAAATATCAGATAACGAGGAAACAAGAGCAATATATACAGAGACAGTGTACGACTTAAAGGAGTTATTGGATATCACAGCATTATATACGTTGTTCGATTAAATTTTCATTGCTGGTAATTAGTCAACATAGAACTATAGCGCAACATGTCGAACAAACTTATTAAACCAGATGGTAATTTGAAGTTATTGAACTATAAGCCACCTGCGTTTATTTCTTACATGCTTCTAGAGGACTGGAAAATTAGTTCACCAACTTTCACTTTCTTTCGTTACATACTTGTTACATGAGTCAAACGGTCCGTCACAATATACCAATCGGTAAAGAAACCCATATTTATTTTTTATCAGTGATGTAACGCAGATAATAGACAGGATGCATAAAACGACCTCTCAACCCCGGTTGGGGATGTGCTTCTCAAATATGTGAGAGGCTTTGCTGTCAATGGCTTTCATCCTTTATGTTAAAAGTGTTTGTATGTATTACAAACATCGACATACAGTTACTCATTTCGAACATTCTCATTCGACCGCCAAGATATTTACATGGGTAAGTGAGTCAAGGCGATTTCCTTGTCGATTAATAGCCAAGTGTCCATGTAGCTCATTTCCTGGACCAGACCTTCTCTTACGACAAGTGTATGGGCCAAACGAGTATAACTCAATCACTAGCCTGAAACTCTAACCTCAATCACCGTTGTATAGTTCGCCACAAGTTCAGTGATCTTATCATCACCAGGTACATGGCATCAAATTCAATTCCATTGACACCGTCCTCCGGTTGTCAGATCACAGACATCAGCTGTCCACTAGTGCACGATGCATTCGAGCAGCCCCTTCTTCCGCCAAGCGAATATCCAGTCCACTCTCTGTGGTCCACTTTAAATCTACAAACTGATTAATGCCCGCAAATCGGTCGGACACTGGTCAACTCATTCCCAGTGTCACTGGCGTCTTGTCACTAACGACGCTTTGTCTCGCGCCGCACCCGAGCCACGACCGTTGCTTGCCCCTCTCGTAATTGTACTTCAGCTGTTGTTCCTGTTACTGAGCCCGTGTAAGCGCTTAATTATATTAAATTCAAATTACACACTGAAGAACGACGAGAAGAAAAAATGCAAAGAAAAACGAAAATGTGAAATTAAAAAATTAAAAAAAAAACAGAAAAACAAACAAAAATAAAAAACAAAACATCGCGTCTCATAGAATTTGAAAACTTTACAACCGAATGATGAATGGCAACAATTTTCGAAGCATTTACGATTACACGCAGTTCCGTAATTGGACACATTCCGGCCGTCAGCTGGACACAGAGGCCAGCTGCGGCGCCATTCCAACGATGACGGTAGTGCTGGTCCCAATGTTCCACGGCTGTCAAGATGCAAATATCAGCATCAGCCGGACAACTCTGTTCTTTTGCCCCCACAGGAAAATAAAGAGATTTCGCACAGGAAGGAAAACAACAGCAAAAAGAAAAGGACCATTCAAAGCCAAGGATGCACCAGCATCTTCATGCCCGCAGCGACAACTCCGCTCCGGCAGAAATTTGCTTCCTAATCAATTACCAGACGGTTCGAGGGTTTTTCTTTTTATATTGTATTTCTCGTCGCATCGTGCGTCGTATTCCATTCTAGCAACTCGACAAGATTCGTTGGGCCCTTTTTTGTGCTGATTGAGAATCTTGGCCATGCTCCTCTTTCCTTTTCGCAGCCATTTGCACATAGTGCGATTCATTACGACCTAATGAACGATCTTAATGATACACATTGGCTAATGGTGGCGCGGCCGGTTGCAGGTAAGATGCCTACCATAACGAGGCTGTTAGCGCCACACAGCATCATCGTCGCGGTTTCCGTCATCTTCCATCGTTGTCTCTGACTGCATTAACATACAAATATCGGTCGCACAATATGACGTTGAGAGCCACACAAATCCACCAAGGCGGCTGTTGGAAAGGTTTACCAGCAAGGACAACAGATTACATGGCCGGTGTATACAATACAATCAAAGGGAGTTTGAACGGTGGATTGTCTCTCAGGATGAGGCGTTTCTTACAATTTTTTATGCGAGAGATATGGCAATTAGGGAGTTTTTGTGTGACCCGCTAGTTGTTTAAGGTAACAAACTTAGGCATCAGTAGAACTGCAAGAACAGGTCATCACTATTATCATGGATGTGTTCTCAAATAACTGTTCGGGCTGGAACATGATTACAAATATCTTAATAGAATGAAAATGAAGTTCTAACGCACAATATTATGTTGTTACATTAAAAATCTAAATTAGTATTTTGAATAAGATCGCGCAGATTTGAATTAGTTCTCACGTTTCCAACAGATGGCGTTACTTATGTCAGGCACTAGGTGAATTTGCAAAATCATTAAGAGCTGATCAGGCAACTGTTTCGAAACGTTTCAAAGTATTAGGAATGATTCAAAAGCTAAGCACATTGGGTGAATGAACTTACTCAAATATATGGGAACTTATTCAAGATCCTAAAATAGGTTTTTAAAGTAATAATGTAAACTATTACTCCGAAACATTGCTGTCAAATGTAGAAAAATGAAGGAGGACGAGGGACGAAAATTTGTGTTCATGGGTTAAAAACAAAATACCAGTATGCTCCTTTTTGCATTTTAGAACGCTGTATCAGCGCTATTGGCTTGTTTGTTCCGAAAGAAGTACATACGAACGTTGTCTAATTAGTTGGTGACTTTTACACTATTTTTTTTTAACAAAGTAAATTCTTTTCCCAGTAGCAATTGATCTAATAATTTTGGAGTACCCTTTAGTGTCAGAGCACAGTGCGAGCGGAAGGACATGAAGTGGATAAGGAAAGGAGGTATCGATGTACATTGGTCTTAAATGCCTGGACATTACAACGACGAGGAAATACATGATCAGGTAGAGCATTCCACATTTGAGTGGTTCGGCTAAAGAATGACTCTCTATCTTTATTTGTGCGCCTGAAGTTGACTTTCAACGTGAACTGATGCGCATTCTCAGATTGATGGGTATCGCGGGAAAATGTCTGAGGAGGCGGAACACATTCAGCAAGTTCAGTTGAGCTATGGGGTACGAAGTCGTGCGCCGGCGTACGACACGGGGTTCTACTTCGTCCCACCGTCACTAAAGGTTCATCCGCGCATTGTCCACAACGAAAAGAACAAACACACAGAGGATAAAATGTACACGGCAGGAAAAGGAAACACACTGATTTTGTTTATTCTGTTTTATACTCTCACTTAGACTTATTGCTAATATTAAATTGATTGGTATTAATTTTGACAAAGCGAACCCTTCTTTGCACGACCCGACTTCAGGTATTTTCGCGCGTTACAGACAGCGGGTGCGGCGTGACCATGGTAGTCAGCGGATGGAATAAGACTCAGCGATAATCATCTCGTGCAGAGATGATTCGCTTATGGGGGTGAGTTTGTGGTGTCGTGGTAGATATCCTCTCCACTAAGAATATCGTTTTTATCTACCACCAGAGAAACGTAAAGTCTCTCTTGGTGGAATAGGAAACCAGATTTAGTAATGAAGATCATGGTGGTATGTGTGCGATCGTTCAGATCTGAGTTGCTTACACGTGCTCAAGGGCAATGGGTAAACGAAGCAGACAGGCGGCAAAGACAAAAGGGAGATATGACCAAATGCGCCGTTGGTAATGCGGCTCATTATTTACGGGATGCGTCGTCGCTATTATCGACGTTGGGAAAAAATGTGCTAATGTGGTTGGTGGCCGAACGAATCCCTTGCATGTCTTTGTATATGCCGGGAAATTAGGTGCGGCAGGGAAAGAAATTGAAGATTGTTTGTTAGTGAAAAAACAAATGATGAGTTGGATCTTATGCATGTTTACATGCGTAGAAATATGGTTTACGGCATCTGTGAAAACAAGCTGTCCGACATAGGATTTTAACACAGACAACGGGTGCCGACTGGCTTGGGATTCATGATGCCATATGCACTTTAAAAAAGTATTTCTAGGAATTTTATCTAACGCGTTGTATGCATTAAATGTCCTTGTAAAAGGAAATGTTTCAGGTATGCTAGGTGGAGATTGCGGTGCAGGTGTGGGAAATTGAAATTTGCCTGGGAACCGAAGGTACCGAATAGGTTTTGGGATTCCTGAAAAGGTAGAAAAAAAATCTTTATACGCGAAGAGATGCATAAAGGTAAGTTTTCTTTTACAGGGACTTTTGAGATTATACCTTAGATAATCCTAGATGCGTAAAGCATTTAAGGTGCTACTGCGATCGCATTAGCGAAATTATATGATTGGATGGCAGTTATGGAGTTTTTTTAGGTAAGTGAACCGTGGGGTTTGGCGGAACCGCCGCGGAGCAACGAACGTGATAATACCTATAGAATATGCACAATCAGGTGAAATCCGCTGCGACGATTGTTGCCTCGGAGACACAGCCGCATCGAAAGGGATAAAATGCAACGCGACATCCTCGTATTGTACCGATCTGTTGTGTTACTGTTACACATAACGCCTACTCTTCCCGAATACTTTACCTCTTGGGGCCGCCTCCCACCATTAACAGGATTCACCTTCATGTGAAGCCCCATAAGTTGATTAATCCTAATCAACATATCCAAAAAAAAGAGTACCTGTAAAAGTGCATTAGGTACAAAATGCATACACGGGCGAATCATGGAATCCAGATACCACATCTGGAAAAAATCGATGACGGCACAAATAAAATAATTCAAAACAGAGAACAATTCCATGGTGACGAAGCAATAAGGTATACAAAATATCTTTGCCATCGTTGACCATAAATGAACACTTGTGTAAATACAAGGTTCTAAGAATTGTGCCACACGCATCCACACAATCCGGTCTCGCAGATCGTGAACATTTTCAATGCTAGATAAACAAAAACTGTACTGCGAAGCATAATCTTGTTGTGTGTGAAAAAGATCTATTGTGCGTATAAACAATGGATGCATCCTTCGGCCTGCACGATCTAAGGTGCGATAATAAGGCGTCTGTATGCGAACGTCGCCCGGTTTGGACATTTTAAAAAGAGTCTGTACGCAACCATTGTCCAAAACGGACGTTATTTATAAACCCCGTCGCGTACAGTTTAAACCAATTAAACATTTATTAATCTTAAGTGTGAATAATAAAGTTTTTAACAAAGGAGGAAACCATTGTGTATTTCATTAACTACAGTGCGTGTGTAAACTGTTTAATGCGTGAGTTTAAAGTGTGTAAAGTGGTTAAAGTGTATTGTGAATGTTACGTACATTGTAGCAAGCTTTTTCGTAACATTACACAATCGGAGCCGAAAGTCCATGAACGGCAAATGTCGATTTGTTTCTTTTGGTTTCCATGGTCTGGAAACAAAAGCGGCACACTATTGTTTCCAGACCACGGAAACCAAAGGAAACAAACCGAGTCTTGCCGTTCATGGGCACACTATTTACGGGACACCCTGCATAGTGCTGTTCAAACGCTTTCGTAGTTTTCTAGTTTAAGCGTAAAAACGGATCTAATACATAAGCTGTCTCAGGATTTTTAATGAAAACAAGCATTTTTTGGGCAAAATTATATTTATTCGTCAACATAGGTGCCTTCGAGGGCGACACTTATTATAGCGATTGTCCAATGTATCGAAGCCTTTTCTATAGAGTGGAACATCCAAGCCTCATTCGATATGAATCTCTTTCCCTAGGGGCCACCGCTTGAGGTTTGGGAACAGACAATGAGGCCAAGTCTGCAGAATACAGTGGGTTTCAAATCGTAATTGATCCAATTTGGCCATCGGGTTCAATGACGTGCGTAATCGTGGCGGTACAGAACTTTTTTTTTCACTATTAGCAATGCTACGAGTGCCTTCTCTTCGATTTTCTAAGGACTTATTGACCTGCCCTCGTATATATAATTGCATATTTTTATATCATCATCATCATTATCGGCACTACAACCGGGAACCGGTCTTGGCCTAATTAACAGGTCCTGAGGCTTGTTAAATTTTCCATAATGATTTGTTTTTTCCGGGCAAGGTCATTAGTCTTGCGCCCGAGGCTTCCCGACGGCGAATCGAACCCAGGTCTCCCACGTGACAGGCGGGTATACTATACTATATTTTTATATTCAAGGGCTTTTTTCGCTTACGTCTAACATTTTGTCATATGCGCTTGAACAATATTTTTTTCCTTCTCATCCTTACAATGTTTCATCTTCACATTTACATTTTTGTTTACTTTACTTTACATTTATTTTATAGAACTTTACAACTCCACCACATCTTCACTGCTATACATTACTGGACTTGGATAAATTTCCTTTTCTTCTGATTCAACTCGTATTCAGGAGTTTGGGTCCCAATACCCACCCATCCCATTAAGCTATGGGTTCCGTGAAATGCTTTGGAGAACTACTTGCCCATCTTTTGGAGCTTGGGTGATGAAAAAATAGCATATCAGAGCGCTTATTCAGTGCTATAAGTTAGTCCTTCTCGAGAAAAGGAAAATAAAAAAAAAATTGGTTCCTCTTTCTTCCACCTATTGTGTTTTTGCATTTGAGAGTAGGTATATTCATAACTGTGAGAATTCTCATATCTCGTGTTTTACACTTTTCAACTAGTCATCTTCTTATCTTTGCAGCTACCCATCTTCTAACCTTCTCCGTTTCCCGCTTTCTCACTTAACTAACTTTCTTTTCCTTCTTATCATTTCCTCGCACGGTGGTTTGACATATAGAGTTCTCTCAAAATTTTGACTGCGCGTATCATGTAAAAAAGACTCATATTTATACAGTGTGACCCAACGTAGGTGCTCGCTTGCCTCATGCTTGAGCCACGCTCTACTTGTTTTATGAGACATAACACCATTAGTAAAAGTAACTTCTAAAAATTCTAAGTCCTCTTTAAATATTTATAAATTGATTTTCGGGATTTGTTTTATACTCCATATACAGGGTGGCCCATCTTAAGTGATCGCTGACCTAAAGTCTTCTTTAAATATTTATAAATCGATTCTCGGCATTTTTTTCTATTCCATATACAGGGTGGCCCAACTTAGAAGGACTATTACTACTACTATTTATTGGCCTGTAGGAATCCGAAAGTGCATGACCTCACCGACTCAACTCCGCCATTGTTCCCTGCCCCGTGCGCTCTCCTTCCACGCTCGACTATCCTATCCGATCTCCTTGAGGTCCAATCTAACATTATCCTCCCATCTCCGTCGCGGTCGCCCTGTTGGTCCCTTTCCTGTTGGCTTACCGTCAAGAATTCTATGCACGGTCCTATCGTTGCCCATTCGCGCCACGTGTCCGGCCCATCTTAATCTTCGAGACTTGATTACTCTCACTACTGTAAGTTTGCGGTATAGCTCTTCCAATTCGTGGTTGTGGAGTTTCCTCTATTGTCCTGCCTCCTCGTCATATTTGCCACCAAAGATACCCCTTAAAACTTTATTCGAATGCGCGGAATTTGTTTTCTTCCCGTTTTGTGAGAGCCCATGTTTCGCATCCGTATAGAACAATCGGCATGATTATGGTTCTATAGACACGGAGCTTTGTATTACGTGATAGCAATTTGGATTTCAGCAGTTTACTCACTTGCTTTGTCGGAGTGTAGTCTTTGGTTAGTAAAAGTAACTTCTAAAATTCACAATTCATGTCCTTTTTAAATATTTATAAATTGATTTTCGGGACTTTTTTCTATTCCATATACAGGGTGGTCCAACTTAGGCGGGCGCTCTCCTAAATTGGGCCACGCCCTGCTTGTTATATGACACATAACGGTATTAGTAAAAGTGACTTCTAAAAATTATGTCTTCTTTAAATATTTATAAATTGATTTTCGGGGTTTTCTTTCTATTCCATATACAGGGTGGCCCAACTAGGAGGGCGCTCGCCTAAATTTGGCCACGATCTACTTGTTATATGACACGAAATGGTGTTAGTAAAAGTAACTTCTAAAAATCATAAGTCCTGGCTCTTTAAAATATTTTTCTATTCCATGAATAGGAGGCCCGACTTAAGCAGCAATTACCTAAGCTGGATCACTGTTAATATTCTTTGCTTTACACTTTCCTATTTAGAAATAAATTTATCCCTGGAACTTCTTATCTGCAGATCTTCTCTGCGTTACTCCTACTCATCTTAGCAACTATGTGCTTCTTCCAACTCCAACAAATATCTTATGGAAATCCAACGCAGTGACTTAACCCTATATATGTTCACATTTCTTGAGAGAAGTATATAAAAAGAAAAGCTCTAAAAATTCAATATTGTAAGAATGAGAAACATGTCGGGAAAGGACTTCCGTCCATCAAAAGAACACTTACCAAGTTCGACTACTGCACAGCTCTCGCTTAAGTTTATTCAACTTCGCTTTCTCTGATGTGGTTCCGTTTCAGCTTAATATCTCACTTTCAGATCTCTACATAAAAGCAAGTTTAAGTTTGAACTCTGTCACTTTCACAAGCTCTAACTTTCACATCTCCTCATAATCATATATTCATATCTTCGCAACTTACTTATTTCCTAAGCTTACTCTACAAACCTAGCTATGGTTTCGAACTCCAGCAATTATTTGTTTAAGCGATACCGATCACGAGCCGAAATCGACCAATTTGCCCTCGAGTCTACACTATTCCGTAAAAGGACACATTACCTGACTAGTTGTATCGTAGCTTACACCAGCATTCTGAGCAGATTCACTTTAGTCCATTCTCACAGGGTATACGCTGTAACCTACCGAGCGTAATATGCATCTTTTACTACCACATTTTTAACCTTTTCACTCTATACCTTATCATTTTATACGTTCTTATCTCCAACATCTCCCCATTTTACATTCTTATATTTAATTTACTGCATGTATTTGAAACGTTTTCAAATAAAGATCGCATCTCTTCCCATTCTCATCTCCTCTAAAGATCACATTTCTTCACAATCTCAAGCGCCAAAAATGACGACGTCGACTAATCTTTATTTCCCCGTTTTACCACTGATGCGTATAATTTTGCATACATCATCATGTATTGAACTGCCCTTATAGTGTCACTGATAGTGTTAAAAAATAGATATTCCACACACGTTGAATTAGTACTCTGGTTTCGGAAATCTTTTCTAAACTCATTTGGTTTCTTAATATAGTATCCACCGTTTATAATTGTATAACGATACTGTATGGCGATTATAACATTATGCATGGTGCCAATACAGTATTACTAGGCGCACACTGTTAAACCAGTATGGAAATTAAAATATCTTTAAAATGTATCTGGCGGCTGCTGAGCTTTCGGACAGATCAGGTTAATGTCACAAAAATCTTCCAACTGAAATGAATCTGTCATACACGACAAGACGGAGAAGGCAATGGCTGGGGTTACACATAACAATAATATATTTATGACGGTTTATAAATAATTTCTATTTTAATTATTTTAAGACCTGCCATTGGCATTCAAACCTGAAGCTCTCTACACGTGCAGCTGACACAGCCATCAATTGGCCAAACCCCCTGTTCTTCTGTCATCCTATCTTTGTACCTGTAGTTGTCGTTAACTTCAGCAGCTACTCGCCAACCAGCTCAAGGTCTCTGACAGACTTGAATGTCCTGGAAAGGAAAACAAGAAACCAATTTGCGTGTCACAAACTGTGACACGAGCTTCGTCACAATGATATCCTTCTTGAAACGACCTAACTGTGCCACAAGATAAGACCAAGCACTTGTGGGATGTATGTATATTATATTGCGTAACTGCAACAATGCCAGCCATGTATCAGTTGCCTTCTTTTAAAACGCATTATAAGAGAATATCAAGTGTTTGTCCTTCGCATAAAAATACGAGGGATACCTCCTGCGTCCAACACTTGCTGGCAAACTATATGGTATTCCTTGGAAGCTCTGAGCATCTTACAATATCCTCTTGAAACGCAGTTAAGTGCATGGGGTGGGATACACTTGTGTTCATGCGAACAAGACTGTGTACACTATGATCCAAGTCTAAGTACTAGTACTAAGGAGGAAAAAAAGCAATAGAATGAAGAAGAAATTGGCAAAGGAAACGCGATGGCCTGTAACTTATCCTGACTTGCATTCGAATACAACTTGTAACCTATATCTAGTGCTTGCGTTCGTTATCCTTATTAGTTTGTCTCCCCAGCTAACGTAGTCGGTTATGTTCTGTTCATGGCCCTTTAGATGATATGGTTGGTCTTGTTCGTTTTGTCCTCGTCGTTTTGTATCCTGCACGTCCAAGAGGTATTTGACGCATTCAAATGCATCCTGACGCACATGATACTGATGAAGCCGACAACTTTGATGATGATGCTGGTGATGGTGATGTAATCTGAAGGATATGTAATCTTGGCGTAGTATTTCTCTGTGTGTCCTTAATTTGTCGAGTCTGTTATGTTACTTTGTGCAATTCACATGTACCGACGACCTTTTGTTTACAACAAAAGTCGCGCAATGCCTTCGGGGGGTTTCGTCTTCGCTTTGGCAAGGATATTCAAATCCGGATACTTCAAAGGAATTCGGATTCGGCTTCACTTCAGTTTTACACTATGTCACTTCCAAAGTAAGCGCGCGCGTTTGAAGACGCACTCGCACCTCCTCTACGGTCGTCCTTCTTGCCATGGTACCAATCACTGGAAAAAAGCTTTTCACAAGCTCAAACGAATGCAGTTGCGTTGCAATGAAGTGAATTTAATTTCGCATTTCACTGTAATCATATTCATATCCCTTTTGTAAGAGCCTTAATGTTCGAGTGTCCTTTGTGCATCTAATGGTAGCACCCGAAAGAGGATGGGATCCTTGATGTTTAAAAGTTTAATACATCGTACATTGTGCCGGCTTCTCCTTTTTGATATGTTTGCTTATGTGTTTGCAAGATTGTTTACGGCTATGTGTGTTTGTGTATGTGTGCGATATGCAAAACGCACAGTAACAGACGAAGTTTAATCCTTAAAAGAGAAAAGGATGCGTGCTTAAGTAGGTAGACCTTCTTGAACTTTCATTCCTCTCTTATCTTCTGTTTAGCATTGCCCGTTAAGTGAGTTACATGAACGCTTATGCGTTCGTTCATTTCGGTGTATTTAAACACGTTTAAGGACTAACGGATAGTTTTTTCATTTTGTGCTTTTTTTTTTAGTTTTTGTTTTAATATCATTTTTACCTTTGTACTTCATTGCGAAGCAAATAGCAAAAGAAGCATACATAGAGAGAGAGGAAGTACTAATGCTTGGAAGTGGAGTTGCAAAGTACGGTGTAAAGCTTTTTTGAGAAGATAAGTAGCGGCGCTTTGTGTGCAAGGATGTTAGACCGTCTTTATGTACGAGAGTAAAAGGCACAAATAAGACCCGCATATAACATATGAGTAGTTCCTTGCTTTGTAAAAATGACTAATAAGCGATTTACAAAGAACGTTGCACCGACTTGCGTGCAGTCAATGCTGAAGGCCATTTCGGAACTTCCTTTGCAACAAAATCATTCACAACAGGACACAAACCTTCGGGGATTTTAAAGATAATGGGGGAGTTCAGTAGGTTAAGTAGGGTGGAAGACGAGAATATGTAAAGTGGACATGAATATTTACGATGGATGTTGTCGAGCAATATGTCATTGCTTTGGTGAACAAGCGAGCGATGAAAGCTAAATTGGTTGTACTAGAGATCATTTCAAGAGGGTACTATTCATCTCCCTTTCTCGCTAGTTCAGGGCACTTGCTTCACTGTAAGTTTTCGGAGTACTTCTCACTTTTTCCTAAACTTTGGGTGGCAGGAGAGTGATCCTGCTTATTACACTTAGAAGCAGTAGTTCTCACACATGTGCTGTAAAAAACCATCACCAACTTTTAAGTCTCAGTAACGTTTAATTATTATATATCTATATATCTAATTATTATATATCTATTTGGTTTTGGATTAAAAAAAAAAAAAAAACGGCAAAAGATAAAAATGTAGCAGGATTACTACGTGAGTATTGCCTGATCTCCTAGATATAAAATGTTGTATAAATAAAACAGGCTCAAAAATATCATCACGAGATGGCCTGACCGCCATGAATGTACTCGCGCAAGAGGAAACCATTCCTGGGTAAAACCTATCCTATGAAACAGTGATACACTATTGCGTACCACATCGGCGCGACATTATGGTCCTGTTTCCCAGAACCAACCGATAAAATCGCAACAAGAAGCGATCACGTAAACTGACACAATACGATCGTTCTTTGCACGGAGTCCTTATTTTGTGAAACCCGGTCAACAATATCATAAATTAAAAGTAGATTAGAATATACATAATACCATCTTTACATTGTTATCGCGCCGGATGGGTTATTTCTTTCGCATTCAGACAATAAAAGTGTACATAGTTCCAAACAATATTAGTGAAGATGGTAAATGTGTCACTTGCCATTCGACGTCCATTATCAATCTACATTGACAAATTTTCACGTTATTTTCGCGGTGTTATTCTTCGTCGAATTTTTAGAAATTCCCCTGAGGAAATGCGACCTTTTGGCTCTAAGTCATTCAGTGCGTACCGCACAAAAATGCCACCAGATAATCGTTCCAATTGTTTTTACGCTTTAGAAAAACTCGCGCAGGGTGTTTTGATAAAGAGGAATGAATTGCAAATTAGTGGGATCCATCAGATTACCTATTGGAACGCAAATGAACCGAATTCCTTAAATAAATGCATGAATCTCAGAGGTAAGCTCTCAGTGGTAATGTATATAAAAGAAACAAAGGTCCGCTAAGCGTCCAAATCATGTAATAGTGATGTTAGTGATGGCTTTTCAATTAAGCAGATTGCTCGTCCCTAAATATTACCAACTAGATCGGGGACAAACTTAAGAGCACAACTCCTAATATGTGAACGTTATTGGAGTGAGGCTGTAATTTGGGATTTATAGAGCATTTGTGCTGTCGGAGTTCGTTTCCATAGAAACTTATGTGCCAATCGTCCACACCGACACCTATCAAAAAGAACGGGGCAACTTCTCAAGTGGTGTAAAAGCCTTTAAAGAGGTACAACGGAAGTGGAGGAAAAAATCGGAAAGGTCTCGATCAATGATTAGTAAAAGCAACAACTATTAGGGTAGCGGAGCACGAATTTGAAGTAGTGCAATCCTTTAAATACCTTGGATCAGGAGTATCAGCCGATAACAATATGGAAGAAGAAATACGCGAACAGCTGATCAAATCCAACAAAGCCTACTATGGTCTATTAAGACTCTTTAAATCCCGACATTTATCCAGAAACGCTACTTGGTTTCTCGATAGTATAGTGGTTAGTATACCCGCTTGTCACCCGGGAGACCGGGGTTCGATTCCCCGTCGGGGAGCCTCTGGCGCAAGACTAATGACCTTGCCTAGAAAAAATAAATCATTATGGAAAATTTAAAAATCCTCAGGACTTGCTAAATAAGGCCAAGACCGGTTCCCGGTTATAGTGCCGATGATGATGATGATGATGATGATGATGATGATGATGCTGATGATGATAATGATGATGATGATGATGATAATGATGATGATGATGATGATGATGATGATGATGATGATGATGATGATGATCATTATAATGATGAAACGCAACACTGCGAACACCATGAGTAAAATGTGTTTTACTGCATTGTAACATCTTGAGCGGAGATTTGCGACGTCGTTACGTTTAACGCGATTTAAACGAAACTGAAACATTGTAACGATTTCAACAAACACAAAACAGACGCTTATGGAGAATTGTAGTGAAGAGCTGACCAGGTGGACCTCAAGGAACACATATAAACGTCAGAGGCAAGTTATTCGAAAAAGTTAAAGAATTTAAATATCTGGGAACGATAATGACGGCCAGTAACGAAATGTCGAAGGAAATTACCAAAAGCCTGCATTCCGGCAACGCTAGTTGGCACGCAGTCAGTAAACTGAAATCCAAACTAACGTAACATAAGCTCCGTGTCTGTAGAACCATCATCATACCGATTGCTCTATACGGATGCGAAACAGGGGATCTCACAAAACGGGAAGAAAACAAATTACGCGTATTCGAGAATAAAGTTTTAAGGGGTATCTTTGGCGGTAAATATGACGAGGGGTAGGACAATGGAGGAAACTCCACAACCACGAATTGGAAGAGCTATACCGCAAACCTCCAATAGTGAGAGTAATCAAGTCGCGAAGATCAAGATGGGCCGGACTTGTGGCGTGAATGGGCAGCGATAGAACCGTGCGTAGAATTCTTGACGGTAGACCAACGGCAAAGAGACCGACAGGACGGCCGCGACGGAGATGGAGAGACAATGTGAGGTTTGACCTTGAGGAGATCGGATCAGATGGGCAAGCGTGGAGGGAGAGTGAACAGGACAGGGAACAATAGCGGAGTCGAGTCGGTGAGGTCATGAACTTCCGAGATCCTACAGGCCAATAAATAGTAGTAAATTGTAGTAGTGAAGAGCACACAAACAAAATATTGGAAAATCTCCATCAGAGCCGTATGTGTCATAGGATTAACGTAGCCAATTCCATACCAGTAAACAATCGTCGAGAAAAATGATGCCTATCCTACACAGCAGTGGTCTGAAGTGTTGGAGTTGCGGTTCGATTTTTTGCTATGATTTTCACTGTCATAACGTTGGTCCGAGTACCCCCTTTCACTATTGCCACAAAACGTTAAAACGCTCTATTTATAATTTTTTATTTGTTTATTTTACCGATTTTTATTAAATTGTCACAATATTTTACACTCTAAACAACTTTTCAAATACTTACAGTCCCATATTGAAAGCCAGTACACGACAGTGTATATCCAGAAAGCCTACGAACAACATCTTACATTGTTGGGTGCTCACCTTTTTCTTTCGGCATCTTTGTCAGAGTCAAACTCATTTTTATTTTACTTATTTATTAATTTTTGTTGTTGTATCCTTTCTTTGGACGCTGATAGGATGTGGATGGAACCCATACACAGAGACATGATCGTCGTCGCTTGTGTGAACGAAGATGCGATGAAGATCGCGCTTGAATTTCACACTTTGGCGATGTTTCATTTAAAGAACAATTTTCTTCTGTGTGATTTACTAACGAACTCCCTTCAGTGGGATTTTTATCTTTAGACATAGCGATGGTTTGCTTATTTCATCTTTTGTTGGAAATAAATATTGTAGCTTATGTGCTACAATATCCCTAGTGTGGCCTGCTAAATAAATGAACGCTGTTCATGTGTTGTTAATTAGCTGGGGTACGCGGGTGCCCATAGCTTTGTATTGCTCTCCATGTGCGGTGGTTACCAAGCCCATTTCTTCCTATGTATCCCTTGCCAGGGACGCGGTGTGAGGCCTGGCATTGTCATAAGCAAGGATGACATCTCGAAAGGACATACCTCGTATTTTGTTTCGATATCGGGCATTTTCCATAGATGATACCCACTTCGGACGAGATTTCTCTAATAGTTAAGCGGCGATCACTCTCAATAAACTCTCGAACGACACGGATGTTGTCATCTGTACTATTTATCGTTGGGTGTTGATCAAGACTTTCGTTTTCGATACCTTCTCAACCAGTTTTAAATCCTCTGGCCCACGTATACACACGATTCTGAGACAGTGTATCATCACCAAACTATGCGTTCAATCGAGAAAAAATTTCCGAGGGATAAACGCCTTCATTTGTTAATAATTTTATAATAATCCGTTGCGCAACAGACGTATGTACCTCTTGCGCTCTCGTGGCTGTACTGACTACAAAATCAAGCGCGGCCGCTAGCCAAGCCAGCTCCCATACTCTTCATAAACCAAACAACAGCCACGCACAAGATTATCTACCTCGCAACTTGTTGCTAAGCAATAAAGTATAATAACCGTTTATATTTGATTCACCCTCGTATAAGAATGAGTTTTCATTCGTTTCTTTTCTTCAGCTTGTTTCATTCTGGCTTCCAACTTTACTTTTAACTGTTGGTATTTAGAGCAACCTCTAATGTTAACAGGGTGACCTGTATTTTTACAGAGGATGGAGGATAACATGTTCTCATCCGGAGCTGTTCTTTGCCCAATAGACATCCCCCAATGATATGCTTATTTTAACATTTGATGCGTCGAAAATGCATATTGACGCAACATGACCAAAACGTTTACAGCGCATTTAATGCAATACGAGGTCAGACTTCTTTATTTTCTCCCAACGTATTGTTTGGTAACTAATATATTTAATATAACTAAGTCCATCAAATTTACTATTAGGACCTAAATACAGAATGAGGAAAGACAACTTATGGTTGCGATTTCTGGAATTTACGGTGGAAAACGGTTTCACGCCTGCAAATTAAGCTATCGTTTTCGAGGCCTTTTAGTTCTTCGAGTACCTCTTCGGGGGCAAGGTATCAACTACTTTGAGGACCATGGAGATAGTTTTCTCCGATTAAAAGGTGTACGTGTAGTATTCGTTTATCGCTTTACCCAAGGCAGATTCAATTTTGTGATAACCTTCTAAATCATCTCACATTATATTCTTTTTACATTATTAATTCGTTGCGTTTTGAAATATTTTGCAAGTCAACTTATAGCATTTGCGACGATAGTGAAGACCGTGTAATTTGAACTGACGCTATGACGGTTAGAATTACTAAAAATGGAACCAATGCTCAACACATCAGGCTACTGCCGCGTGTACGAATTCCAACTTTAAACTCAAGTATATTCAACTTAAGGGGAATCGCTATGTTATTACTTGGTATACGGCTGATGCATTTCTTGTTCGATTTTCTTAAGGTGTTCTTCACTATTTGCTTGTATATTGTGTGTGTATGTATTAGACACGTCACACTACTCCCCCCTCAGTACGTTTGTTACGATCAATTTCGTGTCTTAACGAAAGAGAGAGGAGCGAGCGAGCGAGAGGACGTCGAAGCAGGTGAGTGTGCCGGTGCTCTTGTGGCGGTTCCGCCAAACCCCACGGCCCACTTACCTGAAAAACCCCCATAACTGCTATCCAACTTCTTTAAGCTCGATAATGCAATCACATTAGCACCTTAAATGCTTCACGCATTAAATAGATCAAATGTATAATCTAAAAGTCCTTGTAAAGAATTCTTACCTTCCATGCATCTCTTCGCATACAAATTCCCTACAAGAATTCTTTCCATTATACAGGCGCATAAAACCAAAACCTATTCGGTACCTTCGGTTGCCAGGCAAATTCTAACCTTCCCACACCTGCACCGCAATCTCCCCACAGCAAACATATTTCCTTCCCAAGGATAATTAATGCTTTCAAAGCGTTACCTGGAAATGCCTGTAAAGAATTTTTCCCACAAGGGCATTCATACATGTATCAATGCATCTTTGCATTAGCGACCAAAAACCGAATTTCCCATTAGTGTACATATTCACATTATAGTTCGAAACTTGCGTCGCCATAGATGCCATGTACAATTGACACAGATGGTATTTACAAACTGTCATTGTATAACCATCTAATCTGCTTTGCAATGACTTGCAACTATCGATACTATTTATTTAGCCGCGATGCACATCATAAACCATGATCGCTCCGATTTCTTTGTCCTTGTCGCCTGCCTGCTTTGTTTTTCGCATGAGTAAACAACACAGATCTGAGCGATCACACACATACCACCATGATCTCCATTACGAGATCTGGTTTTCTATTCCACCAAGAGAGACTTTACGTTTCTCTGGTGGTAGGTAAAAACGATATCCTTAGTGGAGAGGATGTCTACCACCACACCACAAACTCACCCCATTAGCGAGTCGGCTCTACACGAGCCGTTTATCGCTGAGTCAAATTACATCCGCCGACCGCCATGGTCGTGCCGCCCCCGCTCTCCGTCGCGCGGCGGAGAAGCGTAGACACCACGAAGTCGTGTCGAGAAAGAAGTGTTTCATCTTGTATTAAATTTATAAAAATCAATTTAATATTAATATCAATTTCTAAGAGAAATATAAGAACCTTTTATAATAAATAAAAAGTGCGTTTCGATCATTTACTTCTGGTGGTGCCGATCGTTTAATGTGGACAACAAACCCGGCGGCGTTTCGTTCTTTTGTCGGTGTATTTATTTCTTCCGTTGATGGACAATTCGCGCCGGAGCTATATAGTGTATGGTGGAGGAGGAAGATGAACGGAGTGTCCGCGTTTGGCACAATACTTCCTCTCCACCCTCTATGCGGAAGTCGTGATGGAGTAGTAAAGTTCTTTTTACCTATGGGATATGGTGTGTTGTGTGTATACAGATCACGTCGGGGTCACCAATTATAGCGTTTGCGATGATAGTGAAGAACGTGTAATTCGAAGTGACGCTATAACGGTTAGAATCACAAAAATGGAACCAATGCTCAACACATCAGGCCACTGCCGCGTATACGAATTCTAAACTCAACTGATGTGGAATCGCTATGTTATTGCTTGGTATATGGCTGATGCATTTCTTATTCGATTTTCCTTCGTGTTCTTCACTATTTGCTTGTTTATTGTGTGTGTATGTGTTAGAAACGCCACAAACTCACCTAATTATATGAGATCGTTTGTCTCCATATAGCTGATGACCATAGGCGGTACTTTGTCCTGTTTGTGGTGTCTTTCCTACTGTTGATGTGGTACTTGCTGTTGAGGTACTTGTACTTGTCATGTTTTATCGACCTTCGATGGTAGCTGCTGTCCTTTTTACCTTTGTTCTTGCAGCTGCTGTTGTTCTTCTCTCTGCTGCTGCTTGTCCTTGGTCAACTTCCTTTTTGTTTAAGAACTTCCTCCATTTGTTTTCCAGTTCTTGTCTTTTTATGTCAATTTCGGCAATGAATTTATCGAGGTCTTTGGCCTGATTGCTGGTGTTTGCTATTATTTCGCTGAGGGCCAATTCTTTGAATTGGTTTCCATACTGAATGTCTTCGCTGTCACTATTGTCGCTCATAGAATCTATGTCATTGATTTTGTGTGTTCTGCGACGTTTAGCTTGGGGATTCGGCCGTGTAATCTGCTTTCTCCGTAGCACCTTTTTGAAATTAGTTCCATATTATGGATCACTTGTCTTCGTTTTGTATATTGTTATATAGGTGTATATGTAGATTTATCTTGTTATCCACTGCACTGCGTGACACTTACATACTTACGACACTTACCCGCACTAGTCCAGTGTTCTCTTTCTCTTTGTTAACTTAGATATCTAGCTAGGTCGTAACTTATTGAATCCGCCTGAACTAAACTTCAGAAACCAACTAGCCATTCACAATCAAAGGCAAGACACAAGCTCCTCACCACCCCACTCACTGAAAATCTGGGGGAAAATCTAATTGAAGGAAATCTCTCAATTTTTTGTCTTTAATATCCGTAGTATGTTGGCACCAAATCATCAGGCTAATATTTAGGTCTAATGGTCTGTATCTTTCACTAGAGTCTTAATTTATTTCCTATATCAGTGAACACATCTAAGTCTGCTTAGAATAGATATCATCTTTCCATTGAGGGAGAGACCATAAGAGTGTCATAGTCAATTTTCGGGCAATAGCAACTGCCATTGCGTTTTTGAAGCATTTCATATACTTTGAATCATATTGATAGCATTTCAGGGAGCAAAGGATCAGTAATACCACTTAATGATCTACACTGGGAAATTAAAAATCGTAATTACTGAATAGCGTTCCTTAGGAGGTCGACTGTGAGCACGACTTCATACTCCACTTCAAGACCGACATGTCAACTTCTCCTCGCGAAAAGTCCAAATATTTGCGTCTCGACTGGCATCGTTACCATCTACAAAAAACCATTTAGACGGCAAATTTATTACACCCACAAAAATACAGCCAAGTGTGTCGGTATCTTCATCTTAACATAAATTAATTACGTGTTCAACTAGGTGCAACGACGGTCGAGGAGTCTAGTTGGTCGATGGGTTGTTTAGATGGCAGTACGACGATTCCACGGCCAGGGCGCGTACTGTGGTGGTCAATCTCGTCATCATGTCTTGCATGCATGCTTCAGCAAAAATCGTGGCGACCTAAAAAATTCCTGGAACTGTTAGTGCTATGAGACCCCTCTATATTTAGGACTGTCTTTTTTTCGACTCCTTTTTCTTAGTTTTTCTGGTTTCTACAATACTGCAGTTGTTTTTTTTTATTATTTTGTCTCCATCGTTGTTATCCAGTGCTTCTGGTTACAGGTCTCCATTTTCAAGACACTTCATGTTCTTCTGGCTGAGCACGACATGCGAAATCTGAGATTAAATGAGCGTCTCCAAGTGACCGCGAGGGGCGCAAGTGATATCATATATATGTTACTCCTACCAAAACAAGCAGAAGACAAGGAAAGGGAGCGTATGTGATATAACGCAATTAACGATTTAAATTAAATGCGATGGCGGGTAATCTAGCTATGCTATCGTCTTAGTCGAAACTTTGGTTGGAGAGGCCGAACCACTGCGGATATTGACTGCAGTTTTGTTGCGCTATCTAGTTTTTTGTGGTCGCATATGTAGTGTGGTACCCAGTGGCTGAAATAGCGGCGAGAGATCAAGCTAGAGGTGTGCATCGAGGATAACTTACCAAGTCTTGATTTAAATGCGGGTGTCAAATTTTTTGTAATTAAGTGTTGGACTGCGTTTGTTTTGGTCGTTTGTCAGAAGAGTTAATGAGTCAAAAGGTGGCAGGCACATTGAAGGTTGTAAGTCGCGTTATGTGTTCATTGTCAGTCGGTTTTAACTAATTTGAAGTAAAAAGGCTTCATAAGGTCAGCAGTAAATAGCATGTTTCGACAAAAAGTTGCAACAACGAATTTCAAAGTACTGATATCTTCTCCTAATCTTTTAGGTTCTCAAGCGTATTATAGATACTACATTCACTCGCTCTTTCTTCATCGAGTGTACGTACCCTTAGTTGCAAATGAAGGTTTTGTGGCTTTCTGGTTTATTTTTGACTTTTTTGGACTGTCTGAGTTTTTTTGCTTTTTTTTTAATCTTCTTATTAGTTTAGTTTTTTTTTTTTTTAGGTATTGTGGCTTTCCACGATAATACCCTTTTTTCTAAAATATTCCTACATTCCTCAAGAGTAGAAATATTTTGTTTTTTTTCTTTTGATTCTTTTTCTAGTCAAGCGGGTTCCTAAGTCGAATCTTCAGAAAAGTCCTCGGCCAATTGTGGACCATAGGATTAGGAAGTCTGTAAAGTGGCTTCTTAAAATAAAAACGATTTCTTACACAGAAATCACCACAGAGGTCACCATCGTTCATTGAAAGTCGGTTAAAAACGTAGCGAATGTTTAAAATTCTGGTTTATTGAAAGTCGCTTAAAAAACACAGCGAATGTTTCTAAACCTATTATTTTGAGATCTAGTCGTTTAATAAAAAAATGTAGCTAATGGCTATAAAATCTGGTTTATTGAAAGGCGTTTGAAAAAACGTAGCGAATGTTTAAAAACCAAGTTTTTTGAGTCCTAGTCACTTAAGAAAAAAAAATGTACCGAATGTTTAAAAGTCTGGTTTATTGAAAGACTTAAAAAACATAGCGAATGTTTAATAATGTAGTTTTTTGAGTCCTAGTCGTTTAATAAAAAAAATGTAGCAAATGTTTATAAAAATCTAGTTCATTGAAAGCCGATTGAACAAAAGGTATCGTATGTTTCAAAAACTAGTTTTTTGAGTCCTACTCGCTTAAGGAAACAAAATTAGCGAATGCATAAAAATCGGCTTTATTGAAAGGCGTTTGAAAAAACGTTGCGAATGTTTAAAAACCAATTTTTTTGAGTCCTAGTCACTTAAGAAAAATATGTACCGAATGCTTAAAAGTCTGGTTTATTTAAAGTCTGTGGGGGTTCTTTAAGCCATTTCCCAAGAACCACCCATTCCCTTTCACCTGTCTCCCACTTCCCAAGCAAGTCTTTCTACTTACCTGCAAAGAGGCAGCGTAAGCTCCCCTGCAGCATCTCCCAACTGAAAGCAACCTTGCATGCATATTAGCGAATTGTTCTGGTTCATGATACTTGAACCATTCAATACCCCCCCCCCCCCCCCTATCGGCTCAGCTTGTCAGCAATTATAATCGACAAATACACGCTGAATTATGAATTAACATGTTAAAATCTAATGAATTAACATGTTAAAATCTAACTAAAATCGAGTTGGGAGCTGAACACTCGTCCAGTAAACCCCTACATGTTTAACTTAATTAAACTGAATTAAGTACAATTTAAATCTAGTATTAAATTAAATTGTTAAGATTGTACTATTCATATCCAATGTTTTATTCCAGAATATCTACTACCCTTATTAGATTTAACACTGAATCTCATTACTTTTCTAACACATCTTTAAAACTTCCTCTTAACATATCTATTCTCACTTAATACATACGAGGGTTGCCTTTTATGTTTCGGGATTAGAGAACAAAAACAAATATTGATCATCGAAAATCACTTTATTGTTTTTCAAAATATTCCCCATGAAGATCTATACACTTTTGCATGCGTTTGAACCAATTGTCGAAGCACTTTTGCCACTCTGATTGAGGTATCTCCAACACATGCATGCTGAATGCAGCAACCGCTTCTTCAGGTGTCGAAAAACGTTGACCTCTCAGTTTGTTTTTTACGTACGGGAATAAAAAGAAGTCATTTGGTGCCAAGTCAGGACTATACGGCGGATGACCCATCAAATCGATGTTTTGGGTCCTCAAAAATGCAGTTGTCGCAGCCGATGTGTGAGAGCTCGCATTGTCGTGGTGAAGAGTGATCCGTCTTCGGCGTTTGGTTTTCCTGATTTCTTGAAAGACAACTGGCAAACAAATAGTTGTGTACCACTCAGAATTGACTGTTCGGCGTTGTTCTAGTGGTACGGTTTCGAGATGTCCAGTTTTTCCGAAAAAACAGGCGCCCATTTGCTTGGAAGTGCTTCGTGCGCGGACAACTTTTATTGGATTTGGCTCATCTTGAAACACCCAGACAGTCGACTGTTGTTTACTTTCGGGCTCATACGCGTAAATCCGCGATTCATCACCTGTCACGATGTCATAGACGTGTTTCGAAGCACCGCGACCGTATTTTTTGAGCATTTCTTTCGACCAATTGACACGAGCCTTTTTTTGGGCGATTGACAAATAGTGTGGGATCCAACGCGAACAATTTTTTTTGACAGTCAAATGTTTATGCAATATTGAATGTATGCTGGTCCCACTAACGCCTAAGGTTGTCTCAATCTCACGATAGGTCACATGACGATCTTCCAATATCAGTTCGCGCACAGCATCAATGGTTTTCGGAACAACAACTGATTTTGGACGACCTTCACGAAATTCATCTTGGGAGTGAACTACGACCACGATTGAATTCACCATACCATCGATAAACACTGGTCCTTGATGGAGCTTCATCGCCAAAAATTGAATTAAGTTCATCCATGCACTGTTGCTGAGTTAATCCACGCCGAAAGTTGTAAAAAATAACCGCACGAAAATGTTGAAGATTTAATTCCATTTTTGGGCCGAGATGAATCTTTTAAGTTACTGTAAACAACACAAATAGCGCTCGTATGTCAAAACGTTCTGAGTGCGTATAACTTCAAAAATGTCCAAATTTACGACAGAGATGTCAATTGCCGGATTGCAACACTAGGGTTGCCAAATCCCGAAACATAAGAGGCAACCCTCGTATTGAGCTCATTTGTAGTAAAATTACGCACTTTTTCGATCATGTCGGGTGTCTGAACTGATTATCACCTTCTAACCATTCCTTGTGGCGCAATGCTAATGACCTTGCCCGGAAAAACAAATTATTATGGACAATTTAACAAGACTCACATATGGACCGGATACCGGTGGAGAGACTTACTAAATAAGGCCAAAACCGGATCGCGGTTGTAGTGCCGATGATGATGATGATGGTGATGATGATGATGACGATGATGATGATGATGATGACGATGATGATGATGATGATGATGATGATGATGATGATGATGATGATGAACCATTCGTTGTCGTCCATGAAGGCATTTACCCCACAGAAAAACATTATCTGTACTCAAACAGTCATTCCCATAGATATGTTGCATCAGGTAGAGTGTCTGTGATGCGTTTTAACAAGTCTTGCGTGATTATTAACTGTCACTGCTTTTTGTCCCATATTAGTGTTTCAGACTCGAGAAAAAATTTGGTTTGGGAGGACTGATTTATCAAGCAAAATTAACAGTGCTGGAATGTCAAAATCTTCAAACGCCGATGCACACACAGAGATGGCGCTAATACTCACTCAGGCATGGTTCGACTCTCAGAACTTGTTGGTCGCTGCGGGTAGTCTGTCTTATTTTTACGGAATTAATATTAGTTTCAGTTAAATTTGCCACAGTTATTTAAAATTTACAACATTTAATATCAAGCACAGCTCATCCTACGCTATTCAATTAATTCAGACGGATTTATATTCATATACAAGGTTCCGTTTTAAATGTCTTCGAATCTAAAAACATATTGTAAATATTTACTGGAGATTTTAAAAATAATACATTTATTCCAGTCGCATGTGTGACTATAGCAATCGATATGTGTACAAATATGCACACGATCACCTCGTTGGGCTTGTCGCAAGATAAGAAGCCAAACAAATAACACGAATGTCTGAGGCGTCGTCTGTGGACACCAAAAGAAGCGAAATCCAAGCCCAAAATAAAAAACATTAACAAGAGATTATAGTATTATAAAAAATAAACACACTTTTCTGTTAGAGTATTTGGTGAAGAAATTTACACACCATATTAATTGAACCTTCCCCCGCGGATACTTGTTGTATGATATTGTATTTAGCCATGTGGTCCGTGTTTAGCTACCCTGGCAATTAATCTGGACCGGTTCTATCGACCCTCTTCAAAGTCAAAGTCAGGGTCAGGCAAGAATGCATGGCAGCGCCAACACGTCACCGTCATTCGAGATGCACGTATACAGTCCGACTGGAAAGGTCTCCCGAAGTGAGATAATAAAATGTGGAATTTTTGATCAAACATTTCTTTTCATGATTATTAGAAGGTGGTGATTCACCGACAAGGCTGATGAATGTAAACTATTTGAGGTGTAAAGTCAACTAATTGTCGAACATGCGTCGAAAGGATATACGTTACTTCAATGGTTTTTTCTACAATGTTTTGACAGGAAAATCCATATTCCATTTCTGGTTTATAGTATTATTTTCACACAAGACCCATTTCGAAGAGAAGGTACATTTTTTTGGGATACATCTAGGATATCACGACAAATCGTCGATTTAAATAAATCAGAAAAGTACGGCATTAGAAATGCCACACGGATTTTATGATATCGGTGCGAATTTCAAGGTGGGCGAGTATTCCTTGACAGTTTTTTTTTTTTTAACATACTGTATTTATTTGACCAATAATCAATGTTTACATTAAGTACTACAGCTAACTTATAATTCTAGTGATACAACTGTTTACATGCATACATTACACATTTTTCAAACATACTGAATGTGCGAATAACTATTCGAGTATTATAGGTTTTAATATTAACAGTTTTCCTGGAAAAGGTCAGAAAACCAGGATTTTTATTTTTTAATTTAATCTAAACTAATACTTAACTTGACTCTAACTTATTCTAGCTTAACCTAATTTATTTTATAATAAGTTAAATATGTAATGTGAATTGGGGAATATAGGGAGTGATGGTTAAGGAAGTAGGTTGGCGTGGGATATGGTCAATTAGTGGTCTCGGGTGCGGTAACACTTTCCGGTTGTTCGTTAAAACGCAGAATGTTGGAGAATGGTTGTACGTTACAGTATTTGAACTGATTGGGTGCCAGCTCGGTGTTATGGTACACTACCTCGTTGGAGTCATTAACCAATCTTCCAGAGGTGAAGAGACTTCTAGTATGGAGACAATTCGGATAGTGAGCCCTGTTATATAGAGGAGTTGGTAGTAGTGAAGTTATTATGGGGTTGGGATTATTTGAGAGGTTTTCAATAAATTTGATAGACAGCTCTAGGCAGCGTCTATCGAGACGGTCAATATTAGCGGCATTGTATAGCAAGCTGTTATTGTAATACTTGTAAGAGTTGGGTTGTCGGTTGAGGCCAGTGACCAGCCTGAAGCATTTCCTTTCGAAAGTGCGTAGCTTCTCCATTTGAGCTGGTGTTATATGATACCACAGTGGACACGCATATGCGAGTGTAGGTTTGATTATTTGTTTATAGATGAGCAGTTTGACTTTATGAGAGAGACGGTTGGGATTCCACGTCACTCTTTTACAGAGATTCAGTTGTATTGTGGCTTTACGTAAAGTATTTTTAATGTGGGTGGAGAATGAATGGTCATTGGAAAAGGTTATTCCCAGATATTTTAAAGTTTTAGAAGGTTTTATCTGGGTGTTATTTAGTTTGAGTCTAATTTTGTTGTGGGTGCGCCTTGTGTTGTTTGTGCAGTGCTCATTTTTACCCTTAAACACTATAAGCTGGGTTTTATCAGGATTTAGGCGAATTTTCCATTTATTGAAGTATGTTGATAGATTTGGGAGGAAAGTATTAATGCGGTTTCTTGCCTCTTTTACAAACTTGCTGCTGGAGTAGACTATGGTGTCATCAGCGTAATTCATCATTACGGTATTGGGTAATTGAGGCTGCGGTATATCTGAAGTATAAAGGAGGTATAATAGTGGCCCAAGAATTGAACCCTGCGGAACCCCTTCGGTTATATTATACGATTGGGAGATAGACGAATTTATTTTGACCATGAATTTTCTATCAGAGAGGTAGGAAGTAAGAAGTTTGGTAGTATGGGTGTTTAATCCAAATATGTAGTGCATCTTGTAAAGCAGTCCTGAGATCCAAACACAGTCGAATGCTTTAGATATGTCGAGAGAGATACCGACTGTCGGGCTTTGGTTTTGAAGATTAGTTGTGACATCGTGCGTTAGTTTTAACAGAGCATGACAGTTGGAGTGTTGTGAGCGAAAGCCAAACTGGGAATTTGGGATAATAGCGTTGTCATTAGCAAATGAAAGGAGATTTCGATATATCTTGCATTCCAATATCTTGCTTAATGTGTTTAAAAACTAAATCGGACGATAGTTGCTGGGTTTGTTGGAAGGACTGGACTTACTGATAGGGACTATAACCGTGGTTTTCCAGTTATCTGGGAAATGTGATCCGTTAATTATGTGGTTGAGAAGAACGAGAATAGGGACAAGATTTGACGGAAGAAGTCTTTTGTAAAGAAGGTTTGGAATGCCATCTAAGCCTGTCGACTTCTTGTTATTGCGTGATGTTATAAATTCAGATAATTCGTCCGCTGTTAGGAAGGTCGCATTATCCAGAGGATGAGAAGCTTTGTTTGTTTCGTTGAATTCCGCGATGAAAGGTGAAGGATGGGATCATTGTGCGTGAGATGTAGTCGTTTACATCATAATCATCGGCACTACAACCGGGAACCGGTCTTGGCCTTATTTAGTAAGTCCTGAGGCTTGTTTAGTCGTTTACAGTATCTTGAAAATTGGAGACTGAGAGGCAGTCGTTTTGTTGATGGATTTGATAAAAGTGATTATCTAGACGGTTTGCTATGTCAATATCTGATTGGACTGGGTGATTGTTAGTAGGGTTGATAGTATAATCGATTCGAGGTTTGTATTTTCGACCCGTTAGTCTGTTGATATTTTTGAATAAATCACGATTGGGTTTAATATTTTTAAGTATAGACGTGTAAGACTGGTCGGCAAATTGTTTTAGTTGTCCATTTATCAGGGTAGTCAAGAGTTGGATTTGATTTTTAATAAAAGAGGAGTAACTGCTATGTAGTTTTCGTCTAAGCTGTTTTTTTACGCGTAACAGTTTTGTAAGGATGTTGGGTAAGGGTTTTCCTAGGTGATTATGAGGGATGGATGTAGGTGTGTGGCTGAAGAGGGCATTTTTTAGTATTTGCTCTATTCTTAAGGCTGCTTGATCAATTTCAGCAGGGAGTAGATTTGAAGTCTCTGGCAGTGTATAGTCTGTAAAACTGGCAGCAATGTCCCTATTGACTCTTTTCCTGGAGAAATTCGGGATCGGATTGAATGAGTAACATGGTTCGAGGGCTGGGATTTGGACAGTGGTGTGGATGGACCCATGATCGGAAGGAAATTCGAAGGATACTGTAGGGAAGTTAGGTGAGTAGACATCTACGGATTTTAGGAAAAAATCTATTGTTGATTTAGTAGTATTGGAGGTACGTGTTGGCTGTAATGGACAGTCCGCATAGATATATGGATGGAGTTGAAGGAGTGCTAGAAGTTGGCAACCGTATTTATTGCACTTAGTGTCGTTAAATGAAATATGCATTATATATGCAATATGCAAATATGCGAGCATTCCGGTCTCCCCCTATTATGAAAGGTGCAGGTAGAGACTGTTGGATTATCTCAGTGATGTCGGAACTAAGGAAGTTTGGTTCCCGAGAAGGTTGAATGTATACGGACGACAATACAAGCACTTTGTTGCTTTTGCAAAAGATTTTAATTGCCGTGTACTCAATATTATTTATATTGGTGAACCTAATTTCGGAAAATTGGAATTTCTTGTGTATTAGAATTCCAGTACCTCCACGAGGTCCAGTGGTTCGTGGATTAGAAACAAGTGTATAATTCGGGATAGATACTCGGGAGTTTGGTTTAAGCCAAGTTTCTGAGAGGAGGAGGATATCTGGAGAAAACTTTTCAACGAACAATCGGAGGTGTTGTCTGGGAATATTGGAATATATGGACTCTGCGTTGAGGGAAATTATGGTTAAATTAGCCATTAAGGGAGATAAGCCTGATGCTAGGATGTATGAGTGTGGGAGAGTGTAGGCGGTGAGCGAGGTGGGGTCAGGGGGGGTAAGAGAGGAGACGACGTTTGAGAGTGGGAGAGGCGAGATCGAAGTCAAAGAACGCGGGGTGAGGTTTGCACACCCCTCCATTCGCGAAATGGCTTCATTAGAGCCGTAAGACGTGTGATGGGCGGGCAAATAGAAGAGACGAGGCTTTCGCAGATTTCGGGGATTAGTGGAAAATGTGAAGGGGGGGAGCAGGTTTGTGCAGTTGATTAAAGCTGAGAGTAGACGGTGGAGGAAGAGGATGTCGGCGTGAATTCTGTGCTCTTCAAGTGTGTTAAGGTTATTTAGGTGAAGACGGCTTGTATATGGGGGTAGAATCAGAGGATTTTCCCAATCCAATCCTCGGAGGGCAAAACGCAAAGAACGACGTTACACGCTTTCGACCCTGCGAATCTGGGACGAGTAGTGAGGAGACCAAGCCTGGCTAGCATATTCAAGAAAGGGACGGACAAAGACTATATAGAGCGATTTGGAAACCTAGGGATTAGAGAATTCTTTCGACCAGCGTTTCACAAAACCAAGGACAGAGTTGACTTTGAGAATAATGTCATCGATATATGGGACGAAGGTAAGCTCCCTATCAATTAAGATACTAAGGTCACGAATCGTGTGTGTGGGGGAGGGGGGGGGGGGTCCTTTAGGGGAGAAGGTGATTGAGTCACATTTGGCAATATTTAGTTCGAGGCAGTTATTTTGGCAGCAAGTTGAAAAGCTGTCGAGATCCATTTGGGGAAGTGAGGAGACGACAGAATAGCGGATCGTCTTAAAGAGGGGTTCAAAATGACTACACCGGGGAACCCCTGACGTCGAAGAAAAGGAATGGAGAGGGTAGATCCAAATCTTACACGGTAGGTTCGGTCGTTAAGACAGGAAGAAATGCATTTAATCGGTAGGGGTTCGAAGCCAAGGGAGGATAGCTTAAAGAGGACGAGGTTGTGTGGAATTTGGTCGAAGGCCGTGCTGAAATCGGTTGTGATTACATCGACTTCGTTGCCGTTCTCTAAGGCATGGAGAGAGTGGGATGAGAATTCAATTAGATTGGTGGTGGTCGACCTACCCGTAAGGAAACCGTGCAGGTTGGGTTTTTTTTTTTTTTTTTTTGGTTTCGGTAGGAAGGTGGAAATCTTCAAAAGATACCTCTTGACCGATCCAGAGGCATGCCGGGTTTTTGCCGACTAAAACCACCTCCCACCAGGCTCATATTCCCGTTGATCCCCGCGGAACTTTCTTTTAGATATTCCATCGCGGGGCGGGACGGAATTTACCTGTAACTCCGCTCGTCGCATCGCAACTGCTGCATCATTTCACAGAGAATACCATTTGTTACGGACCATGCTTGTTTTGAACTAAGCATGTATTCTATTACTCTTCCCGGAGTAACTGTGCGTCTCATATGTCTCTCTAAAATCGTTCGTGTGGTCTCGAATCTCACGCACTCTGTGAGTACGTGTTCCACATTTTCTATTTTGCCTTCGCAATACAAGCAGTATGGGTGATTCACATGCTTATACCTGTGCCGAAATCCATCTTCCTTTGGTGGAAGAATCCCATCTCGTTGCCATTCTCTTATTTACCCTCACTGTCATTTAAAAAAAAAAATCAATAAACGTTTACTACGTCCAGTAAATGATCAACAAAAAAACATTTTGTATGACCCAACTTTAGCTCGGTACGGAACAGGTACTTAGTGACTAGAGAATTGATTTGTTGTTCTTCTATTGTAGCATAAGGGAAATAATGTGGGATGAAATACCTTTCGGAATAAACTATTCGCCTAATTGACCCTCAATACGAAGTATTTGAAAAAATAACATGCATTCTTTGTAATTATCGCTAAACATGAAGTTTCCGCTGTTTTTAATTATTATTCTGTTTGCTCTACACACTAAGCATCATTTATTATATTATACCGTGCCAAAACACCTGTTTACTTGATTTTACCTTTGAAGTCGTCGCCGGGATCTCTTAATTTAACGACTACAGATCTCAATATCCGGGTAAATGGAATCGACTTTGCAGACCTGTTAAGAGAAATGACATTTCAAAACTCTAATAATTGTTAATAGCCCAGTAAAGAACACCCAAGTGAATAAAATTATAAAAACCTACTCGATAACTCCCACGAAAATATTCTGACAGAAAGTATATTACCTTTAGATAGATGAGTTTAACAGTAAAACCTGCCGCCAGTTTGACGAGTTCGAATTAAAACTAATAATGTTACGTTGAACGAAGAGTATTCGGTGTTATTCTGCTCGCTTGATTTTAATGTGTGAGAACGTTGAAACGGGTAGCTGGAACTGGCACCTCCTTTCTTCTTTGTTTTTGACAGCCAACAGATCAGCCGATTATTGATAACAATTTTATTAAGTTCGATGCGTCGTGTTGAAAGTTATGATAATGCAAAGAAATCGTTATTGAGGAAGAATCACAGTCGAACTTTCTACTCTAGGGTTAAATTAAATTAGAACTCAAAACCAAGGAAATAACATAAAATTCCCTTATATTTAACACCAATTGTTTTCGACAATTCTACATTCGCATATATGTCAATAATTACCTTGTACAGAATTTTTCATTCAGCAGAAAGCTTCCATAGACATTTTCCAAGAACATTCTCATTGTGAGACTCTCCAAATGCATCCGCGTTTCATAATACGCCTGATGTATTCCTAATATACAAACGGTGAAGCGTGACGTTTTCCTCATATCACATTTTGATCGGGTTACGTGGAAAACGTCATGCTCCGGGCTAACAGTGCAACAGGACGCTTCGGTCTCTCCTGGAAACATGTGTAGCAGTGGACGAACGCTGGTTTGAACGCTACCGAAATCCGATCTTAATTCTTGCTTACATATGTTTAATATTATATCGTTTTGGTAGAGTGGAGTACTGTGTGGGGGCGTGTACACGAGGCACGTACGAATTTTACGAGGTTGCCGTTAAATTTAGTTTTGTTTTACGATTCGTGCGACAATTGCTATTTGAAACTGAAAAAAGAATCTATTCGCACAGCAACGAGTGAATTTGTTCTTGGAACTCAATATAAGTCGGAATGTGTTTCCAGGAATTTGTAACTTGCAATCGCGGTGTAAACTGATAGGCGCCATAAATGTACGTGCAAATTAGCCGAACATGCGTCAGTAAGTACACGAAAGGTGGTCCTCTCAAGTTCTGTAGTTTAGAAAAGATTCCTGAACAATTTGTAGGTGTTCCATGACATCGGAACATGAGATCAGTTTGGAGATGTGAATCATTTAAGATAGGAAAACTCTTAGAAGGTTTTGAGTTGAAGAGTTATTGGTTGTTTTTAGTTTATATGAAGATCGTCATATTGAACTAAAATCTAGTTTTCATTATAGTTACTTATCTAGAAATGCAATCTTGCGATAATCGTGAAGTAAGTCTATCCTCGTAATCTAGGGCATTTTTTGTAGCATATTGTGGACCAAACATGGGTCTATCATGCAGTCTGTGAGCCCACAAAAGTCTACCAAAATTGCATTGTTCATTCTCGCTGCGTGCTCGTCGAAACCTGGATTGAGGTATAATTCTTTCAATTCACGATTGTGGAATTTCCTCCGTTGTCCTCTGCTCTCATTATATTTACCGCTAAAAATACTCTTAAACATTTTATTCTCAATTATGCTGAATTTGTTCTCTTTTCGTTTTATGAGCGGACATGAGCCGATTCTGCACATTGTCGTTCCTCCTTTCGGGTAGGTCGACCACAACGAATCTGATCGAGTTCTCATCCCATACTCTGCGTGCCTTAGACAATAGCAACGAAGTCGATGTAATCACCACCGATTTCAGCAAGGCCTTTGACCTTTTTAAGCTGTCCTCCCTAGGTTTCGAACCCCTATTGATCAAGTGCTTATCTTCTTATCTGAAAGATCGATCGTACCATGTCAAATTCAGGACTTCCCTGTCAAATCTAATTGAGTTCTAATTTAAATTTCTTCCCACGTCAGGGGTTCCGCAGGGCAGCCATCTAGGTCCCCTCCTATTTATCCTTACCATCAATGCCGTTGACTCCATTATTAAATACTCATCCATCTCCCTCTATGCAGACGACGCCAAACTCTACAAAACGACCATCTCTCCTCTCGACTCGTCACTTCTCCAAACGGACCTCGACAGCTTCTCAACTTGGTGCGGCAATAACTGCCTTGAACTCAACGTTGTCAAATGTCACTCCACCACCTTCTCCCGCAAACGTCCCCCTGCCCCCTCGTCCCACTTCCTGCTAAACCAGCAGATATCTGTACCCCCGATACGCGACCTCGGAGTCTTATTTGACAGGGAGCGTAGCTTCATCTCGCATATTGATGATATTATTCTTAAGGCCAACTCTGTCCTTGGGTTTGTGAAACGCTGGTCTAAAAAATTCTCTAATCCTTACGTTTCCCGTTCTCTCTACATAGCCTTCGTCCGCCCCCTTCTTGAATACGCTAGTCAGGTCTGGTCTCCACACTATTCGTCCCATATCCGTAGAATCGAAAACGTGCAACGTCGTTTTCTGCGCTTTGCCCTCCGCGGTCTGAACTGGGAGAATCCTCGGATTCTCCGCCCCATACATCAGCCGGCTCCATCTGGTCAACTTCAACACACTTGAGGAGCGCAGAACTCATACCGATATCCTTTTCTTCCATCGTCTCCTTTCAGGCACAATCAACTGCCCAAGATTGTTTACATCATTCCACTTCACACTAACCCCCGTAACCTGCGAAACCCTCATCCATTCTATCAGCCCCCCACCACACTTCTTACGGCTCTAATGAACCCATTTCGCAAATGCTGCGGCGGGCAAACTCCTACCCTACCTCCTTCAATTTCAACTTTACCTCTACTGCTCTCAAACTTCATCTCCTCTCTTTCCCCCCCTGACTTCGCCCACTCCCCGTCTACACTCTTACATCCTGTACTAAGCGAAATAAATGAATGAGTAATAATTGAAGGATAAACCCAGTAACCAACTCGCCAAACATACCCCCTCCCTCTTTTTCTCTTTTTAACCATAGTTTACAGTCTTATATAAAGTTTTAAGATAGTTAAGTTTTATCGCTTGTACTGAATATATGAGGGTTCTGCCCTCACTAAACTAAACTAAACTGTATATATGAAACTTTATATTACGTAGCACCAGTCTCGTTTTTAGCTATCTTCTGACTGCGTACCAACTAGTGTTGTCGGAATGCAGCCTTTTGTTGATTTATTTTGATATTTTGTTACTATACGTCAATATTGGGCTCCTCGATAGTATAGTGGTTAGTACACCCGCCTGTCACTCGGGAGACCGGGGTTCGAGACCCCGTCGGGGAGCCCCTGGCGCAAGACCAATGACCTTGCCCAGAAAAAATAAATCATTATGGAAAATTTAACAAGCCTCAGGACTTGCTAAATAAGGCCAAGGCCGGTTCCCGGTTGTAGTGCCGATGATGATGATGATGATACGTCAATATTGTTTCCCATACTATACTATACGAAACTATACTGTACTAAACTATACTATACTACACTAAAACTAAAACTAGTGTCAAACTCTCTATTCAATATGAAGGTTTACCCACCGACGCACAGTGGGACGACCCATAGCAATAAATAAAAAAATCAACAGTTTTAGCGGTACTTTTTAGTGATTGGAAAGGCATCATAAATGTATATATTTTATAAATCCAAAGAAATCATTTGGAATTGTGATTTGGTACAAACGTTACAGAGCGGTAAACTTTGACTAAGTAAATTTTTTTCGCAATCTTGAATTACAAGTGTTTTTTGATATAAATTAAATTTATTATCAGTTTTAATTATACGTATAAATATAAACTACATCATGATAAATAATAGTGATGTTGTATTCCGGAATACTACCCTTTAGTAAATTTAACACTGAATCTCCTTACATATATTACATTCTCACTTAATACATACCATTCATAAACATTCACAATATTGCCAGTTACAGCACATTTAATAACATGCCCCTTTTCATAACTTGCCCCTTTTTATTTGCCCCTTTTTATTTAAAAACAGAGCATTTTGATTTTCGTTCAAATTTTATTCAATTTAAAAGTCACAGAAACTAAAGGAATACTTTGAGAAAATTTGTTTTGTTCATATTATAATTTACAGTAAATTAGAACACAATGTTCTATAAGTAGAGAAAAAAATTCAATTGTAAAAGCAGTTCGAGTTGAGAAGCAGTTCAAGTAGTTTCACTTTGAGTTTTGTTGGAGTTTTGAGTTTGTGTAATACACAGTGAGAGAGAAGTAGTTGAGATTGATTAAGATAAGATTAAGAAGACAACAAATAAACAAAAAGAAATAAATATAAATAAACATTTCTCATCGTGACTAAACTACTTAAATAAAAAGAGTTTAAATTAGAATAATCCATATTCTAAAATATAATATTAAATAAAGAAATAATAAAAGGTCCCCGCTCTTCCCTCATTCCGAGGAAGCACGGCGCCGGACGTCAACAGTGATCAAGGTATGGAAAATCATATTTTAATATATAGAAAAATGTGTTTGTTTCGTATTTTTATGTATTGTGACGTTTGAAGTGCAAGTCTAATTGGTAAATTAAAAATTTTGTGATTTTTGTGTTTAGCTAAGATTTTTTAAAAAACATCAAAAAGCGTCTTTGAGATTTTTGATGTTTTGCGATGTTCTATGTGTCTATTGATCATATCCGTAAGCGAAATTTTGCGCAAATTTGCGCTTCTGCAATTTTTTGACGTTTTTTTGTAGGCTTAACTCCATCAATCAAAAACGGTGACCTTTTCCAAAGATGGATTGAGAGATAATTATAAATTTGGCCAGTGAAGATAATTGCCGTTGCTGAAAAATTAAGTGAATTACTGGGTCTAGAAGGGTCAGATGAAAATATTGAACCTGAAATTCAAAGAGTTTCCAAGTATTTTTGTTTGACATTAGAGAGAAAATGGGAAAATTGCCAAAGAAAGCGAAATAAATGTATGCAAGTTAATGAAAGCTAGCTAAACCTTAATTTGACATTGCCAGCAAATATTTTAACTCATTGGAGAAATAAAAATAGTTTAAATGCACCAGGCACGAGCAGAGGTAGACCGTCAAAAAGATTTGAGGAATGCAGTGAACGCACGAAAAAACGTCGGGTTCATGAATTAGCTACGCAGCACAATTCAGAGGAACTAAGCTATGCTGCCAACATTTCAAATCGGTTTTCAAAGTCTCCTCAGAAATCGAATAAGACGTTAACTCTGCAACAAACGCTAGCATTGCATTTAGATTTGGATTTGTCTAAGAGAAAATACGCTCTTCTACGATCTGTTGTAAATGGCCTTCACAAAGACTGTTTTCCCAGTTACTATAAATTGAAAAAATATTAATCTGATCTATTACCCGAAATTGCCGTTGCGTCGGAAATAATTGCTGAAGTTAACCTCCAATCGCTTTTAAATAAAATTGCAAAAAGCATTGTCGATATAGTTAAAGAAAATATTCCATCTTTGGACACAAGTAATTCATTCAATCTTGTATGCAAGTGGGGCTTTGATGGCAGCTCCGGGCACAGCAACTACAAACAAACATTTTTAAACAGTGAGCATACGGATAGTTTCTTGTTCGTTACTGCTTTCGTGCCACTTAAATTAGTGGATAACATAAATGGCAAAGAAGTTTGGATAAACTCCCGGCCAGGGTCAACCTATTTCTGTAGACCTATGAAATTAGTATTCCAGAAAGAGGATAGTACTCTTATTCTGTCCAAACAAAGCCACATGAAAGAATTAATTGCACATCTTCAACACTCCGAAGTCAGTATTGACGGCAGAAACATTAACATCAATTTTACTATGCTTATGACAATGCTTGATGGCAGTGCAATAAATACCTTAAGTGGAACTAATGCTGCTCAAAATTGTTTTATCTGCGGAGCCAAACCTTCCCAAATGAATCTACCTTCTGTAGAAAATCGGACGTCAAACACAGATAATTTTAAATTTGGCCTTTCATCTTTACATTATTGGATCAGATGTTTCGAATGCTTGCTGCACATCTCCTACAGATTGCCTTTTAAAACCTGGCAAATACCTGGTCAAGAAAATAAAACTGCATTTGTAGAAAGAAAAAAAGAGATTCAAGAAAATTTTAGGCTCAAAATTGGATTACTTGTCGATATCCCTAAACCAGGATACGGAACCAGCAATGACGGAAACACGGCTCGACGCTTTTTCGCAAATCCTGAATTGAGTTCAGACATTACAGGAATTGACAAGGAACTTATAGCGTTTGAAATAATAGTGAAGAAGATCGTGTTATTCGAACTGACGCTATGACAGCTCGAATCACGAAAAAAAATTTACCTAAACGTTACACATCAGGCTACTGACCGTGTTTAGAATTTGATTTCCAAACTCGACTATATTCCACTGATGTGAATTATTTTTATTTTATCGCTTGGTATACGGTTCTGATGCATTTTTCTTATTCGATTTTTTCGTTCGTGTTCTTCACTATTTTTGCTTGTGAATTGTGTGAATCTGTTAGAGTTGCCACAAACTCATAAGCAATTTCGGAATAATATTAAGAACGATTGCAACTGGTCGTGAAATCAATGTCGAAAGATTCGCGAAGCTATTGGAAGATACTAAAACTATGTATCTTTCCAAAAACTGGTACTACATGCCTAGCAGCGTTCACAAGCTTCTTGTTCATGCAAAGGACATAATTTCATTTTTCGATTTACCTATAGGCGCCCTTTCAGAAGAATCTTTAGAAGCTAGGTATAAGGAAATTCGAAAGGCCAGACTAGATCACAGTCGAAATTGGTCTAGAATAGATTCAATAACTGATTTAATGAATAACTTATTAATTACTTCGGATTCTCTCATTTCAAATATAAGATTCAAAAGCTCATATATGCCTAAAATAGAACCACATATTGAATATTCTCTACTTCGAAATGGTGCAGAAAGTTTTACGCTACCAATAGACTTGGCCGATATAGGTGGAACATCATCATCGGAGAGCGATAGCCATTAATATGTTAATTAACATACATATGCACATATTTGTTATTTCAAATTAATTTATTATACCTATACATAATTCTTTTATATTAATGTTTTGAAGTTTATTAAACTATAAAATTGTTAACATACTTAAATTTTTAAATAAAGTTTGAAAAAACATGCGCAAGCTTAGAAAATAAATTTTGAGTTTAAAAATAAAGTTCGCTGCTCAACTCTTTTTTGCAGGTTGATACCTTTTTTTTTAGGTCGTTGCATAGATATCAAATGTAAAAAGAGATTAACTGCAAAATATTTATATTTTAGTTACTAAAACCAGAGATATTAATTTTGCCGTTTTTCCCATAGACTCGTCCCACTGTGCGACGTCCCCAGTCGCCACAAATTATCTGTAAAATTCCAAGTAATTTTCAATTTATCACCTCATAAAGTGTCGAATGACCTAAAAGCTTTCGGCCACTTCGTTCACTCCAGAACGTTATCACATTTTCAACTAGTAGTTTTTTTTTGTTCCTCAACCTCTACCTCCCCTAGCTTCTCCCCAAACCGACAGTATAACACCCCTTACCCTCTATTATCAGAACGTAAGAGGTCTTCGCTGAAAGACCTAATCCATTCTGAAAAACCCCTGTGACCTACCTGTCGACATTTTCGCTTTAAGTGAAACGAACTTGATCTCCAGCATTCATAACCAGGAACTGTTTCCCCACACGTTCACGATCTTCCGCGACGACTTCCTCAACTATACTACTGAGTTTTCCCCCCAGCTGAGGAATGCTCATCCCTGTCCAGAACAGCCTCGAGTCGGCACTTGTCGCTTTCCCTACCTCCATCAAACTGGACTTTGTCACTGTCAAAATCACTATTCCACGGAAATCGATTGATGTGCTTCTATATCTTGCCATCCCAGCCGACTGAAGTTTACGAACTAGCTTTTAATGCTATCGACCATATAATCTATCATCATCTTCGGAGATTTTAATCTTCCACAACTCAATTGGGTTATATCTAACGATTATTTTCACTTTACGCCGCCGCCGCCCCCCCCCCCCCCCCCGGGCCACCTATCCTCCCACCACACCTCGGTCAAGGAATGTCTCTTCATTGATCGACTAGATGATTCTTGTTTCTGTCAGATCAGCAACGTTCGAAACCTTTTGGGTAGGCAGCTTGACCTCATCTTTACAACTGACCCTGTCAATATATCAGTCTTACTGAATATCCGAGTATTATGGATATACTTAAACTTGTAATTAAGATTCGACGAAAACCTTATTAACTTGTGCCAGTTATATTCAAGTTACTAAGTGTTAGATCCCATTCACTAGGCCCCCCAACGCCCTTTTATAACAATTTTCTGATACGCTTAAACTCCAATTTGCATTCTAAAATGCGATCCTAAAAATGGGACAATACGATTACATTCACTCAAGGACTGTCACCCAGTGACCGAGTTATTAACAACAATATTTTCAGATGCGTTGAAATTTGAGTGGATTCGCCCTTTTCCTTATTACAATTACATTATTTGCCAAACGCGAAACTGCTGCATCAACTTCAAGCATTTCCAGGTAAAAATAATTGGTTGAGACACAAAGTTCCAATAATGGGTCAAGACCGATTTGCAGACTTAAAAACAAAGAAAAGTAAAACAAGTAGCAACGTAATTAGACACCCTGTGCAATTTGTGACTTTTATTTAACTGTGGCAGACGGTTCGATGGCGACAGTTGTCCATGAGGTTGCGCTTTAATGTGTTTTACAAATTGTTGTTCCATTTTAAGTTTAGTTTATTCTATTCATGTTTGTGGTTTTATTTGCCAATAAGAGGAAGGAAAATATGTGGAAAGATGCGTATGTTTCTAATTTTTAGATGCAAAGAAAATCAAAGTTGTATTTACTGCTGAATAATTGCCAACAAATTGCGAAACTTGTAGATGCTTTTGTGAGGGATCGTGGTAGGCTTATTTGATATTAAAGTTCTTATATTTTTGTAGGGAATTTATTTTCTAGGAATGTATATTTCCTGAATTGTACACTGCAATGTGAATTTTTCTTAACTGGCGAACATATTGATGTACAGATCTCCATAGACATGCAAGCCCCTTTCTTTTGACAAAGGATTTTGTCGGCAATCTTTTTTTTTAAAGTATAATCTCTCTCTAACTACATAATTATGTTCGCTCGTAGAGCCGGCGGCTTCGCAGAACTTTTTAACCAATAAAAGTCACAGACAGTGTTGCTTGAAGTAAACAGGATCATTTAAAACTACATTCATATCTTCACTTGTAGTATCACTGAGATCGATGTTATTATAAGGACTTTCGGCCCATAAGGGGGCTTAGAGGTTAATATTTGCAAAAGCAGCTTCTTCTTAGAGCTACTACTTGCGTCACCAACATTATATTGTACATTTCTTCCCCAAATATTTTGTTTTATGGCAGCCACGAAAAGGTTGACAATGATTGAACCACATTGTCTCTAACGCAATAAAGAAAGGATTTATTCAATATATCCCTTGCTTGGTTGAATGACCGCCTCCATTCTTCATCTGAAGATGCGCAGGCGCAACCCACATCGGCGAATACCGCTTCAATAACATTTCTGAACTTGTGCGTAATTCTTTCAACTCCGCTATAAACATAGACGTTCAAAAGATTGAAATCAGCGCAGAACACAAACTAGGTCGCAGCGAAAAAAGAACTTTTTTTATGGCTTTGTGGGGAGGAAGTATTGTACCGAACACGGGCACTCGATTCACTTCCTCCTCCATCATGATCGAATGTCACAAACACGATCACCAAGCAAAGGAGAAAACACCAGACACAGAGGAATGAAAAGAAACACTAAAATTTAGTTTAATCCGTTTATTTATCTGTGTCCATGTTTTTGTTTTAATGAAGTGAGGGTAAAATTAATTAAGGTTAAGTATACACTTGCAGTTTCACTATGGGATACAATTTATTTTCTGTCGACCATATTTTATTTGATTGTTCATTTTTTTATTACTTAGCACAAGAAAACTATTAATACACTCGGGGGTGTGTTAAACTCGCGACTACGGGTATTGATTTACGCGTCTCCGCAGTGACGGAGTGCGGGAGCGGCATGATAGTGGCGGTCAGCGGGTGGTAAAGGACTCAACGATATTTAATCGTTTTGGGGTGAGTTTTCCCAAGAGAGAAAGTGTTTCTCTCGTGGTGGAAACAAGGAAGAAAGACTTTTGCAAAGTATGTATGTATGTATGTGAGTGAGGATCACATTGGTTTTTTTTCATACACCATAGGAATGAACCTGAAACAAATAAAGGAAAAAGGGATCGTGGGTTCTTTGTTTATGTGAGGGCTTACTGGGAAGCGAATCCAGAACTATGTAGGATAAAAGGAATTTATGGCCTGATAGTTCAACTGAGTAGACATTAGATGGTAGGTGCATTTGGGATGCCAGGATGATTGAATTGTTTGCGTATCGCCAAAATGCCTGCTGAAGGACAGCGGTCTTTTGTTTGCACATTGCGTGCTAAGGAAATTAGTTTCAGTGTCTATTGCGCTAATTACATGCAGCTGCTTGGGGTGTTTATTGTTGGGAGAAAAGGTCGCCAGCCAATGTGTATGAAAAAGGATTTGTTGTACACATGAATGAAGCTGGGAATAGGCGACGCAATGATCATTATCCCTGGTTGGGATGGTTACATGATATGTGAACTGATAAGTTTTCTTTTCAGGGATATGCTGTTTGGAACAGAATTCTTAAGAGGAATTTTGAATGCGATTGCATTAGCGAAAACTTACACAGACAGGCTTGTAGGAATGGGGGTTCCTTAGGTAAGTAGTCCGTGAGGTTTGGCAGAACCGCCGCGGCTTCGGGAAGCTTCTTAATTTTTTTATGGTTGGTGGTAAATGATGTTTGTGATTCTTTCAACTATCATCATCATCATCGACACTACAACCGGGATCGGGTCTTGGCCTTATTAAGCAAGTCTCTCCACCGGTATTCGGTCCGTATCCGAGACTTGTTAAATTGTCGATAATGATTTGTTTTTCCGGGCAATGTTACTAGCCTTGCGCCAACCTTTCTCATGATTTCGCTGCATGCATTGGTTCACTACTTGGCGGGAGCCCAAGTAGCTATTCAGGGGTGTCACGTGGAGACTGCATGTAAACTTAGATTGAACAGGGACAAGGATCGTCCTGGCCTTCGCCGGGTTGAAAGGAGAGACTTTGCCTTGTATATTCGCTCCCATCATCATCAGCATCGCCACGACAACCGTGATCCGGTCCTGGCCTTTTTAGCAAGTCCCGAGGCTTGTTAAAGTTTCCATAATAATTTGTTTTTTCGGGCAAGGTTATTAGCTTTGCGCCAGAATGTATTTCCTTTGAATTATACCTTCTGGATTGAACAATTTAACATTATATACCTAAGGGAATTCACGTTTATTGATTCCCAGCATTATGGGGCACGGCCCCAGTAGATAACTATGTTGACGTGGATAGGTCTACTTACAATAACGTCAACCGTGAACTAAAATGTTGTGCAGTGGAGGTCAGACTAACAAAAATATTGTGTAATTTATTGTGTCAATATCTGGATAAGATGTTGATTGATTTGAAACCATTTTGGTAATTAATTTTCAATTTTTACGATGAATGGGAATGCTGAGGAAGAATTCAAAAAAAAAAGCTCTTCATATCAGATTAACTTGGTCTACCTTCTATAACAATTTTGTCATTGCTGATAAGGCAGTCTTGTTATCAGTGTCTTTACATTCCTGGGGAGGGATTTCAGTCTCTTTAGTTCAAGATTGTGCGATACGTCTTGGAACTGGCGATTTCAATTTATCTGCGTGATCAAAAATTTCTTAAGTTTCTGTAAGGTCTTTATCATATCATCATCATCATCATCATCGGCACCACAACCGGGAACCGGTATTGGCCTTATTTAGCAAGTCCTGAGGCATGTTAAATTTTCCATGATAATTTGTTTTTCCGGGCAAGGTCATTAGTCTTGTAAGGTCTTTATATCGCGGTTTAAATAACATACTATACTATTATGTGATTTCAGTTTTGGGACTGACGACTTTATAGCCCGCACCAACATCGTGTTCAGGCTCTCAATACAGAAATCGCACTCCCCATTAGAGAGATCCTATTGGTAGGAATGCTATAGGGTGGCGCAAAATTGTTAATTCAATTTTGTTTTTGAATTATTTTTTTACTAAATAAAAAAAAAATGACGTGTGATGAGTGATGGAAATCTTTATTTGGACCTTTACAATTTTTTCCGTTAAGTGGAAAAGATGATATCCGTCGAGTGGTTGCCTCCAGTGTTGATACACATTTCTACCTCGTTTTATCGCATTTTTCCAATACTTTCTACACCGTTCCCATTCCAGTCGAATATTCTGCTTAAGGGTCGTGATTGTCTGAGGCTTGTTGGCATAAACGCGCGAATTCGAATAGCCCCAAAGAAAGATGTCTGGGGTGGTTAAATCGGGCGATCTTGCTGGCCATGTCAAATCGCGAAAACGGGAGATTCCGAGACCAGGAAACGCTTCCTTCACAATATCCATTGTGGCTCGTGTTGTGTGTACGGTTGCGCACCGTCTTGTTGAAACCACATGTTCACCAAGCCCCGCTTATCCAATTCCGGCTGTAAGTGGTCGTTTATCATGGCAGGAGTGTCTGCAATACAGAGATCGAGATACGACTTTCCCGGCGGAAAATTTGGTGTAATCGGGGTGTACAGTTTCATTTTGTATTCCCCCTGGTTGTCTTCAATAAATTGATGAAGGAATCTGCCTCTTCCATTCGCCACCGTGTCCAACCAGGCTGGGTTTTTCGGGTTCAAATCTCCGGTTAAGACGAAATAGTTATTCAAATAATTTAATTCTAGTTTTTCGAACAACTTTTCAAATTCGCATTCAAGTTGGTTACTTGAAGAAGGCGGAGCGTACGCCGATATCAAGTACAGGCAACCATTATTCCCAATGGGCAAAGAGATGATGGTTGCTTCAAGACAACCAAAGGTTCGGATATAATGTCTCTCTATGAGAGTGTAGCTAAGAGGCTTTCGCACGAGTATCGCCGTGTTAGATTCGAAGCATCTTCTCAGGAAGAATCTCTACCAGGAGATTCGGCTATAAATAAAATGCTGCTTCGTCGGAGATTGTAGCAAGTACCATATTTCATTTTATATTTTACTTTTGTCAAGAAGGGTGAACCCATAGAGCTGAAACGACTCACTGAAATGCTAGATTCTCTCAACCGGGTATATCAGCCAAGTTCCGAAAGATGATAAGAGATTTTTTCCAACAATTTCTCGCACCCTACAGCTTAATGTGGTGGTACTTCACAAGGTGGTTGGGCAATGGTAGCTAGTCTACTTCTCAGTAATTGTGTCGAATCGCCCCAATAGCGAGAGTCGTCAGGTGAAACTAGATCAATTTGACCTAGATCAGTTGGACCTAGATCAGTTTGAACTAGATCAGTTGGACCTAGATCAGTTGGAACTAGATCAGTTGGACCTAGATCAGTTGGAACTAGATCAGTTGAATCTAGATCAGTTGGACCTAGATCAGTTGGGCCTCAAATGCATGACACGGTCTCCTTACCGATTGAATCAACAAGGCAGCGAGGTGTGTCCGCTTTCTTCATACTATGCCACTTCAATGCCATTTCTGGTGATGGAATGAACTTCATTCTCCGTGGGTTTTCTTTTATAGATTCGAAGCACCTGCTTGGCTAGAGTGTCTATGGAGAGTAGTCCGGCTATGAAAAATGTTTCCGTCGAACATTGGCCTGTAGCCGCATGTAGTCCTTAAGGGATAACATGTAAGTATTTCTCTGAGCATACTTTTTATTTCCTTTATTTGTACTACTTCTGCCTCCACTGTCGCGGCATATGAATCGCGAATTGATGTAACTACCCTAGCCTAGGATAATTCTCTTAGTGTATTCTGATGCACCAATATTTGACAGTATTTTAAAAGGGCGGAGTCGACTCGGTGAGGTCATGAACTTCCCGGTTCCTACAGGCCAATAAATAATAAAATAATAATAATTTTATAAAGGGCTGTCAGTACCCGTGCTGTTTTTTCCTCCCATATCTTACCTGTGACTTAGATCTGACAGTTTTCTTTGATCGCACGGTCTGGTTGCAAACTACTTGACTGACACCTATTTTTTAATTGTACGGCCTGTTTTTCAATCTGCATATTTACCTCTCTTTTGACTAATTAGTTATTAGGACTGTCTTCGTTCTATAGTCAGCTAGTTCTATTCCGGTGGAATGTAGTCAATCCTGAATTAATCGACGTGCCTTATTAGAGGCCACTTCTACATCGTCTTTATGCTTGGAAACTATTACAACTGTGATGTCGTTCGCGAATCCAATAATTTCCACCCAATCGAATTTGTCTGGTCAAATAACTTCGTTCCAAACTTAAACTTAAACTCAAACCATCTATGGCATTTTTTTTTTTTTAGTACACTTCTCTCGGGAGAGGCGAACCTATAGCCGAGTGGGAGACGGGCGATGGCACCAAATAACTGTTGCAGTTCTTTTTGAACAGTTGCAGGTTGTAACGCTCTGGAAACACTTGCGTGGGAAGGGAGTACCACAGCTTCACCGCTCTGTAATGGGACGAGTTGATGAGATGCATGGATCTTCGCGCCGTTGGGAGATGAATGAGAGATGAGTTGGTGCGATCTGTCGGATTGTCCTGTCTTCTGCGATCTGTCACTTTTAAAGATGATCGCGTTTGAAATAACAAAATAGGCACGACAATAAACGTCTAATCGAAACGCCCACATTTACAAATGCGGTTGTATAATATTTTTCATTAAAAAAGAATCGTATACCAAGCGCCGATGAAGACGGTCGTTTTAAAAACAGTGTTGATCACAAACTGCCAGCAAAGATTCAATTCAAAATCAAAGTGTCATGCACAGTGAATTACAAGTTATGGTGAGACTATCATTGAGGAAATTTCCCATCAAAGAGTGGTGTCGTAAATTAGTAAGAAATTATAAGTATAAATAAAACAGAAAACGATCCTGAGATTGGGGCGAATCGTATTGTGTCCTTTATAATTTACAATTGTTATCAACTGTTATTCGCGTGAAAGTTGTTTAAATGAAAATAATCTGAATTCAAACTAAATCATCATTGTGTTAGATGGGATTGGTGGCTCCACGGGGACATTCCGGTTTGTTCGGTTCAAAAAATCAATTTTTTTGGTTAATCGATGGTTTTATCCTTCAAAAATAATATGTTAAAATTTGGAAACGAAATCTTAGGCGGCTCCAAAGTTATAGGTCATTAACGGGTCGGGTGTTCCGCGGATACAAATTCGTATCATAGGTGGCAGCTACCGTGTATTTAGAAAGATGCAGACTAACCGTTTATGGGCATTAATTTGCTTCGCTGTTGGCTTGGGCCAACTGCCACTTCTTTGAATATGTCGCAATCTTGTGCGACTGAACAACATGTTCATAAGCGGTAATGGATAGTCGCTCCTGTGTATGTTGTTTTTACGTTCGGGCGTACTGCGGGTGACCTGCGATTGCCTTAGTTTTAGTTAGTTTCATATATATGAAACTAACTTTTCCGTTGCACGGTGCTGGTGGTTTTTTCTTGTTTGGTGACTATGGAAGATGTTCCTGCCGGTGACGTCGCGGGGTAGGTATTTTTGATGTTTCTTTGTTTTTTTTTTCATGAGGAGGAAAAAGTATTTAGTGTAAACGTAGTCTCAGAGCGTGCAGTGCTCGCGTTAAAGCGTCCGTTTCATACGTTTTTCAACGTTTTTCTAACACAATGTTTAAAAACGTTAAAGGTTCGCGTAAGTCAGGGGTGCGTCCAGGGAGTCGATATAAAAAACGAAAAGGATTTATGGGAACTGTAAATGAACTGGAAACGGAGTATGCGACTACATCGGCACAAAAATTGGCTACATCGCCCGACTTCGCTCCAACGGTCACAGTGACGGCAGCATACGTGATGTTACTTTTTTTCAGTTTTTTCCGAACTTTCAAACATTATAAAGTGTAAAACCTGTGACGGTTCGATAAGCTTTCCAAAAAAATCTAAGAAAGGCCTAGGATTCAAACTGATCGTCGAATGCAACTGTGGTGAGAGGGTCATCGAGTCCTGTCCACGAATCGCCAACAAAGCTTACGAAATTAATCGTAGAATAGTATTCGTAAGGCGCATCTTGGGTGTCGGGTTAAATGGATTACATTGTTTCACTTCACTGATGGATATTGGCGAATTTACGAAACACATCTACTACGCTGCTCTCGATAATGCACACACCGCTTGTATCGGGCTTTTTTCTTCCGTGATAAAAAAGGCTAGCAAAGAAGAAAAAGAAAAAACTGATGAAAGTGAAGATAAATAATTTACTGCTTCTGGAGATGGTAGTTGGAGCAAAAGGGGTCATACTGCTAATTATGGCGTTATGACATTGATCGGCAACAAAACAAACAAAGTTCTCGATTTTACTGTGAAATCGCGTTATTGCCAAGGCTGCAACCTTATGAAAACAAAGAAAGGCACCCCTGAATATGATACTTGGTGGGATGAGCACGAACCCGTTTGCACATTGGATCACAATGGAAGTTCGGGTAAAATGGAGCCTGACGGAATGTTAGAGATGTTCGAGCGCGCTTTTGATCTGCTCGGCCGCATTTACGAAAGGTACGTTGCAGAAAGCATTTCCAAATGTTGTAAAGGCCGAGTGTATCAATCACGTGGGAAAGTGCATCGGTTCGCAATTACTCGGTGTCATAAAAAAAGCAACAAAAAAAACATACCAATTAGGAGGAGCTGGTCCTGGCAAACTTACGGGAAACATGATAACAGAATTGACGACTTATTACGGACTTGCGATTAGACGCAATGCCCACTCTGCTGAAGAAATGGCGAAAGAAATTTGGGAAACATACTACCACAAAATATCAACCGATGAAAATCCGCAACATCAAAACTGTCCAGAGGGCCCGGAGTCATGGTGCAACTGGAAACGCGCGGAAGCTGCGAATGAGCTGTCAAAGTTCCACCACGACTAACCTCCCTTGGATCCTAAAGTACGAACAGCTATTTACCCAGTTTACGTAAAACTGACAGATCCCGATTTGTTCAAAAAAAAATGCGAGGGAGGTTTCACGCAAAATAACAACGAAAGTTTCAATGCTACTATCTGGCAAATGCGTAAGAGAATCATTGAAGTTGCGGCTCTTACCGCAGCTTATATGTTTAATGAGGGCTTTTTACCCGTATTGCTAATAACGCAAGCCATGGGCATCAAAATTGGGTACGCTGCGAGAGCGTTTGAGAACGAGGGGGGCAGAGATAGGCTGCAAGACGCTGACCGCAGCCTAGTATACAACTCGCACGAGGCACGAACAGCGAGGAAAAAGGCGAAAATGCAACTGGAGGACCAATTCGAAGTCGTGGAAGGAATTATTTATGGTCCAGGAATAGATGTCTAGCTGTTAGTATAAAAAATCCCGATGATTTCATGAAAAAAAATCACTTTTATCTTTTGTCTAATTTATCTCCAAACTTTGAATCCGTTTTCTCGAAACGACTTTTTTGAGTGCGGTGTAAGCGATAATATGACAACGGTGCATGCGATTCTTATGAAAGTTCGCACACATACTTTTAACAAGCACACGCAAATTGTGAGTGAATTACTTTTTTATTTATTTATTTATTTTTTTAGCTATAGCTAAAAAATAGGGTAAAAAAGGGTCGAAAAATCAATTTTTTTTTCAATAGTCCGCAATTTTGTTGTTTTTTATCAATTTTAAAATTGTTTTTGCATTCGTATTTTTTCACCGGGAACGAAAATAACCCTTACACGAGCAGAACGGATGGCTAACTTTGAACACCTGGAGGGGGGGTTTCCGGTTCCGGAGTGACTCGACAAAATTTACAAACGTAGTCGTGTGACAGTTCTTCCTTTTGTCGATCTTGCCACAGAAAATCAATCAATGTGTAATTTACCTTAAACAGTCCGAATGTTAAGTAGTTCCAGTGGGGGGGGCTTTGCACAAATTGTGACGCAATATTGTGATACAGCCGTTTGCAGTATTGGATGGTAATCGACAATTGTAAGTTGCCCCAACTTACGATAAGATGCGTGTTGCGTGCACTGTGCCACTTGGAAATGAATTCAGGAATTTCCGTAACCGTGTTTTGGGTGCTCCTTCTGGCGTTGTTGTGTTCACTCTAACCGGTTCTTGGCTGGGGTTATTGGGTCCACCGTTGCAAACTCTTGGTCGTTTTCCAATGTATATCTGCTGTCGATTTTATGTGAGTACGGTTGTTGGTGGGAGGTGTATTATATAGTTGACTTGCTGGGTGCGTATTTTAGCTGCTGAATTCTTGTCAAATGTTTATGTGACGACAATTTAAACCGAAAAGTACCTTGGGTGGCACCTTCGCTTGCCAAAATGTGGGTCTCCACTGGATGGACCCTCAAGTCCAACAAAACACCTCGTCTTCTCAATGTAATACAAATTTTATCGATGTTACTGCTCTCGGCTTAGATTTATTCAATACAATCCTTTTTACATTATATTAGCACTAAAACATGATATATCGGACCGAAAGAAAACAGTATCTCTTCTATTTTTAGTCACAAAAAAAACGTTTTTCCTTTTTCTCTGCTTTCCCTCTTTTCTTTTTTTTTTCCTTCTAATGCTCGACAACGGAACCCCGAACCGTATTTCTTAAAAAAAACGTTAATCTCCATCTCTCTCGCTCTCCACTCACGTCCACTTCGAAAAACAAATTCGAACTCGAAGAACTGCACGATCCACACCCGAATCAGGGTGGGTTCAGAAACTCACTTCAGGATCGTACAATTCTTCCACCACCTTACCATCATACCATGTTAAAACAAAATTATATTAAACACAAATTTTCAAATGATGGTGGTGGCCGACGTACGTAACAGTCGAAAGATGAATAAAATGTTTAAAAAAAAATTGTTTTATATCTTTAATACTTTCTCTTAAAAATAATAAAATAAATAATATAAAATAAATAAATAAAACCGGAATGTCCCCTTAATATAATTATTGTAACTGTTTTTAAGACTGTGCTACAATGGATCCAGAATTAAGTGTGCCCCATAGACTAAAAGTATGTGTGCGTTACAGTTAGTGTAGGAGCAGTTTTAAAGAAACCCATTGAAAGTGAAATTTTGTTTCTGTCTGGTCGCAGTTACAAGTCGCAGTGACTCCTGCTGCTACCGTATTGTTTCCCTAGTCTCATCGGTATATATCATAAGACTGATTACGACCAACTACCAACCTGCACTACACGGAAAACTTAATTTTTCAATGTCAATGTTGCAAAGGACTGAGGCGACTTTCTCCAAACAATTTCCATCGCGACCGCCGCTTCGGTCGCAAATAGAGTTCTGATTAAATACCAATGTAGCTCCTTTTCCTTAATGCTGTTCGTCTTGATTAGTTGTTTGAGAATTTTTTATTTCAGTCTGCTGCTTCATTTCTTAGCTCCAGTCTGCCCGGACAGAATTGCGAGCATTGTCCTGAAGTGTACATATGACTTATTAAATCCATCGAACAGAGGACCTCACACCGTGTTAGCTGCAGACATCGAAAAACAGTCGTAAACAACAAAAATGAGGACTTTTGCAATTTAATGTTAACGTTGCGAGAACATGCAACACCACACCATGCGGTTGGTGGGTCCGCAGTTTGCTACAATAAGCTTCTGGGTTCTTTGCCGCCGCAGACGGAGGCGCATGGTATGAGCCGAGTTGACTAACCACCACCTGTGAGTCGAGTTCCATGTGTGTTCATCGCTATTTGTGTCGTTGTCGGTGGAACGAACAGTTTGGCCAGACCGTCTAGGTTTCGTACGTTGTTTGGAATAAGAAATACCAGATCCTTGCACCGACTGACTCAAATAAGTAGCTTCAGTGAGACAGGATAATGTGTAGTTGCTGCAAAATTTCGTTCACCCGTTTGTCCTATGTGATTGCCTCGTGTTTGAGTGTAAAACGTCGTCCTGTTTTGTGCCTCAATATTAGCGCCTTATTTCTTAGTCCTTTCTGGCATCTGATTTTTATACATTTTCTTTGGTTAATGGGTTTACCTTCTCCAGACAGAACGATCGATAGGGGACCAACCGAAGGAGCAATGCAGACGGAGGAATCATCCAGTAAAATATGAATTACCAATCCTTAAGGTTCACATGTTCTTCTGAGATTGTGTAAGTGTGCAATTCACCTACAGGCAAGTGAAAAACGGCGAAAAGAATAAACCAGCCGCGAAACGGCAAAGAACTTCCAGCCATTGAGATTTCGCGTCCACGAATTCAAGGAAGTTAGAAAGGACGCAACGACGTCGAACCCAAAAACGATTGTGATGGTTAACGAAATGAAAAGGGAAAACAAGGAGCCAGTTGCAGGGAGTCGACCGGAAAAATGAGGAAAAGTGAAATAAGCGTCTCGTTAGGCTTCGGATTGTGTTAGCGACTCCTTGTTTTGTTTTTGCAGTTTTTTTTTGTATATCACATCCTTGGAGTTTTTTTTTCTTTCATTCATTTTTGTTGTTGTGTTGCACTTGTTTTTATTCTTGTTCTTGTATGCCATCCTATTCTTGGGGTGCTTGACAAAAACTTCGTCAGACAAACTCATCGGCCATCAAACGAAAGGGAAAGTGAAAAGCCCTTTACACACATACAAAAGCAAATGAACATTGATGCGTTTAAAAACGTTCTTCTCCCAGCTGAGCTGCCCATTCCTAGAACTTCTAATGCGCTCAACTGCTCGAGCTTGTCCTTCGGTACTTCTTTCGTTTTGATTTTTCTGTGCTTCTGGTCTGGTTTCCTCGTTTTGACTTTTCGATTTTGCTCCTTAAGCTTGAAACCCGTAGAGGCAAGATAAGGTATCGAAAAGGAACGAGTAATCTGCACTCTAGTCAGTTGAAAGGGCGATGGGCCTTAAAGTTCAGCTCAGCCTTCAAGCGGCATCGTTCCATTCGCTCTTCGCTTCGTCCTTCCTTCGGGTGGTTTTTTGTGTTCGTTTTCTATAATTTCTTTTTTGTTTTTGTCGTCTGACAGTTCATCAACGTGCAAATTGGCTGTTTGGATACTTAGGTCATTGTCGTTGGCTCGGTATCAGGGAAAAATTGCTGCAAACTCTGTGTAGATGGGCAAGGAATAAATGGAAAAGGTTTTTCGGTCTTCGTGGTCGAGCTGTTAGACGATAATTTCATTAATTAAGCTGCCGCTCAATCCATTCCAGTCCGGTCAATGGCGAGAAGTGGGTGAGGTAAACATCATATTGTTGGATTCATTATATAGACAAACAGTGGGAGAGAAGTTCCTGTTTCTAATTAATCTGAAACATATAAGTCGCGGCTAGTACTAGGTACTAGAGTCGTATGAAATGCCCATGCAGGGGAGCTTGCGTTTTGTGCATTTAATATCATTTTTCGACAGAGAAGTGTTATACTCTTCAAACAAGTGAGTTCTGAATCAACTTTAGCAAAAAGAAGAGGGAATAATGACAACAGTCATTCCATTGTGTATTTCTGCCAATTGAAGTGAATTTATACCACAGTTGCCAAAACGAAAAGAAAACTCATCTCGCAATTGTGTGGGGGTTAGCCCCTTTTTGTAACAGCTATGTCAAAGAAATTGGATGTCATTGCAAGTCTTATAATCGTTGTGAGTGTTACATAAAGATCAGAGATTTCTGATCTTATCATAAATACCCAGTGCAATTATGGCCACTCTATGAGTTGCCCTCTCTAGAAAATCACCACATCCTTCACTCGGTAAAGAGCTCATACGTGGCTGTTTCATGATTTGTGAGTCATACCTCAGCCCCTGGGAACTAGTTGAAAGACCCCAAATTTCGGCGTTCTCAATAATTTTATTCTGTGTGTACTGCAAATATTGCTATTAGATGATCATTACCAATTTCTAAAAAGACTCTAATAACCATAAATCCTTTCTTTGCCTCAATTTTCCTGGAATTTGCAATTTTTCTAATTAATGAAAAGGGAAAACAAGGAGCAAGTTGCAGGTAGTCGACCGGAAAAATGAGGAAAAGTGAAATAAGCGTCTCGTCTGGCTTCGGATTGTGTTAGCGACTCTAATTACCCACAAGTGGTTGAGACAAGGTATAAATACTTCGAAATTTCAGTTGCGGATTCCATTCGCAATGCGACCTGTCAGTTTTACTGATTTGATTTTAGACAGATGGCCACGTTTACAAGGGGTTATCTTGCTACATAAGGTGTGGCTATTTTTACATACAACGCTGATTTTCCGATTCTCTTTTGGTTGTGTTTTGTTTACTGTGGTCGCGTGTAAGTTAACTGCTGGAATTCCCACAATCCAAATGGATAAATCTAAGTAAAGCCAAAGGCGAGAGCTAGAGGAATTACCCCCAGATGCTAACTTCGTCTCCAAATTCCAGATTGTAATTCAAAATATATCAAACGCACGCAAATATAGCGATTCTCGTTTGGATGCTGCGCCCACGGAGTTTCCTCTCTCGGAAATATATCAAAATCTTTCAGATGAGGGTTACACTTGGTTAAACCCTATTCAAACTCACAAACTGCTTGTTTTTTTCGATTGATGCTACTCGTAGCACTTAGCTTGCAATGAGTATAACCGAACCAAGTTAATATCTTTGTGTTTTACACACCTTCGTGTCGGCTTTCTATTTTGGGCAACTTAGACGTTGTTCATCAGAAGCGTTTATTCAAACACGTTGACGGAGTCTCGAGTCGGTGAGACCGCCTAAAAAAAGACCTTCCATGTTACTTGTGGTGTTAGAAAAGTAATAGGATTACGCGATTATGCTAATGTCTATTGCAGATCACCATCATCATCATCGGCACTACAACCGGGATCTGGTCTTGGCTTTATTTATTAGCAAGTTTCGTGGCTTGTTAAATTTTCCATAATAATTTATTTTCACGGGCAAGGTTATTAGCCTTGCGCCATGTCCATTGGAGATGGGGAGGTTGAAATCGCCAAGAACGACCATATCGTCTAGGGAGGTGCTTAACTCAGTTAGGTGACCTACCGCTTCTATTGCGAGTTTATAAGACACCATCGGTCGTGGAGAAGGTATATAGAAGCAAACAACGTGTAAAGACTTATGGGTCTGGTCGATTTTTATTGCGACGTAGCCGAGAATGGGAGAGGAAGAGATGGCAATTAGAAAAGAGGCAAGTCAGTTTCGAATAGCAAGCAGCACTTCGCGGCGTGGGGAATCGGGACCTTGTTGATGAACATTGTCATCGCAAAAAACGTTAAAGGTGGAAGGGAATAGTTCTAGACTATTAATAAGACGGATAAGGTTGGTATCGGTCAGAGCGTATATATCGAAAGGGAAGGTTTTCCAGACTCGATCGCGTTTTGCAGTGCAGATCTCTGCCATTCTGATAGTAGATGGTTGGGGGATAGTATTGAGAGTTTTGAGATGGTTAGGGGAGGGCGAGTGCTTAGGGTCAAAACGACGTCATTATTGGGGGAGGTAATTTTTTGTCAATATCATCATCATCATCATCATCGGCACTACAACCGGGAACCGGTCTTGGCCTTATTTAGCAAGTCCTGAGCCTTGTTAAATTTTCCATAATGAGTTGTTGTTTCCGGGCAAGGTCATTGGTCTTGCCCCAGAGGCTCGTCGATGGGGAATCGAACCCCGGTTACCGCGTGACAGGCGGGTATACTAACCACTAAACTATCGAGGAGCCTTTTTTGTCAATATATCAAGTTATATATTAATGACCAGAGAGTGCTCGAAAAAATACCATACTCCCCTACAGGTAGTAGAAACTTCTGGGAATTCGTGAAGAACATCCAAACATCGGTTTTCTCATCCATTCCTTCGCTTATAGTCAATGACAGACTATTCACCAATGCAATAGAGAAGGTGAATGTACTTGTTGCACATTTTGCAGCAAACTCGACGCTGTCTGACACCACAGCAGTTCCGACTCAACTTGAGCATAATCTGCACACCATGAGCCAAATTCGTTTCCAAACGCGTAGTGTTGGTCGGACATGCAAGGAGCAAACAAATCCGCTTATCCTGATGGCATTCCCCCAATTCTCTTGAAGAAATGTTCCTCTTCACTTTCGAAACCACTACGGAAACTCTTCCATTTGTCTTATTCTACTGGCCGTTTCCCCTATAGATGGAAGTCAGCGAACATTCAGCCGATTCCCAAAAAAGGCGACAAAATCGTCCATCTTTTCTTAACTTCTATTCTCTCGAAGGTAATGGAATCAGCCTTCGAGAGAGTTTGGTATCAGCCCTTTCATCAAAATTACATTCCTATGGCGTGGACAATTCCCTGATCCAATGGATAAGAGACTATTTTTCTGACCGTCCAATCCAAGTGGTTTTTGATGGTGTCAAATCTGCCTCCCATCAAATTAATGCAGGTGCTCCCCAAGGTTCTGTACTCTCAACCGCTCTGTTCTTCATCTTTATAAATGATCTCTCTTGTCCATTACCCACAACCCAATCCACTCGTTTGCTGATGATAGCACATTGAGTTTCTCATACTCATACGAACATTCCTCACCAAACTCTTCGAACGCCAATACCAATCAGCTTAATACACCGAATTCCAACCTCAACAAGATATATGAATGGGGATTATCTAACCGAGTAGAATTCGATGCCTTAAAAACTCAGTGCTGTCTCTTGTCGTCAAAAGTGAACCCCAAAGTAAATATACTGTCAATGAATGGCACTTCCATCGATGAAACCAAGGCACTATCAATCCTCGGCACTCGAATTAATTCGACTTCTAATTGGAGCGACCATATTTTTGAAGCTGCGTAACGTGCGGCCCAATGCATGGGGTTCCTTAAGAGATGCAAAAAATATTTCACTCCATCCAACCTGGCTACTAATTACAATGCGTATATTCGTCCTATAATGGAATTCAACTTCCATATACGGTCAAGCGCATCCAAAACTGCACTACACGTGCTCGATAGGATGCAAAAACGAGCAAAGAAACTTATCCGTCATTAGAACATAGGCGCAACGTATCATGCTTATCTCTCTTCTATAGGTATTATCACGGTCGTTCCTCAACAGAACTTGTTGAATGCGTTCCGCATCCTCAGACATTTTCTCGTGATACCCATCAATCTGAGAATGTGCATCAGTTCACGTTGAAAGTGAACTTCAGGCGCACAAATAAACATAGAGAGTCATTCTTTAGCCGAACCACACGAATGTGGAATGCTCTACCTGATCATGTGTTTGTTCGTCGTTGTAATGTCCAGGCATTTAAGACCAATGTACATCGATACCTCCTTTCCTTATCCACTTCCTCTCCTTCCGCTCGCACTGTGCTCTGATACTTGAGGGTACTCCAAAATCCCAGCGAAATGATACAGCGATTTCAGTCTCTCTAGAACCAGCGTGTGTTGTATGGTTTAAAGATAAGAGACGTTTTACCTTTTTTGGGTTTGGTTGTTATTTATTTAACTCGTTAAGGCCTCTAGTCCCTGTTTCGGTCTTCTGAATTTCGACTGATCACGAATCCAAAATGTGCCGCCCTTTCATACTATGTGGCGACAGAGATTTGTTAAAAAATTTTACTTAAAAATTCCAAGAAGCACAAACAAGATTTGGTGTGTGCTTCAATTGGAATGGGGTTCTAGGAAGTGTGAGGGGAATTTGGTTGAACAAATTCCCGGAAGGAAACATTATGAAATGTATTTAGGCATTTCATAATGTTAGGGTTATTGGGAATTGAAATAATGTGGGACATATGGATTTTTAGTTTAATTTGTCGCTCGTATGATTCATTTGGGGAAGATATTGGGATTTCGGTTGACGAATTTCGCGGAAGGGACAACCATGAAATGCATTTGAAGATACGCATTTCATGATGTTATTATTCCAGGGAATAGCTCAACGCACAGTATGAACTTAAGGTTCGTAATATGACGCATCGTTTGGGGAAAAGGAATTAGGTTGAGGCCTATTACGAATTGGGCAAGGGTGGTGATTTGGGATCACTACAACAGACTGCAACTCATCTTTGATTTGCGTAGGCGTATTGCCTTTCAAAAACAAAAATTTGATGACAGCTCGATTCTCAATTTTGTCCATTTTTCACAAAAACACTCACATCGACCCACGCAAACGACTGTCTAATAAAAACTACCCGTCCAAATGACTGAAATTTCTGTCAAAAGATGCACTACTACATTCACTAGCTTTTATTGACGAGTGCTGCTATCTTCACGTTGAGGTCGGAAACTTTTTAGACCACCGTCGTGCATACACCCTTGTCCTTCAATACCTTCGTTTTTAAGTTATTATACCTTCGTTTTTGAGTCAGTGATTAATTTTATATATATTATTTGTTTTATATATATTTTTTTGTTTTTTCCAATATCGCTTGTATTACGCTGGAAAAATGGGGATCCTGACCTCACCAACAATCATCATCATCATCGGCACTACAACCGGAAGTCGGTCTTGGCCTTATTTAGCAAGTCCTGAGGCTTGTTAAATTTTCCATAATGATATGTTTTTTCCGGGCAAGGTCATTAGTCTTGCGCCAGAGGCTCCCCGACGGGGAATCGAACCCCGGTCTCCCACGTGACAGGCGGGTATACTAACCACTATACTATCGAGGAGCCCAACAATAAAAAACAAAAATATAGCCTCAATAAAGGCACTACAACCGGGATCCGGTCTTGGCCTTAGTTAACAAATCTCTCCACCGGTCCCAATTTCCACCCGATGTCATCCAGTTTGGCACTCCCAGGCTCTGGGCGTCCTGGTCTACGTCATCCTTCCATCGCAGACAAGGTCTGCCGCGCTGTCTCCTTTCAAACATCCTGCCACAAAGGACTTTCCGGGCAGGCTCGCCTTCGCTCATTCGAGCTAGGTGTCCCGCCCACCGGAGTCTACCGACCTTGAATTTGTTTTACAACGGTAGCTTCAAGGTAGACTGCATACAACTCATGGTGTAGCGTCTCCGGAGTCGTCCACCCCCACATATACGGCCAACAATTCTCCTTAAGACCTTCCCCTCGAACGCGGCTAACAGTTAAGAGTGCCTTTTATTGGGCACCCAGTTCTCGGATCCATACATGAGTACTGGTAAAACCATGGTCTTGTACAGTAGTAGCTTGGATGTTCTGGATAAGTTTGGGGATTTGGGAGTCTTGATAGAGCATAGTAGGCTTTGTTGGATTTGATCAGCTGTTCGCGTATTTCTTCTTCCGTATTGTTATCGGCGAATACAATTGACCCAAGGTAGTTAAAGGATTCCACAACTTCAAATTCATGGTCCACTACTCTGATAGTTTGACCAACGTTAGGTCTTCTCTTCGCCACCATGTACTTCGTTTTTCCCTCATTAATGTGCAGTCCCAGTGTTTGTGCCGCCTGCTCGATCTGGGTGAAGGATTCCTGTACAGCCGATTCGGTTCTACCGATATAGTCGATGTCATCTGCGTAGGCAAGTATCTGGCTGGACTTGGTGATAATAGTCCCTCTAGTTGTAACGCCAGAGTCACGGATTGCTTTCTTCAACACCTGGTTGAAGAGGAGGCAGGCCAGATCGTCCCCTTGCCGGAGTCCATTAAAGATGTTTATTGGTTTGAACAGCAATCCCGCTATTTTGACTTGACTGGTTACGTTGGTCATGGTCAACCTACAAAGTCGTATCAATTTGTTTGGAATGCCGAACTCTCTCATGACATTATATAGTTCTACCCTGGCTAAGCTGTCGTAGGCACCCTTAAAGTTTATAAATAGATGATATAATGAAATCTTAAATTCCTGATATTTCTCCATCGCCTGCCTGAGGGTGAATATCTGATCAATTGCTGATTTGCCTGGGATGAAGCCATACTGATATTAACCAATGATGGCTTTAGCATATGGAGCTACCCGATCTTGTAGCATAGTGGAGAGTATCTTATAGACGGTACTCAGCAAAGTTCTACCCCTATACTTGCTGCACACTGTGATATCTCCCTTCTTATGTATTGGGCAAATTATACCACGACGACAATCTTCCGGCATCTCCTCTTGCTCCCATACGTGCACCACGATCTCACGAATTGCGTGATGTAACGCTGCCCCTCCTTGTTTGATCAGCTCAGCTGGTATGCCATCAGCTCCAGGGGCTTTATTTGATTTGAGCTGGCTAATGGCTTTCAATGTTTCCTCAATGCTTGCTGGCGGCAGTATTTGGTCTTGATCTTGCATTGATGGAGCCTCCAATTCTTCTGTGAGGTAACCATTTAGCAATCCATTGAAGTGCACTTCTCATCGCTCCAGAATGCCTTCAGGATCAGTGATCAGATTACCCTATTTATCCTTCCAGTAAGTGCAGCGTGGTGTGTACAATGTCATACTGCGGATTATTTGGTAGAACTGCGGACCCCGCTCTCTACTTTTCTCTATTTCACAGATAAGGTTTTCTCCCAGGCACTTTTCTTTTGTCTCTGAAGCCTTTTTTCAGATCTTCTGACATCTTTGTATTTCACCTCGCGCACCCGCGTCCTATGAGACTGCTGCATTGCCCGGTATGCAGCATTCTTACGTTCAGTCGGTACTTTGCACTCATCATCAAACCAGTCGTTCCGATCTCTACGACTACTGCCTAATATGGAGTTGGCAGTACTAATAACAGTATTCTTAAGGTGTGTCCATTTCTCATCTACGCCCGGCATTTTGGCCCCATGATTTACTCTCCCTCCCTCGAGCTCTTCGAGGGCGAGTCTTCATGCATGACCAAAAGTGTTACTGATATTCTCATTGCGTAAGGCAGCCGTGTTGATTCGAACCTGTTCCGCGGATGCAGTACGTCTCCGTAAGGCAATCCGCGTTCGGAAAACTATACCAACAAGATAGTGATCCGAGTCGACGTTCGTACCGTCATCAGGCTCGATGAGTGGCGGCGATCTATCAACACGTGGTCAATTTGGTTGCGAGTGGCTCCATCAGGTGATACCTAGGTCGCTTTGTGGATACGCGGGAACCTGCAACCTGCAACGACGAAGTTTTTTGATGCTGCCAGTTCGATGACTCGCAGTCCATTGTCATTAGTGTTCTCATGCAAACTATGAGGACCTGTGTAGTGCCTGAAAACCGCCTCCCGACCTATTTTTGCATTCAAATCATCAGGAAAGGTTTTCACATCGTATCTTGGGCAGGCATTGAGGGCCCGTTGGACGTTGCCTCGCACGCGAGGAGTGTATAGCCTTTCGTTTATTGCATTAAAACCGATGATGGCAGGCTTCAGTTTTTGGCTGACTAGAAAGCCTACCCCGAGCACATGGTGGTTTGCATGACAGCTGAAATAAATGTCATATTCGTTTCTTTGTATAACACCACCCCGTCCATTGTATTTCTTGTAATGCTGTTATGTCAGCCTTATATTAGGATAGGGCATCGACTAGCTGCTGTGCAGCTCGAGGTCTGTATAGTGAGCGGACGTTCCATGAAAAAATTCTTAAATCGTTTGGCCATTTTCGTTTCCTTGGTCGTCGTCGTGTATCCGGTCCATATCCGAGGCTTGTTAAGTTTGCCATAAAAATTCATTTTTACGGGCCTGGTTATTAGTCTTGGGCCAACCTTTCTCAGGATGTCGCTGCATGCATTGGTTCACTACTTGGCGGATGCTAAAGTAGCTATCCAGGGGTGCCACGTGGAGACTGCATGTCAACTTGGATCAAGGACCGTCCTGGCCTTCGCCGGGTTGAAAGCAATCTGTGACTTTGCCCTAGTTGTTCGCTCCCCCCCCCCCCCCCCTTTTTTTATATCTCCCACCCAAAACAGAGTTTGGCGGAATTGTTATTGCGTATTGTAGGTTGACACTGGGGCGAAAGTTTGATGTTCTTCGGTTGAAGGTTTTGTTGCAGCATTCCGCCGAACACTGCTAACACACAAGGAAATTCACAGTGCGAAACAGTACAATGAAACACGGAAGAAATTGTTTTTCTATTTGTAAATTTTATTGTTCTCGTTTTGTACATTATACGTTAAACACTTGGAAGCACGGTAAGCTTTTATTAGAATTAGAATGCACGGATGAATAATTAATATAAGTATTTTTATAAACCATAAAACCAAAGTCACATACAACGCACTAGTTATTTATTTTAGTTCAAACTTTATTTAGCACAACATACTAACTACTTCACACACCGGATTTCGCTACCCCGCAACACCCGACTTGAAATACATCCGGCTTCGATGATAGTACGGTTCACGACTCTCGATATATTTTTGGTTCAGTTACATTGAAACGCGATTCTTTACCTTATCGTTTTCACGCGTTATGCCGATGACCTTCTCGTTGAGGTTTCTCAATGTCCGACCTCCTCGGTGGGGTTCGCTGTCCTGCTACTCGATATAGACTCCTTGGTTGCTCGAAACGGACTTGCCGATATGGCTGTTCGATATACCCAGTCGTCTCGTCGACGATCAAAATTAGACTGCCTGTCCGCCCACACAGATACCCAGATTTAAAACTGGTATCTGTATCTATACGGAAAAATTTCCCTATTTGCTCTGCTAACAGAACTTCCGAATTTCTGTTAGCAGCATGTTATCACGTCCCAGGGGTGATTTTTCATTCCTGAAAGAAGAAACTCGTTCGTCATCGAACATCATTATCACCATCCGTGGTGGTGGTCGAAATTCAGTTCGACGGTTGTCGATTGTGTGCCGCCTTATTTACATAACACATCTGGCGCGCAGGCCGAAAAATATCATGCAATTTGAATGGACGTATGGTTCATGGGTTTTGTTTGACTTTTGGCAATACACCCGAAATCCATTAGATCTTTCTAATGGGTGTGAAATACAAAAAAGGCACCGTGGGATAGGACTAGTTCCCTTGTAGGTTTTAAACCTCATACATTTTTTCAAATTATCTCGTTGAGATAATTACGGTTGCCGTTTCTTTTGTTTGCCGATAGATTTGGTGGTCATTGTGGCAGACCACCCACACGTGCATCCGTTGGTCGGCTAATTTGCTGGCGATAACAAATCCTTGTAACGTCGTGTAAATGTTCAGGATTTCGGATTGCGCAGTGCTGGAGTGCGGCGCATTTCAATCTTTAGGAATAAGATGAATGGATGCTTTTACCTTTGTTTCAGGTATGCTACAATCGACTTGTTGGTTCATATTGAAAGCTTTGGGACGTTCAGTTCCTTGCTTATTTTTATATCGGGTTCGCATTTTGCAGCTTCCTATGACCCTTGTTACAGGTATGATTAGGAGCTTTGGGACACGTGTCTGTGGGCACGTGTAATGATAAGACAAGTATGTTCCTTGAAGGGTAGGAACCTTCCCTGGGTGAAATTGTGCGTTCGTAGAACACTACAAGAGCTTCAGAGCCGCAGTTTTCCCATTGTAGGGAGACTAAACTGATAAATAAAGATATTTATCGCAGCAGTGTCAATCTTCATTAAATATCCCACATTTTTTTAACATTAACAGACTGATGAATTTTTCAAACATATATACTTTGTTCACATTTTGGCCCTGCGTGCATATATTAAGAAACATGTGATTTTAGAATTATTAATCTATAATCGTCTTCCTTTCATTTGTCTCGAAAATTACAGTACATTTAATACCGCCCTTTTCGCGTTAAAGGAAGAAATACATTATATTCATGTACTATCCTTGAACTCGTCCTAACCCTGAAAATTCAAAGTAAAACAGCTTTCTACACTCACCATTTCTACAAGCGTGTGTGCTTATAATTTAGAGTGCAAGAAATACTAGCAGTTGGTGCTAACTTTTGTACTCCCACCCAATCCAGGTTACTCCATCCTCACTTGATGAGTGAATTCCTGTTAACGATCCTGCTCGTATTCTATCCATCCCTAGCTCCCTTTATCAAAGACCAACAAGCAGTTGTCTCTACATATTAGGTCCTTGCGACAGAAGTCGTGTGAAAACTTTCAATCTTTTTTAATTACCCCATAACATGCTGACAAACATTGCACTGCTGTCGGCAGGACTAAGGAGAAATGAAAAAATAAGAGTCTACCCTAACACAAAGACAAAAATTATCCTCCCCATTGGTTTTCAAGCTCTTGGTTGCAATGTAATTCTATTTGATTGCATTGAAATAAATTGAATGAAGTTGAATTCAATTCTTGTAAATAATGAAAAATCTCTGACTAGATTATTCTAATTTTGGTTTTATTCGATTTGCTCATTTCAGTTGCCAGAGTCGTATTCATTGCTGCTAAAACAAGTAACCGCAAGGATAATAAGAAAAGAAAGAAAATATTAATAAGGAACTGCCGCCAAAAATTAAAAACAAACAAAACATTGGAGTCAATTATCAAGCATCAAGTACTTTCAGACTCGAAGAAAAGATATACGATTGTTAGAGAACAAGGATCTAATATACACATGAATTTATTCTATTTGATCTGAATCAGGATCAAATTTTGTAATCAAAGAATTGAAAACAGCCGTAACAGCTGCCGCCGCTGCTGCAAACGCTGCTGCCGCTCCGCCACGAATATATTATAAAGACAACGGTGAAATCTGGCACAACGGCCAAGAAAAATTACCATCTTATGGATTGCTGGACGGGTAACGCCCGACTGGCGAGTGTTATAGTTTAAGGTAAGTCTTTTAAAATGTATGCTTATGGATCTGTTGAATAGGGGTGAATATAATTGTTGTACTATTTATTAACAATTAACTATGTGCGCCAAGAGTCTGAAATTTGTTCCTTAATTTCCGACACTATCATTCGATGCACCACTTTGATGAAACCAAGGTTGTCGTACAAAACATTTCAAAAGTATACGCCACACTCGGGCGCTTAGTCCCACTGTCGAGAATCGCATTCAGAAGAAACACTGATTAAATGTATAAGAGATCATCTCTCAGGATAAGTATTTTTGCATGGCGTCGTCAACCTTCTGTCAGACGAATGCTGGTGTCAAAACTATACGTCACACTTTGGCGCTTAGTCGCACTGTCGAGAATCGCATTCAGATGAAGCACTGATTAAATGTATAATAGATCATCTCTCACTATAACTATTTTTGCACGGTGTCGTCAATCTTCTGTCAGACGAATGCTGGTGTTCAAAAGTATACGTCACACTCTGGCGCTTAGTCCAACTGTCGAGAATCGCATTCAGATGAAACACTGATTAAATGTATAAGAGATCATCTCTCAGTATAAGTATTTTTGCATGGCGTCGTCAATCTTCTGCCGGGCGAATGCTGGTGTTCAAAAGTATACGTCAAACTCTGGCGATTAGTCCCACTGTCGAGAACCGCATTCAAATGAAGCACTGATTAAATGTATAAGAGATTATAGCGTTTGCGATGATAGTGAAGAACGTGTGATTCTAACTGACGTTATGACAGTTAGAATCACTCAAAATTGAACCAATGCTTAACACATCAGGCCACTGCCGCGTGTACGAATTCGATTTCTAAACTCAAGTACACTCAACTGATGTGGAATTGTTATGTTATCGCTATGGTATACGGCTCTGATACTTTGCTTATTCGAATTTCCTTCCTGTGTTCTTCACTATTTGCTTGTGTATTGTGTGTGTATCTGTTAAAAACGCCACAAGATCATCTCTCAGTTTAACTATTTTTGCATGGCGTCGTCAATCTTCTGGCAGACGAATGCTGGTGTTCAAACGTACACGTCACACTCTAGCGCTTAGTCTCACTGTCGAGAATCGCATTCAGATGAAACACTAATTAAATGTATAAGAGATCATCTCTCAGTATAAGTATTTTTGCATAGCGTTGTCAATCTTCTGTCAGACGAATGGTGGTGTTCAAAAGTATACGTCACACTCTGGCGCTTAGTCCCACTGTCGAGAATCGCATTCGGATGAAGCACTGATTAAATGTATAAGAGATCATCTCTCAGTATTACTATTTTTGCACGGTGTCGTCAATCTTCTGTCAGACGAATGCTGGTGTTCAAAAGTATACGTCACACTCTGGCGCTTAGTCCCACTGTCGAGAACCGCATTCAAATGAAGCACTGAATAAATGTATAAGAGATCATCTCTCAGTATAAGTATTTTTGCATGGCGTCGTCAATCTTCTGCCAGACGAGTGCTGGTGTTTTACAGGGTTCTGTTCTCTTAGCCGCCCTACTGCTCACTTTTTTCTTTTGCAACTAAATCACTCACTTGTCACCAAATTGTATTATCGAGAATATTTTCCGATCAAATTCATTATGTACTAATTGAATCGATAAGTCCCTATTTCTTGGCCACTAAAATTGTCAGAAAAAGCGTTACGTGGTTTTTGGACGACCCTATAAGCTTTCTTAAGGTGCTTTTGTCCTTATTCCCCTATCACTTCATTTTTGACCCCGTTTAGTACCTACGGGAGATTTAGAACACCCCACTTTTAAGTACACATCATTTTTGATCCGACGTTCACTTTACGCCGGTTTTAGTCGATGGCATCACCAACTGTAATTCAGTTCAGCTGTCAAAGTGTATGCACCCCTAGAACTAGAATTACCGTTTGTTTGTTAAGCAATACAATCTATATATAAGAATGGACTGTGGACCAATTTCACGCCATGAATTTTATTAATGGCTGGTGTTTCAACCATCGGTTCAGAATATTCTACAATCTCATCGGATCAAGGGTTTATCCAGCTGTTGCTTGATCACATCCATCGCCCGGATGTGAATAGCGCGATATTCACATCAGATTTATGTTAATGACACGATCGTTATCAGAATGCGGTAGCATTCGCTATACAACACGATCGCATCAGGATGACGTTCACTGCGATCGATGTGATCATTGAGTATATCGAGAATATCATCGCGATAGAAGTACAGCCCCGGCATTAAAAGCATGCATACCCCATGAATCGCGGCATACACGCATATGTGTACACGTACACCATCTGGAGATAGCGCATCCAGAGTGATGATGTAAGTAAAGATCATTGGAAGGCACCTCAAGTGTCGAAGCACACGATCACTCGTACTCGACGTTTACGTTCTTGACGCAAAAGCTTCGTGGTTTACGTGAAAATTCCGGAAAGCTTTGACCAACTGACTGAGTGACCAAGTCTGAGAAGTGCTTCGTGACGATCGGTAGATCCGCCTTCGCAGTCGACCTGTGTGCAATTGATAGGGACCCTTGTTGTTGGGAGAATATTAACATTAGTGGGGGATGTAGCTTCTGCGCTGATAGAGTAATTTATGTGGTATATGTGTGTGCGGTGGCCTTGGCCTTGAGAGAATGGATTTTTTCCCTCTGTTTTACTTCCAGATGCACACACATACCCAGAACATCTTTGCATCTGATCGTAACGCTGTTCTTTTGTTTGTTGGCGGTGTTTTTTCTTTACTCTTCTTTTTCTTGTTGCCTGGGTTTTTGGCGAGTGGCAGTCTTTTTCAATTTGTTTCTCGTCTCTTTGTACAGATATTGATCCGTGTTCTGTATTCAAGTTGATCCCGTCGTGGTACACATACTAGGGCAGGATTAGCGGGAGGGCGGCCTAAGATGGTTGGTTATGCAATCAAACCGTAGTGTTTTGCGTTCCTTATGGGCCTTTAGTTCTTCTTGTATTTTTTCTATTGGATTCACAACACTTTATAGTTTCTTTTTGTACATTTTGCATTTCTCGCTACGCTGGATGGTGATTATAAATTTCGTTGCGTTGCCACGATGGACAGTAGCAAGAGCACGAGTGGCAGCGCAGTTGCATGATCAGTAGCAGTGTTCTGTAGCGATGTTCGATCGAGTGGACGCCTTGAATAATAAACAAATTGATTGCTAAAGTGATTAGAGAATTGAATTTTCTGGTGGCGTTCTTGTTCGAAGTGACGTGAGTGGTGGAATTCGAATGGAAATTTAGGAGACTTTTAGGGGGTCGACATGCATTGATGCAGCTACTGCCTGGGTTGGGTTTGGTGGGAGAAATTGGTAATTCCCGAGCGTAGGAGCCTACAAGAGCACAATTCGATGGAAATTGTTGGTTATTGATCGTTGGCGGAAGAGTTGGCACAGGTGTCATCAGGGTGGTCGGAGAACTGGACAGCCGTGTCACTTCTGAATTGTGATAAAATCCCTGTGGGAATTCTTCTAGGAATATTTGCCATCTGACTATCGCACAAGTGACAAAGGAGCCGGATTTTCTTTAAGGCATAAAGACAGTACATGTTTTCCTACTGTATTGGATACCGTATTTAGCTATTTATTATTTGTCTTCTTTCAACTTGTAATGCGTCCAGGAGTTGTGTAATTTTTCAGGCCGGGCGCAATTTTCTGAGGCTTGTAGTATAAGGGTTGATGATGATTTTGATGACAGAGTAGTCTTTTTTGACATGTGTTTATAGTTTCAAATGTATGCTCCTTGAATTCTTGAACAGTTATCCTTTATACACAAAAAAAATGTTCTGGGCAAATGAGCGGTTTTTTTTTGCTTATAAATTCATGAAAAAAATATAAAGACTCGTTCTTGCGTCGAAGGACATACTTTTTTTTTGGGCTTCACTTCCACAAAATTTATTAATATCCTAAGGATTTCGAAGCCACTTGTTAAGTAAGAATATTAATACCTTTCTTATATTGTTGGACAATTTTGAAAGTGTACCGAGAGAAGAATATTTCTGCCGATGAAACGTAAGAAGATTGCATTTAAAATAGAAAAAAACCTGCCCGTTAGGCTGGTACGTTAGTATAACTGATATAAACAGCTAATATACGAGGGCAGGTCAATAAATCTTTAGAAAATGAGGATGATATTCTTATTTAGCTGACCCAATAAATGACGCATAATACTGTCCAGTTAACGTCTGCCTCTTTTCCAAATAGGCAATGAGGTTAACAATACCACGTGCATCCCAAAACACAGTAGCCATAACCTTTCCAGATGATTTCACCGTCTTTGCCTTCTTTGTAGCCCATTCGCCTTTAACAATCCACTGTTTTGACTCTTCCTTCGTTTCGGAGTGTAGTGGTGTATACATGTTTCATCAATAGTTACTAATCCGCACAGGAACTCATCAGGCTTGCGACGCATGCGCTCCAAAAGTTCTCAGCTGAGAGTAAATGCGGCACTCATCTCGCAGATATTTTTTTCATTTCCAATTTATCATGCAAAATGGAAACATGAAACAAATTAAAAATTGACAGATACCTAGTGGGGAATGATGCTTACTAAAGACAGACCATTAGCGATGCTACGAGCGCCATCGTATGCGTTTTTAAGGACTTATTGACCTACCATCGTACATTTCATGACATTTGCTTAATTAGATTAAAAATTACAATGTCTTTTATGTTTCAAGAAAATTGTTGTTTGCGATTTTTAAAGAACAACGGGAAAAAACGAACAGATATATTATTTGATTTGACATATTTACAATCAACCGAAGAAGGAAAATGCAAATGAATTTCATTCTTACCCAATCGCATTGCGATAACTGAAATTGTTTTTATTTTCTAAACTTCCTTATTTTGCAAATCTGCCACATTTTCTAGAATACTTGTGCTGTTTAACAGCTGCGTGTTTTCTAAAGCTTCTATAATTTCCAGAATCTCCATGTTTTCTAAGTTCCTATGTTTTTGCCTTCGTATTTTCAATGCCTCTCTAATTCTAAATTCTGAAATCTCCGTGTTTTTCAAGATATTTAAGCTGTTTACTATCTTTGTTACTTTACAAAATCTCTGTAACCTCCAGAAACTATTTTGTAAAACCTCCGCGTTTTTACGTTTTTCCCAACTCTCGTGTTTTCCAAACCATCGTGTTTTCTAAACCATCGCGTTTTCTAAACCATCGTGTTTTCCAAACCCTCGTATTTTCCAATCCCTCGTGTTTTCCAAACCCTCGTGTTTTCCAAACCCTCGTGTTTTCCAAACCCCCGTATTTCCATACCCTCGTATTTCCAAACCCTCATGTTTTGTAAATCCTCGTGTTTTCCAAACCTCCGCGGTTTCCAAATGTCCATGTTGTTGAAAACCGTTGTGCTTTCGAAATCGACTGTTTTTGAAAACTTTCCCTAAAATCTAAAACTCTTGTTTCAACAATTTAATGTTTTCTAACACATCCGAATTTAAAAGTCGAGGTGTTTCGCATATTCACGTGTTTTTAAAACCCTAGTGTATTACAAATCCCCGTATTTTCCAAATCCCCGTATTTTCCAAATCCCCGTATTTTCCCAATCCCCGTATTTTCCAAACCCTCGTGTTTTCCAAACCCTCGTGTTTTCCAAACGCTCGTGTTTTCCAAGCCCTCATGTTTTCCAAACCCTCGTCTTTTTCAAACCCTCGTGTTTTTAAAAAACGTTGTGCTTTCGAAAGTGTTTTTAAAATTACTTTTTGCTAAATCCTTAGAGTTTTTTTATGCCTCGCCACTACACAGTTTTTAAAAGTTTCTTGGTTTACCAAAATAACTAGATTTTTGAAACTCTACATTTTACAATAGAAAACCTGAAGCTGAAATTTCCATGTTTATAAAAATTTCTCTTTTTCGAAATTTTCGTGTTCTCTAGATCCTTCCTGTTTTGTGTCTACGTTTTCCAAAAATTCTCCTTTTATCAAACTCTCGGTCTTCGAAAACACGCATATTGTTAAGATGAAAAAAAACAGCTTGCTTTTGAATTAAAAGGTTCTATATTGAACACCAGAAGAACACATATATACTTATATAGTAGGAAAAGAAAAAGGAATAGAGTCGATCAAGGAAGTGAAGTAGATGACAGCTAACTGCCAGTGCCACTGTGGGGGTTTTTTTATACCTTACCTGAAGAACCACTCATATTTGCAACCCAACTTCCTTTGCATATCTGCAAACATTTCCTCCTTCGAAGACATTTAATGCACTTAGTGCGTTACCTTAAATTCCCTACAAAGAATTCTTACCATTCATGCAACCAATGCATTTTTTAAATTCCCTGAAAAGAATTCTTTACAGGCATATGCATCCTTAAAGCAGAAAAACCTTATCGACGCTCCTGTTTGTAAAGCAATTTTGCTGCACATGTGCACATCACATTTCCACCACCAAGGCCATCATCATTACCAGCATCAAGCAACATCGAGTTTCCCCGAAAACATTTCGGTTCACATTTAATGTAACCATAATAATCCTATCGATTCTTCTCGCCGGCAAATTCCTGCCCCACATGTGCTCAACTATGTTACAGGCATGCACATGTCTAGCCAACCTTTTCATCCAACCGACAAGCCATCGTTGCTTCTCGTGCTTAGCCGCCGAAAATCGAATTCTTCACCATACACAACATGCAAACAAAAGAATTCGCTTCTTCCCACCGCCAATACATACTATACACAATTCTCATTGTGTAAATATTAAAATCCCTTTTAGCACCTAGTGCTTCTCTAATGAGATGTAGTGTATTTGCCCAGCTACACTCTCATCCCTCGTGATGCCCTTGGTCCATTTTCCCTTTGTTCTTTTTCCCTTGTTCAATTTCATTTATCCTTGGCCGCTGTACCAGGGTAAACAATGCGATCTACACGATCAACTCACACACAACACTAGGAACTACACGGAGAGAGCCGGTTCCGTATTCCACAAAGAGAGACTTCACGTTTCTCTTGTGATAGTTAAAACTCATCCTTAGCTGGGAGAGTATGCACCACCGAGCCAAATTTCAACCACCAGCGAATACACGACTCTGAGTCGTAATTCAACCACTAGAGGAGTCGGTCGCGTTTGTGATATACCAGCACGGGTGTGCGCCCACCCCCGAATGTATTGTAACAGAGTGTTGTGTCGAGTTAGAGTCGGGTTCTTTTTATAAACTAAATCGTTTTGCAAACGGCAGGCAAAGGTAAATTCGAGACATTTCCGATACAATTCGTGTGTTCTACAGATCTGTGAATTTGCCATCATTATTAAGTTTAGAAATGCCGTCAAACGTACAACCCAGTGTTAACAAATAAAGTTTAACAAATAGAACACATTAAATAAAAGTTATTAATAAATCAAGATACAGTATCGTGCACAATTATGTATTCAGTGAATGCTGGTACTGAGTTTTAAAGATAAATATAAACACAAATTACAATAAACATAGAGTACAGTAAATCGATAAAACAACAAATCACAAATAACATCCCACCTGTGTGTTTCATTTTCCTTTTTTTTTTGATGAACGGTTAGTGGCGGAGCTTTTCTCATTTGGTGGACAGTGTTCGGCAAGTTAGAATAGAAAACCACCTCTCAGAACCATTTGAAATCCGGGACGGACTAAAGCAGGGAGATGGTCTATCACCGTGTCTTTTTAACCTTGTGCTCGAGTATGTCATCAGAAAGGTACAAGACGACAACATGGCCGGAGCATCCCTGAACGGGGTCACACAAGTGCTCGCATATGCGGATGACATCGCCGTTCTGGGCGATAATCTAGAAACTGTTAGTAAAAACTGTGAAATCATCATGCAAGCGGCAGCAGAGGTGGGCCTAGAAATAAATGAAGACAAAACAAAATACATGATTACGGCGAGAGCAGGTGGACCTCAGAGAACACATATAAACGTCAGAGGTATGATATTTGAAAAAGTTAAAGAATTTAAATATCTGGGAACGATACTGACGGCCAGTAACGAAATGTCGAAGGAAATTAACAAGAGACTGCATTCCGGCAACGCTAGTTGGCACGCAGTCAGTAAACTGCTGAAATCCAGACTGCTATCACGTAACATACAGCTCCGTGTCTATAGAACCATAATCATGCCGATTGTTCTATATGGATGCGAAACATGGGCTCTCACAAAACGGGAAGAGAACAGATTCCGTGTATTGGAGAATAAAGTTTTGAGGGGTATCTTTGGAGGTAAATATGACGAGGAGGCAGGACAATGGGGGGAACTCCATAACCACGAATTGGAAGAGCTATATCGCAAACCTACAATAGTGAGAGTAATCAAGTCTCGAAGATTAAGATGGGCCGGACACGTGGCTCGAATGGGGAACGATAGGACCGTGCATAGAATTCTTGACGGTAGACCAACGGGAAAGGGACCGGTAGGACGGCCGCGACGGAGATGGGAGGACAATGTTAGGTTTGACCTTGAGGATATCGGATCGAATGGTCAAGCGTGGAAAGAGAGTGCCCAGGACAGGGAACGATGGCGAAGCCGAGTCGGTGAGGTCATGAACTTCCGGGTTCCTACAGGCCAATAAATAAAATAATAAAATAATAAATAAATAAGTTCGGCGGAACAATCGGAGACGCGTTGGGGATAGAAGTGAACCAGTGCCTGTGCTGGCACACCTACTTCGTACCCCCACCCACCTACTATCGAGTGGACGGCAAAAGAAAAAATTTGTGGAAATGAATCCGTCCAGAGATGATGAAGGAGTCTACACACACTACTTTCTTCCAAAACCTTTATATTTTGTCTGTTTTCTAAAGCCGTGTTTTTTAAATTTTCTTTCTTCCAAAACCTTCATTTTTTTTCTCTGTTGTACCTCGATATTATCTAAAACAGTTTTCCAAAATCTGTTTTCCAAATTTTGTTTCTTCCAAAACATTAATTTTTGTGTTTTCTAAAACCTCGATATTTTCTAAAGTTGAGTTTACCAAAATCTTTTTTTTTTAAATTCTTTCATTCAAAACCTTCAGTTTTTTTTTTTTGTTTTCTAAAACCTCCATATTTTCTAAAACTGAGTTTACCAAAATCTGTTTATTAAATTTTCTTTCTTCCAAAACCTTAATTTTTTGTCTGTTTTCTAAAGCCGGGTTTACCAAAATCACTTTCTAAAATTTTTTTTCTTCCAAAAACCTTTCATTTTTGTGTTTTCCAAAAACTCCATATTTGCTAAAACTTAGTTTTTCAGAATTTCAATGTTTTTAAATTTTCTTTTTTCCAAAACCTTCATTTTTTTTTTGTCTTGTACACACCTCGATATTATCTAAAACAGTTCCAAAATCTGTTTTTTAAATTTTTTTTCTCCAAAACCTTCATTTTTGTTTGGTTTCTAAAACCTCGGTATTTTCTAAAACTGAGTTTACCAAAATAGGTTTATTAAATGTTCTTTCTTCCCAAACCTAAATTTTGTTCTGTTTTCTAAAACGTCGATATTTTCTAAAACTGAGTTTTTCAAAATGTCTGTTTTGAATATTCTTTCCCCGAAAACCTTTATATTTTTGTCTTCTTTTAAAACCTCGATATTCTCTAAAACGGAGTTTTCCAAAATCTCTAATTTTTAAATTTGCTTTCTTCCAAAACCTTCACTTTTTTTGTCTGTTGTACAAAACGTCGATATTTTCTAACAGCTTTCCAAAATGTGTTTTTTAAATTTTCTTTCTTACAAAACCTTCAGTTTTGTGTCTGTTTTCTAAAACCTCGGTATTTTCTAAAACTGAGTTTACCAAAATAGGTTTATTAAATGTTCTTTCTTCCCCAACCTAAATTTTGTTCTGTTTTCTAAAACGTCGATATTTTCTAAAACTGCGTTTTTCAAAATGTCTGTTTTAAATATTCTTTCCCCGAAAACCTTTATATTTTTGTCTTCTTTTAAAACCTCGATATTCTCTAAAACGGAGTTTTCCAAAATCTCTAATTTTTAAATTTTCTTTCTTCCAAAACCTTCACTTTTTTTGTCTGTTGTACAAAACGTCGATATTTTCTAACAGCTTTCCAAAATGTGTTTTTTAAATTTTCTTTTTTACAAAACCTTCATTTTTGTGTCTGTTTTCTAAAACCTCGGTATTTTCTAAAACTGAGTTTACCAAAATAGGTTTATTAAATGTTCTTTCTTCCCAAACCTAAATTTTGTTCTGTTTTCTAAAACGTCGAAATTTTCTAAAACTGACTTTTTCAAAATGTCTGTTTTAAATATTCTTTCCTCGAAAACCTTTGTTTTTTTGTCTGCTTTTAAAACCTCGATATTCTCTAATACGGAGTTTTCCAAAATCTCTAATTTTTAAATTTTCTTTCTTCCAAAACCTTCATTTTTTTTGTCTGTTGTACAAAACCTCGATATTTCCTAAAACTGAGTTATCCATAATCTCACCTGTTTTCCAAAAACTCGATATTTGTCTCAAATTGATTTTTCCAAAATCTGTTTTTTAAATTTTCTTTCTTCCAAAACCTTCATTTGTTTTTGTCTATTTTCCAAAGCCTTGATACTTCCTGAAACTGAGTTTTCCACAATCTCTATGTTTTTTAAATCTTTTTTCTTCCAAAACCTTAATTATTTTGTCTCTGTTTTTCCAAAATCACTCAGTTTTTCAAAAAGCTCGGTTTTCCAAATTATCTATCTTTTACTATACAAAACCTTCGCATTTGTAAAATCGCAGTTTCCAAATGTCCATGTTTATAAAAAACTTTTTCTCTCCCAAAATCGTGTCTTCTAGATAATTTATGTGTTCTGGCGTTCTTCAAACATTCTCCGTTTGCTACTCTCGGTTTTCCAAAACGTTGTATCTTTTACCAAGCCTTCCCTTTTCAGAAAACCAAATTTTTAAATTCCCCATTGGTTGTTTCGTATAAGACAATTCCGTTATATAATGAAATTTAATTTTAATTGAACGGTTTTCTCCGTTGAATAAGAATTTCAATGAACAGATTTTTCCGTTGGATTAGGATTTTGATATTTTCTATTCCGTACAGGACAATATTATTTTGAATGGAACGGAATTTAAAGATTTTGATAATATTAAGATGTATGGGGAGAAATAAAAATTCAATTTTAAAGAGTATCATTGATTTATTATGCGTGTGTAATAGTTTCGAAAGCCTTCGTGTTTTCTAATGTGAACGTATTCCCCGAATATCTGGGTTTTTCAAAACCTCTACCTGTTACAAACAAGCCTTCACATTTTCTGAAACTGAGGTTGGGAAGATTTCCATGTTTTTAAAATGTTCTCTTTTCCAACATTTACGTGTTTTTGGATCACTTTTTCGGAAGTCTCCGTTTTTCGAGAAGTATCCTTGTTTTTCAAAACATCGCTATATTCTATAACCCCTCGGGTTTTACAAAAAGTCCATCTTTTTACAAAGCCTCTGCATTTTCTAAAATGCCTTTTTTATCGGGTTTTCCAATTAGTCGTGAAACACTCTTATGCAGCTCGCATACTATGCATGAGGTCGCTAACTGGGGAGATGCAGCGGTAGACGTCCTACTGGGATAACTAAGGGCTTAATTGATAGCTAAATGTAGCTGGATAATAGAACGCCAGGGAGATCACGAATTATTTCGAGAGTAAACATTTATGAAGCTTTTGAAAGCTGTCGCCAGAGAATTGCTAGATTCAACTGACGTAACTTGCTCTAAAGAGAAGTTGTCTAAGTAGATGTACTCTGAAGGGATTTGCAGCAAATTGGTTTAGGAAAGGACAAGAACATAAGACGATTTAAAAAGGGTTTATCAGTAAATCGCAATGGCAGAGAAGGCTATAGTTGGAGAACTTATGGGAAATTATAGTACAAAAACCCAAAGGAATATGATCATGGAATTTGTTGGTGCTAGGGATTATTTACCTGCCTTAAGCGTGGTTCAATTAAACTTGTAGAGAGGCTTAGTTTGAAAAGCGGGATACTAAAGGGTTTTCCAACTTTGACAACTTTGAAATTAATTTGTGAACGCACCCTTTCACTAATCATCGAACTGTCACTGTCAATTTATTCAGTAAACTCAACATTTTCATCATGGTTAAGTACACGAACGAACAACGTCTGCAAATTATAAAAATTTACTACCGAAATTTGGAGTCAGTGACCGCAACTTTAAGAGCGTTAACTCCAATTTGCGGCCGTTATTCTCGCCCTAGTAGACAGGCAATAACAAGTTTAGTGCAAAAATTTGAGTCTACATATTCGTTGTGTGATGTTGCCATGTCAGTGAGATAACGGGTTGGTCGAAGTGTCGGAAATATCGCTGCCGTTTAGGCGTCCGTAGCAAGCGATCCAAATCAGTCAATTCCACGGCGTTCTCAAGAATCGAGCATCGCCCAGACCACTTTATGGCGAATTTTGCGTAAGGATTTTGGTTTACACCCATACAAGATCAAGCTGACTCAAAAATTGAAGCCGATGGACCATTTGAAGCGACGTAAGTACTCCGATTGGGCTCTGGAAAATATGCGCCAAGATGATGAATTTCATCGTAAAATCATTTTCAGCGACGGAGCTCATTTTTCGCTGAATGGGTTCGTCAATAAGTAAAACATGCGTTATTGGTCGGGTGAAAATCCACATATGCTTCATGAATCACCACTTCATCCACAAAAAATAACCGTGTGGTGCGGTTTGCATGCCGGCGGCGTTATTGGGCCATATTTTTTCGTCGACGATAACGATCGTCACGTTACTGTGAATGGCCATCGTTATCGCGCCATGATTACCGATTATTTTTGGCCCGGATTGGAAGATATGGACTTGGACGACACGTGGTTTCAGCAGGACGGTGCCACAAGCCACACAACACACGATACAATCGATTTACTGAAGAGTAAGTTTGATGAGCGTGTTATCTCATGAAATGGGCCAGACGGTTGGCCGCCTCGTTGGTGCGATTTGACGCCTCTAGACTATTTTCTTTGGGGCTACCTCAAGTCATTGGTCTATGCCAACAAGCCGACGACATTGGAAGAGCTCAGAGCCTATTGGAAAACCCTATAGATGCCATCATATTTTTGATGTGTTCTCCTACCTAAAAGCTTCGGGTTTTCTTATGCGTCCCTCTACCAAGAACCTTTCCGTTTTGTGATGCCTCCTTGGTCCCAAAACCTCTTCGTTACCCGAAAGCTCTCGGCTTTCCAAAGCCCGCAAGTTTTCCAAAAAAAAAAGATTTAAAAATAAAGAATTAAAGTGAGCGGCAATATGGTGACTTTATTTATTAACGTTAAAGTAGGCAGTTTTATTCTCTTTTTAGAGCCAAGAAATACTTTACTCCGGCCCAACTTCTTCTCCTATATAAATCTCAAATTAGACCCGCGCTCGAATATTGCTCTCATGTTTGGGGCTCGGCTCCTAAACATACCCTCGACCTACTTGAGAGCGTACAAAGACGAGCGATCAGCCTGATCGGGGACTCGGTGCTGACGTCGGGACTACAGTCGCTATCACATCGAAGGCGCGTGGCCGACCTCTGTCTGTTTTACAGATATTATCACGGGTGCTGTTCTTCGGAGATTCTTGGCATTGTTCCACGCAATTCGGTCTATATGCGCTCCACAAGACAATCCGATGGATCGCATCCGTTTGTGGTTCATCTCCCGATGGCGCGAACATCCCTGTATCAGAACTCGTTCCGTTACAGAGTGGGGAAGCTGTGGAACTCCCTTCCCACGCGAGTGTTCCCGGAGAGTTACAACCTGCAACTGTTCAAAAAGAACTGCAACAGTTATTTGATGGCATCTGGGGGCGCCCACTCGACGCTATAGGTTCGCCTTTCCCGAGAGAAGTCTAATAAAAAAAAAAAAAAAAAAAAACATCAAAGTTATTATACGCGCGCCTAAAACGTGATTGCTTAATACCTTAAATGTCAATGCACAATGCAAATGAAAGAAGCAAGAGAAGATTGGAAAATGTATTGTTCATGGGTGTAAGTGTGGGAGTACGAAGTCGTTGTGCCGGCGTACGACACGGGGTTCTACTTCGTCCCACGAGCATCACAACGACAATGTTCCAACGTGCATCAAAGAAAAGCACAAACAGGAGAAATAAAACTGTTCGCCAAGACAACGCGGAAAAATTAAACACACTATTTCTTTCTTTTCGCGATCGGATGTAATTTATTTTTTGTTGAGCACTTAGCACTGACAGTTAATTTGTGTTAGTCGATTGTTCGTCTCACTTCGTTGATATATTTAATTCACAACATTTCGCACAAATAAAATGATTAAAAACTTTACTACTATAAGCGACCCGACCCCGACTCTGGGTATGTACGCGGGTCTGCAGCGCTACAGACAGCGGGAGCGGCATAACCGTGGCGGTCAGCGGATGGTAAAGGACTCAGCGATAATCATGTCGTGCAGAGATGATTCGCTTATGGGGTGAGTTTGTGGTGTCGTGGTAGATATCCTCTTCACTAAGGATATGTTTTACCTACCACAAGAGAGACGTAAAGTCTCTCTTTGTGGAACAGAGAACCAGATCTCGTAATGCAGATCATGGTGGCATGTGTGTGATCGTACCCATCACCGTGTCTATCGTTGCATTTAGCATTAGCAAAAAAAAAAGGGATAAACGAAACCTGAAAAAAAAAGAACAAAGGGAGAACCGCCCAAATGCTTCGTCCGGTAATGAGGGTCATGTTTACGCTGTGTATCGTCGCTATAATAGACCTTGGGAAAAAATGGGTGCTAATGGGATTGGTGGCAGAAACGAATCCCTTGCCTGTATTTGTATAAGTTTGTGGCGACGTACGAAATTGATGATTGTTTGTCTATTGATGGTGAATCGCCGGTCGGCTTGTTGTAGCTGTAAAAACAAGCCGCCCGACGTTGTATTTCAATTGATAACAGTGGGTGCCGAATGTTTTGTATTTATGGTGCATATGCACATTAAGGAGCTATTTTTAGGAATTTTATCTAACGCGTTGTATGCATTAAATTTCCTTGTAAAAGGAGATGTTTCAGGTATGCTGGGTGGAGATTGCGGTGCAGGTGTGGGAAATTGAAATTTGCCTGGGAACTGAAGGTACCGAATAGGTTTTGGGATTCCTGAAAAGGTAGAAAAGAAATCTTACAGGAAATTATATGCGAAGAGATGCATGAAGGTGAGTTTTTTTTACAGGGACTTTTTAGATTATACCTTAGATAATGCTAGATGCGTAAAGCATTTAAGGTGCTAATGCGATTGTATTAGCGAAAACTTATGCTGATTGGGATGTAATAGTTATGGGGGTTTTTTCGGTAAGTGGGCCGCGGGGTTTGGGGGAACCGCCACATAAGTCTTCAATGTCGTTAGATTATAGTCACGAATGAAAACATGGTACATGAATGCATATCACATGCGTGTAATTCGACTGAAGAACGAATTCCTGTTTTGGGTTGAAATTAATTTTGGTATGATTATATATTATATGAAGCGATTTACCCGCACGATATTATAACAAGTTTGCGATGATCTCGTAGCAAGTCTGGGATGATATTGTATCAAGCTTAGACTGCTATTGTGACAATCTCACAATGTCGTTGTAAAAAGCTGAGATGAGATCCTAAGCTTAGACTAATATTTTAACAAGCTTTTGGTAGGATTGTAACAAATTTAGAGTGAAGCTGAGTTCTTAATCCATACATAGCAAGTCTAGTAGGATCTTGTGTCCCTTTTAAGCAAACATTTTAATGATTATAGCAAATTTGAAGTGTTGTATTTTTAATATGATATCGCAGCAAGTTTAGAATAATGTTATTGTGGGGGATAAGAAGTACTGCACCAGACGGACGCGCGGCTCACTTCCTTCCCACTAACAACTGCGGCACCGAGGGGAAACAAAACACAGAAACACCAACTGGTACAGATAGAAATTAGTTTTGTTTTCTTTCTTTTAATCGTTTTTTATTGTTCACAATTGATTTCGAAGTTACACTTTCAAGATGTTCTTTATTTATCATACAATGATTCCACATGCGCTAATAAATTAATAAAATTTAACTGTTTTCTTGAAGATAATTAAACCGACTTTTCATGGCAAATGTAAAACCATACGCGTAAGATTTAAAATGACGTCCTATTCTCGAATAGACGACTTCTCGATGTGTCTGTATGCTTATGTGGTTGAGTATCGACTCTTAAGCGCGAGCTCCCGACGTAACGTGTGTACGTGGTGACGAATGACAAGTGACTCTGGTTAAACCGACACGAAATAAAATTTTCCAGAGCGGCGGCGTGACCGACCGCGGTTGTGATTGTGTAACGACTGACTCTCGGCGAAGAATTAAATTATACTTTTGCGCGGCGGCGTGACCGACCGCGATGAGAGATGACAAGCGACTGACTTGAATTAGGGATGAAGATGGGATTTTTGATTGGCATACTGGACAACCAATCGAAATCATCTTTACGTTTCTACTCTCTCGTATTCCCCGCCGTCGAGCTGTGGTAAACACTTCGGTTAATTGGATAGTCGACGAACAAGGGAGAATGAGAGAACAGCAACACAATGTGCAACGATCTCGGGGTGGGTTTGGTTTTTTGTGTGCATGTATCAATGCAGCCTCTGAGGATGACCTACTGCCCTAGTGCGATGACTGTGGTGATCTCAGAGTGCATTGAACCCGGGGACGATAAAAATGTGAAGGAGAGGAAAATGTTTTGTGGCTATTCACCTGTGAAAAGAGATCATTGATCCCCAGCGAATGGAGTGTCTGGGGAAAGTGAATAGGACGCTGAATTGGCTAGGGAAATCTGATCGTGGGAACTAAATTAAATGCTATGCCGTTGCTAAGCGACATGATGCGATTCCCGGTGGAAATCTCATGGGTTAGCGAAATGGAGTTGCCGTATGGCGATAGCTAAACTCAATTATGCATTATCTGCATAGGATAATGAGTTTAGCTATGCGTCCTTTTGGGAAACATGTTTTGCAGGTGAATTACTGAACGGTGGGATAGGGATTGATATGACGTGCTGAAAGTGGTCGAAATAAGCCGGAAATTGTGGTTGAAATTGTGGGTTGGTTCTCCATGTAGTGTAGAGAACCCCCACATTATGTCCAACTTAGATTGATTTTCCTATGGGCTTAGGACTCTGTGGCACCAAGTTTAGGCTAATATGTCAACATACCTATCATGAAGTTGTAGCAAACGTAGAGTGATGTTGTATCCTTGATAAGATATCTTTGCAAGTTTAGGTATATGTTGTGTCAAGCTTAGGCTGATTTTGTAAAAAGCTTTTGATGTTGTACTCTTAATATAATGTCGCAGCAGATTTAGGAAACTGCTTTCGCAAGCCTGCGATGATATTAGCCTAAGCTTGCTTTAACATCCACCTAAAAATGTAATTACATCATACTAAGTAGTTGTGTATTTGGGTTGAAGTTAAAGCAAGCTTAGGCGAATATTGGAACAAACCTAATATGAGCATACAACTAATTTATAATGGTGTTGTATTCTTTTGATGAAATCGTAAGGTTTTTAGGATGATATTGTGTCAAGCTCAGAATGAGAAAAGAAGGCATTGTCGAAGATAAATAATATTGACAGTAGTGAACACTTGAGGATCACAAGAAAGCACGATGGTAATTTTATGACACAAAAATCGTGAGATTTTGCAATTTTCTACAACCCACCAAAAATGTATAAGACAACAGAGTCAGTTTAGAAATATATTCAAGTATGGTGACGTACTAATGGTACAGCCGTGATTTGAACTGGTGTTAACTGGATACGATTCATCTGCTACATTTACATATGACAAATATACAGCGAACAATTTTTAACAAAGGTATAGCCATCTTTTGGTCTCCCCAAAATATCGCGACTTTTTGTGTAGTGAATGATACTCGTATAATAACAGTAAAATGATTCAAAGCAAGACAAATACTGAGAATTCCATCAGACGACATAAATTGTTGCAAATTTATCGTCTTTTCTGTTCTGTTAATTTCAGGGACAAACTGCAGCAATCTTATCATGTGCTTCATCAAAATATAAGCAGTTTATTATCTTCACGCATTTGCGTTGCTTTTTATCGCAACTAAAAACGAGTGCGAGTGTGTGGGTATCTAACACGTTGCAACGTAGATTGATTGTTTGGTGTCGTTGCAGTTCGCTTGGTATTTACCGATACGTGAAGGTCGCTATCGTTCACCTACACAAAAGTCTCGAGTGCTTAATTAATTCAGCGGTTGGCGATAAACGTTTCTCGAACTCATAGGATGTGAATATAACATTCAAAATTGAATTACACGCACAATGGTGTCGGATTTAAATTCTCTCATTTGGTGTCTGGTTGATGCTAGCCTGGGGCTTGTAACAAGTCATGTGACACGGCCAGGTGTCACCTTAGAAAGTCAGCATACTTATAGATGTATCGATGTCCTCAAGTCACGATTCTTTTACGTTAGTTCCGTATAAAACTTGCGTGGGGTGAACACTTCCTCAGTGGACCCCGGGGGCTATTTTCGGGCTTGTTGCATTTCTAGCTTTAGGTGTAATCATATTCGTGGACAGACGATGATTGTTGATGTGTGTTTCGATGCGACCAGATTCTACCTGCCAAAAGGTCGTTCGCAAAATAAAAGGGAACTTTTCTCGCACTTCCGGTTGATGCGTTTCGCAAAGTACACTAAAACCTGAGGCAATAGTGATACATGCACCTCGGGAATGAAGAGAGCGTGGCAATTCTACTCTTATATGTGTTATACACTTTCATCGCATGAGGTTGCCGAGGGGGTGGCATTGCACGCAATTAATGTGAAAGGGGTTCGCAGAGAGACTGCCTAGTGTGGTATGCGTTTAATTGCAGCGCTCTTTAGACGTTCGCCTGCACTTGTGTTGGGTGAGCGTGCGAAATTGTGTAGCGTGTTGTTGTTGTTGTTTTTTCTTATTTTTCTTTTTTCCGCGTTTTTCATTTTGCCTGCACACAACATCAGGCACACTTGCTGCAGAACGCAGTTGCCAGCGGGGCTGAGGGCTGAAGCGAATCGTTATTATTGTTTTGTATTATTTTAATTGTTGCTCAGGCACTTAATTTTCGTGTTGTTGTTGCATCGTATTTAGTGCTGTTGCGAACCAACGATGATTTTTATCGGAGGCAATATAAACGTAATTGTTAAACCAAATTATATGTCTTCTGGTCTGCATTGGGGTAGGCAGGGGCTTTGAACATACAACCAAACAGAGGTGGAAGGTATAGATTGCGTGCGAATTAAATTCGATGAATATCACTGGAAGGCCAACAGAATTGAAGTGAAGAAACTACAAAAAAATAAAATAAAAAGAAGTAAAAGAAAATGAAGAAGGAGAAAAAAAGCAAATACTCCCACGCCATCGAATTGTTCGTCCTCGTTCCAGGGTACCCATGTGATATTATTAAGTGAGCCATAATGGTTGATCATTACGATTGCGAGGGGATGTGTGTGCGTGAATAGCTGCGTGTGTGTATTTAACCACAGGGGAGTGATGTAGTTTGATCAAACGATAACGCCAATTGTTTCACGATGTACCACAAGGTTGATTGCTAGTGGCACAATCTTTTGTTTTCGCTCGTAAGAGACCTGTGATTGGTAGACTTTTGAAGGGTTAAATTCGGGTTATTTTCTAGTTGAACGTTGATTGGCATACCAATGCGGGCTTACTTAGACAATGCTATTCAGCAAGGATTATTAGATTATAAGTTATACTGCTTTTGTTCGTGTTATACGTAGATGATTTTGAGGGACATTACTTAGGGCATAACGCAGGTTCAACAAAGACGGTTTTTTTGTATTCAAATTCAATGTTAGCCTATTGTCGAAAGTGGGTAAAATACGATAGTGTAGATGCATAGTGAAGGCATTCGACTTAACAGAAATCCGCGGCGAAGACTATTATAGGATGGATTGAATACTTCTGTGATAGGAAAAATATCGCGATAATTGTTGTTCAGTAGTGTGAGCTGCAGAAACTATATTTAATTGTTTTTCATGGGAAATGAAATAAAGAAAATCTTTAGTAGATTATATATTGATAAAACTAACAAAAGGGTATAAATAAAATTAGAAATTTGATGCAATTTTTTATGTAGGGCACTGTATTCGTTCACTAGGAGTAAATCACCTGAACATGACTGCTTGATCTGGGACGCAGCGATATCATCACGCTACTGTTTACAAAAGAAAATTAATAAAATGGGTTGGCGAGAGGGCCGACTTTAGTGAGACAAGGACAGATGTTTTAGAACTGTTTAGATGTTGTTTTTCCATCTGGGATGACTGTATACCCCGTTCTAAAATCGAGAGGTTAGATGTCGCTTACTGCTTGAGCTCTGAATCACTTAAACGTTATTTTGAAGACGAAGGCTCTGTTATAATACACAAATACATTAAATTACATCAAAATGATTTTGAGTAATACGAAATTAAGAAAAACACCGCTGGGCATTGTCCTTCGGGAATTCTGAATTTTAGTCCTAAGTCAACATTTGTTAAATTATTGTACAATAAATGCGTTATTCAATCAATCAAAAAATTCCGAATTTTAGTAGAAGAATTCGCGAAACGCGTTTATCACTGACAAATGTTCTTGACCTCCACAGCACTAATACCACACGATGGATTGTTGCAAGCAGACGACAGCAACTCACTAACAACCACTCACTACTACATGGTTCTCTGCCTATTCGCGCCCCTTTTCTAACTTTTGCAATTTTCCTCCACCTTTCCATTTTCCAGTTCCTTAAATATTTTTTTCGTTCAAACCGTTACTCAAGGACCTGCATGTGTCATGGAAAACCAACGGAAAATCTGCTGGGAAGAATTGTGTGAGAACATATGTTTGATATGCTGTCGTATCATAGGAACTATTATGATGGCATACGTGGGAAAGGATGTGTGAGAAGATATGTTTGATATGCTGCCGTAGCATGGGCGTGCAATGCTGTTGTAGTGTGGGTATGATAAAGGCCGTGAAGGGGGGAGGGGGGGGGGCGTCTTTTATTACGTTTCGTTTTTTGAGAAATCATGACAACTGACTTCAAAAATAGAGTTTCGAGAAAAAACGCGTTTGTAGTTCTAAATTGAAATCACACAAAAAATAATTTTTTTTCCAACTTACATACAGGGTGGCGCAAAATTAATCATCCAATTTTGTTTTTGAATTAGAAAAACAAATGATGGAAATCTTTCTTTGGACCTGTACAATTTTTTCTAGTTTTCAAATGTCAAATATGATTGACGTACGACGCCATTTGCAATAATTATAACATTTTGCTGATTAATTTTGCGCCACCCTATAGAATTGTCGATTCCAGAACCATAAAGTAAATAACCTGCTGCAGCAGCAATATCCAGAGCATTATTTTGCTCTTGCCTGTGATAAGCAGTAAAGAGAGACAAACAATAGCTAAGCGCTGCCTCAATATACCTGCGACGCGGTAGGCTCACGTGATCTGATGGACGGATCTTTCAAAGGCTCTATCTCTTAGAATTTTACTCCAATCAATTTAAAAATTTGGGAGAATATTCTAGACATATTGTACTATTTTATTTAAAAAAAATGTTTTTTAAATATTCAAACCCTTGGGGTAAATAAATCCAGTTCCATGGGGTGATTTCAGAGATCCCTAACCATCAGTTCGGCTCCTAAACTTACCCTCGACCTACTTGAGAGCACAGAGAGACGAGCGATCCGCATGATCAGGGACTCGGCACTAACGTCGGAACTACAGCCGCTATCACATCGAAGGCGGGTAGCCGACCTCTGTCTGTTTTACAGATATTATCACGGGGTACTGTTCTTCGGAGATTCGTGGTACTGTTCCACGCAATTCGGCTTATATGCGCTCCACAAGACAATCCGATGGATCGCGCTAGTTCGCGGTTCATCTCCCAACGGCACGAACATTCCTGCATAAGAACTCTTCCGTTACAGAGCGGGGAAGCTGTGGAACTCTCTTCCCGCGCGAGTGTTCCCAGAGCGGTACAACCTGCAACTATTTAAAAAGAACTGCAATAGTTATTTGGTGGCATCTCGGGGCGCCCACTTGGCGCTATAAGTTCGCCTTCTCCGAGAGAATTGTTATAACAAAAAATTAAAAAACGATGTTGTGTCATATGTTTAATCGTTCATACGTAAGTTCAATTGACGGCTTTTGCTATTGTGCCAGTTCGGTACAGCTACTGAGTGATTGGTTGTGCCACTGTTATAACACATTCAACACTCTGTTTCCTTGCGACCATGGGGAGAGCATCAAACACAAAGTTTTGTACAGTAAAAACGTTTCGCCACCCCGCTTAATTGTTGGAGAAGTCTCATCGGAAGTGGGTATCAGCTATAGACGTATTCAATCCATCACTTCCAATAAGCTCTCGAACGGCACGGATGTGGTAATCTGTACGACTTGTCCTTGGGCGTCGATCATGACTTTCGTTGTTCATACATTCTCGGCCACTTTTAAATTATATTGCCCAGAAATACACACGATTCTGAGACAGTGTATCATCACCAAACTGTGCCTTTAATCGAGACAAAATTTCCGAGAATTGAATGCCTTCATTTGTTAAACATTTTATAATAATCCGTTGTGCAACAGACGTATATACTCTTGCTCGCTCATGGCTGTTCTGACTATAAAGTGGAGCGCGACCGCTACCCAAGCCGGTTCCTCTACCCTTCATAAACCGAGCAACAGCCACGCACAAGATTATCTAGCTCGTAACTTGTTGCTACGTAAAGGAGTAAAATTACAATTAAATTAAATTATGACTCACCCCCGTATCTACTTAATTTATTCATTTTTTTTTATTGGTTTATACCTTTGGACGTTCTGGACAAAACTGAACTCTTAAAAACTATCAATGAATCTTTAAACCTATTCGGTCAATAGCGATGACCCATTTCGGTCATTAAAAGGATATTAACAAAAGATACCTCAAATAGAATATTATTCCTGCCTAGATCATTGAATTATTTTCCCGATACGGGAACCTGTAGTTTTCCGTCGTCTGCGTTTTTTAGATTTACTGTAAGGCAATTAAGGTGAAATATTTCTCGAGTCTTAATTGCTTTGTTTCCTTAATAACCCTTTGTTTCGGATTTGAAAATAAGGAGGCTGTGCGTCGGAAATGTAAACCAAGACAGCGGCGATACACGTCTTTGGGTTTTGCTGTAATTATGCTAATACGCATTTTTAATGAACTCATTGTTCTTCATGGAATTGTGAGTTAAAGAATGGCCGATGTTGCACTTTTTTGTTGCAGGCATTTTAATGGCATTCTTTTGGTGCTCCTGAAGGTAGAGGGAAATCAACTCGGATTTCCCAAACGAATGGAGCATACGACCGTATTGGGGAAGTGGAATATGAAATCACGAGTTTGTGGGAAAAGTGTAGGGTTTCGAGAACGCTACAGCCCTGCCCCAACCCCCAATAAAATGTCACCTAACGCTACAGGTCGCCTTTCCAGAGAAAAGTATGTAGACAAATCCGTTTTCGTGGTAATGTCTGTAAGACACAGTAAGACACGCCGCGTGCCTTCCACGTACACGTAAATGTTAGTCCTCAGTTATGCAGGTTACTTATCTCTGAATTCTGTCGAGTATATTCAGAGTATGCTACGAGTGTGTTTGCTAAAAAGGTGGCATTCTTCAAAAGATACATCTCAATGTAACGAATTTTTAACGACTGAAACCACCAATCCACCAACACATATTTCCGTCGTCTGTCGCGGAACTGTCTCTTTAGATATTCCATCACGAGGCGGGGGGAGTTTAGTTCTTACTCCACACGTCGCGTTGCAACTGCTGCATTATACCACATAGAATATCATTTGTTACGCATGGAACTTTATTTTGAACTTAGCATGTAATCTGTTTCTAGCGCAAGACTAATGACCTTGCCCGGAAAAAACAAATCATTATGGAAAATTTAACAAGCCTCAGGACTTGATAAATAAGGCCAAGACCGGGTCCCGGTTGTAGTGCCGATGATGATGATGATGGTGTAATCTGTTACTTCTATCGGAGGAACTCTCCGTCTCATATGTCTCTCCAATATCGTGCGTGTGGTCTCGAATCTCACGCACGCCGTGAGTACGTGTTTCGCATTTTCTATTTTACCTTCTTAGTACACGCAGCGTGTGTGAGTAACATGCTTATACTTGTGCAAGTATTGGCGAAAGTATCCATGTCCTGATGTCAGTCGGGTCAGGTGTGAGTTCAGCTTGCCATGTTTGTTTTTCACTCAGGTTTCTATATCAGTTATCACGATGTGGGTTATAGCGTTTGCGACGATAGTAAAAAACGTTTGATTTGAACCCACGCTATGACGGTTAGAATCACTAAAATTTTGGATCAATGTTCAACACATCAGGCTACTGCCGCGTGTACGAATTCGATTTCGTAACTCAACTACACTCAACAGATGTGGAATTGATATGTTATTGCTTGGTATACTGATGCTTGGTAGGCTGATTCTTTTGTTTATTCGATTTTTTTCTGTGTTGTTCTTCACTATTTGTTTGTGTACCGCCTGTGCATCTGTTAGAAACGCCCCAGTTCCATTTGCCTTTGGTGAAAGTATCCCGTCTTCGTTGCCATTCTCTTTGGATGGAGTCCTCTACTTGTATCATCCTTCTCCGGTGATCCTGTTGCAAAGCGAGTGCGTCTACCCCTTGCCAAGTAGGAGTTTTCTCAGGGGCAATTTTAAGTGGTTTTGTGGCGTTTCTAACAGATACACACACAATACACAAGCAAATAGCGAAGAACACCGAACGAAAATCGAATAAGAAAATGTATCAGAGCCGTATACCATAGCGATAACATAACAACTCCACATCAGTTGAGTGTAGTTGAGTTTAGAAATCGAATTCGTAAAATCGGCAGTGGCCTGATGTGTTGAGCATTGGTTACATTTTTAGTAATTCTAACGGTCATAGCGTCAGTTCGAATCACGCGTTCTTCACTATCGTCGCAATGCGCTATAATTGGTGACCCCGACGTGATCGGTACACACACCCACCCACACACACACACACACACACACACACACACTTTCCCATAGTAAACAGAACTTTACGACTACGTTCACGACTTCCGCATAGAGCACCGGCACACTCGCCTGCTCCGACGTTCTCTCGCTCGCTCGTTCCTCGCCCATCGTTCGCACAGGAAGTTGATCTTAACAAATTTACTGAGAAGGGAGTAGTGTGACGTTTCTAACAGATACACACACAATACACAAGCAAATAGTGAAGAACACCGAACGAAAATCGAATAAGAAAATGTATCAGAGCCGTATACCACAGCGATAACATAACAATTCCACATCAGTTGAGTGTACTTGAGTTTAGAAATCGAATTCGTACAAGCGGCAGTGGCCTGATGTGTTGAGCATTGGTTACATTTTTAGTGATTCTGTCATAGCGTTAGTTCGAATCATACGTTCTTCACTATCGTCGCAATACGCTATAGTTTCCTTCCAGTGGTTTATATCAACTTTAGCAGGAGATTTCTGTTTATATCCACATTTGGCGGCGATTCTCCTGCGAGTGCGTCAACCTGATACAAACAGTCTGATGTTAGGTGGTTTCCTTCCAGCCATGACATTTTTGGCCTTTACGGGTAACGTCTGAAGGGCACAGCATACTTTTAATTATGACAATCTATGTGCTAAGTTTACTACTCTCATGTATGTGTTATACTGTGCGACTTCTGCCCATATGCCCATATTACAATGGAAGTGCAAATGCTGGTTTTCAATTTCCTAAAACACTGTCATAGAGGCAACAGTCTCCTTAACACATTGCATAATGTTGCCGTAATTTTCACTCGACAACCTGTTGTCGAAGGTATCACCACGATATTTTAAAGAGTGACTAGATCTTATGATGTGTCCTTCTGTTTTTATATCAAGGAGTTCAACTTTCTCGCTCTGTTGTAGCGATACTTGGGAGGATATTCTTTTTGTTCTTTATGAACAAGATCTCTCTATGGAGATCCCAAGTTCGCCCGTTGCGGTCGTCACCATGCTTCCGGAATTACCCGGTAAGAGTAGCGACCGCTCGTTCGTGTGACATCGTTCTGGGAATGGCGTCCTGGGAATGGCGTCATGGAGATATGCACTGGGAGTAGGGTATGGTGATTGAACATCTGGTTCCACTCACCATGCGTTTGTTTTAATTTGGGGATTATGGGGAATTGGTTGTATGGGCGATAAACGAACTTTTGATTCGTTTATCAGGAATTTTGTTAGATCGGGATGTAGGGTTATATTTGTATAGATGTGTGTTTTGCTTACCTCGGATGGCGAGGCTACCGGGTCTTTTGGCTCGTGTCCATGATCAAAGAGTGTTATTTATTTTATTTATTTAATTTATTTATTTAATTTTTATTTAGATTTTGTCCGTTGCCTCGGCCTCTGGATTCGGACTGATCTCGAATCCAAAATGTGCCGCCCTTTTATACTCTGTGATGACAGAGATTGGATAACATTTTATTTAAAAATTCCAAGAAACACAAATAAGATTTTGTATGCTTCAATTGGAATAGGATTCTGGGAAATGTATTAGAATTTACTTGAATAAATTCCCGGAAAGGGAAATCATGAAATGCATTTAGAATTAGGCATTTCATAATTTTAATGGTTATAGGGAATTGAATCAATTCACGACAAATGGACTTTCGTTTAAATTTATCATGCATATGATTCAGTTGGATTGGGATGTAAGGTACTTGGAAATTGAATCAATGTGCGACAAATTAACTTTTGGTTTAACTTGTCGCTCATATCATTCACGATGGGAATTGGATTGGGGTTACAGGTAACTGGAAAAGGGTAGTGACTTAGGATCACTACAGGGAGAATGGATATGTGAATTAGTTATTGATTCGTATATCAGGAATTTAAGTTGAGGTGTAGGGATTTGGATATATGTGTGGGGGAGGAGATGATAGGGCTTTTCAGAGCGCTACAGCAGCAGCTTATTTAAACTACAACGGCTAGTTTCAGTTCGGCCATATTTAGCCAGTAGTTAATGCTGTATTTGGGACAAATATTCGCCAGGTCATGTAGATGTTTAGCTTCGACCACAATGATTCTTACTCCTTCTGGCACATTGTTTCTGAGTACACCGTCATACCATCATTCATGATATTCCATAAGAGCAGACCCAATGATTCTAACTCCTTCTGGTACATTTTTGGCGGATTTTGGTCTTTTGGTCGGAGTTTCTGAAGTGGTGGGGAGAATACAGCACGAAAATAAAACTCGTAGAGCAATTGTTTTGTAATTTTGTTTTTATTGACACATACATGAATATGGGTTTACAACACTTGGACGCCCGTGGCGATTTTATGAGAGCTGGTGTGTGTACATTTGCCTTTTCTTATATCCTGCTCTGTGTATTGTATGAGACGTAAACTACTCGATTGCGAACGAATTTTTAATGTACTTAATTTTGCTTATGGTTCATTGTTATCTACTGTTAAAAAAATGTTTTAACTAATATCGCACTTAATTAATTCACAGACACGTTACTTTATGACACACGCGACGTGCTGTCGTTTCCTTTTTTGATTAACTTTCCTTTTTTTACTCCCTATATCGACTCCCTTTTTTCATACAATTTTTCGCGCGGATGACCCCCTCGTCGGAGTTCTATGTGACGACTGTGGTTACTTTCTGTGGGGGATGATTCTATTCACCTCGTAGTTGCCTTTCTCTCCTTTCGCTTTTCGTGGGTGGTGACTTTCTCTCAATCGAGAATCTCTTCACCAGTAAAAATCGCGCTCACACATACAGACGCGGACGTTATTGTCTGCATGCTGTAGATCACTCTGTGATCAGAATTTCACACCTCTAATGGATTGCTTACGTAAACAATCGAGTGTGCGATTTCTTTTAGGCGATCATGAGATAATGTAATTATCGTTGTTTACATAGCCCAATGGGAACAGCATTTTCGTTTATTGTTATTGCATCGCAATGGCCTTTGTTTAGGCGACGTACATTGCGGCAGGGACAAAGGTTTTGTTGACGGATTGTTTTTCCGGCAAATCGCTTATCGCCGGAGATGTCATGTTTGTCGACATCTGGCGCAGCTGTGCCAACGGGTTGTGTATATCCAGTGGGTCATGTCCTTTGATGGCCGTAAAGCCGCGGGAAAATTGGTCGGACTTGTGGCCATGTATCTGTGGATACGTGGAATGTTACCTTTTATTTCAGGTGGAAAGGAGGGCTTTTGAGGACACGTGCCTGTGGGCACGTGTAGTTTGGATATAGGTGAGTATGTTCCATGGTGGAACGACGACATCTCGACCTGTAGCGGTTTGTGTGCTTCGTAGAACCGCCACACATTGATCTTGGGCACACCATGATACATGATATTCCATAACAGCGGACCTAATACAGACCCCTGAGGTACACCCGTTATTGTATTATATTCTCGTGGTCCCTCATCGGTGTCATGGAGCAGTGTTTCGTCAGAGAGATAGCTTGCTATTATATGCACTAGGTAGGGTGTGACTTGTAGACCGCCCAACGCTTCCAGTATGTAATTCTACCTCGCCGAGTTGAATGCATATTTGAATGCATCAACGGCACTGAACTCCTGGCCAGTCAAGGTGTGTCGGTGCGCCCTCGGTGAACTGTCCCAAGCGCGTGGCAATTATTTCTTCAAGCTGTTCCCTTTTTTGTCTGGCATGTATAATGGAAGATAGGACGACGGGGCTTTTGGTTCCTTGGCCCTTTTAGGTATGAGTGCAAGCCACTGATTTATCTATCGTTAAGGAGGATGTTCTACTTGGAGGCAGGTGGCGAAGAGGCCTCTGAACACTTCCGGGTTTTTAATTAAAATAGTCTCCATTCTATCCAATCCTGGGGTCTTATTGTGTTTAAAGGCCTTTGGTGCCATAAGCACCCCTTTGATGGCCGGTTGAAGTATTGCCCTTTCATTGATGTTCCATTCCTCTTGTGATCTTGTTTGTATTTTCTCACGGCGGAAAGAAATCAGTTAAGGTTCTGGCCATGTCACTTTTGCTCCTTTGCATTTGACTACTGTTGTTGCGTAGTTGTTTCATAACTATCCTGTAGACGTTGTCCCATGGTTAATTTTGTAATTCAACGTTTAAGGCGCAGAACGGGTTATATTCCTTTTGTGGATCATACCCCTCAACTTCTTCCTTTTATTGATGAATTACATGTAGCTCTGGGTAGGTGCTAGGGTTTCTTGCTCTTGGTTGCAAGCATCGTAACCTGTTGCACTCCGCTCGCACGTAGGTAATTTCGGGGCTCCAAAAATACACTGGTTTGGTAGACCATGCAGGTTATATTTATCGTGGTAGCATAGCATGCGTTAGTTAGCCACTTCATGACTTTTCCAGCCCATCTGTTCGTATCGGGAATTGCGTCGAGCTGTTCGAATGGGTCTGCCACCATATAATCGAGCAGATCCGCACCGAGCCGTATCCTTACCACGCATTTTATGGATTTTCACGCCGATCATAATAATAAACTTATTTCTGGTCTTACATCTCATTTTTAATAATGTTTAATCTACGGGGTGATGATCTGGGACAGTCTCTAAAAATTAGAACACATCCCTTCTCTCCCCACCACAAAATCCGTGAGATTGACTTTGGATTTCTTTTTCGCACTGGTTTTTTATTACTTACTGCGAATTCACGTGCTGCTCTTTCGGATATATGCACTTTGTTTTGCATTGGGGCTAGCCAGGTACATATGTCGGTCCATTCTCCCAACGCCCTGAAATTGTTATGTTATAATTTTTTAAATTGTGGTTTACCCTTACCTTCTAGGGTGGACGTCTGTTCCAGCTGGAGATGAGAGGGCGCCGTAATGTATGTGCCCGGCTTCTTTACTGGGAGCCTCCCCGATGAGTCGATCTCCTATCGCAAGTTCCTTCCAAATTGCTTGTTTGCGGATTTTGATTTTTTCGGCGGACGAAGCAATAAAAAACAATAGGTTCCCTTTATTTTATTTTAATTTGCCTTTAAAGTATTGGAGCGCAACTTCGGCCCTCTGGATTCCGACTGAACACGAATCAAAAAAAAAAAAAAAAAAAAAAAAAAAAATTGGTTGGCGAGAGGGCCGACTTTAGCGAAACAAGGACAGATGTGTCATTCATCTTGTCTCTGGCTTCTGGTCATCTTAGGATAACCAGAATCACGCACACCCGTGAGGATGTTGGGCTCGGTCTCGCGATTTCTGAAAAGAAAAGAAAAATGGGGGGTATCCAAGGATAGTGTGGACAGTGTTAGTCCAGGTGTTCTCTAACTACTTGTATAGAGGGATGGTGGAAAAGAAATCATACAAGGCCTTCTAGAGTGATTGGTACATCTTCTGAGGAGTTTCCTTTCGAAAAGTCGAAGTCTTTCCATTTGAACCGAAGATATGCAGGACCATATTGGAAAGGCGTACGATATTCCAGATCGGATTAGCTGCTTATAGCAAAGAAGTTTAACTTTGGTGTCAACTTTGTTGCTGCACTTCAAGATGTTGTGCAGTTGCTTAGACCGACCGAGACCCCTTTGGAAAATGTGGGTCACATGAAATTCATTTTTGGGGTATAAATGACCTCAAGATATATCATCCTGTCCTGTGGTCTAATCGTAGTATCTCCCATTTTTATTCGTATATTCTGTGAATATCGAGACGTAGCTTGGGATTGTTTACTACTCAGATTTATAGCTACTGCTTTGGATGGGTTAAGTCGAATTTTCCATCGACTGTAATACTGATACAGTTCGTCCAAGTGACGGTTGAGTCGATTTGTTACGAGTTTAGGGCCTTTGGGTGACGTGTACACTAGGACGTCATCCGCATAGCATATCTGGTTTACTCTCCTGTCCACAGCGCGAGGAATATGGGAGGTGTAAATATTGAATAAGGTGGGGCCTAGAATGGAGCCCTGTGGTACGCCTGCAGCGGCGTGAAAAGTTCAGGAAAGCTTTCCATTCACTCTAATTGGAATGTTCTGTTTCGAACGAACTGGTAGATGATACTATATAGCGTTGTACTGAGGCCAGTATTCAATAATTTAAAAACGAGACCTTCGATACAAGCCGTGTCAAAAGTTTTATCAATGTCGAGGCTCACCGCAACGGTGGGTTCCTTATTAAAGAGCCGCACGCAGACGTGGTTTTGAAATATGTTGAGAGCCATAGTGGTGCTGCGCGCTCTTCGAAATCCAAATTGGAAATCAGGTATTAGGTTCCTGGCACTGATAAAGTTATTTAGTTTCTCGTATATGCATTTTTCATATATTTTGCTGATGCAAGTGAAAAGCGAGATAGGGCGAAAGCTTGAGGAGTGATACGTTGGTTTCCCGACTTTTGCTATTGGACAAATAATAGCGTGCCTCCAAGCTTGGGGAAAGTACCCCATGTTGTAAGCATGGTTGAACAGAATGGAGAGCTCTATAAAGAATAAGGCAGAAAGCCTTCGCAACGAGTGGTACGACATGTTGTCGATACCGGGTGACTTCTTAGGGTTTGGAGATTTAACCAGGCTCAGTAGGGTACTTGGTGCGATGAAACCGTGCCCATTATCACGTGTGTCATCGAAGTACTGATCACGAATCCAAAATCTGCCGCCCTTTTATACTCTGTGCCAACAGAGATTTGTTAAAAATTCCAAGAAGCACAAACAAGATTTTGTGTGCTTCAATTGGAATAGGATTCTGGGAAGTGTATAAGTGTATATGAATAAATTCCCGGAAGGAGAAATCATGAAATGCATTTAGAGTTAGGCATTTCATAATTTCAACGGTTTTAGGGAATTGAATCAATGCACGACAAATGGACTTTCGTTAAATGTATCGTGCATATGATTCAATCGGATTGGGATGTAATGTACTTGGAAATTGAATCAATGTGCGACAAATTAACTTTTGGTTTAACTTGGCGCTCATATGATTGACTATGGAAATTGGATTGGGATTATAGGTAATTGGGTGAGAGTAGTGATTTAGGATCACTACAAAATCATGTAATCTTTCATTCATTCATTTTACGTACATTTTTATTTTGTTCTTTTTCTTATATTTATCGTACTTGCTAGATAAAAAATCATGTAGTCTACTCTGATCAGGTTATGGCGTTGCTAACAGATACACACACAATATGCAAGCAAATAGTGAAGAACACCGAAAGGAAATTCGAATGAGCAAAGTATCAGAGCCGTATACCATAGCGATAACGTAACAATTCCACATCAGTTGAGTGTACTTGAGTTTAGAAATCGAATTCGTAAAATCGGCAGTGGCCTGATGTGTTAAGCATTGGTTCAATTTTGAGTGATTCTAACTGTCATAACGTCAGTTAGAATCACGCGTTCTTCACTATCATCGGAAACGCTATAATCTCTTATACATTTAATCAGTGCTTCATTTGAATGCGGTTCTCGACAGTGGGACTAATCGCCAGAGTGTGACGTATACTTTTGAACACCAGCATTCGCCCGACAGAAGATTGACGACGCCATGTAAAAATACTTATACTGAGAGATGATCTCTTATACATTTAATCAGTGTTTCATCTGAACGCGATTCTCGACAGTGGGACTAAGCGCCCGAGTGTGGCGTATACTTTTGAAATGTTTTGTAGCATTTGTTTAATTTTTAGTGATTCTAACTGTCAAGGTCAGTTCGAATCACACGTTCTTCGCTATCATCGATGTCGTTTCTCCAATCATCAAATATATTCCGCATCTGCTTTTCACTTTTCGATAGATCGGGTAATCAGGTATTTGTGGTCTCTTCCTCTCCTGGCACCAACTATCTAAGATGGTAGCTGCAGTTTTCGTATAAAGGTCTTGTCAACTTATCCTCTAATCTCATGATCCATATGACTACATAAACCCCCCTTTCTTCCAACTTTATCGGTAGCCCGCTTAGTAGTTCAGCTTTCCTTTTAAAAAATCGAATCAGCTCTTCTGTTTGAATGTATATAACGTTCTGTTTGAATGTATATAACGTTTTGCAACAACGGTGAAGAGGAGCGGAAGCGATTCGAACCAATGCTATGATGGTTAGAATCGCTAGAAGATAGAACCAAAGCTTGCACACACCGATCCACTGCCGCATGTAGGAGATTAACTGCTATTTTCAACTAGCCATACTTCATACTGAAATCGAAGCGGTGTGTTAATTACTACCGTATACGGCTCTGATGGGTTATTTCTCCGATTTTCTTTTGGTGTTGTTGCTCACTATGGCAAAGATGTCTCTCAGAGCCGCTAGCAAATCAAAATAATGTTGATCTGGTTACAATATTTCCCTCGCAACTCTCCAAGAACGTGGAGTCCCCATGTAAAATAAAAAGGCACCCATGTTGCAATCCTACTTTAGCGGTGAACTTTCCGGTGAAAGTCTGCAGTTCGACAATCTCGCTATCACCAAATTTCTATTCGAAATCAAGACTGATAACATAATCTGTGTCCTACATGTCACTCAAGTGGGTCCATAAATACATCTCTTGACCCGTTTGTCGCACCCCTCGCTCCGGCCGGTGTCGCCGGTTCTAACATCATTGTGTCTGTGTTATATTCGTCCGCTCGCTTAACTGCCAATTAACCTATATTCACAATTATGCTTTGAATCGCTCTCCTCCTCTCACGGCGTCCCATCCACCAAAGTCTTATTTCATTTCTCTTGTCTTTTCTTCTGGACATAATCACTTGTAATTAGGTATCAAGCGTGCGGTGTGTGCAGACAAATGACCATACGACTTAATTCTAAAGTGATAAATCCCGTCACTAAATTCCACCCGGTTAGTATTTCTGCCATTAGAATAGTGCGCTATGTCAAAGAACTCTGCCGAAAGTTGTCTATAACGCCACAAGTCCAACAAGCAGCTCTTTCAAATGTGTCAAGGACGTAATAACGTTCGTGGGCAATTTCGCAAAATAAATTCATACTCATCCGCCGCTTCCCCGCACTCGCATTTGGTTGGTCACCAATACAATACTCATACTTTCTCGATGGGGCACTTACCCTCTCCCAGCATTTGAAGTCACGCATTGCGTAAGTAGACACACCAGTGTACGTAGTGTAGGTGATAAGATCATAGACCTGGCTGGAAGAGTTGCACGGAGAGGGAGGTTGTGTGGTGATATACTCCGAAAGTAGGTCACAGATATTAGAATTAGACATGAGTTAGATCGTTAGATACTGCGGATACAAGTGTGTGAGGTATAACAATGCTCCATCCCGTCCGTTTGTAGATACGCACCGATCAATGTTTTCGTCGGTTGTTGGTTTCCGCGTTAATGCGTCCCTTGTTGGTGGATGTGCGAGATTTATATTTGAACAACCGACGTTAACAATTCGAAGACAAGCAGTGGGAATAGAAAACATTTTGCGTTTGAATGGGTAATCCGCAAATACGCTGGCATAAGTAGGTCACCAGTTGTTAGAGGTCGATAGCGTCGACGTGAGTCATATTGCTTTTGTTTTTGATTTTAAGGAAGGTCTAATAAAAGTGAAGATATTTAGAGAGGTTGTGATCTCCGGGTTCGGATGGTTTGATTGAAATAAATTAACCGTTTATAGTCGTCTTTGAAACACTTTCGACATTTGGCTATTTAACTACTTTCGACGCACTCATGGCAAGCACGCCAGCACAAGAATCTTGACGATGTATTGTTATAACAATTATGTGTTGCAGATAGCTTTCGATTCAAGAAATATAATGTTTTATCTGATTATTGATGCAAATTTATTGTTTAGATCCGTGTGTGCCCTTATCAACTTATTTAGCAAAAACACTTCCACTGTAATTAACAGACTGCTATTAATTATAACACAATTTATTCCAATCACAGGATAGACAGACTGATTTTGTTTTATTTATTGCTTTTATTTTTTCATTAGTTTGAGAGGGGAACCTGATGTAAATAGCCTGTTTTTCAGGAATTTTTTTTTGAAAAATGTAATGCGTAGATTAATTTGGAAATTAAGGCACAATTTATTTACGTTATAATATTTAAAGAAAAATTTTTTCCAGAATAATCGTTAATAGTAAAACGGTGCAATGGCGGCTTGAAAACAACGTCTTGAAAATGCGCCGTGCAGCATACAGGTCACAAAAAAGATCTGAAACAAAAAATACAAAATCGGTTCTTTGGTTTGTGCAAAAACGCTCAGCATAACGTTCCCCTTTTATTAAAATTTGCAAATTTGCAAAAATGGCGAAGTTTTGAAAAAAAAAGGATTTTCTTTTATAAACAATTTTAATAACAATGTTTTAAATAAAAAAATAAAAAATCGGAGCTCGTCATGCTGAGGCCAATTATTTATAGAATTTCTATACCAAACTCCACAGAGATCGAATGATTAGTTTTTGAGCTACGTTGCACGGCGTGCGAAATTTTGCGTTTCGAGAGAAAAAGTTTGAGTAATAGAAAAATCGTGAACATATTCGTAATTCGTTCTAACTTACCGCAGTTTTTTGTTAATCTGCTATTCCAGGGCCATAGAGTAGACCTTCCTCTTCTTCAAACTGTTCTGGTCTGAACCAAAAGGCCGAGCGTCCGACTAGCGCTCGACTATTTGAGTGCTCCCCCCAATTAGACTGTTTACTTTCTTTTGAAAATAAAGTACAAGGAGTTCTCGGATCACTTTCTAACTTTTTTTCTCATATTTTTAAGGAAATTTCCTATCACTTTAGGCAAAAACAAAAAATGGCTAAAAAATTTCATTTTACATTAGGTTCCCCCCTTAAGACACTGCTTTGTGATACCAAGTTTCCCAAACGAGCGTTAATATACGACAATTGGAATTTTTAAATTCAGAACGTCTTCATTGATGCGTTTTAATCGACTCTTTTTTATTATTATTAAGTAACCATCTTTTCCAGCGGTTTGTGATCGACTTTTTCTTAATTAGTTAAAAACGCGACCGCATTTAACCGCTTCCGGTATAATGACGAGTGTTGCTCGTCATTGGATTTTCATGCCACACACCACAATATTGAGCCTAATTGCCATGTGTCTAAAGATACTGTTGAATATGATCAAAAATTTGGTTTAAAAGTTCTAGTGTACTTAATCTGGCAGTAATTAACATTTGGCTATTAATATCGTGGTATAAAAATATTCACTTTATTAATTCAAAAATATTCACTTTATTAATTCATCTTAGAACTAACTATTACTTTAAGCTGATAATTAATCACAAACAGTACCTGTCTATCAAGAGTGCCCTGCTCTGGCTGACTGTGAATTATAAGACTAAACAAAATGTTCCATTATCACGATATGACTATGAGCTAGAAGACTAAACAAAATTCGACCTAGTGTCGACCTAGTCGCGGTGTGACTGTGAGCTATAAGTTTATCTCAAATTCGCCTCCTTCATTTCCATTCCACAATATTAACACTTCAATCACAAGATACTTGTTTTTATTTTTGTGTCTATTTTCTCCTTTTCTTACGAGATTATATTGGAAAAGTTCCTCAAAGGCCATTAACACCCGGCACTTAGGGTTTTTAATTTAAGGATGACCGTCTTCGTTGACGATTTTTTATAATATTATTTTTAAGTTTTATTATTATTAAGTAATCCTCTTTTCAAGTGGTTTGCGCCTGACTTCTTCTTCATTATTTCAAAACGCGACCGTCTTCAATCTCTTCCCGTAAGACTTATTAATGAAAAACCAAAAACGGTCATTTAAAAGTAAATCAAAACAGCACTTCAATCGTCGTCAAGCGTGTGATACTTTTTAAAATATACTGGTAGATGTAAACGAATTCTGCACTGTTAACATTGCCATCATCATCATCATCGGCACTACAACCGAGATCCGGCCTTGGCCTTATTTAACAAGTCTCTCCACCGGTCCCGATTTCGAGCCGATGTCATCCAGTTTGACACTCCCAGGCTCTAGGCGTCCTGGTCTACGCCATCCCTCCATCGCAGACAAGGTCTGCCGCGCTGTCTCCTTCCAAACATCCTGCTACAAAGTACTTTCCTCTTCGCTCATTCGAGCTAGGTGTCCCGCCCACCGGAGTTTACCGAGCTTGGTTTTTCTTACAACATTTGCTTCAAGGTAGATTGCGTCTCCGGAATCGTCCTCCCTTATATACGGGGCCAACAATTTTCCTTAAGACCTTCCCCTCGAACGCGGCTAAGAGTTCAGACTGTCTTTTATTGAGTACCCAAGTCTCGGATCCATACATGAGTACTGGTAAGACCATGGTCTTGTACAGCAGTAGCTTGGATTTCTGGATAGATTTGAGGATTTAAAGAGCCTTGATAGACCATAGTAGGCTTTGTTGGACTTGATCAGCCGTTCCCGTATTTCTTCTTCCATATTGTTATCGGGTGATATTATTGACCCAAGGTAGTTAAAGGATTGCACTACTTCAAATTCTTGCTCCACTACCCTGATAGTTTGACCAGCGTTAGGTCTTCTCTTCGCAGAAGTTGCCACCATGTACTTGGTTTTTCCCTCATTAATGTGCAGTCCTAATTTTTGAGCCGGCTGCTCGACCTGGGTGAAGGATTCATGTACAGCCGATTCGGTTCTATCGATGATGTCGATGTCATCTGCGTAGGCAAGAATCTGGCTGGACTTGGTGATAATAGTCCTTCTAGTTGTAACCCCAGAGTCACGGATTGCTTTCTCCAACGCCAGGTTGAAGAGGAGGCAGGCCAGACCGTCTCCTTGTCGGAGTCCATTAAAGATGTTTATTGGTTTTGACTAGTTACGTAGGTCATTCTCAACCTACAAAGTCGTATCAATTTATTTGGAATGCCGAATTCTCGCATGGCATTACATAGTTCTACCCTGGCTATGCTGTCGTAGGCGGCCTTAAAGTCTATAAATAGATCATATAATGGAATCTTGAATTCCTGAACAATTGCTGATTTGCCTGGGATGAAGCCACACTGATATTGACCAATGATGGCTTTAGTGTATGGGGCTATCCGATATTGTAGGATTGTGGCGAGTATCTTATAGGCGGTACTCAGCAATGTTAGACCCCTATAGTTGCTGCACACTGTGATATCTCCCTTCTTATGTATGGGGCAAATTATTCCACGACGCCAATCTTCCGGCATCTCCTCTTGCTCTCATACGTGCACCACGATCTCATGAATTGCGTGATGTAACCCTGTCCCTCCTTGTTTGATCAGCTCAGCTGGTATGCCATCAGCTCCAGGGGCTTTATTTGATTTGAGCTGGCTAATGGCTTTTAATGTTTCCTCAATGCTTGGTGGCGGCAGCATTGATGGAGCCTCCAATTCTTTTGTGAGCTGACCATTTATCAATTCATTGAAGTGCACTTCCCATCGCTCCAGAATGCCTTCAGGATCGGTGATCGGTGATCAGATTACCCTCTTTATCATTGCAGTAAGTGCAGCGTGGTGTGTACCGCGTCATACTGCGGATTATTTGGTAGAACTTCCGCGCCTGGTGCGGACCTCGCTCCCTACTTTTCTCTATTTCACAGACAAGGCATTTTTCGCAGGCACTTTTCTTTTGTCTGTGAGATCTTTTTTCAGATGTTCTGAGCACTTTGTATTTCTCCTCGCGTACCCGCGTCCTATGAGACTGTTGCATTGCCCGGTATGCAGCATTCTTACGTTCAGTCGCTAGTTTGCACTCATCATCAAACCAGTCGCTCCGATCTCTACGACTACTGCCTAATATGGAGTTGGCAGTACTAATGACAGTATTCTTAAGACGTATCCATTTCTCTTTTACGCCCGGCATTCTGGTGGTAGGAATTACTTGCCCTCCATCAAGCTCTTCGAGGGCGAGTCTTAATGCATGATCAAAAGTGTTGCTGGTATTCTTATTGCGTAAGGCAGCCGTGTTAATCCTAATCTGATCAGCGGATGCAATACGTCTCCGTAAGACAACCCACACTCGGAAAACTATACCAACAAGATAATGATCAGAGTCGACGTTGGCACCTCGGTACGTTCGTACCGTCATCAGGCTCGAGAAGTGGCGCGATCTATCAAGACGTGGTCAATTTGGTTGCGAGTGGGTCCATCAGGGGATACCCAGATGGCTTTGTGGATATCTTTACGCAGAAACCTGGTACTCCCAACGACCAAGTTTTTTGATGCTGCCAGTTCGATGACTCGTAATCCATTGTCATTAGTGTTCTCATGCAAACTATGTGGAGCTGTGTACTTCCTGAAAACTGGCTCCCCGACCTATTTTCGCATTCAAATCACCAAGAACGATTTTCACATCGTATCTTGGGCAGGCATTGAGGGTCCGTTTGACGCTCTGGTAGTATTCTTCTTTTTCGTCGTCAAGGGACTCCTCTGTAGGTCCGTGAATGTTTATGAGGCTTATGTTCTTAAACTTGCCTCGCACGCGAAGCGTGCATAACCTTTCGTTTATTGCATTAAAGCCGATAATAGCAGACTTCAGTTTTTGGCTGACTAGAAAGGATACCCCTAGCACATGGTGTTTTGCATGACAGCTATAATAAATGTCATACTCGTTTCTTTGAACAACACCACTCCCCGTCCATCTTATTTATTGTAATGCTGTTATGTCAGCCTTATATTCGGACAGGGCATCGGCTAGCTGCTGTGCAGCTCGAGATCTGTATAGTGAGCGGACGTTCCATGAGAAAATTCTTAATCGTTTAGCCATTTTCGTTTCCCTGGTCATCGTCGTGTATCCGGTTCATCCGAATGTTAAATTTTCCATTATAATTTGTTTTTACGGGCACGGTTATTAGCCATGCTCCAACCTTCCTCAGGATGTCGCTGCATGCATTGGTTCACTACTTGGCGAGTGCCAAAGTAGCTATCCAGGGTGTCACGTGGGGACTGCGTGTCAACTTGGATTGAACAGGGGCAAAGCTCGTCCTGGCCTTCGCCGGGTTGAAAGCAATCAGTGACTTTGCCCTGTATGTTCGCTCCCACCCCCCCTGGGCGTTTTTTAATAGTAAATATATTATATACAAATCGTATTTGTTAGTGCGAATAGGACTACAAAAATGTTCGAGCATACCAGGTGTACCAGTCTGAAGTGAGCGTCAAGATACAAATTTATCGATAGGGAACGTTGGTTGTGAACGAGCCCTTATATATTTTTTATTTGGTTTCTATGACATCTGTCAAAGATATTTAGTATGCACCAAGTCATTGTACCAACATCATATTTTTTTTAATCCTTTTAAAAATATAGAATCTTGTACCAGAAAATGATGATTTGCGGAAAGCATTAATTTTTGTTTTCATTTGAAGAAAAGTGCTGCAAAGTCGCATCGAATGCTTGTCGAGGCTTACGGTGGTCATGCTCTATCGAAAGCAACATGCAACAGATAGTTTAAGCGGTTTAGAGATAATGATTTTGATGTGCGAAGTGAAGAACGTGGAAGACCACCAAAAAAGTTTGAAGACGCCAAATTGCAATCAATATTGGATCAAGATGACACTTTGAGTCAAAAACAAATGGCCAAAATGTTAAATGTTGCACAACAAACAATTTCTGACCGTTTAAAGGCTATGGGAAAGATCCAAAAGTGTGGACACTGGGTGCCACATGAATTAAATGACAGGTAGATGGTAAAGCGAAACACCACATGTGAAACGTTGCTTCTACGACACGAAAGGAAGTCTGTATTGCATCGAATTGTGACTGGTGATGAAAAATGGATTTATTTTAAAAATCATAAACGCAAAAAATCATGGGTACATACAGGAGAAGCGTCAACATCGACTGCAAAGCCTGAGCAGTTTGGGAAAAAGACAATGCTTGGTGGGACCAGAAGGGGGTGATGTATCATGAACTTCTAAAACCTGGCGAAACTGTTGATGCGCAACACTACCGACAACAAATGATCAATTTGAACCATGTATTGATCGAAAAACGACCAGAATGGGCGGAATGGAATGGAGTCATACAAAACCCGTCAAAGAAACAATAAAAAAATCTCGGCTGGGAAGTGTCACCCCCCCCCCCCCCCCCCCCCGCCCCCCGCTCGTATTCATCAGTCTTGGCTCCTTCGGACTACCATTTGTTTTCATCGATGGGACACGCATTGGATGAGCAGCATTTCAATTCCTACGAAGAAGTCGAAAATTGGGTCTCCGAATGGTTTGCCTCAAAAGACGACCGGTTTTATTGGCGTGGTATCCACAAATTGCCAGAAAGATGGTCGAAATGTGTAGAAAGCAATGGCCAATACTTCGAAAAAAATGTTTTTTACTCTTAGAAAAAAAAACTCCACTCACTTCATACTTGTAGACCTGGTAGTTTCTCAGCCCTTTTATTATATAGTACCACGAAACCTTTTTTATAGCACTCCCTCCTTTTGTTTATAATTATCGACCAGAAAAGATAGGCCATCAGTTTCAGAGTAGAGGATAGGCCGATTACAAATGTCATTAAGTACAAGATCAAGTTAAGCAAGTTTTAGCTATGAAGCATCAAGGCTCAGGTTTGGGAAATTGCTTGCAGTTTACTCTGTTTTCCATCTCCTCAAAATTGACTTTGATAACCATCGAAGGATTGAAAAAAGGCTTTGTAATATATTATTGAAACTCATAATTCTTTTAGCAAAACCAATGGTTGGTAATTTTAATTGTAATGAGACCCATTTCTTTCTAAAAAAATCAGGATTATCTAAAACGATTTAAGTTCAACATATTATATTCTTTCCTTCAGAAAAGATGTCTCACTAAGTATACACATTGCCCCGAGTTATATCGACCTTCTTTTTTTTTGATGATAGATTCCATAAAAATGTAGTAACACTAAAGATTTAAAGAATTTCAGCACTCAATCTCGTCACCACTGATTATTCGCAGCTTTTAATATGTAGCATAAGCTTTGTAAATGCGGTTTACACTAAGCGATTTTCTGATCCCGACTAATCCAAAAACCCTAGCCGTTTGATCTAGTAGTCTGCAATCCACATTGTCAGCTAATTATACCGCAAACATATATATACTTCTAAAATTTATAATATAAAGAACAGCTTATAGTAGAGCATGCATCGACACAATGCCGATCTTAACGATTGACTACACAAAAAGTCAATCTATATATTCATCAAAACGTTATCTTATATTATGCGAAAGAAAGACTAAAGTGTATCTAAAACGTTTCTCCGCAAAATAAACTTAAAACCGGAGATCAAACATAAAAGATTCATAAACCTCTACAACGACGCGTCTAAATTAACCAGAATCCCAAAGAAAAGAGCCAGGCAATTTGCTAAAGCGGTCATTGACCCAACAGCATTAAAAAAAAACAATAAAACAAAGCTTCGTCAACAAGTCGTCAAAGTTATTTGCGTGAACGACACAACGATACGCGTAAACGCGCCTCACGTTTTCTGTACATTCCGAAAAGTGCGTAGACCCCAGATAATGCGTGGAACCTAGCTAGTTCAGTGACCCCCGAAAATTTATTTTATTTTTATCTACTTCTATATTCTTCTATTTCCTACATTGTCTACCTGTAGTAGTACTGCTAGCTTAGATACACACACTGCGTAACGCATGTGTTACGCACCTAACGCATTACTAAAGAGATGGTGTTCTTCTCTTTTAAGAGTGTCTAAGCTTGTTGTTTGGAATAAAACAAAAAGGAGCAAACTAAAAAAGGACAATTTGCAACATTATTCTCTTAAGAGTTCCTCACTGGTGATAGAGCAGACCCATTCTTTTAACCAGAAACAAAAACGAAAACTTTTTTAAAAAGTATTAAAAACGAAAGGTGGCAACATTCTTCTCTTAAACAACGCATTAGCAATACAGATCGCTCTTTTTTATTTTTGTTTTTTCTTTTAACAAAATAGAAAAAAGCAAATCACAAATAAAACAAAGTGACTATCGTTTTCTCTTCTAAACTTTGAGTACGATTTCGTAGATTTTTAATACAAAAGCGATACCATAAAAATAGTTTGTTAGATAAACGAAAAACCACTGGAATATCAAAATCGATCGGGTAGCGATGCAGATGTTTGCCCCTCTCTACTAATGTTTTGTCACGCCTACTCCTTGCGTACAGCTCCGCGAAGGCATGAGTAGGCGCAGCTAGGTCACTAACGCACGCTACTTATGCCAAAAAACTCCACAAGTTTGGTTGTATTTTCGCTCTAAGTTTTCTGCCTTTTTTTGAAGAAAAGAAAATGAATAAATATTCATATAAAAGGCCAATATAACGCTAATCACATGTGATAGCTTCGATTGCCGAACGCTAGTGTGTCAATCCAGTGGCCAAGCAGCTCGCAGTTGGATCGATTAAACCTTAGTGTGAAATGCTCCAAGAGACCTCATTACCTCACTTTTGAAGATTTCATTATCTGCGCCGATGAGCTTTTACAGGTCTGCCTAACATAGATAGACAGACCGTATGTCCATGAGTTACCGGGTCTTGCTTTTTATATCGAGGCCTGGGAAAGGAGCTGAGAGACGCATTTAATATATCTTAACCAACTCCACCGAACTGCTGACTTTGGAATAAAGATTAGATGATTGAAGCGGTATTTTTAGACCTCACTTTATTGGATCACTGCGTATGTTAGGCAAAAGACTTGTGACTGAAGGAGGCGGGAAATTAGTTCGCACTTCCCTGTGGGGCGTATACGTAACTTTTGATTTATTTTCATTTTATGTCGTGGTGCGGTGTGCCAAATTTGAAGGAATATGTGTATGTGTCGTGTTGATAATGTGTATTATACAGGTGTGGACATTGTGGAACCTATTGCAGCCCAAATGAGAAGTCTCTTTGGAATTGCTGTTTGCACAAGTCCTTACAATTATGCTTGTTATTCTAGTTTGTTGTTTACGCTCTCTTTTAATGACAATATTCATTTAGAGTTCTTCATTGATAATTATAATTATTACATCACTGTTTCAAAGTCATAAAATTCCATCGCCTTTACGTAAATATTCACAAAATTTACTTTGGAACACGTGTAAAATGTTGCTTTAAAAATTTAGGGATTTCTGCGTTACACAAGCAACGATATGCGATAAAATATTTTGTCGTGGGTGGGTTAACATACACCATCAATTGCCCAGAGTTGCGTACTGAATTTAACAATCATATTGGGAGTGCAAATTAGTTGGGTGCGATTTTCTAAGGTCAAACATGAATTTACTTCACAACAAATAAATAAACAGATTGAATTAGGAAAACGGTGGTCCTTGGGCTCTTTTCTCATATTTGACGAAAAAACAAAAGCCTTCTGAACAGGGCGTTAAAATATGCCCACTGCTAGGCCGAGTTATCGTAAGAGGCGGCTAAAGGCCGGCCGGTCGGTGGGGACCCAAGGTGAAATACCACCCCATCAAGGTATACGCTCCGCGAAATGGTCCGGGAGAAATCCCTGGCCATCTTTCGGAGCTTGGCTGATGGACCGGTTCGAGAAAAGTTTGGTTTAGGTGGTAATTCGGTGCCAAGGTGAGCTACCACCCCGTCACGCCATACATTCCGCGATATCGTTGGGAGAAATTTTCTCAGTATGTTTCGGAGGTATGGCTGATGGCCCATACTGAAACGGAGATAAGTCATGACGGTGCCTTCTGAGATAAAAAATTCGGGAAACGTTATGCAAATATTCTGATAAATAACTGAAGTTTAAGAAGTTCGGCATCGCATAATCGCGTTCGTTCCCGAAACACGGTCGACGTTCAGCTCATAATGGCATTTTAAAACATCAGGAGCATCGGTTTCACCAATATGAGTGGTGTTTGTATCAGGCCTCTTTTGACCTGATTTTTCTTGCTGTTGAAGCACCTAACTTCTAAAGCCCTACTGTACACTAGGGTGCAACACCCTTAGTGTGATATTTTGGGGTGATGTTCGGGCGCAACGCCACTAAACATCTAAAAAAAGTCTATCTTTGAAAATTCGGGCGCAACGCCACTGAATATTGCAAAGTAGAATCGAAAATAGCTGAAAAAGAAAGCCAAAGATTAAGTGAGAATATGCCGGGGTATCGTTGCATTCTGATTTTATTTCTCTCTTAAAATTCTATTTATACATAATATTTACGCTCATATTCTTACATCTACAATCTTGAATACAGGATTACAGGATTCCTGTTTACATACATACATAAACTCGACTACGGGATTCCTGTTTCCTATTACATACCTCGACTACAGGATTCCTGTTTACTATTACAAACATCGACTACAGGATTCCTGTTTACTATTAAATACATCGACTACAGGATTCCCGTTTACTATTACATACATCGACTACAGGATTCCTGTTTACAACATAAGACCAAGCCGAAGGACAATCGGCATTTTCAAGATACACACAAATTACTGGTGTGCACAGAAACAAAAACCAAAAGGAACGCACGTTCCTGTACAAATAAAACAGAAATATTATGTTTATGGTGGTCACTTTTGAGTTGGCGGCAATTCAATTATCACCTTCTGCTGATGAGAATGTTTTCTGTTGTCAATTGGAATTTGCTGGTGGTGATGGCGGCATGATGCTGGAATTTACTTTTATTGCCCAGTCATAAATAGTGGCTGGGATGTGGCATTCAAATGTATGGAATGAAAATACGGCGACAATTAGACAAATGGTTCTCACACACAACAATGGCTGGGATGTGGTATTTAAAGGACTGGAACAGCTGCAAGTGGCTGAGTATGCTCTCATAAACTGTAAATATTGCAGCCGAAGATAATGGTCTCGACCGTGGAAATCACCAGGGCCATAAACCACACGCGGGAAATGTACACAAAGGGGTACCACAGATGTGTGAAAATCCTGACGATCCTCGGCATATCTCCGGCCACACGGACAGCAATGTTGGCCTCTATATGTGCGGGTGCATCCACACAGTATTCTTACGAACAATACGAAATCGTAGGACACGTGAGGGTGCGATCTCCTGGAAAGGATAAATCCCTTGGTAAAAAGAGGACTCCAAGGGATAAGAGAACGGAAGAGAAAGGAAGAACAACCGGGTCAGTTTCTCATCCCTGAAGAAAAATTCGTGTGACCAGTTCAGTGATAACATCCGCGGGAAATGATGTCCAGGGAAAAGATCCGCGATACTTCGAAAAAACGGGCGAGTGTTTCGGTGTGAGTGTTCGCATAAAAGAGTGTCAAGAAAAATAAAAAATAAAACTAAGAGTGTGTCGCCGCGAAACCTTTTTAAAGTTAATAATAAATAATGGCGGGCTCCTCGATAGTATAGTGGTTAGTATACCCGCCTGTCACGTGGGAGACCGGGGTTCGATTCCCCGTCGGGGAGCCTCTGGCACAAGACTAATGACCTTGCCCAGAAAAAATAAATCATTATGGAAAATTTAACAAGCCTCAGGACTTACTAAATAAGGCCAAGACCGGTTCCCGGTTGTAGTGCCGATGATGATGATGATGATGATGAAATTTCTCGGCGTCACGGTCTGTGGAAATGTATGGTGGCATAAACACGTATCGAACATCGCCAGGTTCACCTCTGGAAAACTGAGACGAGCGATCGGACTGATCTGGGACACGGCGCTGACGTCGGGACTACAGTGACTATCACATTGAGGGCGCGTAGATGACCTGTAGGTGTTAGTTATTGTACCAGACATGGGCACTAGTTCAAGTCAACACCCAAACACTTACCATTGGTTTCTCTGAAATTTTGCCACGAAACAAATCAACTCCAAACAAGCGACGGTAATAAATAGCCACGCAAGTATTTTTTTGCAAGTGTTCTTTATTTAAATTTGCGTTATGGCATCGGCTCATGCGCATAACATGGGACGTTCACAATTTAATTCACTGATCTGGTAACTAGGAGTTAACAATATGATGATCCATTAATCCATTAGCTGGTGGGCGCCTGCACTCCTTCAGGATCGTGGTGCCGAAGTTCACTTTACCGAACAAAACGAATTTCCGCGACTAGTTGACATCAAGGAAAAACGGCACTCCAATTCGAATATTTAAACGGTGGAAAAACGAAATTGGCTACTTAGTAGCGGGGCTGGTAAAAGGCAGAACTCTAAGCGGGTGCGACTGTCCGCTGCAGTAATAGGAATCTGACTCAACGGTGTTCGTCGAGGTCAACTTCCACCAGCCGCCATAAAGATGGATTTTTCATATATCCGTCCAGGTCAATGTACTGGTGCACAAGGCGGGAAATTATTCATGGTGGTGAGGGATTTGACCTGCAGATGTGCAGGTTAACGTGTCACCCAGGGGAACCATGGACCAGCGGTTAGTAAACAAAACAAGCGCAGTGAGGTACTGTGTATTTGCTTTGATTTGCTGGCGGGTCATCATAGGGCATGGCATGGGTAAGATTGTCTAAACGATGATCATATCCATGCCCAAATTCCAATATCGGTTGATAACCGATGAAAGGGAATTGATATTAGGGGCTGCAGGCATCATTGAGATAAGCGATGGCGAAAAATCGCCAAAGGAAGAAATAGGTTTCTGTGTGTTCTGTATATAGAAACGCTATTTCGGAGGGTCATACGCTGAAATGCGCCTTTGTTTGGTTTAATCAATGCTGCATGGTGTAGTGCTCCCGAAGCCCTACCATCCTCCCACAATCCCAATATACCCATCTCCATATTAAATATCTATTACACATATTAGACGTATCCTCCTATTAACCTATACCCACTTCCATATCATATATATATTTCCTATATTGGATTTATCTACATATCAATCTAAACACATTTCCCAAATATATCCCATCCATTATCCCATTTCCCCATACGATATACATATCCGACCATTATCCCATTTTCCTAAACGAATTGCCTAAAATCGTCATCCTACATACATAGCAGCTGCAACTGCGGTTGTCTAATACAACGATCCCAGAACCGTTACCAAGCAAATATAACAAATACGAACACTCGACGTGACGATTCTGGGATCAAATCAAGCAACCAGCAGCTGGTAAAAGAATAAATCCTTGTCGCACAAGCCATAAACCAAAATCTAGCAACCATAGCAGCTGCTCGATTCTGATTGGCGAAAACACGCTCACGCGTTGCTGTCTTTCGGGTACCTGGAGAGCAAGATGACCCTTTTTCCCCAGGTTCGACTTCGTTCATCAAAAACTTAACAAAAGAATAATGTAAAAAGAGAGAATTTTTACTTTTACGAACAGAGTCAAAGAATAGCCTCCGAACGATGCGGTCGAGGGGAGAGTCGTGAGTTGGTTGCTGATCAATATAAGAATGCCATACAAGAAAAACAATCTGTGATTACCGTTATTCGAGTTCAGTATTTAATTTATTTTAATTAGTTTTACGCGATTCCGAGTGAACGTTTTTGTTGTGTAAATCAAATAATTCGGCCTTATAGAAGGACAAAATCAAATGAGTCTGCGTTTTAGTCTTCTAGCTCGACAAAAGGAAAAGTCCCCGCTCTTCCCTCGGACGACGCGAGGAAACACGGCCGGCGGACGTTATAATACTGGGAACGTCGGCTATTTGCATAATCGCCCAGAATCATACCGTTGCAGGCAATAGATTTCTCTGTGACGATAAGCCAACCACAGATTTGTTCGCCTAGGCAAAGGCTAGGGTGGCTATTGTTTGGTTAAGAAAACTGTACGTGGGACACGATCATTGGCATGATTGTTTAATTAGCAATCATGATCGTGTCCGATTCAATGGATGTTAGTTTTCGGGAAACTGTATCATAGGACATGATCATTAGGATGATTATTTGAACAACGATCGCGGTCATGTCCTATTCGATGATCGGGTGTCGCTTAGGCGATCAATGGTCGGAAAAATCCGCTGCAGCTGTGTCAACAGATCCGCTGGCCAGCGCGTGTTTGTCGTTAATTGATGACAAGCTGAGCCGATAGGAGATGTAAACTGGTTCATGGAGTATGAACCAGAAAAGTTCAGAATTATATATGCCGTCGGAGAGATTTCCTTTCAGGTATGGAAAATGCTGCTGGGAGCTTACGCCGCCCAAAATTGCAGGTAGGTATGGTGTCTTGTGGGTGAGGGAAAAGACAGGTTAAGTTGAGGAAGTGGGTCGTTCTTGGAGAAGACTCCAAAGAACCGCCACAGACCTATGTCTATTTTACAGGTATTATCACGGGTACTGTTCTTCGGAGATTCGTGGTATTGATCCCCGCCTCAGCCCTCGTAATGATTTTTTGCTTTCTGCCATTTGGACGATGAGATTTGCATAACCCAACCGATGAGGCTTATCAGCTAGCAACTGTCGTTGAGTCACTATTATTTTGGATTCAAAGCAACAAGAATTATGTGCTCTAGAGTGATTTGTCTGATGTCCAACTGGGCAGAATAACGTGGAGATTATGTTATCGGAGAAGTCTCAAAACTGGGCTGCGAATAAGGTCGTTCGGGCTCGTCCATAAGCCTCGTAATACATTTTTGACCATTTTTATTATCTTATTTTGCTGTGCAATATTATGATAGCCAAACATTTTTTACGTAGAAACAATTTTTTATTAATATTTTGCAAGGTAAAACCTTATTAAATATATTTTTATTGCCCCAGTTAAAGTAGGACTATTATTACTTCAACGCGTGCCGTGTCCCTGGTGGTTAAATGTATGGATTTTTTGATTACGTGATACCACCCCCTCTTTGCAACCCCTGAGACGCTCTATAGCATCAGCCTGACCCAGCAGTGTTATGTGGTTTATGGGCGGCCCTTTTTAATATTATCTGGTGCTCGAACAAAGGGCATCTTTTGCCCAAGTTATTAGGCTACCTTTTCATTGCTGTTTGTACAATCTTGTGGGGTAATTGACAAAGATTTATTACATGTTTTATAGCTTCGCGGGTTAAAATAGGTCTCCAACACTCCCTGCTATCGTTTTTGTAGAATATCACCATTCTCGTAGTTCTGCTTTACAAAGCTTTCCTCAATCGTATTTCTCAATTCAAGAACATGATTTCGAGCACTATTTTGTGTCTACCTCGTTACTACCTTCTCCACCAGTGGTGATGTTTTGATCATAGTACAAAGATAGGCAAAAGCGCGCGCTTAAAATATTCACGATTTCGCTTAAAAGTTTTTTTGCAATATAAGACACGATTTCAAACATCAATATGACGTTGAATGACCTGTTTATGTCCCATTTATAGGATAGTTCGAAAGTTGATTAAAAACCTCTCTAAAATCGTTGAATTTGTTGGCAAACTCTCAGCTTACCCGTTTACTTTTACATGTCTCAAAAATTATACTTTCAAATGACTAGTAGACTTCTGATCACAACTTTTTCCTAAACATTGACACATTTTTAGAGTAGTTTCTATATGTATTTTTTAGAATTGTTGTATTCGTGAGACAATTTATTAGACGTCTCCATCCAAACCAGTGGGAAAGAATATCATCTACTTTTGCTCGCATTTAAAGTCGGACAATGAATAGTATCCAATGTTCGACAGGTATCTGTATCTATTTTAAGATGTTATAATTCAGTTTTGAACGTAAAACTTGAAATGGAAATGGGTGCCAAATGAGAACAAGACTTTTGGTTTAAACGTGCACATCTTCCGGTGTAATTCTCGATTTCTTAAATCATTTGATCATTTTTTTTTTGTTTTTAGTTTTTTTTTTTTTTTTTTTTTTTGTAAAAGAGGTAGATGTTTGCGAATGGGGTCACTACTTTGTTGTATAATAAGTGAAACTACGTGTGCTGTAATTGATCTACAAATCGTAGTAAAAATAATCCATCAAAAGTGTTCAATTATATCAATTTAAATTAGTTTAACGAATTTTTCATCACTAGTTTGGGTTTTTCCTAAAATAAAAACAAATTTGAGGAGAGCTATTTAGTTTAAATATAATTTTATTATTAGTCGAATTGCAAAAAAAATTCATTGTAAACCAATATTTCATTCCAAATTTTAGTATAACAGTATTTATTATTATATAATCTATTCAGTCTAATGCAATAATAATCTACTATCCTAAATTACACCTTTCAGGTGTTTGTTTTTTGGATACCTTCGGGGGAACAAAGAATGGTGGGAGGATATTCAGCATACAGATGGAATCAGTATTTTTTTTTCGTCCTTTTTAGTTTCAATGCACATCTGCCCACTGTCTCCATTTACTTATTGTATACAACTTAAGACTAAATACTAGGTTCGTCCTATGTTCTTATAATAGCTTATCAGCTATTCAGAAGCACTTTAAATTATACATTAGTACTAAAGTCTATTAAAAACCTCTTTGAAATTGTTGACCATTTTTTGCCTTTCGTACATGAAAAGAATCATACGATAAGTTTTATGCATCCGATCAGGTTCACCCATTAAGACACATGCCCACGTTTCGTGCTAAAAAAATGTATGCCTAAATATATGCCAGTGTGTTACACGCGAATACTACCGTTTTTTTTTGTCTCGGGAGACGCGAAACTATAGCGCCGAGTGGGCGCCCCGAGAAGCCATCAAATAACTGTTGCAGTTTCTTTGAACAGTTGCAGGTTGTAACGCTCCGGGAACACTCACGTGGGAAGGGAGTTCCACAGCTTCCCCGCTCTGTAACGGAACGAGTTCTGATGCAGGGATGTTCGCGCCGTCGGGAGATGAACCGCAAACGGGTGCGATCCATCGGATTGTCTTGCGGAGCGCATATAAGCCGAATTGCGTCGAACAATACCACGAATCTCCGAAGAACAGTGCCCGTGATAATATCTGTAAAACAGACAGAGGTCGGCCACGCGCCTTCGATGTGATAGCGACTGTAGTCCCGACGTCAGCGCCGAGTCCCCGATCAGGCGGATCGCTTGTCTCTGTATGCTCTCAAGTAGGTCGAGGGTATGTTTAGGAGCCGAGCTCCAAACGTGAGAGCAATATTCGAGCGCGGGTCTAATTTGGGATTTATATAGGAGAAGAAGTTGTGCCGAAGTAAAATATTTCTTGGCTCTAAAAAGATAGCTCAGTTTTTCTGAGGCTGACCTGGCAATGCTCGACACGTGTTCATGCCACGATACATTCCCACAGACTGTGAGGCTAAGCAATTTCAAGCTTTCACCAGATTCTAGGGCCTGGCCATTCATCATCAGCCGTGGAACCGATGATCCACTTTTCCTTGCGAATGTTGTATATTGTGTCTTCGCTGCATTGAAGTCGACGAGATTGGCCTTTCCCCACTGCAGGACCCTATCTAGATCCTGATTCAGAGAGTCAATCTGTCTGCATCTCATCTGATGCGACGCAGAAGCCCCAATCGGCCAAACACTCGAAAAAGAGGAAACAAGCGTACTATCATCCGCAAAACTGAACACTTTGTTATCCGTTGTCTCCAACAAATCATTTATACAAGGTAGGAGCCAAAATAGGCGCAAGGCTAATAACCTTGCCCGGAAAAACAAATTATTATGGAAAATTTAACAAACCTCGGGACTTGCTAAAAAAGGCCAAGGCCGGATCCCGGTTGTAGTGCCGAATGATGATGGTGATGATGATGATGGGAGCCAAAATAGAATCTTGGGGCACCCCCGAATTAACAGGATACAGATCCGAACACTCGCCGTCCACAACAACCTTGATTGATCGATTCTCGAGGAAGCTCCTCGTCCAGTCGCAAAGTTGTTGGGAAAGTCCATATCAACGGAGTTTGCTAAGCAATGTCCCGTGCCAGACGCGGTCAAAAGCCTTGGAGATATCCAATGCGACCGCCCATGACTCACCATGCCGTTCAATCGCAGATGTTCATATATCGGTCATAAGTGTCAAAAGGTCTCCCGTGGACCTGCCACGGAATCCGTATTGACGGTCATTGAGAAGTCCGTTGCACTCCAAATGCGTAACTAACTCTGTATTGATGACTTTTTCCATCACCTTAGATAAAATAGACAGTAATGCCATCGGCGGGTAATTTTGTGGGAGACACGTTTTTCCCGTATTTGGGATTGGCTGAACCCGAGCGATTTTCCAGCAGGCAGGAAAGGTCCTCCGTGCATAAGATAAGCGGAAGAGTCTGCCAAGAACCGGCGATAGTTCTGGAGCACAGTTCTTAAGGACTATTGCTGGTATTCCGTCCGGGCCGGTTTCCTTCCCACAATCCAGTTCACGTAGAATGCGTTGAATAATGCGCGGACGAAATCTCACATCCCGCATGGAAGACCGTACCGGGGCGATCACAGGTGGCTCCAAAAGGCCGGGATCGAGGTTTGAAATCGCGGAAAATAAATTCGCGAACACATTAGCTTTATCCTTTGAATTCGTAACTAAGCGCGAACCAGCCGGGCATCGAAGGAGCTTATTGATCACCCGGTCGCTGTGAGCCTTCTTCGCGGTATCAATCGCCTGGTTGCACGCGTTTCTGATACTAACAAAATTTGTTCTGTTAACATCGGTGGGATTGGAGCGCCATTGCCTAAAAGCTCTATTTTTTGCCGCTGTAATCTGCTCGCATTTTTTATCAAACCAATGTTTATCAGACGAACTTCGTTTGATGGAATGTGGAATATACATCTCCATCCCCAGAAGAATAATCTCTGATACCGACTCCGTGCAAGCGTTAACATCGGAGTCTCTGAAGCACGCCTCCGACCATGGAAACGATGCGAAGAAATCTCGCAAATCGTCCCAGTTAGCAGCCCCATACTTCCATACATGGCGAAGCTGCCTAGGTCGGTTATTCGCTTGATATGCAAGTGCTTGCGTGACAGATACCAAGCAGTGATCTGAGTTTCCCAGTGGCGCAGAGACCTCTACGGTATAAATACTCGGTTCGGATGTCAAAAACAGATCCAGGGTGTTCGCACGATCGCCTCGGGCATCCGGCAGTCGTGTCGGCTCTTCCACGAGTTGAGTCAAGTTGTGGCTTACAGCAGACATCTACGCCAGCCTCCCAGCCTCGTCGGTTCTATTAGAATATAACAACCAGCCGGAATTGTGCACATTAAAATCGCCAAGGACAACAATTTCAGAAGCTGGGTGGTTGATCTGTATCCAGTCGACGGCATGTGAAAGATGTTCGAAGAATGTCGCCGGTCGATCGTCATTCGGGGAGCGGTAAAGACAACAAAGAAATTTAACGGAATTCCTCATCACGACCCTCAACCATATGATGTCCTATGATATTATTGGGTTCCAACGCCTCCATCCTCTGGCAAGCCAGATCGGACCGCGCGAAGACGCAGACTCCGCCCTTAAAACGGAATCTCGAATGTAAGTCGTATCCTGAGCAACGAAGATATGTCGAATCAGTTGACGAATCGACCTGGGTCTCAGTTAGGGCAAGGATATCAGGTTTCGTTGTTTGCAAATATTTGTGGACGCGTTTACATTCGTATTGGTGAAAGCGATGCCCCTGATGTTACAAAATGCCGTCACCAGTCGAGCGCGGGCAGAGCCTCGAGAGCGAGCCCGATTATGCGATGACTAACCTCTTCCGTTATTTATCATGATATCTACATGATGTTCCCCCTGACATAGTCCCCCCGGAGATCCGAATGGGAGACTAGTTTACCTCCGGAATTCTTTATATAAGAAGGCTCCCGAATACTTATCCATTCTGGGCGTCCCTCCATGATAATCCGAGTTACTTAATGAAATTTCTTGAATTGATTAATTCCTCCTTACCAACTCATCAAATTTATTATGGATACCTGTAAAACTGCATAAAACCTGCAATGCATACGCAGGCAAATCATAAAACCCAGATACCCATATCTGAAAAAATTCTATAATGGCACAAAAAACTAAATATACTTTTACGAAATAAATAGTTCTACTCATAAAAGTAGCATTTACAATGGAAACGGTACCAGTGAAAATGTCTTTGGGGTAGTTGACCGCAAATGGGTACTTGTGTAAATACACGAATCGCAATTCAACGGTCCTATTTATAATTATCAAACAAGCAAGAGTTTAAATTAAACAATCGACGAAGGCGGTCGGGTTTTAATGTCGAGAATAAAAGAGCTGCCGCTAACAGTATTCCCGATCGATTTGTATCTGCTGTCTACGGTGAATTATTTGTGTTTTAAACATATACATTTGTAATTCATACTTATGGAAAAATTATTTGTGTTTTCTACGTTTAAAAGTAATCAGCAATCGATATACAATTGTAATTCATCATCATCATCATCATCGGCACTACAACCGGGAAGCGGTCTTGGTCTTATTTAGCAAGTCCTGAGGCTTGTTAAATTTTCCATAATGATTTGTTTTTTCCGGGCAAAGTCATTAGTTTTGCACCAGAGGCTACGATTGTAATTCATACAAGTGGAAAAAAAAACGATTCTTAAGGATTATGAAAAAGAATTATCATCTAGTTTGTGGAGTTTCTCCATGATTATGTCCAGCCATTCCCTGATGAGCCTCCACTCATTGTTTGAGCCTAGCAATGCTGGTTGCATTGATTGCACCTTTGACTTGCTCAGGAAGTATGCTGTGTTCCTTCTGTTGTCTACTGCGTTTGGTTGGGATATATTCCTCGTTTTTTTACACATCCTTTGCAGGCCGAGCAGTTTGGGTCTTCCGTCTGCTTGTAGATTTCCACGTGTATGATCGACTTTTTCGCTTTTATTTCTATGGGCATTCGACCCACAATTACCGTGGTCACTTCGGTGAGCACCGTTTTCCAGGTCATGCAAATTCTACGGTTTCCTCTTCCTTAGACGAATTCCATAGGCTTGTTGTATAAACTATAGGTGGTTGCCCTAGCCCAGGTAGGAACTGAATATAGGTGGGTCGATTTACTCACAGAAAGTAGGTGTTGTGACGCGTCTCGCCGTGCTTCCTCAATAGTAGGGGAAGAGCGAGTAGGCGGGGAGTTACATTAAAGAAAACTCAATGTTTAAAGACGATATTTTTATTTACGTTTGTAATACTTGGTTTAAGTGCAAACCTTATTTTAATTATTTATTTTAGTTGCAACTTTAATTTAGTTATTGACAACTTCACTCTCCGCCTGTTCGCTTTCTCCCCCACTATTGAGGAAGCCCGACGAGACGCGTCATAACAATTGGTGGTAGCGGTGAGATGTCCCTAGATCCCTCTACCTACTACTACTACTACTATTACTATTTATTGGTCTGTAGGAACCCGGAAGTTCATGACCTCACCGATGCGACTCCGCCATCGTTCCCTGTTCTGTGCACTCTCCTTCCACGCCTGACCAGCTGATCCGATCTCCTCAAGGCCAAACTTAACATTGTCCTCCCATCTCCGTCGTTGCCGTTCTACCGGTCTCTTTCCCGTTGGTCTACCGTCAAGAATTCTACGCATGGCCTTATCGTTGCCTATTCGTACCACATGTCCGGCCCATCTTAATCTTCACGACTTGATTACTATCACTATTATAGGTTTGCGGTATAGCTCTTCCAGTTCATGGTTGTGAAGTTTCCTCCATTGTCTTGCCTCCTCGTCATATTTGCCGCCAAAGATACCCCTTCAAACTTTATTCTCGACTACGCGGAATTTGTTTTCTTCCCGTTTTGTGAGAGCCCATGTTTCGCATCCGTATAGAGCAATCGGCATGATTATGCCGGTTCTATAGACACGGAGCTTTATGTTTCGTGATAGTAATTTGGATTTCAGCAGTTTACTGACTGCGTGCCAACTAGCGTTGCCGGAGTGTAGTCTTTTGTTAATTCCTTTGACATTTCGTTACTGGCCGTTGGTATCGTTCCCAGATATTTAATTTATTTAACTTTTTCAAATATCTTGCCTCTGACGTTTATATGGTTAGTATACCCGCCTGTCACGTGGGAGACCGGGGTTCGATTCCCCGTCGGGGAGCCTCTGGCGCAAGACTAATGACCTTGCCCGGAAATAACAAATCATTATGGAAAATTTAACAAGCCTCAGCACTTACTAAATAAGGCCAAGACCGGTACCCGGTTGTAGTGCCGATGATGATGATGATGATGATGACGTTTATATGTGTTCCCTGAGTTCCACCTGCTCTCGTCGTAATCATGTATTTTGTTTTGTCTTCATTTATTTCTAGGCCCACCTCTTCTGCCGCTTACATGATTATTACACTGTTTTTATCTACAGTTTCTAGATTATCGCCCAAAACGGCGATGTCATCCGCATATGCGAGCACTTGTGTGACCCCGTTCAGGGATGATCTGGCCATGTTGTCGTCTTGTACCTTTCTGATGACATACTCGAGCACAAGGTTACAAAGACACGGTGATAGGCCATTACCCTGTTTTAGTCCGTCCGGATTTCAAATGGTTCTGAGATGTGGTTTTCTATTCTAACTGGCCCTATGTTTTCGTTCATGCAAATTTGAATGAGGGCGGGATATTTTTTCGGGATTCCCAACTCAACTACAATAGGGTAGAGTCTTTGCCTTGCGACTGAGTCGTAGGCTTTTTTGAAGTCAACGAACAGTTGGTGAACCGTGTCTCCGTGTTCCCACTTCTTTTCCATCAGTTGCCTTATTGTGAACATTTGGTCGCTTGTTGACCTGTTCCCACGGTATCTGCGTTGGTAGTCTCCCAGTATTTGTTCTGCGTACGGCGTGATTCTCGCCAGTATGAAATTTGTTAATATACCTACTAAAATACATACCTGCGTTTTCTACCACTCTCCCCACGGGACTGAATTTGGGTTTTCATTCACATGTAACTGGGTGTAATTGTCACGACTTTTTGCACTTTGCTATAAGCGTCGTAACTTGTTATATGCGGCTCGTATTTTCACCATTTCTAGACTCCACCAAAGTGGTATCTTTTCCATGGCATGGAACCACTGCGAAAGAACTTGTTAGCCACTTTATAGCTTTTATAACCTGCCTTTTCGCATCGAGCTTCTACATCGAGTTTCTCGATTGAGTTTACTATTATGTATTATAATTAAATGGCTCCGTGAGGAGTTGATTTTCCTTCCACTCATTTTTCTGGGGTTTCTTTTAACGATGAGACTGCCTGTGCGAGGTGCATGTTTTTTTAGTTTAAAGTACGTATTCCGCAGTACATGTTTAATATCGCAAAGTACCAGAATAGAATCGGTCAAGGAAGATTCCACACTGCCCTCTGGCTTGCATTTTTGCCTTTTTCAAAGCTGAAAAGTAAAATAACCGACTTATCGCTTTATTAACTGCAGTATTTTACCCTCCATTTATCAGAGTAGTGGAGCACACATTTTTTGGCTCCTCGATAGTATAGTGGTTAGTATACCCGCCTGTCACGTGGGAGACCGGGGTTCGATTCCCCGTCGGGGAGCCCCTGGCGCAAGACTAATGACCTTGTTCGGAAAAAAAAATTACTATGGAAAATTTAACAAGCTTCAGGACTTGCTAAATAAGGCCAAAACCGGTTCCCGGTTGTAGTGTCGATGATGATGATGGAGCACGAATTTGAAGTAGTGCAATCCTTTAACTACCTTGGGTCAATAATATCAGCCGATAACAATATGGAAGAAGAAATACGGGAACGGCTGATCAAGTCCAACAAAGCCTACTATGGTCTATCAAGGCTCTTTAAATCCCGAAATTTATCCAGAACATCCAAGCTGCTACTGTAGAAGACCATGTTCCTACCAGTACAGTCATGTACGGATCAGAGACTTGGGTGCTAAATAAAAGGCTCTCTGAACTCTTAGCCGCGTTCGAGAGGAAGGTCTTAAAGAGAATTGTTGGCCCCGTATGTGAGGGAAGACTATTTCGGAAACGCTACAAGAATGAGTTGTACGCGATCTACCTTGAAGCTAATATTGTAAGAAAAATCAAGATCGGTAAACTCCGGTGGGCGGGACACCTAACTTGAATGAGCCTGCCCGGGAAGTCCTTTGTGGCAGGATGTATGGAAGGGCGCGGTAGACCTTGTCTGCGATGGATGGATGCGTAGACCAGGACGCCCAGAGCCTGGAAGTGCCAACTGGATGACATCGGCTCGAATAAGGGCACCACCGGATCCCGGTTGTAGTGCCGATGATGATGATGATGATTTTACCCACCATATCTGACAACGGAATCGAGAAAATAAGAAACTATCAAGGAATTTTGTTAACACGGCATGCTATTTTCCAACGAATCCAAGTTTGTTAGATGTATCAATACTGCCATTTAGGGATTTTTTTCCAAACTAGAATCATCAGTCACTTAACTACGATGGTGCCAGGTTCTCGTAGGTTTTGAGTGTATTAAAGGGACACCATAAAAAAAGGTATAAAGTGTTGTTCTATCCGATCCTATTGATGTGATCTTCATAAACTGTGTTCTGACATTTATCATCATTCATCATTTTCGGCACTCCAACCGGGATCTGGTCTTGACTTATTTAGCAAGTCTCTCCACCGGTATCCCGTCTTTATCCGATACTTTTTAAATTATCTATAATAATTTGATTTTCCGGGCAAGGTTGTTAGCTTGCGCCAAGCACTGACATTTAAGGGTACTCTAAAATCCCTTTTTGTGTGCGCGTTGGTGTAAGAAACATATTATATCAACCGTGAGAAGCTCTTAGCGGCCTCGTTATTCTGGGCAGACAACTCTTCGCGGATTTAAATAAATTAAGTCGTTTAGTAAATAAACCGACATATGTATAAGATATAAGGGGTAATTTCTTCGACACCCTGGCACCTGTTTGTTCACCTCTTTTATGTCCAATCAAAGTTTCGCCACCCTTCAACTCGCCGCTAACGCTTTCGTTAAGGCCTTTTCTAGTCTTCGTACGTGGGTTTAAACCGGGTTTTTTCACCACCATTGCTAAACCCCATACACTGTCCTATAGACTTCGTATGTGGAGAGTACACCAAATATGGTTGGTCATGCACCTTTAATTATACGACATAAACACCTTTTATCCTAACCTAGGTTAAGTTTTATCCTAACCTAGGTTCCTATTTTTTGATATATTAAAGATCGAGGATTACAGTCTGTAATAATATCTAATTCTCGGTTAAATTAATTCCATCCTCCATAGCTTACCTTCGTTGCACAAAAATAAATTGAAAGCCTATACAAAATCGCTGCTGCGGCTGAGTCTTTAGTTTGAACCTGCTTAGGTATCTTTATTTCCCGTAACTGCTTTTCGAACTGCAGATTTTTTATACTATACGGGGTTTAAAAATCGCTTAGTATATTACTTAAAAAAAGTAAACCGATTTACTATTCCCATTGCCAAAATTATGTTGTAGTTCTGGAAAAAAAACGGGAAAACATTTGCCGAAAGACCACTCTTAAAATCATAAAACCTGATTTAATCTGCTAATCTAAGTCAAGGTAGTCATTTTCATTCGTTTACGAATACTGCATAAAGCTATGGAATAATGTTCCTATCACAATTCATGAGTTTTAGTTTTCAAATTGCAACAGGCAACCGAAAACGGCTAACTTATTTGACTTGACACGTTAAGTGCCGTAAAAGTTTACATATCAATTAGGTATATCGGTATCAATCAAGGAAAAAATAGAAGTGCTGCTTAATTTATTCAGAAATGACCAGAGACTGACCGATACTTAATTGGTTTAGTATGTACGAGTATTCAGATATCATATCTAACATGTAAGCGATTGATTGTGAAACATAAAAGAAAGTGTTACATTTGGCACACCCTCTCCAACAGCAACTCTCTTAAATCACAAGATTGGATGTTCACTTTCAATACTGAAGTTTCCTGTGCCAGTCCCAAGCCTCAGCGTCACTAGAAATGGCACCAATAGCACCACCACCACTACCACCACTACTATCACCACCAACAACAACATGTGTGCAATGGCAACATTTAAATCGAAACCAATGATAACAGTCTGTGAATCAATCCGGGAAAATATGGTCCATGCTGGGTAATGCACTTGTTAGAGCGCCACAAAGTTAAATTATTACCCGCTGACAACACAACTGATCGACATTCCCAATAAATTGATTCCCGGCTATTACTGATCGGCATATGCACACGTATATTTAAATTGCAGCAATCCAATCCAACGGCGTTATCTAATCGAAGATTGTGGCACTAAATAATTGACCATTGGCCATTCCTGTTCAATTCACAAAGGCCTCAGTAATAATAGCCCACTACACGACTTCGAATAGCTAAATGCGGCAATTGCTCAGAGAACCACAGCACCAGACTTGCTAATGGACAACTATGCTCCCAACCCCACATCACCAACTATAACACGAACAACGCAACGCCGGCCACGACCACGACGGCGACGTGTCAAAAGCAAAATAAACTGTGTTAAGTGGAGAAAATTATATATAAAGAAAAAAACAAAAACTAAAATAATAAATAAATTTAATCAAAAACAAAAATGGAGGGAAAAAAATACGAAACACTCAACGAGTTCCGTATCGTATCTATAGACAAACTCCGTGTAGTGTCACACAATCGCCCAAGAATTTGAATAAATTTCATCTATCGACAGCACAGTGCCACCGCCACCAACACCGATCGACAGCGATCCCTGAACTGCGTGGCAGGCCTTTATGTTCGCGCATACCGCTGCCATGAATCATTTTATTAAACGATTTTTCATATAATGGAATTTTCAATTAATTAATTTCCGTGCGTGTAAATGTAATAACGATCGGAATAGTTGCAATCCAAAGACCGCCACAATCACTGATCCGCAGGCATGGCTACGGATGCGCCACTTTACTCCTTTTCACTCTCTTGACACTGACACTTAGTTGAAGCTGCGAGATCAACTCAAGGCCAAATACATATGGTGAATGCGGTTAGATCAGTAATGAGCTGAAAACGAAATTGCTTATTGATCCGATCCATTCCGTCAGCAGGCGGTGATCGCGACGAGTATCTAAGTGAATCTGAGGTCGGTTCTCGAAAATATGTTCCACTTTTTTTTTTTTTTTTTTTTTTTGGGAAGAGAATTCGCACGATCACTTATGACTAGCAGATAATGTTTTCTTCTTTTGTTTGCTTCTTTTCCGCCTACCTTCCTTTCTAATTCTAATTCTTCTTTTCCCTTTTCGGTGCCCCCTTCGTCTTGTTCTCTTAGTTCCGTCTTTTTCTACCTATTCCCCATTCTTTCTTTCAGTTCAGCTATCTATAGATAGGCACATTAGAGACAACAAGCTCGCCATATCTGCCTATGTACTCCTACACAGGGGGGAAGGGGGTCTATCCCAGACTACCTATTTATTTCTATGTGCACAGTCATACATACATATCTCTACGTGACGATCGAGTGATGTAACCCTCTTTTCACACGCTTGAGATCGCCGGCCATAAACCCACACATAGTTATGCCGAAAGTTTCAGAAAGAGGGAAGTACAAGACCACTTATAACAAATACGTCGGCCAAGTGGATGAAATTGTAAGGGTAGCTGAATAGTGCTCGATCGGTGCGATCGGTGCGAATGGAGAGATCGCGCCGCTAATAAAACGAGTCTCGTGCGCATAAACTTTGAAATGAGCTCAGAACAGGAAAGAAATGAAGCGAACCGATAATTATATCAAAGACGGCCAGACATTCTGCGAGACTTGTTCGTTGTTCTCCGTTTTGTTAGACTCTCAGCCGAGATAAAGATCATTCAATTTAACACAAAACGTTGAGCTTTCCTAAACGGTGTGGGGGTAAGCGGCAGAAGTCCCAAAGCTTTTTCCGGAGTTTCTCTGCAAAAGTCAAGAACAAGTTTGTCATCGTCTACATAAGTGATTTATCTACCGGATACTTGACACAAATCTCCTTGTTTTTTCTTTCTTTTCTGTGTTTCTATTTTCTTTTATTCTCGTTGTTGTTGTGTTTTATTGTTTTATTTCTGCCAAACGATCTTCGTGGTTGCCAGTTGCTTCTTGTTCCTAATTTGCAAACCAGACTGTCGGACACAGTCGTGGGATTAATTAAGATCGTCTTAGGTATCTGTTAGCTGTACGTTGTTGGCATTTTGTCGATCAATATATACGAACAACACCTCCGTAAATGAAGAGAGTATTTTATGGATCATTTTAAATAATATTAAAGAGTAGGGCCGTTAATTAAAGTGAGATCTCCATTCCGGTGTGAGGTTTTAGATTAGTTAATAGTTTAGAATTAGCAGTTATAGATATACGTTTGGTTGATTAGGAATTCTGGCTTTAGTGAAATGTCGTCCATTCCTTTCTCTTGCTGTGTTGTCTGTGTTATCTCGGTTATATGGATTTTTAGATGGCTATAACTTCCATTAGGTGTTAGCCTTTCCCCTTTTGAATCTTTATTGCGTTATTAAATAATAAAGACGTAAAACTGACTTTGTAACCGCGCTGTTCCGACTACGAGTCCAGAATAGTAAGTTCTGGTCTAGCATAAAGATGGCGCTGTTACAAATGAAATGTATGCTTTGTTATGTTGGCACACTTGATACAATAAGTTGTTACCATATACAATATATTTTTTTAAACTTTGTTGTAGAACTCGGTATAAGAAACCTATTCGTAACATGCTCCTCGCATTTGTTAAATGTTGATGACGATTCTACTTTCTCAGCAAGGTTTGACTTTAACAAGATCCCATTTAATTTTCTGCGCCGATTGCGCCGTGCCTGAAACATGAGTTCATCGCTTTGAGTCAAATTATCAATCCAGGCAGTGGCACCTCAATAGCTGAGTTGGAAATGATGCTGTGTCTTGCATTTAATTGTGTGTGATACCGCCGCGCATCGTGCTTCCTCGCGATTGTGGGAAGAGTTGTTGAGTCGAGAAAAAAAAAGTTCTCTCGTCTTCTTTTTAATTCGCTTATCTTTTTGAGCAGAATGACATCCACACCTCACTTGCCAAATCTCGAGTCTTTACTACTTTCCTTCTGTCCATTCGAGTCCCTTTTATCCCTTTTGCAAGGACCCGCAGGAGTTCCGGAAAATCGAAGGAAAACCTGCCGGTAAGGGTTTTGCGTGTGCCAAACATTTTTTACACTAACGCACGCACAAAAGGGGATTTTGAAGTACCCTTCCTGTACGCAAAAACCCTAACTGCGTAGTGGACTGTGATTCTTTGAAGATCAAAAGGATGCCTTTTTTTTTACACAAACGCGCGCAAAAAAGGGGATTTTGAAGTACCCTTAAATGTCAGAGCACAGTGCCATTGAAGTACCTTTAAATGTCAGAGCACAGTGCGGGCGGAAGGAGAGTAAGTGGATAAGGATAGGAGGTATCGTTGTGCATAGGTCTTAAATGCCTGGACATCATAACTGCGAGGAAACACATGAACAGGTAGAGCATTCCACATTCGTGTGGTTCGGCTAAAGAATGACTCACTATGTTTATTTATGCTCCTGAAGTTCACTTTTAACATCAAATCATTCGCATTCATAGATTGACGGGTATCGCGGGAAAATGTCCGAAGGGGCGGAAGACATTCAGCAAGTTCAGTTGAGCAACGACCGTGGTGATACATATATAAAAGAGATAGGTATGATATGTTGCGCCTAAGTTCTAATGACGGAATTAAGCGACACAGCGGACTGCCCAAAAAGTTTTAGTGCTCATTTTTGCATCCTATCGAGCACTTGTAGCGCAGTTTTGGATGCGCCTGACCAAATATGGGAGATGAACTTCATTTGGGACGAATATACGCATTGTAATGGTGCAAGGCTAATAATCTTGCCGAAAAAATAAATTATTAGGGAGAATTTAACAAGCCTTAGGCTTGTTAGATAGGGCAAACACCGGATCCTGGTTGTGGTGGCGATGGTGATGATAATACGCCTTGAAAATAGTAGCCAGGTTGGATGGGATGAAGTGTCTTTTGCATCTCTTAAGGAACCCCATACATTTGGTCGCACTTTTCGCAGCTTCAAAAATGTTGTCGCCCCAATTAAGAGTCGAATTATTTCGAGTGCCGAGAATTGATAGTTCCTTGGCTTCGTCAATGTAAGTGCCGTTCATCGAAAGTATATTTACCTTTGGGTTCTACTTTAACGACAGGAGACAGCACTGAGTTTTTAAGGCATTGAATTATACTCGGTTAGATAATCTTCATTGATATATCTTGTTGAGGTCGGAATGCAATGTATTAAGCATAAACGACTGGTTGGTGAAAACGTTCAAGACTGTTCATTTGAGTATGAGAAACTCAACGTGCTATAATCAGCAAACGAGTGAATTGGGTTGTGAGTAATTGACAAGAGATAATTTATAAAGATCAGGAAGAGAGTGGGTGAGAGTACCGAACCCTGGGGAACACGTGCATTGACACCATCAAGAACTGCTTGAATTGAACTGCTAAAAAGATACTCTCTTATCCGTTAGATCAGGGAATCGTTCACACCATGTGAATGAATGTAATTTTGATAAAGGGGCTGGATTCCAAACTCTGTCGAATGCTTTCGAGATATCCAGTGCAACAACCTTGCTTTCTGCGAAGTAGTGGATGGAATGGCTCCCCTAAGATACGCCATCAAATCTCCTGTGGACCGGTTGCTACGAAAGCCATATTAGCGGTCATTGAGGAGGTCATTTGATTCCAGATATTTAGAAAGTTGACGGTTAATCAGTGATTCCATTACCTTCGAGAGAATAGAAGTTAGAGCTATGGGTCGATAAGAACAGAGGGATTTTGGCAGATTTGTTGTCGAAGTGTTCCGCCGAACACTGGCCACACACCAAAAGGAACACCTGGAACGCGGAGCGAATTCAGTTGCACAAAATAAAGCACGAAAAGAATTGTCTTTATTTTTGAATTTTATTTTTGTTTTAGAGTTCGGTCTCCACTTGCGTCTAGCACACATTTTTGATTTTTCACTTATCTTACCACCGTTCGAAACTACCTTGAACCACACGTTCGACGTTATTTTTTTTTTTTTTTTCGCAATATCTCAGCGCGGATCGACCTCCTCGGTGGGGTTCTCAGACTCCTGCTCGAAGTAGACTAATTGTCTCTATGCTTAAAATCCCATTCCGAACTTCTCATCCCCGCATCTGCAAAAGAAAATTTCCCATCCAATCTGCTAAACAGAATTTCTCATAGTATCTGTTAACAGAATTTCCCATCGTATTCGTTAACAGAATCGCCCATCATATCTGTAAAGAAAATTTTCTCATCATCAATCCATCATTCTTCTTTCCGTCTTCCTTATCGGAATCTTGTTCCTTTGTTTGACGATCCATCGTGCCGCCACTTATTTTCCGATCTTTTCGTGGGATTTGTTTAGGTTACCCATCTGGCTTAAGCTAACAATGTTCTTGTGCGCTTCAGATGGGTAATAAAGGAACCGTGGGATTGGTATAGTTTCTTTGTTAGCCTTTCCACACCATAAACATCTAGCGAGCGATCTATGTTCAGATGTTAATGATTGCATGACTATTGGTCGGCAGCGAAACGATATGCTTTGTTTGCACAAGTGTGCCATTTGCATTTGGGTCATGCAAGGGATTTAGGTGCTAATTGCTATTAGCTACCAGAGTAGGCATCCGTTGTTCGGTATATTTACCGACAATGGTGTTCCATGGGAAGCATCGGGTTGATGCTTAGAATGGGTGCTTGACTTACATGCATTTGACGCATTGGTTTGGATACGATGTATGAATGCGTTGAACTGGATATTGGAAGCTTTTGAACGTTTAGTTCCTTGATTTCTGATATCGACCTCGACGTTGTTGCATGTCATATTACCTTTTGTTTCAGGTGTGGTTAATGACTATGGGGACACGTGTACTGGCAAAGGTGAGTATATTCCTTGGCGGAAGGATACCTCACCCTATAGTGGGTTGAGTGGTTCGTAGAACCGCTGGATCATTTGTCACTCTTTTTGGGAATTGGTTGAATGTTCGCTGACTTCCATCTATTTGGGAAACCGCCAGTAGAATAAGACAAATGGAAGAGTTTTTGCAGTGGTTTAGCAAGTTAAGAGAAACGTTCCTTCAAGAGAATTTGTCGAATTCCATCAGGACCAGCAGATTTGTTTGCGTTTATCTCCTTGAGTGCGCGGGCAATAGTACGCATTCGGAAGTAAACCTGGCTCATAGTGTGCAGATTATGCTCAAGTTGAGGCGGACCTGATGTGGTATCAGGCAGCGCTGAGTTCGGTACAAAATGTGCAGCAAGTATATTCGCTTTCTCTCTCGCACGGGTGACTAGTCTGTCATCGACTATAGGCGATGGGATGGATGAAGAGACCGAGTTTTGAATGTTTTTCACGAATACCCATAAGTTTCTCCTACCTGTGGGAGAGTGTCGTATTTTTTGTGTCACTCTCTGGTCATGCAAGAGCTGGGCGCTTTGAATATGCGCATTGCATATCATATTCCAGCTCTTTTAAATCGCTTACGGTTTTTCTCAGTATTGTTTGATTTATACAACCAAAAGCTCAACTTTTTAGCCTTAATGGCTTCTCTGCACCCGGAATCGAGCCACATATTTCTCTTGCGTTTGATACTTTCTATCCTGTATGCAATAAAGGCTCGCATGCCAAGTAGAATCGTGTCTGTCAATGTGTCCGCTATAGAGTCAACATTATCGCGTATTGCGACGATAGTGAAGAACGTTTGATTCGAACTGACGCTATGACGGTTAGAATCACCAAAAATTGAACCAATGCTCAACACATCAGGCCACTGCCGCGTGTACGAATTCGATTTCTAAACTCAAGTACAATCAACTAATGTGGAATTGCTTTGTTATTGCTTAGTATACATATATTTGCCTGTATCTGTTATAAACGCCACACTACTCGCTTCTCAGTAACTTTGTTACGATCAACTTCGTGTGCGAACGACGGAGCGAGGGACGAGTGAGCGAGAGGACGCCGGAGCAGGCGAGTGTGCCGGTGCTCTATGCGGAAGTCGTGATCGTAGTCGTAAAGTCCTGTTTACCTAAGGGAGATTGTGTGTTGTGTGTATACAGATCAAATCACGCCGGGGTCACCAATTATCGCGTATTGCGACGATAGTGAAGAACGTGTGATTCGAACTGACGCTATAACGGTTAGAATCACTAAAAATTGAACAAATGCTCAACACATCAGGCCACTGCCGCTTGAACGAGTTCGATTTCTAAACTCAAGTACACTCAACTGATGTGGAATTGTTATGTTATCGCTATGGTATACGGCTCTGATGCTTTGCTCATTCGAATTTCCTTTCGGTGTTCTTCACTCTTTGCTTGTATTTGTTAGAAACACCACAACGTCGTTATTGAGGAAAAATAACGACCAATTTAACCTCCCAAAAAAGTCGTTCAGACGTTCCCAGTTGGCTTTTTTGTAGAACCATACTGTTTTTTTGGGAGTTTTCTCAGTGATCTGAAGCGCCTAAGGGCGAAGAAACTTTCATTCCGTATTTGTTCGGGCGGGCGGTGAGAAACAGGTCCAGTGTATTGGCGAAATGACCATCTATGTCTGGTACGCGTGTTGGCTCATTGACGAGTTGAGTTAATCTATTTGAATCAGCAAAGAGCTGAACATATTGACCCTCGGGGGTTGTGCGTTCGGAGGGATGAAGCCACTGAGAGTTATCCACATTAAAATCACCCGCAGTAACAATATCAGTGTGGGGATATAGGGTCAAGATCCTATTGATAGAATCAGACAGAGCATTAAATTCGTTAAAGGATGCGTTTCTATCCAAGTTTGGTCTTCTGTAAAGAAAACAGTAATGTATGATATGCTTACAAACGTGAAATTTTAGCCACGAGAAATTAAATTCTGGACTAAAGCAGAGACTATATTGTGGCAGAAGCTGATAAGCAATATCATTTCGTATGTATGTGGCTAGACCACGATGTGGAACGAACAGAGCCACTAAGTTATATCCAAATAGATTAAAATCGGAAATATTTGTATTAGTTATTACCTGGGTTTCGCCAAGTGCAAGGGTAGTTGGTTTTTGGTTAGAAACCGTGAGCAGACACAGAAGAGAAATTGCATCTCAAGCCGCGAATGTTACACAAATCAACGGGAAATCCCCGTTCCATTGAAATGGACTGACACAGAAACCCAATGATCATCATCATCGGCACCACAACCGGGATTCGGTCTTGGTCTTATTAAGCAAGTCTCGAGGCTTGTTATATGTTCCATAATAATTTATTTTTACGGGTAAGGTTATTAGCATTGCGCTGTGACAGAAAGCCAATACCGCCTCGGGAAAGGATGCAAGTCGGGACCAACAATAACATAGATAAGCGAAAGCAACCGCTACAGGCGTTATGCCCTTGCAGTAGGTGCCCCACTACATCTATGCCGAAATCCAGGTCACATCCCTTCCATGACGAACATTATGCACTCAGGCACCAAAAACTCTCCAAATATTATAAATCAATCGAGAGTATCGATGCCTGAGGGACGCAAACAGAGGTGCGAAAAATAGGAAAACAGACACAAGGAATGGAATGAGTAGAGGGTTTTCCCACACTTTTCACAGCACTAAGCCGCGTGGGTGGAGATTTATTTGCCTATGATCACACAGATAACTTTGCACTCCACTCGGACGTGTGTGTGGAGATCTGTTCGTTTACTTAGCAGCCCACAGTAAGACTTGTCACGCGAACCGATAGTACATTTGGGTATCTTGTGTTAATTGAAGATTCCCAAAACGAATTGCACGACTGATCCCATGGTACGGATCACGAGGCAATAGCGAACGTGCTGTCTCGTTGGCGGTCAGACCTCGACATGTTATGCGTGCCTTTTTTTAAAAACACTTTTTAAATAGTTTGGTAAAGTTCATAAATCAGTTCCACAGTAACAAGTGAAATGACAGATTTACGAGGGTAGGTCAATGTCTTTAAAAAAAGATAAAAAAACAAAATTTTTTTGGGTACATTTCTTGCTATCTTTCAACACCATCTTTTTCTAGTTGAATACATTTTGACAGACGTCTCTCCAATTTGTTTAAGCTTTCAGAAAAGTATGATTGTAGTAGTTCCTCAAAATAAGCAATTGTGTGTGCGATGACCTCCTCGTTCGATGTAAACCGTTGTCCGGTGAGCCATTTTTTTTATATTTGAAAATAACAAGATGTCACTCGGGGCCAGGTCTGGTTACTACGGTGGATGGTCTATCAATTCAAACTTCAATTCCTCAATTTTAGCCATTGAAACTGCGCACGTTTGCACTCGTGCATTATCCTGGAGAAAGGGAATTTTTTTGTTTCCTTTAAATGAAGACGATTTTCTTTTATTTTCTTATTTACCAGACCTAATAATGCCCCATAATGCTATCAAGTTATCGCCTGCCCCTTTTTCAAATAGTCAGTGAAGATAACACCATGTACAACTCAAACCATAGTAGCTATAACTCTTCCAACTGATTTCACCGTATTTGCCTTCTTTGGAGCCCGTTCACCTTTAACAATCCACTGTTTTGGCTGTTCTTCCATCTCAGGAGTGTAGTGGTGTATCTAGGTTTCATAGACAGTTACTAATCTGCGCAGAAACTCATCTCGGTTGCGAGGCATGCGTTCCACAAGAACCTTAGAAGAGACCTCCCGGTTGCATTTGTTCTCAGGTGAGAGCGTATTTCGCATAAAAAAATGTCAAGAATGTCTGATCTATGGTTGGAGATATTTGCCCGGATGCAACAGTGTAAGATCGTCTCAAACAGTAGGTGTTACATTGGTCGTTGTGTGGGGGTATAGGTTTAGTCAGGGCGCGGGCAGGGGCGCAGGGTTCACTAAGCCTCCCACTGTCTCCAACGCGCCGGTTGATGAGTGAATAACGAGCGAATTAATCACCAAGAGAAAACCACATAAATGAAAACACACAGGTATAAATGTTCTTTTCTTATTTTACCGATTTTATTGTTACTCTCTAGCAGGCTTTACAATATCGCAGTTTTTGGAGTTACTTTATTTTTTAACGTTTAGTATTTGATGGAATCACTTTAACAATGTTCTTACCATTTAGTATTTGCTGGAATCGCTTACAATTTTGACATATTGTTTATGAAGTACACTCAACAATGTTATAACTGATTTGTGTTTAAATCACGTTTACTCAACCGAGAAATTCAGCGCAAAAATGACCCGGCGACAACAACAAACGGAAAGCACTATTTTTAGAAGAACACGAATTCGCAAGTAAGGCCTTCTCGCAGGAGGTGTACTTGCACCAGCATTTGGACACTTAACTTAGCGTGTATTCTCCCGACTCCTTCAACACCACGACGTCGACACGTCTGTCCGTTTACGCGATTAATATCTGACTCTCGGTGATGTTGCCGTCAACATCCACTAGCCGTGATCGTGATGGATTTCCCGATCTAAGGGTAGCCAATCCGATCTTCTCCTGGGTGATAGCCAATGGGCGATCGAATTGGCGTTTAATGGGAGGGTTTCCCATATGATCGTACGGTCAAGTGCGATGCCCTTTCGCTTGAAATACAGACAACGAACGATCCTGCACTCGTTCAAACAAGGAACAAGCATAAGGGCTGCAGGCATCGTTGCTGTAAATCATCGTAATGGTCGCCGGAGGAAGAAATAGGTTTCTGTGTCTTATGTAAACAGAAATGCTATTTCGAGGGTCATACGATGAGATGCACATTGTTTGTGGTTTAGCCGATGCTACATGGGAACATTCATTATTGTGTTTACTTATCGCTCACGATCATGGCGTTGTAGGCCATAAATTCTTCGGTGACGATAGGTCAACCGAAGATTTGTTTATCATAGCAGTGGCTAGGGTAGCTATTGATTACTCTAATGTAATAGTACATGGTTCGATGGTGAGGAATTTGACTTGCAGATGTGCAAGCATATGCCTCACCCAGGGTGGCCATGGACCAGCGGTTGGTGGGTAAAATAAACACAGTGAGGTGGTTACCGAGTGTTTGTTTTAGTTTTCAGAAAGGAGCATCATAGGACATGATCATGGATATGATTGTCCCAACAACAATCATGTTCATGTCAAATCCTTTAATCAGTTGGTGGCCGATAAAAGGGAAATTGGTTGCAGCTGTTGAAAACCTAAGGACATGGGGGCAATGTTTGTTTACTACTTTGCCATCGCATGTAGCATCTCTTTGATTAAAAATGGTAACATCTCATCGGTCGGTGGGTCGAGTGTGTGTTTACATTAAACAACACTTGAATTCTCTTGTAGCTAGCCCGCGGTGGGCTGTGCTGTATATTGTCGATCGAACGTTCGACCGATAGATCAGCCGATAAGGCAAGGCTGAACATGTCATGCACGTATATGGAAATATGCTTCTCAGCTATGGGTATTGACATGTTCGGGTGTTAATGGCGGTTACATGATGAGAAAACCGAATTAGATTTCAGGACATGATGGTTGGATGCAAGCATGCCCCTGAGTGAAAGACTGTAGATGCCAATGCGTCCGCAAAACAGCAAATGGCAATCATTCTAGGTGATTTTGCGACGGGCCCATGTTTTCAGGTAAGTATTGTTGCAGAGGAGCTTGACTGCTCATCTGTAGGTAAGCTGCTGGTGATAGGTAATGGAAATGCAGGTACGGAAAGAGGAGTTGGGTTAGGTTGATGGGTGGTTCTTCGGGCGCCTCAAAGAACCCCCACAGTCTCCATTCAAAAAACGCAAGACTCATATCGCTTCGAATTGGCAAAGATACGTAGGTATGAAATGGATAAGTGAATGAGAATGGTATTGGTGTTATGATTTCATAACAGTTGTTCAACTGCTTACGCTGTACTTTGCCATTAAAGGGTTTTTTTCAAAATCTCCTTTCGTGTACGTGTTTGTGTAAAAAACAGCAAATAACTGATGTATTTGAAGAATGAAACATATTTTCGAAAAAGTTAAATCTAGAGGAAGGGGCTTTATAGACACACAGATTCAGGTCACGTTGTCATCTTCTACTTCGATCCTACTCTTCTATGTCCTTCTTTCTGGTTTTTTCACGCTATAAATTTTAATGATGAAAGGGTATAATAATCCCTTTCGTACGGAGGTATATATTATAAAAATAGCCCAGCTACATCCGTCACTAATTCTCTCCTTTTTGTTTTTTTAATTTTGAACGTACAAAAAATCAGAAATTTAATTAAACCAAAACTAAAACCCTGTCAGAAAATGTTCTTCCAAGACAGCGAACTAATAAAGTCTAAAAAATAAAAAAATCGAGAAACCCCATCAAATCACTTCCCAAGAACTTCACCGTTTCCAAAGGCGTAGCAAGTGTCGAAGTCCAAGTGCCCCCTCACACCAGATATATGTTTCAAATGAAATGCTTCCTATAACAACCGTAGGTCGACACTCTGTGGAAGCCCTTGATTTTCAATGAAGAGATGTTTCCTTAAAATTTTCTTTTTATTTGTTATTTATTTAAAATTCATTTCACTTACCGGCCATTACTGGTGCTGGTGGTAACTCTTCAAATTGGCGTTTCCTCCCTTACTCCATGTTTTTGTCTGGATTTCTTTTCTGTCGTATTGCCCTTCTAATAGGTCCACCACTCTCATAATAGACGCTATTTACCTCCTTCAATTGTACAATAACAAGAGATGGGGATGAAAGGCAACTACCCTCGAACAGTATAAGAAGACATGGCTGACGTGGGCTATTGACGACTTTTAAAATAACGATGGAACAGAATTTCTTGTGACAACACCGCACACAGCTAACATTCTGCGAAGCCCATCCCCCAAAGTGTTTCTTATGCCAGAAGTGAAAAATAGTTTGTTCAGTGAGCACCGGAAAAAGAACTAAATAAAATAAAACAACCAGAAAAGAAGGAACACGGCGGACATAAGAGCATGCTTCACAACACTGCCCAAACAGGGGTTGACGGTTGAAAGTCGCTCTTCGGAGGTGTTTTATTTTTGTTTTGTTTTTTACTTTACCAGTACTAAATTTTTTTTTAAAAGATGTTTTTTTCTTGATTGCCTCGCCCTCTCAGGGTTATGCAGGGAAAGTCTACATTATCAACCCCTTGGCAATATCCTTAGCAGAGTAGAGAACACACACACAACTACGCATAGTTTGCCGGCTTGGGGTGTGAGCTGACTTGCATTCAGCTTACCTAGATGGGAGGTGCATATGAGGCTATGTCGTAAAAATTTCCCATGCACACACGCAACTATACACGGACGTGTTGGGCATATAAAATCAAAATAAAATAAATAAATAAGTCCAAAAATAAGAAGTGAAAAGCGGACAATAAAATTAAAACAACAAAAAAATAAAAATAAAAGAAGAGAGCTATTAAAATCCCTAAAAGTTACTATAGCTACGAAAACTTAACAAACTTCCCGTCTTCTATAATGGCTTCCAGCAACCCTCACCCTTAGATACACATTCAGACGAGACTTTCTTTTCAATATGCTCCCAGAATTTTATCGGATTAGACGCCAATAGTTGGCACAAGGCAGGGAGTGCTTGACTATGTCATATTTGGGTAAAAGGGCGTGCGGACAAAGTATATCGTAAAACAAACCTGATTGCTCATAGGTGCAGAGCTCTACATTCATGGAAAGAAGAATACGGTTTTGATATCCTGGTGTTCACGTACGGACGGATTCCGGGATTCATTTTTGCAGATGATTCTATCGTCAAACTTGAACGAGAAAATGATTCTAACATTCCTTTCATAATGATTTGATGTGTCCTCTAAAACGGTTTATGTACTATATCAAAATGCGATGACGTTCGGAATGAACGCTGTTATTAGTTGTCAGTGGGTAAAGGGTACTTAATTACCTATGCAAAGGTGCGACGCAAAAATGAAGCATGTAAAGCGTTTATACCAATCCACTGTTGAATTATTTTCTTTAATTACCCGGCTCTACAACCACGATCTGGTTTTGGCCTCAAATATCTTCGTACCTATTGTGTAATGCCGTCAAATTTTAACTGAAATTTCTTTCTCACATTCTGATCCTTTAACAGATACTAGCGATCTCTTTAAATACTCGAAAGTAATGGCGTCTCTTGGGACCAACTTGATTGTTTTATTAATCGGAGTTATGGTTCTGCTCTTGGCTTTCAGAGGTCGCCCTTTCCACAGGTCCATGAGTCCATGCCATCCAGTTTGTGGCGCAAGGCTAATAACCTTGCCCGGAAAAACAAATTATTATGGAAAATTTAACAAGCCTCAATACTTGCCAAATAAGGCTAAGACCGGATCCCGGTTGTAGTGCCGATGATGATGATGATGGTTCTGGTCTTGGCTTTCAGAGGCCGCCCTTTCCACAAGTCCATGAATCCATGCCAACCAGTTTGTCATCCAGCAGGTTTTCACACCCTAATTAATGAGATCCGCAAATCTACAATAGTGAGAGTAATCAGGTTAAATCGATCCCTGTCCTGTGCACTCTCCCCTTCCACATTCGACCATCTGATCCGATCTCCTCAAGGTCAAACCTTACATTGTCCTCCCATTTCCGTAGCGGCCGTCCTGCAGGTCTCATTCCCGTTGCTCTACCGTCAAGAATTCTACGCACGGTCCTATCTTTGCCCATTCCCGCCACATGTCCGGCCCATCTTAATCTTCGCGACCTGATTACTCTCACTATTGTAGATTTGCGGATCTCATAAATTATGTGAAAACCTGCTGGATGATAAACTGGATGGCATGGACTCATGGACCTGTGGAAAGGGCGACCTCTGAAAGCCAAGACCAGAACCATCATCATCATCATCGGTACTATAACCAGGATCCGGTTTTGGCCTTATTTAGCAAGTCTCTCCAGCGGTATCTGGTCGTTATCCGAGACGTGTTAAATTTTCCATAATAATTTGTTTTTCCGGGCAAGGTTATTAGCCTTGCGCCAAAGAGTCAACATCATTACTCAGGAAAAATAACGACCAATTTAACTTCCCAAAAAAGTCGTTCAGACCTTCCCAGTTGGCTTTCTCATAGACCCATACTGATCTTTTGGGAGTTTTCTCGTAAGCGTTGTTGTTGGGTAGAGGAAGTTTAGCTGACACGACGCAGTGGTCTGAAGTACGCAAGGCGAAGAAATTTCAATTGTGTATTTGTTTGGGTGCGATGTGAGAAACAGGTCCAGTGTGTTGACGGAATGACCATCTATATCTGGTACCCGTGTTAGTTCACTGACGAGTTGAGTGAAATTGTGTGACTCAGCAAAGAACTGAACGTACAGACCCTCAGGGGTTGTGTGTCCGGAGTGGCGAAGCCACTGAGAGTTATGCACATTAAAATCACCCGCAATAACGATTTCAGTAGGTGGAAATAAGGTCAAGATCTTGTCGATGGAATCAGATAGAGCATCAAATTCGTTAAAGGATGCGTTTCTATCTGAAGTTGGGCTTCTGTAAAGAAAGCAGTAATGTATGATATGGCTACGAACGTGAAGTTTTAGCCACGAGCAATTAAATTCTGCATTGGAGCAGACGCCATATTGTGGCAGAAGATGATAAGCAATATCACTTCGTATGTATGCAGCTAGACCACGATGTGGAAAGAATAAAGGCACTAGGTTATAACCGAGTATAGTGTGGGGTAGAAGTCGATGTGTCAAACACGGACACTTGTTTTCTCCTATCCCGAATACCGAAGTTAACTACTCGCAACAATTGTGAAACAAATAAAAGACACCGGAGGATTTTGTTAATAGTTTTCTTTATCCATGTTATTACATTGAAATTTTTTTGCTTTATTTGTCGGTAAATTCTTACATTCACTTCTCTTCATTACATTGAATTGTTTTTGCTTTATTTGTTGGTAAATTTTAACATTCACTAAGTTTGGTTTGGCCGTATAGCCGCAATGAATGACCGAACGAATGTTTTTGAAATTAATCTCACACAATAACTTATTAATCGTATTTAATTTCTCGTTTGCCGTCTCGAATGATCTTAACATATCTCCGAGCAAAACACAGAAGTAAACAGTATCTGATACTGATCCGAACTCCACAGGCGTTGTTCACTACCGCGCTCCATGAACGTAGGAATTGGACTATTCTTTGCACTCCTCGATGCAGGGGGATTGGGGTGGGTTTCCACTGGCGTGGTGAGAAGGAAATGAAATATTCCTCTCGCCCGGCGACCAATGAGAAATCAGTTTGAGGTCCCGCTGGAATAATTCTCGTGGTTGATCGTACAGATCGTGTTGTTTACCCATACACTGTAATGACGGATAAACGAAATTGCATCGGGGATTGGATGCAAAGAAAATGATCTAACCAGGGCAGCTGAGCAAACAAGGGATAACTCAATAGAGACCAAAAGGGATTGCTATGTTTACGGTAGAGATTCGTTTATGAGATCTCTGCCGGCGGACCAAATCGGATTCTTCTGTTTACAAGTTGTGTATACAGAAGAATTCGATTTTCAGTGGCAAGCGTGAGAATGATGATTGTTTGTCAATTAGACAAACGGATCATGGGAATTGGCTTTTGCGATGATTGTTTATCGATTAGACAACGGATCATGCAATTGGTCTTGCAGCTGTGCAAGCAAGCTACTTGCGATGGCTTGGTCGTTGGGCAAACGATTGATTGGCCGTATGTACACAGGAAAATTACTGTGTACATGTGGGACATGATTGCCGGCAAGAGGAATTAATAAGATTCTAAATGGTTCATGCAGATTATGAACCGAAATGGTGATGTTGCTTGTTGCCTGGGCAAGATGATGATCTTGCCATGGGTTATGTAACAGGTTGGGAATGGGGAGTTGGGTTAAGAAAATGGGTGGGTCTTCAGGTAAGCTTTAAAGAACCCTCACAATAGTATATATCGATGTATATAAATTAGATATTTAGTCGATAACTTCTTAACATCTTAACTAAGCATTGTGTCGTGCTTTTTCGTAAACGTATCCTATTTCGCGGCCTAGATAGAAAGGTATCTGCACGCACTATGTACTGATATTTAAGGGTACTCCTAAATCCCTTTTGTACGCGCGTTAGTGTAAAAGAACAAGAAATGTGGCTGGTGTTTGGACGTTTGGTTGCTTCTGAAACTCTTTAGTTACGTACTTACTTCTAGTTTACTTAAATACTAAATAAAAAGTTAGTTAACTACCTATACTTGTTTCAGTATTCATCATGTTTAAGATAATGTGACTTAAATTATTCGCCATCATAAAATACTCCCTCAGGACTTGTAATGTAACGTAATGTATAAAATATCACACAACTCTACAAATATTCTCGAACACCTGATATCTAGTATTCACAGCACACTCGATATACCTCCTCCTGATATTGCCGGGAAGAGTTTTCCTACAAATCTCATTTATTTTGCCCAAAAGCGGACGAAGTTGACCGCAATCGATTTTTTATTCATAGTTCTCCAATGTTTCACTCGAAATTCAAAGCAATTTTCTTCTCTTTTATCATTTCAGGTAAGCGAATGTATCTAGTATGGTCTCTGTTCAGTCCTTTTGCTGCCGTATGTTCGCAGTAAGTATCAATGATGTACCCAATCTATTCGCCCACTTTAAGAGTTCTCTATCCACCTACGATCCGTTCTCGTGGAAGAGTGTTCCTTCCTCCCCGTTGTATATAATGCATTTGAATTACAAAGTGCGTGATTTGCGTGATTTCCACGAAAACTTTTCCCTTCGTAATCGCACGTTGTAAGCCGCGTCTTCCATCTACAATTGCTGTTTATACATCGATGAACTTAAACTATGGGCTCACTAGATCTCGAGGGATAGAAATTTATAGTGAAAAAAAAAGAAAAACTAGAGAAAAAGAGGAACGCAAAAGCGTGACCGCATGCGTGATGTACAAACCGCAACGCACACTACTGGGTGCAACAGCAGTCGTACTAACAACAATTTTTCGCTGCAGCATACCGTACCTAAAACGTGATGCAGATATACTTCACACTTTGGTCGCCAAAGACCGACAGGTAAACACAACCGGGAAGGGGGCCAATGCACAAACTACACACCGCTCTATATGAGAACTGCGAGGCTACCACCCACCCATTCTCTACCCACGATCATTTTGGATTCGGTCCTGAACCTTGTGCGTGCCGAAGAGCCGTCGGCCAGAAATCTAAAGAGAAAGGAAGATGTGATGAGCCGAAATCATCTTTGGGCTGATGCGTTTCTAATTCCAAACACCTAGCGACGCGGCGGCCGAGAAAAATCGCGCCCCACAACTAAATGACAGAAACATGGAGCCAGTGTTGTTGGGTGACTATCTAGCCATAAGGCTATTTCGGGTATAGAACCATAGCGTAGGACACATCGATCTGATGCAGATACGGCTATCGTCCACAATGGGACGCCGTAGTAGAGCAATCATCAAGACAGTGTGCGCTACAAGAGAGGGGTAGTGTAGTGAATACGTGTCGAATATTGAATTGAATTACTGGTGCTGTACTTGATGCACAGGTGGCAGTGATAGGGTCGTGGAGTGGTTCAAGTGGAGGGTATTTGTTCAATCAGAACAAATTTTTGTTAAATGCTTCTTTCTTAAGGGCATTCAAGTCCTCTATTATTGGGACTAGGTAGTATTATTTAGTTGAACCTTCTTTAGTGGGCTTTTAACAACTAAGGCTTTGAAATGCCATCCATTTTTATACAGTCCTGACTGTTGATGCCAGTGAGACGGCTATAGCGGAATGTAGTCACTATTACATTGAAAATTATTTTTGTTATAGAACTAGGGTGTTATGACCCAATTTTATCATTTCAAATGTAAGGGGGTAATAATTTGTGTCAATGGTATAGTTGGGAAAGTGTGGAGTTGTATGGTACGCGGGATTATGACTGTTCAATTGCTCTTAGTGTCGCAGTGCAGCGATTGGACACCAAATTTGTTGTTAATTTTACTAGAGTTGTGGTTAGGGAACCCTTTTCTTTATTTAAGTTTTTTGTTTGCAACCGTGGATAGAATTCTTGACGGTAGACCAACGGGAAAGAGACCGGTAGGACGGCTGCGACGGAGATGGGAGGACAATGTTAGGTTGGACCTCGAGGAGATCGGATCAGATGCTCAAATGTGGAAGGAGACTGCACAGAACAGGGAACGATGGCGGAGTCGAGTCGGTGAGGTCATGAACTTCCGGGTTCCTAATAATAATAATAATAATAACGGGAAGGTCACAGAATCTCTTAATTAAATAGCTGACCCGAGTTCACTTGCATACCCGGTTCATTCCATTCTCTTTTATCAGGCAGTGTCTACAGACTAAACCCACCGTCACTTTACAACACAATTCTGTTTTGCGCTCCCAGGGACCATCTTTCGACCGTCTTTCATCGTTTCTTCCTCACGGATAGGATTTATAAAGATAAAAGAAAATGGCACAAATTCCACGTAACTTAAGACCAGTGTCTGTGGTATATTTATTTATTAACGTTGGCTCCCGAAGAGATAAGTTAAATTTGGTGAGGGCAGAACCCTCATATGAACCTTTAACTAAATACAAGCAACAAATGAACTCAACAGCTAACTTAAAACTGAAGTACAATAAAACTTGAATTATCATAACAATATTGAACTAACTTATAAGAGAGAGAGAAAACAAAAAGAAAACAGAAAAGAGAGAAAAGAAAAAATTAAACTTAACTACGTGGTCAAAAGGTGGTGTAAGAGGAAAGCAAGGGTAGAGCAAGGATCATCATCATCATCATCATCGGCACTACAACCGGGAACTGGTCTTGGTCTTATTTAGCAAGTCCCGAGGCTTGTTAAATTTTCCATAATGATTTGTTTTTTCTGGGCAAGGTCATTAGTCTTGCGCCAAGAGCAAGGATAGACCAGCGAAATTTAAGATTTAAGTATTTAGGTTATGTGTGGGTTGTGTGTGCGGCGGCACCGGGGAGGGGGTTAAATTTAAATTTAAATTTGATGAGGGCCGAACTCTCATATATTTAGCTTTTATTATTATTATTATTTACTGGCCTGTAGAAACCCGGAAGTTCATGACCTCACCGACTCGGCTCCGCCATTGTTCCCTGTCCTGTGCGCTCTTCTTCCACGTTCGATCATTCGATCCGATCTCCTCGAGGTCCAATCTAACATTGTCCTCCCATCTCCGTCGCGGCCGTCCTGTCGGTCTCTTCCCCGTTAGTTTACCGTCAAGAATTCTATGCACGGTCCTATCATCGCCCATTCGCGCTACGTGTCCGGCCCATCTTATTCTTCGCGAATTGATTACTCTCACTATTGTAGGTTTGCGGTATAGCTCTTCCAATTCGTGGTTGTGCAGTTTCCTCCATTGTCCTGACTCCTCGTCATATATGCCGCCAAATATACCCCTTAAAACTTTATTCTCGAATACGCGGAATTTGTTCTCTTCCCGTTTTGTGAGAGCCCATGTTTCGCATCCGTATAGAGCAATCGGCATGATTATGGTTCTATAGACACGGAGCTTTATATTACGTGATAGCAGTTTGGATTTTAAGAGTTTACTGGCTGCATGCCAACTAGCGTTGCCGGAATCTAGTCTTTTGTTAATTTCCTTTGACGTTTCTTTCTGCTCGTCAGTATCGTTCCCAGATATTTAAATTCTTTGACATTTTCAAATATCTTGCCCCTGACGTTTATACTCGTATCATATATTTAGCTTAGTACAAGTAATATGTAAACAATACATGTGATTATCTTAACAACTAACTTATAACTAAGGTTTGGGGTAAAGTGGATAAAAGGTAATGTAAGAGACGAGACAAGGTTAGGTCGAGGGTAGACCAATGATAAAAGCGCCGAAGCTTAAGATTTAAATACGAGAATGAGGGCAGGCTGTGTGTGTGGTGGGTTTTTTTTTTGTTTTCTGTAGGAAGGTGAAAATCTTCAAAAGATACCTCTGGGCCGATCCAGAGGCATGCCGGATTTTTACCGACTAAACCCACCTCCCGCCAGGCACATATTCCCGTTGATCCCCGCGGACCATTCATTTAAATATTCCATCGTATGTGTGATAGTGTGTGTGTGTGGGTGGGGGGGGGGGTGTGGGGGGGGGGGGGGCAGTATGGATACTGAGTTTGAGAGCAGAAATGTTGAGGTTCATAGTCAAAGGATGTGAGGTAAGGGTTGAAAACTTTTCTTTTCCCCATATGGGGCCAGTTTTTCTTTATTTCGTCGTTCAGTTTGTCCATAAACGCTACATAATGCTCTCCTGTAACTATTCTTTCCTTCTGCGGGTGATCGATGAAGATTATGCCATACGCATCCAAAAACAAAAAATTGAGGCCCTAACCTTCCCTACCGAGTGTTGGTCTTTCGGCTGATTTGGTCGGCTTTCATGGCTTTCCAGCCACTCTGCAGATTGCTTATTGAACACAGGCGTATGATAATGCATCCACGTTTCATCCATCGTCACAAAATGTCGAAAAACGCCCGTTCGCTTATGCTACAACAACACTAAATCGTCCATTGAATCATCAACGCGCTGCTGTTTTTGGTCAACGGTAAGCAAACGCAGAAGGTAATTGCTGGAAAAGAAGTGCAAATACGGAGTTCGTTCATCATCTTTCCGTCGATTTCAAAAAAGCCTATGACTCAGTCGCAAGGCAAAAACTTTACTATATTGTTGTTGCGCTGGGAGTCCCGAAAAAATATGCCGTCCTCATTTAAATTTGCATGAAAGAAATTTAAAGGCGAGTTAGAATAGAAAACTACCTCTCAAAACCATTTGAAATCCGGGACGGACTAAAACATGCGGATGGAAACGTACAAGACGACAATATGACCGGATCATTCCTGAATTGGGTCACAAAAGTGCGCGCATATGCGGATGACACCGCCGTTTTGGGCGATAATCTAGAAACTGTAAGAAAAAACAGGGAAATCATCATGCAAGTGGCAGAAGAGGTGGCCCTAGATATAAATAAAGACAAAATAAAATGTTTGATTACGACGCGAGCAGGTGGAACTCAGGTATCACATACAAACGTCAGGGACAAGATATCTGGAAAAGTTAAAGAGTTTAAATATCTGGGAATGATACTGACGCCCAGTAGCGATATGTCGAAGGAAATTAGCAAAAGGCTGCATTCCGACAACGCTGGTTGGCACACAATCAGTAAAATCCAAACTGCTGTCACGTAATATAAAGAACCAGTGTTTATAGAACCATAATCATGCCAATTGTTCTATACGGATGCGAAACGTGGGCTCTCACAAAACGGGAAGAAAACAAATTCCGCATATTCGAGAATAAAGTTCTAAATGGTATTGTGGCATCTGTAACAGATACACACAATTCACAAGCAAAATAGTGAAGAACACCGAACGAAAATCGAATAAGAAAATACATCAGAGCCGTATACCTAGCGATAACATAACAATTCACATCAGTGGAGTATAGTCGAGTTTACAAATTAAATTGAAAAATCGGCCAGTAGCCTGATGGGTAACGCTTAGGTTCAATTTTTGGTGATTCAAACTGTCATAGCGTCAGTTCGAATCACACGTTCTTCTTTACTATTATTTCAAACGCTATAGTATCTTTGGAGGTAAATATGCCGAGGAAGCAGGACAATGGAGGAAACTCCATAACCACCAATTGGAAGAGCTATACCACAAACCTACAATAGTAAGAGTAATCAGGTCGCGAATATTAAGGTGAGCCGGACATGTGGCGCGAATGGACACCGATAGGACCGTGCGTAGAATTCTTGTCGGAAGACCAACCGTTAGGCCAAGAGACCGGTAGGACGGCACTGACGGAGATGGGACGACAACGTAAGGTTTGGCGTCGAGGAAATCGGGTCAGAAGGTCAAGCGCGTAGAAGGAGAGTGCACAGGACAGGGAGCGATGGTGCAGCCAAGTCAGTGAGGTAATAAACTTCCAAGTTTCTACAGGCCAATAAATAGTAATAGTCATAGTCAGCAAAAGCGGCACCCATCGCGACGATACCATTTTCATCCCCAAATGATCGGGAAAAATGTATCCCGCCCATTCTTTTGAGATGCCCACGGCCTCAGCTAACTAGCGAAACTTCACTTCATGATCACTCAAAACGATGCGATGCACATGCTTTACGATTTCCGCATTGGTACCCTCTTTTGATCTTCCAGGGGGAGGTGCGTCTTCAGTGCTTGTACTGGCCATTTTATATTCACTAAGCTACCGATAAACTGTTGTTATCGAAAGAGCAGATGTGGGATAACATTTTTGCAGCCACTGAAATCACTGTTCAGTGGTTTTTCCCATAAAAAAACAATGTTTGATCACGAGGCGATATTCTTGTTTTTCCATTTTTTTACGAAGACGAAAGTAGCGTCACTAACGCGACTGTAGCTTGTAAACGAATGGACGAAATGTCACGAAACTTCATACATAAAGTAAGGATAGGTGAGCCTCTCGAAATGAGTCATATTCATATTCTGGTGGACCATCAGCCAAGCTCCGAAAGATGCTCAAGCACATCTCCCAACCATTTTACGAAGCCTATAGCTTAATGGGATGGTATTTCGCCGGTGGCTGGGCCTTGGGGCCCTACCTACCACTCAGTAATTGTGCCGAACTGGACAATAGCAAGAGTCGTCAGTTGAACCATCATCATCATCATCATCGGCACTACAACCGGGATCCGGTCTTGGCCTTATTTAACAAATCTCTCCACCGGTCCCGATTTCGAGCCGATGTCATCCAGTTTAGCACTCCCAGGCTCTGGGCGTCCTGGTCTACGCCATCCCTCCATCGCAGACATGGTCTGCCGCGCTGTCTCCTTCCATACATCCTGCCACAAAGGACTTTCCGGGCAGGGCCCTCTTCGCTCATTCGAGCTAGGTGTCCCGCCCACCGGAGTCTACCGAGCTTGATTTTTCTTACAATATGAGCTTCAAGGTAGATTGCGTACAACTCATGGTTGTAGCGTCTCCGGAATCGTCCTCCCTCACATACGGGGCCAACAATTCTCCTTAAGACCTTTCTCTCGAACGCGGCCAAGAGTTCAGAGTGCTTTTTATTAAGCACCCAGGTCTCGGATCCATACATGAGTACTGGTAAGACCATGGTCTTGTACAGTAGTAGCTTGGGTGTTCTGGATAAATTTCGGGATTTAAAGAGCCTTGATAGACCATAGTAGGCTTTGTTGGATTTAATCAGCCGTTCGCGTATTTCTTCTTCCATATTGTTATCGGCTGATACTATTGACCCAAGGTAGTTAAAGGATTGCACTACTTCAAATTCGTGCTCCACTACCCTGATAGTTTGACCAACGTTAGGTCTTCTCTTCGCAGAGGTTGCCACCATGTACTTGGTTTTTCCCTCATTAATGCGCAGTCCCAATTTTTGTGCCGCCTGCTCGATCTGGGTGAAGAATTCCTGTACCGCCGATTCGGTTCTACCGATGATGTCGATGTCGTCTGCGTAGCCAAGTATCTGGCTGGACTTGGTGACAATAGTCCCTCTAGTTGTAACGCCAGAGTCACGGATTGCTTTCTCCAACGCCAGGTTGAAGAGGAGGCAGGCCAGACCGTCCCCTTGTCGGAGTCCATTAAAGATGTTTATTGGTTTGGACAGCAATCCCGCTACTTTTACTTGACTAGTTACGTTGGTCATGGTCAACCTACAGAGTCGTATCAATTTATTTGGAATGCCGAATTCTCTCATGGCATTATATAGTTCTACCCTGGCTATGCTGTCGTAGGCGGCCTTGAAGTCTATAAATAGATGATATAGTGGAATCTTAAATTCCAGACATTTTTCCATCGCCTGCCTAAGGGTGAATATCTGATCAATTGCTGATTTGCCTGGGATGAAGCCACACTGATATTGACCAATGATGGCTTTTGCGTATGGGGATATCCGGTCTTGTAGGATAGTGGAGAGTATCTTATAGGCGGTACTCAGCAATGTTATACCCCTATAGTTGCTGCACAGTGTGATATCTCCCTTCTTATGTATGGGGCAAATTATACCACGACGCCAATCTTCCGGCATCTCTTCTTGCTCCCATACGTGCACCACGATCTCGTGAATTGCGTGATGTAACGCTGTCCCTCCTTGTTTGATCAGCTCAGCTGGTATGCCATCAGCTCCAGGGGCTTTATTTGATTTTAGCTGTCTAATGGCTTTTAGTGTTTCCTCAATGCTTGGTGGCGGCAGCATTTGGTCCTGGTCTTGCATTGGTGGAGCCTCCAATTCTTCTGTGAGCTGACCATTTAGCAATTCATTAAAGTGCACTTCCCATCGCTCCAGAATGCCTTCAGGATCGGTGATCAGATTACCCTCTTTATCCTTGCAGTAAGTGCAGCGTGGTGTGTACCGCGTCATACTGCGGATTATTTGGTAGAACTTCCGCGCCTGGTGCGGACCTCGCTCTCTACTTTTCTCTATTTCACAGACAAGATTTTTTTCCCAGGCACTTTTCTTTTGTCTGTGAAGTCTTTTTTCAGTTCTTCTGAGCTCTTTGTATTTCTCCTCGCGTACCCGCGTCCTATGAGACTGCTGCATTGCCCGGTATGCAGCATTCTTACGTTCAGTCGCTAGTTTGCACTCATCATCAAACCAGTCGTTCCGATCTCTACGACTACTGCCTAAGATGGAGTTGGCAGTACTAATGACAGTATTCTTAAGGCGTGTCCATTTCTCTTCTACGCCCGGCATTCTGGCCCCAGGACTTACTCTCCCTCCGTCGAGCTCTTCGAGGGCGAGTCTTAACGCATGACCAAAGGTGTTGCTGGTGTTCTCATTGCGTAAGGCAGCCGTGTTGATTCGAACCTGATCCGCGGATGCAATACGTCTCCGTAAGGCAATCCGCGCTCGGAAAACTGTACCAACAAGATAGTGATCCGAGTCGACGTTGGCACCTCGGTACGTTCGTACCGTCATCAGGCTCGAAGAGTGGCGGCGATCTATCAACACGTGGTCAATTTGGTTGCGAGTGGCTCCATCAGGTGATACCCAGGTGGCTTTGTGGATATCTTTACGCGGAAACCTGGTACTCGCAACGACCAAGTTTTTCGATGCTGCCAGTTCGATGACTCGTAGTCCATTGTCATTAGTGTTCTCATGCAAACTATGGGAACCTGCGTAGTGCCTGAAAACCGGCTCCCGACCTATTTTCGCATTCAAATCCCCAAGAACGATTTTCACATCGTATCTTGGGCAGGCATTGAGGGCCCGTTCGACGTTCTCGTAGTATTCTTCTTTTTCGTCGTCAGGGGACTCCTCTGTAGGTCCGTGAACGTTTATGAGGCTTATGTTTTTAAATTTGCCTCGCACGCGAAGAGTGCATAGCCTTTCATTTATTGCATTAAAGCCGATGATGGCAGGCTTCAGTTTTTGGCTGACTAGAAAGCCTATCCCGAGCACATGGTGTTTTGCGTGACAGCTGTAATAAATGTCATACTCTTTTCTTTGAAAAACACCACTCCCCGTCCATCTTATTTCTTGTAATGCTGTTATGTCAGCCTTATATTCGGACAGGGCATCGGCTAGTTGCTGTGCAGCTCGAGCTCTGTATAGTGAGCGTATGTTCCATGAAAAAATCCTTAAATCGTTTAGCCGTTTTCGTTTCCGTGGTCGTCGTCGTGTATCCGGTCCATATCCGAGGCTTGTTAAATTTGCCATAATAATTCATTTTTACGGGCCTGGTTATTAGCCTTGCGCCAACCTTTCTCAGGATGTCGCTGCATGCATTGGTTCACTACTTGGCGGGTGTCAAAGTAGCTATCCAGGGGTGTCACGTGGAGACTGCATGTCAACTTGGATTGAACAGGGACAAGGATCGTCCTGGCCTTCGCCGGGTTGAAGGCAATCAGAGACTTTGCCCTGTATGTTCGCACCCATCCCCCCAGTTGAACCTAGGCTTCCACAATCAAACACAAGACACAACCTCCTTATAAACTCAATGATTGAGGCGTTGCGGTGTTCCTGTTTTTCAATTTTTTGACGAAGGCTAAAGTAGCGTCACTCAAATGACCGCAGCTTGTAAACGAATGGACGAAATGTCATGAAACTTCATACGAGTACATAAGCTAGGAACAGAAGAGCTTCGAAATGAGTAATATTCATTTTCTAGTTGCGCCACTTGTTGAAAAATCCCCGCACTAGCATTTTACAAAATAGTGAAGCGTTTGCTTCAAACCTACCTTATGAAAAAATTAGAAACGAATAACCAACGTATCAGACCACGGCCGCGTATACATGAGGATGCTTCCAATGGCTACATAAGCTGTGTTTTCTACGTTAATGCTCTGTTATAAAACTGTTACAGTTAATAATTTTTTCGATTCTGATTGACTGATGTACTTTTCATTGCTGATTGTAATGAGTGCAATTTGTTTAATGATCCCCACAAATACGTTTTGTGTACGGTGGGTTATTACATTCTGGTTGTTGATACTGGAGACGACTTGGATACCTGATAGGCTAGCAGTTTATTTTTTAACGCATTTTGTTGTTTTTAGCACACTTGTTGCCTTAGTGGAAACGATAGAAAAAGAATACTAGTTCGACCCTTTTGACGCAATTAATTGTTGTAAAAGCTGTTCCTTCTTAACTCTCGGACTTGAGGTTAGAGCAAAATTACTGCTTCACATGCTATAGAAAATGGGGATATTTTCGATCAATGGGGATCTTGCTATTCCGGTGATAGCTAAACTGTCTGACTTCCAAAGTTAAATGTTCGGAACTGGTTTGACCGACTCTTTCTTTGTGGGCAAATATGCCGCAGTAGTTTCTTTCCATTAATGGATGCTTTTATCCATTTCCCATAGACACCGTAGATTATCGGTTGGGATTTCCTAGAGATGTGATGCAACAGCTGCCGTGTTGAGCACTTTTTCTCTACCTATCGCAGACTTTTCGGTTGTAAATTACATCGCCTTTAATATTCAGTGTTATACTGTACAGCCGTAATATTACGGACAACACTTCCTGACAAATCCCAGGAAAGTCGTAAAACAACAGTAAAAAATATGTAGATCGTTGCGTCGACTTTTATTGTTGTTGGCTGTGAAAACTTAATTGGCTTCAACCCACTCGATAACGTCAGGCAATGTACATCATCCTCCGTGGAGACATCGAGCATTTTGTACAGAACCGTTGCAATGGATGAGAGTTTCGCGTCGATCAGTGCGACATATTTAGTCTGCAGTTTTTTTTTTTGCAATTACATACCTTGTTTTACTATGCAAAGTCCACAAAATTAAAATCAAACCTATCATTCTGGGCAGTTTGAAAGGGTAATTTTTTAAAAGTTGCCATTAATTTATAGGTAGAGAATATCGTTCTTAGAAAGACTCTTTGTAAACAGTGATATTTTCGCATTGAAGTGTCCCCTGCTCCTGCTTTTGATACTTTTGAAATATATATAGTTTCATTTCAACTTTTTTAGAGGAAGACATAAACTTGCTGCCATTTTTAAGCCGAGGCGATGGTTGGTCCGGGTAGGAGCACGAATTTGAAGTAAAGCAATCCTTTAACTACCTTGGGTCAATGGTAGCAGCCGATAACAATATGGAAGAAGAAATACGCGAACGGCTGATCAAATCCAACAACACCTACTATGGTCTATCAAGGCTCTTTAAATCCCGAAATTTATCCAGAACATCCAAGCTAATACTGTACAAGACCATAGTCTTACCAGTACTCATGTATGGATCCGAGACTCGGGTGCTCAATAAAAAGCAATCTGCACTCTTAGCCGCGTTCGAGAGGAAGGTCTTAAGGAGAATTGTTGGTCCCGTATGTGAGGGAGGACGATTTCGGAGACGCTACAACCATGAGTTATACGCGATCTACCTTGAAGCTAACGTTGGGAGAAAAATCAAGCTCGGTAGACTCCGGTGGGCGGGACACCTAGCTCGAATGAGCGAAGAGGAAAGTACTTTGTAGCAGGATGTTTGGAAGGAGACAGCGCGGCAGACCTTGTCTGCGATGGAGGGATGGCGTAGACCAGGACGCCTAGAGCCCGGGAATGCCAAACTGGACGACATGGGGTCCAGATCGAGACCTGTGGAGAAACTTGCTAAATAAGGCCAAGACCGGATCCCAGTTGTAGTGCCAATGATGATGAGGAATTGTTGGTTTCGTCTCTTAAGAGTTCGGTTTTCCTTAGGGGATTTTGGATTCTTTAAGTGGCGTTATATTCGTGCAAACACATAAAAGACAATGATCCTTTAGTCCCTCTCATATAAAAGAAAACAGATTCTTAAATAAATAAATGTGTACACTCTGTGTGAGCACCCCCGTAAAAGGGTTAAAGCAAAGTCTTATAGTTGGAGGTTTAACGGCTATTCGATAAACTAGCCTTTTCTTCTTGTAAAATGATGAAGAGTTCCTCTTCAAGAGGTCATAGTATATATATATATATATATATATATATATATATATATATATATATATTAGCTTTAGGTTATAGTATATATGTATAAGCTTTAGATTATAATATATATGCTTTAGTTTATAGTATACATATATTAGCTTTAGGTTATAGTATACATATATTAGTTTTAAGAAGTTATGGTTCTTCCCTAGCTTCAAGAGGTTGTGGTTCTACATTAGGCATTCCCAATATGTAGTTCATCCCGCATGGCACAGACTACTCAGATTATCTTTGCTCTAATTAACGAATTTGTCTTTCACTTTCATACTCAACTAATGAGATGATCATTTTTACCCTAGACTCATCCAAGACCATTGTCAGTGGTATCCTACTAAATCAAAATAAATTCTTAACACATTTATTGTGGTAATTACAATCATTGAAAATCATCAGACCGATGGTATTACGAAGTAGTACAGATCCATATTCCGCATTCACGCCCAGTCTCAAGCTAACGTCTGTGGCACGCAAACCACAAATATATTCATCTGGATAACGTTCTCATTCAGTTATCCCTAAAAATAATGAAACGCAGTCATAGGCATAGGGATAAAATTACCCCCCAAGCGGAGGAGGTTTGAAAAATTGCGTGTTGCCAGGACAAGGTGCACGAGATTCTCCTCCCCGTTTCTAAGAAATTATGTGAATTAAAGAATTTATTTGGAGCCATCATCTGATATTCTTCTGTCTGTGCAAGTTCTATGAATAATGCGCATTGATTACAATGCGTCACGTTTATGCATCAGGTAAGAGGTGTGCACACCCAGGTGCCTCGGGCTATCGGACACTACATTGACCTGGTGGCTAAGTTGACTGTACGGTCTCGTATTGTGAATGCGGACGAGAAGAATTTAGCATAGAGTTCAAGATGAATGCTATTTGCGGTAAAGATACACTCGTAGAATGTGGATAGAAGGGCACAGTATTTGCGACAGGCAAGGCTTTAGATGGATTTGGTCTTTGGAATTGTTTTGGTTCAACGACCAGATTTCTCCTCGACTCGATTTTTTCGATTGTTGAATAGCTTTACATAAACTATCACGTGGTGCCCGGTAAACTCAAATCGGAAAAAAGCTATTGTTTCAGTTTTTGGCCATGAAGACGGTCGAAACAATTTGATTTTCAAAGACTACAATTATAAACAATTAAAGAGATTTTGCGCGACGATCTTGCATGGATTCCTCATATCGACTGTTAGTTAGCGTACAGTGGATGGGTTACACATCTAAATCCAAATGCGCTAATTCGTGTCTAGTACCAATGACTACATAAGTCATTAGGATACCATTTAAAAATTAAATGAGTTGTGGATACTCATATAATGTTTTACTTCTAACTTTATTTTTCTTCTACGTGTGTTACCTTCACACGAGATGTAGATATTCAGATTTTATTTCCGACTCTTGCATTTCTGTTGTTCTGTTTTCTTAAATTATTGTTGGTTTTGCGTCTTTTCATAATTACATGTATGTATCCCCCTTTGCCACGTGCGTTAGCGTCAAAAGTGCTACCCATGTAACAATAACGTCCTCTATAATGAGTTGAATAGTAAATAAATGAGTAAAATAGGAAAATTCATACGAAGTTAGGCAGAACTGGTCGAACAATACAATTTTTTCTGTTCTGTGTTTTGATTATTACAACACGGCATGAACCCCTTACAAATTTCGATATAGTTCTTTGACGCCTAAGTACTATTTATCATCCTCTGCCTTTAGGATGTAAGTCTCAAAGCTCCAAGTTACTGTATTTCACTCATTGATCATCCCAACATTTTTCGGGAACATAGATATGGCTTTAACTCAATCATTTTTCTGGTAGTTCATAGACCCTAAAGACTACTTATTGCCATTCACCTTGATTCCTGTTCTCCACACCGCATCTAGGCTGGATATTACCATTTATTGTTCTCATGCGTTCGATTACACTACCTAATTAATGAACCTTCCGGCGAAATTTCGTTGATGAATGATGAGCAATTCGTTTGGTATTTTTAATAAGCTAGGAACTCTTGTTTTTTTTTTTTTTTTTTTTTGATTTTTTGATTTTTAGTCGCTTCATGGAACGTTGATAGTTGTGTAATAATATATTGGGGTCTAAAGATTACATTATTTTATTTAATTGTTTTAGCTGTTAAATAGATCCAGGAACCGTGTTTTTTACCGCAGGCATTTCTACAATTGATTCACCTTTCTCTTTTATACTTATTTTACCCCACAGATACATTTTATCATTCATATATGTTATATTTAGGCACGTGGTCATTCCTTTAAAGAATAGACCAATGTACGAATTGCAGATCGAATTGGGCCTCGAACGGTTTATTCATTTCCATTTTTTTATCATTCATTAGCTTTTGAATTCGCGCGAGTTGAATAGTTTACTTATAATAAATAGTTTCTTATAGTATATCATCATCATCGGCACCACAACCGGGATCCGTTCTAGGCCTTATTTAGCAAGTCTCGAGGCCTGTTACATTTTTCATAATAATTTATTTTTCCGGGCAAGGTTATTAGCCATGCGCCACATTCTTAAAAACGTATATTTTTTAAATTGTCCACCCTCGGCTGTAAACCCATTCCATTCCAAGGTTATTCGCCTTGACCCACTTATAGTATATAATAAAGTTAAATAGGACACTTATATCGTAGCAAAGTATACCGCAGACAGACCTAATGTAGCGACCGCAAATTTTAATCTGCAAAGAAAACTGCATAAACCTACACATGCGTATTACTATCCACAATTATACCCCGGAATTTCGTCTTAACGCTTAAAACGTTTATTTACACTTCAGAATCAATTTCATAGTATTCAAAGTAATCTTTCTCTGGTACAATGTACCGACGGCGATTGTTAGAAAAGAAAAGAGACTTGGTTTTTGTAATCATGAATTATAACGAACACTAGAAAAGTGGTGAGACTGTTTTTTTGAAACCGTGTATTTTATTCCTTTCATTCATGAGGGCTGTCCCCTACACAATAGTGTCCATTCGCAGTTACACAGCAAGGGGCGGTTTGCTTCAGCCATTATAGCATTTCTGGAAAGTCTGTTATGGAATACTTTTTAGCTTACAGGTTACAATGTGATGCACTTTCAAGTAGTTTTTGACTGATATTCCGGGAAATAAACGCAGGGGGGGGGGGGGGGTACTATAGCGTTTGCGACGACAATGAACAACGTGTGATTCGAACCGACGCTGTGGTGGTTAGAATCAATAAAAGATTGAACCAAAGCTCAACACATCAGGCTACCACCGCGTGTGGTTTATGGCCTTGGTGATGTCCTCAGCCGAAGTCGTTATCTTCGGTTGCGATATTCTTACAAGGTTTGTATCTCCTTGTAGGAGCAGTGTTGATTCATTTATTGCTTACCTTCTGTTCCCACAAAGGTGCTTTCGATAACGGAAAACCAAATTCCGATTGGTTCAAGAGAAGATCATAAATATTGTTTATTTCTTGGCCGTATTTTTACCGCTTGGGATTTTCGATGGCTGTGGGCCTCTGACGTTGTCGCGCCGGGCCTCTTGTGTTTACCCAGCTAATGGGTTACCAAACGAATTCGTTTTTGGTTTAATGACCTTCAATAACCATGCAGGCATGGGGAATTGGTAGTGGAATTGGACCCACGTGGCTGTGAATAATACAGGGTTTTCCAATAGGGGCTTGACAACTTTAAATTTAATTTGTGAATGTACCCTTTCACTGATCATCGAACCGTCACTGTCAGTTTATTCAGTAAACTCAACATTTTCTTCATTGTGAAGTACATGAACGAACAACGTCTGCAAATTATAAATATTTACTACCGAAATTTGGAGTCGGTGACCGCAACTTTAAGAGCGTTAACTCCAATTTTCGGTCGTAAATTTCACCCTAGTAGACAGGCAATAACAAGTTTAATGCAAAAAATTGAGTCTAGATATTCGTTGTGTGATGTTGCTGTGCCAGTGAGACAGCGGGTTGGTCGAAGTGTCGAAAATATCGCTGCCGTTCAGGCGTCCATAGCAAACGATCAAAATCAGTCAATTCCATGGCGTTCTCAAGAATTGGGCATCGCCCAGACCACTTTGTGGCGAATTTTGCGTAAGGATCTTGGTTTACACCCATACAAGATCAAGCTGACTCAAGAATTGAAGCCGATGGACGATTTGAAGCGACGTACGTTCTCCGATTGGGCTCTGGAAAAGATGCGCCAAGATGATGAATTTCATCACAAAATCATCTTCAGTGACGACCTCATTTTTGGCTCAACGGGTTCATCAATAAGCAAAACATGCGTTATTGGTCGGGTGAAAATCCACATATGCTTCATGAATCACCACTTCATCCACAAAAAATAACTGTTTGGTGCGGTTTGCATGCTGGCGGCGTTATTGGGCCATATTTTTTCGTCGACGATAACGATCGTCACGTTATTGTGAATGGCCATTGTTTTTGCGCCATGATTACCGATTAGTTTTGGCCCGAATTGGAAGATAAGGACTTGGGCGACATGTGGTTTCAACAGGACGGTGCCATAAGCCACACAGGACACAATACAATCGATTTATTGAAGAGTAAGTTTGATGAGCGTGCTATCGCAAGAAATGGGCCAGTCGGCTGGCCGCCCCGTTCGTGCGATTTAACGCCTCTAGACTATTTTCTTTGGGACTACGTCAAGTCATTGTTCTATGCCAACAAGCCGACGACGTTGAAAGAACTGAGAGCCAACATTGAACGCGAAATAGCGGCCGAATTGTGTGGCCGAGTCATCGAAAGTTGGGTCCAACGAATCGACCGCTGCGAAGGTACCTGCGGTGGCCATATGAACGAAGTCGAGTTCCATTCATAAATGTTTTGATTGTACTTCAAGCCGATAATCAAGTTTTGAAATATCTCAAATGGTTTGCGTTTTATTTTTAAAAAAAGTTGTCAAGTCCTTATTGGCAAACCCGATATATGGTGTTGAGAACGCGGGTATGTATGGCTCCTTTAGGTGGGCGAAAAGGTATTTAACCCCATAGTGATTTGTGAGGCACACCGGATCGCCACAACAACACAGGAATGATGCTTCTTCAAAACCGGACACGTTCACACACCCCTTCTTATCCAATGTTTACATCCACAATCGATTTTTTTCCCACACAACAGCCTCACAGAACAATTTTTGTTTTGTTTAACTTCAAAATGTTTATGATCTGCGAGACCTGATTGCGTGGTTGCGTGCGATACAATTCTTAGAACCTTGTATTTACACAAGTGTTCATTTATGGTCAACGATAGCAAAGATATTTTATATATCTTATGGCTTCATCATCATCATCATCGGCACTACAACCGGGAACCGGTCTAGGCCTTATTTATCAAGTCCTGAGGCTTGTTAAATTTTCCATGGTAATTTGTTTTTCCGTGCAAGGTCATTAGTCTTGCGCCAGAGGCTCCCCGACGGGGAATGGAACCCTAGTCTCCCGCGTGACAGGCGGGGATTCCAACCACTATCTTACGAGGAGCCCATCTTATGGCTTCGTTACCATGGAACTGTTCTCTGTTTTGAGTAGCACATTATTATCTTTACGCCGCCATCGATTTTTTCCCAGATGTGGTAGCTGGATTCCATGATTCGCCCGTATATGCATTCCGTATTTAATGCATTTTTACAGGTATTCATACATTGGGTATGTTGATTCGGATTAGTTAACATATGGTTTTCGTGAAGGTAAATCATGTTAATGGTGGGGAGGTGGCCCTCACAGGGTAAGTATTAGGGGACGGTAGGCCTTGCGTGTAACATTCTCGAAAAAGGTTTAATATCGGCTGAATTCTCAACGGCGGAGACAGCTATCTGCATAAGCCTGACGATGTTCTCAGTGGTTATAGCTGTATAGGGAGCAAAACAAATTAAAAACGACTTCTGAAACACCCTGAATATCTGTTTACGAAATATTTGTGCCCTACAAGAGCCCAGCTGAGTATTGTGGCTAACTCATCGCAGTTTGCAATTATTATCACTTTCCTATGAAGATTTTGCGTCTGTTCGAATTTCGAGGAGTGTTGAACGCGAGAGGTGGAGGGGGGGGGGGGGGGGGGGGGGGGGGGGGGGTAGGTTTTGCTTTTCACGAGCCACATTGGGCCGACTCTGTTGTTTTGTCTCCCCATCAAAACTCTAATATGAACAACTTTGAGGAACTGATGTAGGCAACACTTCGTTCACGTATCGATTCTTCTTGGGCTCTGGCAGTTGAACTTCTCTTCATGTCCGAGTTTCTTTCAACACTACTCCTTATGATTTGCAATGCGGTTATCTCTCCTAAATATCACCTTATCGCACCTCTTATAGCTTCACTAGACCAATGTCTGGCATGTTCTGTAAGATTAATCTAAAGACTATCTTCTTCTACTCCACCAGAAACACTTCTTCCTTTGAAATCGACCTTTACATTCATCTTCCGCTATCTTAGTTCTTAGGTCCGTGATTTTCAGTGCGGTTCCTTAACTAAAGAAGGAAGTTTCCACCCTGATCTAAGCCGATACATTGGTTTTTAAGTCAATTCCCTTTCCATTAAGCAGAGTTTTTCGCAATTATTGACTATGTAACCTTCTATAAGTTTGTCGTTCGGATACAGAAGTCACCTTCCTCTCCCGATTCATGCAAATAAAGTGAGTTTTCTATGATAAACGTTTACCCCTCTAATAGCTTCCGTTACTTCAAGGCTACAATGGCTGCTGCTGCACTTACAATTGCCCTCCCAACGAATTTGCCATATGTCTAAAATTAACATCCCGGCATCTATCCCGATTACCTTCTCTAAGTAACTCCATTGGCATTCCTCTTAGAATGATTACATCGGATGTGAAAGGTTGATTAGCGACAACAAACAACGCGCTCGTATGCCTCCCACGACACTCGGAATGATACACTACTCCAGTTCTACTCGGTGCCAAGATCCAAACTATGACGAGCGACTGGGAAAGTTCATGCATCTGCCGATCACATGCAATTTCCATGCATCCCAATGACGACTATTCACTCCACATCTCGCATATCTTCTAGGAAAACGCGAAACGCCGATCGCATCTCGAACAAATCAAAATAATAGCAAAATCCGCGTGTAATAACTGCGTGGGCCGACCCGACCGCCATTCGTACGTTTGGGATCAACGGCGGCCTCGAATTTCCCATTCACTCCATCGGCTGTGCATTGTGAAAGCGCAACTAAAATTACAATGCAATCCAGATTCCCCAGTTAGTGCGCCGAGATTTTAGGCCGCCTGCAATCGAAAGGTAGGCGCGGGCCTTAATTTATGCACAGTCCCAGCATCATCACCAGATCCATTCATTCGCATGACGTACGTGATTCAGGAGATTATAGTGACACCGCCACGATCAGCAGGCCCGGGATTAAGGAGTCGCCCCGCAGAAGGAAGCCTGATTGACTTCGACCTCTGCCGGTGACAAAGGAGACAATCGTGCGTATGTATGGCGGAGAAACTTAGTTCCGGGTGCGTGTTTCATCGGCTAGATTAGAATCTCCTATCTGCGTCCTTAAATCGCCAACATGACCGGGTTTGACACAGAATCACAGGCCCGAAGACACCAAAACGCTGTGTGTGAGTCCACAGGGAAAAGGATCGAGCGCCTACGCGCGCGCATTAACATTTGACGACAATCCGTCATCGGACGCGGTACTTACGGTTGCGTTGTGGCACCGACACCGGCGGTCTTCCAGTTTGTGGAATTTAAGCTTCCATCAGCAGATGCACCGCAAGGGAGGCAACGATACTTGCTTGTGCTGTGGGCCCCGCCACAACTGACGCGCCCGAAGTAGTTGATGCTGCCGGTGCTACTGCAACCAGCCACCGCGGTGCTGTGTCCTATTAATGAGAATGATGACTTACGTAATCGCGGCTTGCAACCAGCGACCAAAAAGATGAACATGAGAAGAGGTAAGGCAAGAGGACGAAAAAAATCCACAGTTTATCACGCGCCTGTCAAAGTGTCCCGCGAAATGTGCGATTCCATTTGTTCTTTGTCTTCTTCTCTTCCTATCACAGACGCTACCGCAGCGTCTTGGGCGCACTCGCCACTACCGCCAACGACCACGTTGTCACTTGATCACTCCGAGTCGTTACTGTGTCGCGTCGTTTCAATGGATCGGCTTGTTGTTTGTTTTCTTTGGAACGCGCTATGTGACACGACGAGACTTCTTGGTGGCATTCGCCTCAATTGGACGTAAAGTGGTTGTTGGCTCTGGGAACTCTGTAGAAGGAGCGCACGTAACGCCACCTCTTAATGAGGTTCCTCCGGGTGTTTATTATTGTACGTAGAGAATTAATTGTAGCCTTCTTTGGGGGTTGTATACTATCGGGGGGCTTTATGTTCAGAGATATTTCAGTCAAGTCTCTAAAAACGCCGGTGATGTTTTGTTTTGCCCTACACTTTGTGCGTTAAGTGACCTCCGATAACGTCGGGTGATTCCTCTCAAATGACGGGCAAAATTGAGGTAGAAACAGTGGACGTGGATGGTAAAAAAGCAATGAACCTTTAATATCTACAAAATGCCACATAAGTCTGTAGCTCTACTGGAAATATATATAAGTACACACCGAGTACAAAAAAAGTTACTGAGATCCTCCGATGCCCTTTTCTAAGGTGTGAATCATATGTTTGATGGTCTTTTTTTTTTTTTTTGATGTAAATGACCTCAAGAAATTTCCTCTTGCCTTGAGGAGTGGGTAGTACGTAGTAATATTTTCCTCCTGTCTTGTCTGTATTCGAATGTTCTGTGAATAGTGAGAAGTAGGTTGAAGATGTTTCTGAGCTTTGGTTGGGTTAAGTCCGATTTTCGACCAACTGTAGAATTGACACAGTTCGTCTAGGTGACGATTTGCTGCGAGTTTAGGGGTTATGGATGACATGAACACAGAACAGGGATCACGAGATGTCGGTAAAGCATAATTTGCTTCATTCATCCATCTATAGGGCGAGAGGTATTCAAAATGTAGGTATTGAATAGAATAGACATAAAACAAAACCATGTGGTACGCCTTAAACGGCCTGGAAAATTCGAAGAGTGAATTCATCATGGCGAAGTTGACCTTCCAAAGTTTCAATCAAAATTTCGTGTAGTCGAGTTGGAGGGTTGCCTATGTCAGGCATGGTTAAATGCCTGTCAGGGAGGAGGTATATGTTCATGGGAATAGGTATCGATTTCCAATTAAATTGTCGGAATACAGATGACTATATGGACTAGGCAAGATTTTATATTTTGGGGAAGAGTGATATTAGTCAAAGACCTAATATTTGGATTCCTTTGGCAACATTTTGATGTTTCTTTGTTATTTGATTTTATGTTTCTTGCTGAAAGTTACATCGGTCGATTTATTTTGTGAATGATTTATATTTTCTATTGTAAAAATTCTGTTGACTTTATCTTTTAATGCTGTACGAAAAATGAATTCTCATTTTTTCAATAGTCATAAATCCATTTTCGTCGCCTTTTAGAAAGTTTTTTTTATATTTCACTTCTCTGGGAACAGACCAACCCATAGCGCCCCGAGTAACTCACAAATAACCGTTGCAGTTCTTTTTGAACAGTTGCAGGTTGTAACGCTCTGGAAACACTCGCGCAGGGAGGGAATTTCACAGCTTCCCGCTCTGTAAGGGAACGAGTTCGCGCCGTTGGGAGAACTGCAAAGTGATGCGATTCGCCGGATTGTTCCGTGGAGCGCATATGAACAAAATTCCGCGGAACAATACCACGAGTCTCCGAAGAACAGTACCCATGATAATATCTCTAAAACAGACAGAGGTCAGCTAAACGTCTTCGATATGATAGCGGCTGTAGTCCCGACGTCAGCGCTGTGTCTCCGATCAGGCGGATCGTTCCTCTCTATATGCTTTCAAGTGGGTCGAGGGTATATTTAGGAACAGAACTCCAAATATACGAGCAGTATTCGAGCGCGGGTTTAATTTGGGATTTGTACAGGAGAAGAAGTTGACCCGGGGTGAAATATATGGAGTGTAGCTCCAAACATGAATTGAAGTCTACGAGATTCGCCTATCCCCACTGCAGGATCTTATCCAGATCCCGATTCAGAGAGTCTCGTATCTCAGCTGATGGGATGTTGATGCACTATTCGGCCGATCACTCGAAAAAGAGCAAACAAGCGCACGAACACCCACAATACTGAGCACTCGGTTATCCGTTGACCCCAACACATAATTAATGTGAAGCAAAAACAAGGTTGGATATAAAATAGAACCTTGAGGCACCCCAGAATTAACAGGACATATTTCCGAAGACTCGCCGTCCACAACAACCCGGATCGATCGTTTTTCGAGCAAGCTCCTCGTCCAATCGCAAAGCTGTTGGGAAAGTCCATGTAAACGAAGCATGCCCAGAAAAGCTCCGTGCCAGACGCGGTCAAAAGCCTTGGAGATATCCAATGCGATCCCTCTTGGCTCACCATGCCACTCAATCGTAGATGTCCATATATCGGTTATAACGGTCAAAAGGTCCCCCATGAACCGCCTGCCACGGAATCCGTATTGACTATCGTTCAGAAGTTCGTTGCACTTCAAATTCTTAATTAACTCGGCAGTGATGACCTTCTCCATCACCTTAGATAACATACCAGGTGTACCATTTTTTTTTTTTTTTTTTAATAAAACTAATTTTAGAGGGGAAAGTAAAAAACATTTTATTCGAAGTATTGGTCATTGCTTTCTACACATTTCGACCACCTTTCTGGCAATTTGTGGATACCAGGCCAATAAAACCGGTCGTCTTTTGAGGCAACCCATTCGGAGACCCAATCTTCGACTTCTTCGTAGGAATTGAAATGCTGCTCAGCCAATGCGTGTCCCATCGATGAAAACAAATGGTAGTCGGAAGGAGCGAAGTCTGGTGAATACGACGGGTGGGGCAACACTTCCCAGCTGAGAGCTTTTATTGTTTCTTTGACGGGTTTTGCTGTATGACTCAGGCCATTATCATGCAACAAAATTACCTTTCCGCGGCCGGTACTTTTGTGGAAGACATTGTTCCCTTTTTTGCATTGGCTGAACTCGGGCGATTTCCAGCAGGTAAAAAATGTCTTCCATGCATAGGATAAGCAGAAGAGCCTGCCAAGAACAGGTGACAGTTCTTGAGCACCGTTTTTAAGGACTACTGCTGGTATTCCGTCTGGGCCGGTTGCCTTCCTACAGTCCAGTCCACGTAGAATGCGTTGAATAGTACGTGGGCAGAGCCCCATATCCCGCATGGAAGACCGTACCAGCGCGATCACAGGCATCGAGGCTTCAAGGGGAAGAGAATAAGCAAATGAAATATCGATGAACATTGGTCGTGAATGTATTAGATATTCGTGTGGTTCGGCTTAAGAACGATTCTCTATACTCATTTGAAGACCAGTTAATTAACATTCAATGTAAGTTGACTCGAACCCTCTGATTGGCGAGAATCCTTAGAGAATGTTTAGAGAGTTGAAATATAGCTTAGTTGAGCCACAACTTTGATAATACCCATAGAAGAGATAGACAGAATGTGTTGTGCCTATATTCTAACGGCGAAATTGTATGACTCGTGCCTCGGTTCCCAATAAGTTTCACTGTTGTTCGGTGCATCCTATCGGTCACGTATAGTACAGTTTTCGATGCGCCTGCCGAAATATGGAGATTAGTACATCGTTCAATAAGTTCCAAGAGTAACTATTAAAAGGACCTCCTTTTTGATATAATTCTTCCTTACGCTTGATACATTGAATTCAGACCTCAACAATATATATCAGTGGGGAATATCTAACTAGAATTCAATGCTTAACAAACTCAGTGCTGTCTCTTGTCGTCAAAGGCGAGCCCCAAAATAAATATACTGTCTATGAACGCATCGACGAAGCCAAGGAACTATCAATCCTCGGCACTTGAATTAATTTGACTCTTAACTGGAATGACCACGTACTGGAAGCTACGAAAAGTGCAGCCAGTGCTGTCTCTTGTCGTCAAAGGCGAGCCAAAAAGTAAACATACTGTCTATGAACGGCACTTGCATTGACGAAGCCAAGGAACTATTAATCCTCGGCACTCGAATCAATTCGACTCTTAACTGGAATGACCACGTATTGGAAGCTACGAAAAGTGCGGCCAAATGTATGGGGTTCCTTAAGAGATGCAGAAAATACTTCACTCCATCCAACCTGGCCACTATTTACAAGACGTATATTCGTTCAAAAATGGAGTGCAACTCCTATATTTGGTCAGGCGCATCCAAAACTGCACTACACGTGCTCGACAGGATGCAAAAACGAGAAGGCAAACTTATTGGGTACTCAGCCGTAAGTCGATCAATTTCGTCGTTAGAACACATGCGCAACGTATCATGCCTATCTCTTTTCTATAGGCATTACCACGGTCGTTGCTCAACTGAACTTGGTGAATGTGTACCGCCCCTTCAGACATATTCCCGCGATACCCGTCAATCTGTGAATGCACATCAGTTCACGTTGAACGTGGACTTTAGGCGCACAAATAAACATAGACAGCCATTCTTTAGCCGAATCACACGAATGTGGAATATTCTGCCTGATCATGTGTTTCCTGGCCGTTGTGAGGTTGTGAGTGACACCTCCTTTCCTTATCCACTTCCTCTCCATCCGCTACAACTGTGCTCTGACATTTAAGGGTACTTCAAAATCCCCTTTTGTGCGCGTGTTTGTGTAAAAAAAAACGCAGTCATTTAATATATCGGGTTGTACCACATGAAATGTTCAATTTTCGCTCAGTGGGATATAAGAAGTTCTCGAGTGAACATGTGTACCAGAACGTAATTTTTTTTTTTTTTTTTTTTTTTAAGTAGAGTAGTGGTACGGGTACTTGACGTGTAAAAATTTTAGGGGTCAGTGCAAGTACATTTATTTTTTTTCTAGGAATTGTTTAACATGCTGTCGGCAGTTCAAATTCGAACCCCCTTCCTTTATGAATTTAAAATGGGGCGTAATGCGTCATTGGCAATGAAAAACAATAATGACGCATTTGAGGATGTAGCGGTAAACGAACGCACTATACGACGTTGGTTTGGAAAGTTCCGTTCGTGAGATTTCAGCCTCGAAAATGAACCACGTGGGAAGCCGGAAACGTTAGTTGACGATGATGTTTTAAGAGCAACGCTGGATGCGGACTCAACGAAATCGGTACCGGAGATTGCACAAAGCATGGGAGTATCCCCAATTACAATAAAGCGACACCTTACATACTGTGACGAAAAGTGGATTCTCTATGCTAACCGTAAAAGACCTGGGCAATGGATGGATGCGGGTGAAAAACCAAAACACATCGCTAAGCCCGATCTTCACCCAAAAAAGTTTATGGTGACAATTTGGTGGACATCGAAAGGACCAATCCACTTTTCATTTCTTCAACTAGGTGAAATGATAAACGCTATCAAATATTGTGAGGAAATCGACATATTGCATGCTAAATTGGCTGAAAAGCAATCGGCGTCGGTCAATAGGAACGGCCCGATTCTTTTGCATTACTATGCTAGACCCCACACCTCACAAGTAACGGTGCGAAAACTGTTGCAGTTGGGATTTGAAATTCTTCCACATCCAGCTTACTCTCCTGACATTTCCCCAACGGACTACAATCTTTTCCGCAATCTGGATTCATTTTGCCGCCAGAAGGTCTTCCGGAACCGAGCAGAGGTCATAAAAGCCTTTGAAGATTTCATTGCCTCAAAAACTCAGCACTTATACGAAAAAGGAATATTTGACCTTGTATCACGTTGGAGGAATGTCATAGATCCCAACGGATCCGATTTTGATCCAATAAAAATTTACGGAAAAATAATATTGATTTTTAAATTTTTACTATAAAATCGGACATTTAATGTGGTACAACCCAATAATAAAATAAACTTTATTTTACGCACATACGTGTACTTTTATAAATAATTTGCAATGTTTAAATTTGAAAGAAATTAAAAAATGGCGGATATATGAGCCCTGTGTTAAAAATCCTCGATAATGGTTTACTTGATTTCTCTGCTAGGGATTTGAAAACAAATTTTTTTCTTGTTTAGAAAGGTTATAGTGTGACGTAGGGAAAACTTTTTTAAATTTTTCTAGTAGAAATGACAGCTGTTTGGAAAAAGAAATCAAATTTGCATTGAAATTTTGAGTTCAAAATATGTATAACTCTTGAACATTACAGCCAATCAGAAAAGGCCAACCTCACACTTTAGGTAATATTATGAGAAATAACTAGAAATTTCTACCAAATCAAGTGAGTAGAATGGGATGTATCGTTTACACTGTTCAGAAAATAAGTGGTTTTTAGAAAAACGCAAAAGAAAAAAGAAGTACGACGTCAGCGACGACCAATATTTTTTTTTAATTACCTTTAATCTGCAATTCCTGGATCCTACAGGAAGTCGTCTATTGTTGCTGTGATGTCCTCTGATTCCTTTTGAGGTGCTCTTTTCAATTTCCAGGCCTCTCTAGTCTCCTGTTGAGTTCTTATGTTGGGTATGGGTATTCATTTCGATATGGATATGAATTTCTAGCCAACTCTGACGCGCTCACTGCTAATTACTATAACTTCACTAATATTGGGAATTTTTGAATAATTAAACGTTTAAAATATTCCTAAGAGTAGAAACGATTTATTTATCTAAAGAAAAATGAGTTTAGGAAATATTCAAGGTGGCATAATCCATCAACTGCGATACAATCATTCCAACGCATTTCTAATTTTACTCTACCATGTGTGTGGAGAGATTTATCTTTAGCTTTAAAATAACCATCAGTTGCAGTGATGACTTCATTATTAGAGCTAAATCTCTTGCCCTGGAGCATTTTTTCGAGGTCTGCAAACTGCCACAGTGAATACCACCACAAGCCCCCCCCCCCCCCCCCTCTTTCTCGTGATCATTTTCGACTACACTCGCTACTGTGTGTCCCTCCTCCCAATCACTACGCCTACGATTTCCATAAAGCTAACTTTCGCCTCAACAATGACAACCTAGACCGTCTTTTGTTCAACTACGATTACCTATCCGTCGAAGATGCCATCACCCACTTTCTACATCTATATACTACCACCCCCCCCCCTACTCGTGGCCCGCGTCTGCCCCCCCCCCCCCCCCCCGTGCCCAACCATCTCTACGCCTACGATTTCCATAAAGCTAACTTTCGCCTCAAGAATGACTACCTAGACCGTCTTTTGTTCAACTACGATCACCTATCCGAATTCCCCATACGTGCGAATGCTCACTAGGTAAAGAATATTTACATCTTCCCCTCCCTGGTAAAATCGCAAGTCTCACTCATTGCGTAACAAAGGGCACAAGTTATGGGTCACCTTCTCGCGAAATGGAACTATTCCCTACTACTCTAACTTTCTTGGCTGTTACCTCCAATTCACGGAACTTTTCAACGCCCTTTAGCGCAACTAACTTACCAAAACCCAGACCAATCTCAAAAATGCCCCCAAAACCTTCTTCCAGTTTATCAATCATAAACGTTAATCCGATGATTACTCCACACCCCTTTGCCTTAAACTCTCATACCTCAACTGATCCTGTTAATATTGCTAAACCTATCGCCACTAACTTGAATCAGTGATTCGCTAATGACACCCCTGTTCCCGATCCGTCATACTTCAACTACCTACCTATTTTTTCCCTCGGGCCCCTTCTCTACAACTTCTTTGATCCGCCCTTAATTGAATCTAAGCTACTGCAACTCAAAGACGAGTTCACACCGGGCCCTGGTGGCATCCCTGCAATCCTCCTTAAGAAATACTTATCCATTTTCTATGCTCCCCTCTCACTGATCTTCAATGTCTCACTCTCTCAAGTCGTATACGCCGACATTTGGAAAACCTCCTTCATCAGCCTCATCCACAAGAAGGATCCCAAAAATGATGTTACGAACTACCGCCCCATTGCTAAACTGTTCCACTTATCCAAGATTGTCGAAAGCATTTTACACCCATCTTTTAGTTTCGTTGCAAATCTTTTATTTCAGCAAGGCAATATGGTTTTCTCAATGGCCGATCAACTTCAATCAACTTCGTTGAGTTTACTTCCTTTACACTCTCAGTACTAGAGCACAGTAACGGGGTCGACATGGTCCCAACCAACCTCAGTAAAGCATTCGACAAAATCTCCCACAATCTTATTCTCGTCAAATTATCCGCTACCGGCTTCGAACCTGGATTGCTAAAATGGACTTCTTCCTATCTAAAGCATAGACTTTATCCCGTTCGGTTCAGATCCATTGAACGCCAAATGTCAATCTATAATCTTTTCCCGTAAGCGTATTCACTCAACCGCGTGTCCCTATTCCATTCATAACCAACCACTGATCATTATTCAATCTATTCGAGACCTTAGGAACTTTTTCGACAGGGAGCTTAACTTCCTCTTACACATTGACGAGACGGTCCGGAAAGCCAACTCTGCCCTCGTGTGTGTGAAACGATGGTGTAAGGAATTTTCCAATCCCTACGTAACTCGATCCCTTTACCTTACCTTCGTCCGTCCCCAGCTAGACTATGCTAGCCAGGTATGGTCTTCTTATCACAAGACCCATATCCGTAGAATCGAAAGTATTCAACGTTGCTTCCTTCGGTTCACTCTCCGAGGGCTAGGATGGGAAAACCAATTAATCCTGCCCCGTACATTAACCGCTTCAAATTAATCAATATCAGAACCCTTGATAGTATAGTGGTTAGTATACGCGCCTTTCACGCGGGAGACCCGGGTTCGATTTCCCGTCGGGGAGCTTCTGGCGCAAGACTAATGACCTTGCCTGGAAAAAAAACAAATCATTATGGGAAATTTAACAAGCCTCAGGACTTGCTAAATAAGGCCAAGAACGGTTCCCGGTTGTAGTGCCGATGATGATGAGGAGCCCAGGGTTCTGACTGACATAGTACTCATTCATCGGGTCCTCTCCGGCTCGGTCGACTGCGCCTACCTCCTTAACTTAATTCCTCAGAACACAAACCCTTAAAATACGCGGGATCCCCGCCTTCTCTACGTCCCCCCTCACCGGACCTCTTATAGTCTCAACGAACTCCTTTCGCGGATGCTGAGAAATGTCAACTCCAATTCCACCTTGTTCGAGTTCGACCCCTCTACCCATACTCTCAAGCACCGCCTCCTAAACCATTCTCACCCACCAATCTTAAACGCGGCTTTCTACACTTTCCTCTCTAACCCACCCCCACATCCCGCCCCTACTGCAGCTTTCATAAAATGACCTAGTCACCTTAGGGTTAAGCTTAGTTAAGTTAGTTCTTACGTTCTTTTGTTTTTTAAGTAATAGTATATATTTTATCTTATAAGTACTTATTGCTTGAAATAAGCCAATAAACGGGGTGGTGGCCCCACTAAATTTAAATTTAAATTTCAGGTTCAGGACAGTTTGGAGTCCACAATAATTTGCTTTTTTCTCACCCCGAAGAATTGCTTGTGGGCATGATTTTTACACCTTCATTCGTCAGTAATGTCCATATCCTTTATTCCGACGTTTCAGATCCATGAGATCCTACACCAACCATTTACTCCAGCTCTTGCTTTTTAGTTTCTGCGGCAATTATCACCTTTCCCACTCGCGATCAATGAATCAGTGGGAAACTATCCAATTTCTGTCAACGATAGTGTCTCCCATGTCCATATAATTTCTTCATACGCACCTGGTCGTTAGCTTAAGCTCACATAGCGTGAAGTGTTTTCCTTCATCTGCCTCCAAATACGATGGTTTAAGAAACACCACAACAAACCCATAGACAGCAAAGATTTGGGCTTCAAATTGTCGCGCATATTGTGTTGTCATCGGAGTCTGTTTTTACGTGCTGTTGTTTCTTCGAATACCATTTATCTATTCATCTCCCCACATTACTGAGACCCCATGCCGGTCGGCAGTTTATGTTAACCGTCCAACGAAACGCTCCAACCATCAATCAGGAACTAGCAGCACTCTCCAAGTATCTTAAACAAGCAACTGTCATTTATGCAACGTCGTAACTATGCGGATCGGAATTCATTGATTGAGGTTATTGTGCACATACCGCACAACGTCCAGGTGGCGTACAGATGAGAAAGAGCATCGACAGAAAGCCTGCGTATTAAACATTCCAATATGTCCATTGGAGAAGCCATCACGAGCAGAGTGCCTGCATTGTCGCCAGTGGTGTCCTGTGGGGCAGTGGACAACAAAAGTGTTAAGAACTGACCTTTGGTTATGGCTAACATGACTGGGGCTGAGAATGGAACCCCATGGTACTCCATGAAAGGAAAAATTAAGATGTAATCGGAGTGCTGCACTGAATGAAATGGATGTGGACTCTATTTGGAAGCAGATATCAAGCAAGATGTAGTCGCACATATTAAGTTATCCAAATCACAAATTACATAATTGAGGAGAGCACTTCCGTTTCCAATTCTTCGTCGGTCACCAGACATCACATCGGTCATACAGTACAAATGCCTAATCTATAAAAACATCAACCACAACTCCCGTGCTTGGTGTGTCCTGATTCACACACGAAGAACGAGAAGAAAAAAACAGCAACACCGGAACTCGTGATAACTCGGCCTTCGACGTTGCGGTTGAAAAGGGTAAAAGGACCGACACAAAACAATTGCTCCGCTGCTAACTTATGGGTTTGTTATCCGTTTTCCCATGAATGAAAATTGCACAACGGATCATCTCTGTGTGTTTTTATTCCGGTAGTTGAAGATGATGTTATCCACCGTCGTCCTGAATCACTTAACGTCCGCCGTCCAGTGCTGGGCGCCATACAAAAAAATGTCTAGCTCAAAAAACTATAGGACAGGGGGGACATGGAAGGGAAAAAACAAAGCGGTTCACGGACTACCGCAACTGGTCCTTCTTCAAATGCAACCAGTCGAGGGAGGAGGACTTGGAAGGCTGACACCTTTAACACACCGAAGCTTTGCTGTTGTTACGGATGCTGGGGACTGTTGCTGCTTCTTATTTTCGGCTAAGGACCAATTTTGGACGCGAACGAAAATCGAAAAGAGAAAAGGTGACAAAACTCCTCTGGTGGCTCCTTGTTATGTGATGCCCCGAATGCATTTGACCAACATGCGTTCGGTTTAACACGTTAGCCAACGACACGTTTGGTTAATCCCGGCGAACATCTGGACATCGGGAACAAACGACCAGCAGAAACCGGGAATTGAGAGTCGGGAGTGCATTTCTGGCACTTAACAGTCCACGCTCCTTGCCGAAGATGATAAATCAAAAAATTTCGCAGATTTTTCAGTGGCGCTTCGTAACAAGTTTCCTGTGAGTCTTTGTTGTTGGCGTAGTTGTTTTTGGAGCAAATTTTTGTTTGGCTCGTTTGTTTGGATGTCGTTGTGGATCCCCGTAGCTATTGGCAGTGCATTTGGTTGGTTGCACAAGAGATGAGGATGACGAAGCTGAAGAAGATGATAGAGATGAACCGACAGTGGATGGGGGACAAAACTGCACCACGAATTAACATGTCTCCCTCTTTAAGGATATATCTTTGGATATGCTTCCCAACCCGAGTAATTGTTCCTCTTTCTCTTGAATTATTTTTTGCTTGAATGGTTCGCGGTGGTCGGGGTGTGGGGTGTTTGTGTACAGATTGCTTACGGATCGATGTTGCTTCGGTGTGGTCAAGATTTTGATTGCTTAATAAGAATCCGCCTGGAGAAGCGTTTAGGACCCATAATAATGGGAATCGGATTGAATTGCACATATCACGAAGGAGGATAATCCAAGCTATAGAATGGATGGTGATTAATATGTTTATAAGGGAATTTCCCCCATGGGTACTGTATGTAGAAGGTAATTGTTTTGAGTGGGAGGATTATCTAGTCTATTATTGGTTTGCGATTGGAGAAGATGGCTCTTTGTTCGTAGAGAGGGATATGTAGACTTATATTTAATAGGATATTGTCTGTATTATGATTGATCTGGGCAGGATATAGTTTAATCGCCGCGGGAGCATGGAAGGGACATAATCTCGTGCTATCAAAAGCTGGGATTTCAATGTAGCTTGTTGTTAGGGTTAAACATGTTTGTTCCCAACTAAGTTTGTGGATGTACTAAAGTCAAGGTTAATAGTATGTTGTCAATTATATTGCAACTGGAAATATGTCAAAGTGACAGCTCATATGTCTCGTGTCAACAGTTGAACTGAATCTACAAATAAAAGACCCTAATTCAATAAAAGACTGCGGACTCACTCTCTGTGCGTATTGCCCAAAGGACGCAGATGCAGGTTTTGATATTATCTAAAAACAAATCTAAAAACCTGAATGATTGAAAAATGATTACTACGTATATTGAAATTATACAATCCAATATTTATATTCATCCCTCATTTGATAAGCTTAAGCATTTTTATCATACCTTACTCCAATGATCTACCAGCCTACTCACCCTATTTAAGAGGCCAGTGTCCGATCAGTATCATCCGCCAACGGAGTGTCGGCGATATCGTTTCAAATTCTATTCACTGGTACGGAACCTAAGGTATAAAGCCAATTATTTTTGTGTATCTGAAAGATGCAAAAGATGCTCGCACTAAAAATATCTAACCTAGAACCCTACACTGAATATAACACGAGGAAGGTTTTAAAAATAACCGAGAAACGCACGCGTACTAACACATCCACAAGGTGGGACGTATAGTGCCGGGCAATGGATTCAAACACGCTTCCCCATAGCCAACGCTTTTCGCATTGTTACACAACTTTGGCAGAAAAACACCCCACAGTCTTTAATGGGAGAATGGAAGCCCCCCGAGAAGAGGGTAAATGGTGACAGGGAAGAGTGACGGACGTTATCAGTGCGAAAAGCGAATCTATGGTTTTAGGTGCGGTGCAGACGTTAGAGCGGTTGCCGTTTATCAACGTCCAACACATAACCGCACCGCGTCGATGCATTCGCGTAGATTATTAGTAGCTCAAGTGCACCGTTTATAAATAGCTCAGTTATGTGTTTACCAACACATCGGCGTTGGTGTGATTCTCCTCCGCTTGTTCGTAGTTTAAAACATGCCAGTCTTGTTGAAGCCATATTGCACCACTCTACCCTTGTTCCCGAGGGGTTGGCATACATCTTCTTACCCACAGATCTGTTAGATCGGTTGCACACAGTGTAAGGCGTCCCCAGTTAAAGGCAGACGATAAGAGAAATACCAGCTATAGCGGCGGCGGTGACTCTCCGATTGTGGTATTGATACGAATCATGAAAAATTCATTGTCAAGGTCTAATGTTATGATATGATCGTGGAATGGGGGCAATGAAAGGTTGCAATGCCTGCAACGAACGAAGAGGAAGGCGTATTTTGCGTGGTACGAGCAGATATCAACAATAGAATAGGAACAATTTTTTTATATTAATCAAGGTGTTTCAATCCTGAACCAGATGTTACTGACTAGATGAAGGAGATTGAACTAGATCAAATACTGGTTTTATCACATTTTTTCATTAATTTTATACATATACAAGGGCAGGTCAATAAGTCCTCAGAAAACGAGGCCGATTTTCTTTTATTTTATTATTTAGCTGACCTAATAATGACGCATAATACTGTCCAATTATCGTCTGTCACTTTTTCTAATACTCATTGAAGAGAATACCACGTGCACCCCAAAACACAGTAGCCATAATCTCTCCAGTTGATTTCACCCCCTTTGCCTTCTTTGGAGCCTGTTCGCCTTAAGAATCCACTGTTTTGACTATTCTTTCGTCTCGGGAGTGTAGTGGTGTATCCATGTCTCATGTACAGTTACTAATCTGCGCTGAAACTAGTTTTTTTTTTTTTTGTAGGAAGGTGGACATTTTCAAAAGATACCTCTGAACCGATCCAGAGGCATGCCGGATTTTTACCGACTAAAACCCCCTCCCGCCCGGCACATATTGCCGTTGATCCCCGCGGAACTTTCTTTTAGATATTCCATCGCGGGGAGGGAGGGGGTTTTCCTGTTACTCCGCTCGACGCGTCGCAACTCCTGCATCATGTCACATAGAATATCAGTTGCTACGGACCATGCTTGTTTGGAACTTAGCATGTATTCTAATGGGTACTCCAATAGGGGCTTGACAACTTTTTTTCGGTAGTAAATTTTTATAATTTTCAGACGTTGTTCGTTCGTGTACTTAAGCATGATGAAAACGTTGAGTTTACTGAATAAATTGACAGTGACAGTTCGATGATTAGTGAAAGGGTGCGTTCACAAATTAAACTCAAAGTTATCAAGTCCACGTTGGAAAACTCGATATTACTCCTGCCTGACTGACCGTCCGTCTCATACGTCTCTCCAAAATCGTTCGCGCAGTCTTAAATCTTACACATTCTGTGAGTACATCATCATCATCGGCACTACAACCTGGAACCGGTGTTGGCCTTATTTAGCAAGTCCTGAGGCTTGTCAAACTTTCCATAATGATTTGTTTTTTCCGGGCAAGGTCATTAGTCTTGCGCCAGAGGCTCCCCGACGGGGAATCGAACCCCGGTTTCCCGCGTAACAGGCGAGTATTCTAACCAGTATACTATTGAGGAGCTATTCTGTGAGTACATATTCCGCATTTTCTATTTTGCCTTCGCACTTCAAGCAGTATGCGTAAATGACATGCTTATACCTGTGCCGAAAGCATCCATGCCCTGATATCAGCCGAGTCAAGTGGTAGTTCAGGTCGTCATGTTTTCTTTTCACCCAGGTTTCAACATCAGGTATCATTATGGTGTGGGTCCATCTTCCGTTGGTGGAAGAATCCCACCTTTGTTGCCATGCTAGACAGCTCTAATTGTGACCGGTGATTCTCTTGTGAGACCTCATGGAACGGAACGTTTCCGTAGCTACAATGTCAAGTGATTTCCTCCAGGGGCGATACTTTGCCGAGAAGTGACGTTCGGGAAGGTACAAGCTAATGCAGGAACGTCCAAGGGGGGATGCAAGCCGAAAAGCGACGTCCAAGAGGATACAGCTGATAAAACAGCGTCCAGGGGTGATAAAAGCCGAGAAGTGACGCTCAAGATGGTACAAGCTAATGTAGTAGTGTTCAAAGTGGGATGCAAGCCGAGAAGCGACATCCAAGAGGATACAGCTGATAGAACAGCGTCCACGGGTGATAAAAGCCGAGAAATGACGCTCAGGTTGGTACAAGCTAATGTAGTAGTGTCCAAAGTTGGATGCGAGCCGAGAAGCGACGCTCGAGGTGGTTCAAGCTAATGCAGCGGCCTCCAAGGGTGATACAAACCGAGAACTGACGCTCGAGGTGGTAAAAGCTGATGGAGCAGCGTTCAGGGATGATACAACCCGAGAAGTGACACTCGAGATTTTATAAGCTAATGTAGCAGCGCCCAAGGTGGGATGCAAGCCGAGAAGCGACGCCCAAGAAGATAGAGTTGATGGAGCAACGTCCAAGGTGGGGTGCAAGCCGAGAAGGGACATACAAGAGGATACAGCTGATAGAACAGCGTCCAGGGATGATAAAAACCGAGAAGTGACTCTCGGGATGGTACAAGCTAATGTAGTATGGCCCAAGGTGGGATGCGATCTGAGAAGCGGTGCTCGAGATGGTACAAGCTAATGGAGCAGCGTCCAAGGTGAAATACAAGCCGAGGAGCGACGTCCAGGGGATACACAGCTGACGGGGCAGCGTTCAGGGCCGATACAAGCCGAGAAGTGATGCTCGAGAGTTGACAAGCTAATGTAGCAGCACCCGTGGTGGGATGCAAGCCGGGAAGCGACGCCCAAGAAGATAGAGTTGATGGAGCAGCGTCCAAGGTGGGGTGCAAGCCGAGAAGTGACATACAAGAGGATACAGCTGATAGAACAGCGTCCAGGGATGATAAAAACCGAGAAGTGACTCTCGGGATGGTACAAGCTAATGTAGTATGGCCCAAGGTGGGATGCGATCTGAGAAGTGGTGCTCGAGATGGTACAAGCTAATGGAGCAGCGTCGAGGGTGATACGTTTGAGTAATAGCGTTGAAAAACACCGTCTCAGACAAACTCGAGATGACAAATGAAAAAAAAAACCCGTTGAGTGCATTTTGAAAAAGCGACGCCTAGGAATCGTTTTCTGGCTGTCACCGACACGCTATCAGCTGGTAGCTGGCAGATGACAGCTGGCAGATGACAGCTAGCAAATGCGAGCGTACTAGAATACTCAGATAGATTTTTTTTTACAGAAACGCGAGCACAACAGGGTATTTTAAAGTATCCTTAAATGTCAGAGCACAGTGGGAGCGGAAGAAGAGGAAGTGGATAAGGAAACGATGTATCGATGTACATTGGTCTTAAATGCAATTAAATTGTGAATCCGCAATAATCGACTTCGTCGTGGTGCTTTTTGTTTGCGGTCGTTTTGGTAGCGCTATTCGGGTGGGTGTTGACTGGTTTGCATGTCATACTCCTAGACCCATGTCTCATTACCAGCTATGATGCGTTGCATGAATGGATAGTCACTAGTGCCTGGAGAAAGCATGTCTCCAGTAACCCCTTTTCGATGCACATTTTTCAAAAAAACAAATCAACTCTTTGGGAACAAGCCTTTTTGCGACGCGTCTCAACTCCACAATATCGACCAAAATCTTACGAACTGATTGGTGTGAAATGTTTAGCTCTTGTGCTAGCTCTTTCAAGATATTACGACGACCTTCATGTACCAATTCCTCGACTTTATCGGTGTTTTCCTCAGTCAGAGCAGTTCTTGGAGTGCTCACGCGTGGCAAATCAAATAACGTCTTGACGATCATTTTTGAATGCTTTGTACCATTCATACACTTGTGTGTTTCGAAAGAACTGAGTCACCATTGGTTTTAATCAACGTTTTAAACGATTTCGCACAAGAAATTCGGTTGAAAACATATAGTTTAATGCAAATTCTTTGCTCAACCAAATTATCCATTATGAAAATCGAAAAACGTATTTGAGGTGACCAAAAAAATCAGCAGGTATAAACAAACTAATTGATGAATAGCGCTCAAACTTGACGTCACTGTGTCACCGAGTGGTGCCAATTTAGTGGCACAAAGAAATTTGACAATAGACTTACGGGAGAATTTTAAATGAGGAATTGCTATATAATTAACAATGCTAATTATCTCCCCCACCCGGCCTTTCCTTTTAAATCAATACGCAAATTCACATACTTATCCCATAAAATACACATATCATATCCAAAAACAACATTGCCCTACACTTCAATATCACATTTTCTAATGCAAATATTATCCCCTAGCAAAATACAATTCTATACCAAAAACACTTCTCATGGTCAGAATTTTCTATTGTATTACATACAAACAATTTCACCCCTTTCGACCCCTATCCCACATTTTCGTAATTCTTAAATCAAAATAAATTACAAAATTCTCTTAACGAGGGTCTTTAAATATTTTCCACACTCAACCAGGTACATTGACCCTTCGTAATAAATTCGCCCCTACCTTATGTACCGAACACCTGAATTCGCTGGCAGGGGTCAGGTTCGCGAGAGCCAAACTAATTTCGACGAATTGATAAGCGATATGGTGGAGGGCAAATTTCTGTCTTCGAATATAAGGACAGGAATGAGTGATGATGCTCTCTCAGTTGATTTTGGAAAATTGTCAGCTGAGTTATTATTTTTGAAAATTCAAATTGCGGTGCTTGGTTTTAAGAAGTTCGCGACGAGCTGGTGTGAAGAAATTCGTCGTGCGGATGGTGGTTAATTAAAACCAACTTCTTGGTTTTGTATCATGATTTTTGCTCAGTCGGAAATAAGAAGTTCTCGAGTGAACATCTGTGCCAGAACGTTAAAACGTAGTGCGCTAGATTGCACAAAGCATGGGAATATTCCCAATGACAATAAGTCGACACCTTTCTCTCATAGGAAAGGTAAAGAAACTCCATAAGTGGGTACCCCATGAACTTAGAGTAAGTAACCATACTGAACCGTTCTTGCACCGGATAGTCACTTGTGATGAAAAGTGGATTCTGTATGATGTAGGTAAAAAACCAAAACGCACACCCAAGCCCGATCTCCCCACTCCCTAACATCATTACAAGTTTGGCCAAAATTGTTTTCAGGAACGGTTCAAAACACACAGTTGGTAGTCACCGGGAGATCCCAAAATAAAACGCACTAAATGTTATTCAGGTACTCGCATTATTTTATCGATTAACTTTTATTGAATTTAATTGTTTCATATCTGACACTCCACTGACACCGGATACATTTTGGGTTGGTAATTGTTCGTTTTTACAGTAGGTTTAAACTTAATCAAGATTGAAAATTGACTGTATAACACACACGCCTGGGGGTTATTACTCGACTCGGGTGAACGCGTCCCCGTGAGGGCTACGGGGAGCGGGAGAAAAACCGACTGGCTCGGTCGGCAGATGTAATGGGACTCAGCGATATTAAATCGCTATCAATAGAAATTCGGAGAGTGAAACCGGCTCTTTCAAAGTAAGGTACACATGTATGTGTGCATTATTGGTTAATTCGTGGGGTGAAACCATGAGAACGAATCTAAAACAAAGAAAGGGCAAAATGTGCATCCATGCGATGTGAGTTCGGCTAAGCAAACAAGCCGCATCTCATTGGGTGATAATTGTGTCTTTGTTTGCTCATACCTCGAGGTCATGAGGAACGGATCCAGGGAAATTAAAAGACAAAGGGACCGTATAGATCGGTGTCTAGGATGTGCATCTCGGCTAAATATATAAACGACGATGCATCGAAGAAATTGTGTTAAAAGAAAGATGGGACGAGGGCATCATAAAAGACTTAGATGAGTGATGCCCTTGTGTAAATAGCCGCATAGCCATTAGAAGGAGGTGCTAATGGGTCACAATACTTTATACAATGAAAATTGTATATCGTATCTTGGGTCGGTGGCCGAAACGAATCCCGTGATTGCATTTGTATATGCAGGGAAATTCGTTTGCGGGAAACTGATTCTATATTTGCATTGCTTATGCTTTGAATTCAATCCGGCGGCTATGCGCGAAGTCGATGATTGTTTGGAGATTCAAACAAAGGAGCATTTCTGGGTAATGTGCTTGCAGCTGTATCGATAGTTGCAAGTTATTGTGAAGCAATTCAGATGGTTACACAAAGACGGTTTGTATAACATCTGTGTCAATTGTATATGGCATCTAAGGCGACTGAAGTGTCGAACTCTAGTGTTAATATCTACACTAATTGGAAATTCGGTTCTTGGTAGCTAATGAAGTGATGCATTGATGCCTGCATGAATGCCCTTGTGGGAGAAATTCTTTACAGGAATTCCTAGGTAATGCGTATGTATGATTGGGATCTGTGATAAATTTGGATAGAATTCTTATGGGGAATTTTTGGATTCGAATGAATGAATGAAGGTAAGAATTCTTTTCCAGAAGCTTTTAAAGAAATAAATTTGATAAGCTTGATGCGTGAAGCATTTACAGATGCTTAATGCGATTGCATTAGCAGAAAGTTATGATGGCTGGGTTGTAGTTATGGGGGTAAGTGTACAGTGGGGTTTGGCGAAACCGCCACAAGTTTCCTAGTGTCGCAGCAACTTTCATGATATAAATGCTTGGCTCGGATGTCAAAAACAGATCCAGAGTGTTCACATAATCACCTCGAGCATCCAGCACTCGCCTAGGTTGAGTTGAGTCAAAGTTACCAACCTCATACCTCCATACATGGCAAAGCTGCTTAGGTTCTGTGAGTGGTGAAGAGAACAAAGAAACAAGGTTGGAGCCAAAATAGAACCTTGGGGCACCCCCGAATTAACAGGATACAGATCCGAACACTCGCCGTCCACAACAACCCGGATCGATCGATTCTCAAGGAAGCTCTTCGTCCAGTGGCAAAGTTGTTGGGAAAGTCCATATGAACGGAGTTTCCTAAGCAAGGCCCCGTGCCAGACGCGACTAAAAGCCTTGGAGATATCCAATGCGACCGCCCTTGACTCACCATGCCGCTCAATCGCAGATGTCCATATATCGGTTATAAGTGTCAAAAGGTCTCCCGTGGACCGCCTGCCACGGAATCCGTATTGACGGCTATTGAGAAGTCCGTTGCACTCCAAATACGTAACTAACTCTGTATTGATGGCTTTTTCCATCATCTTAGATAAAATAGACAGTAATGCTATCGGACGGTAACTTTGTGGGAGACACTTTTTTCCCGTCTTTGGGAATGGTAGAACTCGAGCGATTTTCCAGCAGGCAGGAAAGGTCCTCCGTGCATAAGATAAGCGGAAGAGTCTTCCAAGAACCGGCGACAGTTCTGGAGCACAGTTCCTAAGGACTATTGCTGGTATTCCGTCCGGGCCGGTTCCCTTCCTACAATCCAGTTCACGTAGAATGCGTTGAATAATGCGCGGACGAAATCGCATATTCCACATGGAAGACCGTACCGGCGAGATCAGAGGTGGCTCCAAAAGGCCGGGATCGAGGTTTGAATTCGCGGAAAATAAATTCACGAACACATTAGCTTTATCCTTTGAATTCGTAACTAGCGTCCCACTGTCTGTCACCAACGGGGGGAAGGAGGAGGATGCGAAGTTACTGCTGACAGCTTGTGCCATTGACCCAAAGGAGCGCGAACCAGTTGGGCACCGAAAGAGCTTATTGATCACCCTGTCGTTGTGAGCCTTCTTCGCGTTATCAATCGCTTGGTTGCACACGTTTTAATTCTAACAAAATTGGTTCTGTTAACATTGGTGGGATTGAAGCGCCATTGCTTAAAAGCTCTATTTTTTGCTGCTGTAATCTGCTCGCATTTTTTATCAAACCAAGGTTTATCAGACGAACTTCGTTTGATGGAATGTGGAATATACATCTCCATCCCCATGGGAATAATCTCTGATACCGACTCCGCGCAAGCGTTAACATCGGAGTCTCTGAAGCACACCTCCAACCATGGAAAGGATGCGAAGAAATCTCGCAAATCGTCCCAGTTAGCAGCCCCATACTTCCATACATGGCGAAGCTACCTAGGCCGGTTATTCGCTGGATATGCAAGTGCTTGCGCGACAGATACCAAGCAGTGATCTGAGTTTCCCAGTGGCACAGAAACCTCTACGGTATAAATACTCGGTTTGGATGTCAAAAACAGATCCAGGATGTTCGCATAATCGCCTCGGGCATCCGGCACCCGCGTCGGCTCCTCCACGAGTTGAGTGAAGTTGTGGGTTACAGCAAACATCTCCGCCAGCCTCCCAGCCTCGTCGGCTCTGTTAGAATGTAACAACCAGCCGGAATTAAAATCGCCAAGGACCACAATTTTAGAAACTGAGTGGTTGGTCTGTATCCAGTCGACGGTATGTGAAAATGTTCGAAAAATGTCGCCGGTCGATCGTCATTCGGGGAGCGGTAAAGACAACAAAGAAATTTAACGGAATTCCTCAGCACGACCCTCATCCATATGATGTCCATATTATTGGGTTCCAACGCCTCCATCCTCTGGCAAGCCAGATCGCACCTCGCGAAGACGCAGAATCCGCCCTTAAAACAATCTCGAATGTATGTCGTATCCTGAGCAACGAAGATATGTCGAGTCAGTTGGCGAATCGAGCTGGGTCTCAGTTAGGGCAAGGATATCAGGTTTCATTGTTTGCAAATATTAGTGGACGTCAGTACCTGGCTGACTTTCAAACAGACAACTTGTTTCACAGTTTTGCTCGTGCTATTTATCTTAATCAACCGTTATTTTCACAATAAATTTCACAATTTAATTATCATTATCTTGTTTTCTTTGCCTCGTTTTCCGCATACAAAAATTTGAACAAGTGTTAAAACCGTTAAGTTATGGCCCCTGGGCCACGTGTGTTAAACAAAATTAAGCGCAAACGGTTGCGTTACGACCCCGTTATTGGAGGCCAAACTCCTCCCGATAAACTTTCAAAAGTGAACAATAAAGTTCTAGAAAAATCTAAAATGTGTTCAAACACTAACTTTTTTCAACCACTTCAAAGTCTGATGGAAGACTCTCCTGAAATGGATCCGACCAATGACGAACAGTGCGCAGAACTTCCTAAGGAAACCGTTCCGCCAATTGTGGTATTAAAAACAACTAGTGCTCAAGTGCGTGATATTTTGAGCAACATTAAGATAGACAAATACTTAATCAAAAACATTTCACTTGGGCAAAAAATATGTGCCCCAACAATGGACATATATAATAAAATCAGAACCGAACTCGTACGGTTAAAATGTGAGTTTTACACCCACTCGCGTAAGGAAAATCGTCCATTAAAGGTAGTGTTATCCGGGCTAGACTTAATTAGCAACGATGTGGTGAAAAATGAGCTAATTGCACTCGGGATTAAGTGCCTAGATGTTAAAACCATCACATTAAATCCGTCAACAAAAGCCCTGTACAAACACTACTTGTACATCGTCTACATTCAACGCGGTACTGTTAAATTAAACGAACTAAAACGGAACTACTCCACCTTGTTCAAAACCATCGTTCGCTGGGATTTTAAAAAACATAATCCAGGTAAGGTCACACAATGTCACAATTGCCAGCTTTATGGTCACGGCTCGATGCATTGTCATATAAATAGCTTCTGTGCAATATGTTCGGGAAACCATAAAACATCCGACTGCAAAACGAATGAGGTCATCAAGTGTGCAAATTGTAGTGGGCCACATAAATCCACCGATCCAGAATGCATAAGCCGAAAGCAGTACATAGACATTCGCCGCAAATTATCACCACGTGGACGTGGTACAGGAAATACAACGTTCCTACAGCCTCCGAGTGACAAACAGCAGCCAGTGCCCGACCGATTATCCATGGATAATTTTCCTCCACTACCCCGATCTGTGCGTCAACCTTCACTTCCTTCATCCACCTGGGCTTCTGGCCTCCATCAAACCCAGCAACCTTCCAACAGTGATACGACACACACGAAGAAAAATCCGTCAGAAACATTAAATAATGATAACCTGTTCTCATTTAGCGAGATAAACTCTCTTCTTAATGAAGTTGTAACCAAGCTTAGTGCTTGTCAAACCAAAGCTGACCAATTTAATCTCATTACTCCATTAGCTATTAAGTACATATACTCGGAAAAAACATGTTAAGAAACTCTCTTAACATCATAACTTGGAATGCGAGAAGCATCAAAAACAAAAAGCATGAATTTTTTAGTTTCTTGATAAATTTTAATATTGACATTGCACTTGTTTCAGAAACCTGGCTCAAACAAGACATTTCTTTCTCACATCAAAATTACATATGCTATCGCCTAGACAGGGTACATGCTAGTGGTGGAGGTGTCGCCATTGTTGTGAAAAAATGTATAGAACATTCCTTGCGTCCTTCATTGCGCCTTAAGTTAATTGAGGAAATTAGTATAGATGTAACATTAAGTGACAACTCCATGGTGAGTCTTTTTTCGGTCTATTTCCCTGGAGGAAATAGAAACCTAGAGAAATCTACTTACTTTAAGCGGGATTTGCAAAAATTGTATAGAGTCAACACTCGAAACAAGGTAATTATTGGTGGTGATCTAAACTGCAGACATCAGTCGTGGAATTGTCTTAGGGCAAACTGCTTGGGTAACATTTTACTAGATGTTACTGAATCCAGCCCAAGTTTTTCCATACTTTATCCACTTCTCCCCACCTATATCCCAGCGAGTGCTAACAAGAACCCCTCAACTCTTGATCTATATATCACTAATATTCCAAATTACTGCACAGTGCCATTAACTCTAAATGCGTTAAGTTCAGACCACCTTCCGATCAGCCTCACAGTAAATCTTACAGTAGCTGTAAATCGTACCAGTTTATACCACAACTATTCCGCCGCCAACTGGAATTGTTATAAATCATATATAAACACGAACTTGGTTCTAGGTGATACCTGCCTAAATTCTATAACCTGCAGCGGGCACATTGATATCCTATGTAACAATTTTGTTTCTGTTATCAATAGAGCGGCCGATCTTGCGATACCTAAATGTTCCACTGCTCCAGTTGATAAGGCACCGCTTCCTGAAAATATCTTACATCTGATTAGGCTACGAAACTCTGAAAGAAGAAAATGGCTGCGTTATAGAATCGATTGTTTTCTACTTAATGTTAAAGTCTTAAATAATATAATTATAAACGAAATCTCAACATATAGGAACAAGTGTTGGAATAAACACCTTTCCTCTCTTGACAAAGCTAGCAAACCGTTCTGGAAAATATCAAAAATTATGAAAAAGAGAGGGTCAAGTATTCCTCCGTTTAAAGTTCACGACAAGTTGTTTATTTCTTCAGTGAAGAAATCGAACCTACTTGCTAACACGTTTAGTAAGAACCACTCCATATCTATGCATCTAAGCGACGCGTATACTGAAGCTGAAGTTTCTAACACTATCCATGTACTTTCTCAAACACCAGCTGAAAGTACTTACGCAACTAATATCAGCAAAGTTAAAGAATTGATAAAAAAATCGAAATCAAAAAAGGCTGCGGGTCTCGATAATATTAACAACAAATTAATCAAAGCACTTCCACCTGCTGCAAGTAACTATTTAACGTTCATTTTCAACGCTTGTCTTAAGAATTGTTATTTTCCGGACTGTTGGAAAACAGCAAAGGTAATACCTATCCCGAAACCCGGCAAACCGAAGAACAGCCCCGAAAGCTACAGACCTATTAGTCTACTTAGCTGTCTAAGTAAGCTCTTAGAGAAAATCATTAAGGAAAGGATTGATCGTTTTGTGGAAGACAATAACATCTTACCAAACTTTCAGTTCGGTTTCCGTAGTGGTCACAGCACAATCCACCAAGTCTTGCGCATTAAAAACCACATAGCTGGTAAATTCATCGACAAGGAGTCAACGGGACTGGTTCTTCTAGACATCGAAAAAGCTTTTGATACGGTATGGCACGATGCCTTGATTTATAAGCTACTAAAACTTAAGCTGCCAATACCGCTTATCAAAATTATCCAGAGCTTTCTTTGTTCGAGAAAATATGTTGTGAGTATAGGAACCGACATATCCTCTACTCACCAAATCCACCATGGTGTACCCCAAGGCTCGGTTCTTGGTCCCATATTATTTACATTGTTTGTCGCAGATTTACCATATCTAGGTGAAAACATTCACGTAGCTATGTTTGCCGATGATACGGCCATTTTCTCTTCGGGTGCTTTATTCACTAATGTCTACGACTCTTTGCAAGCAGCTCTTGACAAACTAGCAGTGTATTACAGCAAATGGAAAATAAAAATAAATGGTAATAAAACACAAGCTGTCTGGTTTTCGAGATGTAGGAAACACTGCTACCTACCAAATGGCACTAAACTCAGTATGTGTGCAGTTGATATTGATTGGTCCGAAGACTGTAGATATCTAGGTATTATTCTAGATAAAAAAACTTATCTTTCAAAAACACATCACTACCACAATAGACAAAATAAACAAAGTCGTAAGAGTTATGTATCCATTAGTGTGTAGAAAGTCAAAGCTTAGCATCGAAAATAAAATTATAATATATAAAACCATTTTTCAAGCTATACTCCTGTACGGGGCCCCTGTATGGTGTAATTGTGCTCGCACACACAAAATAAAATTGCAAAGGTGTCAAAATAAAATATTGAAAATGTTGCTGAATTTGCCATGGCATTATTCGACACATGAACTACATGAAAACGCTAACGTTAAACAGGTAGAGTTCTACATTGACAAATTCAATCGAAACTTCTTCGTCAATTGTTCTTTTTCTGACAATATTCTCGTTTCCCGTCTTGCGTTATCCTAAATCACTACATATGTACTCTGTCTATGAAAATTATATCGAGGTTATTATTATATAAAATAACCGGAAGCTCGTGCAATATTAGTCTTAAGATTCAAATAAGGGTTTTTTATTGTAGTTTTCCCTTAATTTATTATTTGTTATTCATTAAAATTGTGCTATTGTCGTTATATAGATTTAATATTATAGTTGTAAAGGAATTGCTATCCTAAATCTCTTAAGTACTAGTTGTAAAATATATCATAAATGTAATTATCTACCAAATAAAAATTGAATTGAATTGAATTAGTGGACGGCGTTTACATTCGTATTGGTGAAACCGATGCCCCTGATGTTACAAAATGCCGTCACCAGTCGAGCGTGGGCAGAGCCTCGAGAGCGAGCCCGATAATGCGATGACGAACCTCTTAAAGTTCCGTTATTTATCATGATATCTGCATGATGTTATTGTAGTTCTGTTCGCTTCCGTGCTTCTCGATCAACGAGGAAGAGAAACGAACGACGGAATCCTGTGTGGATTCCGGATGATTTGTTGGTCCTGTGGGTTTTGTTGATGTGCCGTCACAGGTTTACTTCACCAACGCGTTCACTAAACACAACCGGAGAAAGACGGTACCACCGATGACCAACGCGACCAGTGTTGCTACTCGAAGGAAGTTTAAAAGTAAAACAGTTGAGGTTCCTTATTACCTGAACTTAATTTGTTGTTGGAGACGGAGCAGCACACGACGGCCGACTAGCAGCACACGACTGCCGACTGGCAGACTGAGCATCGCACATTTATACTCTGGCTCCTTGTTCCTGTGACAACATGCGAACGAGGGAAAGGAGACAAAAAAGCGAATATAAGCAGCGGTAGTTGTGTAGTTGGTAACAGTACAAGTCAAGCAGTCAAACGCTGCACATCAATATTGATAAGAAGATCAACAGATTGCATTGGTTATATTTAAATAAATTTGAATTAATAAATCGAGTTTACAAATTGGTCCTTCGACCCGGAGCAAGTCATCGAGGGAAACACAGCAGCTGCCGACTGGACAACACAAGCTGTGCAACGTGGCATCCAAGCGTTTCAACTACAACGCATTGAAGCACACCCTCTGCGACCAAGCAGACAGACGGTCGTGCAGCCTAACCAGCCAGTAGCAAACAGCAGCGCACTCAGTTGCGTAAGCTACAGCCGATCCACAAGCATCGGATTCAAGTAGCTAGTGGCAATTTCGATCCACAAGCATCGAAAGGAAGGCAGCTGAACCACAATGGCTACCAGTGATTCGCCAAGCAAGGCAATGGCGGATCAGACTGTTCCGGCAAGCAAACGAAGACGAGGAGTCCTTAAGGGATTCCTCACGTGTTTGGAGGAGTTCGCGACCAAGGCGAATGAAGTGACCAGAGAGGAAGTCGCATGCAGACTAAGCAAGCTGGAAGACGCGTTTAAATCCTTTGAGCGCCTCCAGGAAAGCATCGAGGAGAACGATCCGGACCTGGACGTCGACAGGGAGAACGAGGAGCGAGCAGCCTTCGAGGAACGATACTTTTCGCTGCAAGGCAGACTCACCCAGCGTTTGAACGTGTCAACAACAAGCACGGACGCCACCGCATTGGATACTTCAGGAGACACCCTGGGAACGGCACCTACTACAACGTTAACAGCGGAGCAACCAGGAATGGAGAGGCTGCTTGACACCATGAATGCCAGCCAGAGGCTCATAAACAGCTTGGTGGAACAATTGGGTACGCGATCCACGGAACCGACAGCAACGGATTCTACGAGTGGAGCGACCACCCGAGCGGTCAAATTGAAGCATATCGACGTGCCTACCTTCGATGGGGATTACCAGCAGTGGGTAACGTTCCGTGACCTGTACCAACCACTCATCCACGACAACCCCCAGTTATCAGCAGTCGAGAAATTCCAATTTCTCCGGACTTCGTTAAGAGCGGACGCACTATCAGTGGTTCGCAATGTTCCGGTCACGGCGGCAAACTATCTGGAGGCCTGGGCTGCACTGGTCACGCGCTATGACAAGAAGAAGCTCATCGTGGATGCACATCTACGAGCACTAATGACGATTCCAGCTATGCAATCACCAGGTGCTACGGAGTTCCGCAGATTCATCAACGGCCTCTTCGAGCAGGTTCGGGCTTTGCGAGCCTTGGAGCTACCAGTGGAGCACTGGAGTTGTTGGCTAGTTTTCACCACAGTCGAGAAGCTCGATAGTGAGACTAGGCAGTTATGGGCTCGAGAAACAAGCAGGAACGAGATGCCGACATTCGAGGAGCTGACTGAATTCCTGGAAGCCCGCCTCACTGAGCTAGAGAGCCTCCCGACAGCGAAGAACTATTCAAAGGGTCACTTTGTTCGGGACAGAGGTATAGCAGCCGGCCCACCCAGGAAGGCGTACTCGGCAATCACATCACCAGGGACGGCTAAGTGCCCCAGATGCGCGCAGCCCCATCCATTGTTCCGATGCAGTGCATTCAGGAATCTCTCAGCTCTACAGCGAGATCAGTTTGTCCGCGGCCACAAGCTATGCAGAAATTGCCTCAGCCCCGACCACAGCATTGACAAATGTGAGAGAGGTAACTGTCGAGAGTGTAACGGACGGCACAACTCTCTGCTGCATCAACCCGTAGACGTTCCGACGTTATCACCAAAGGTTGGACCATCAGAGGGATCTTGCGCGACAGTACAAACCCAGGATTCACTACTACCTACAGCAATAGTAACGGTGATGGACGACAGAAACCAGTTGGTTCCTTGCCGGGTGCTGCTGGACTCAGGCTCGACCACATCCTTAGTCCGAGAATCATTCATTCAGCAGTTGGGCCTGCGACGCACGCAGGCGAAGGTGAAGATAAGTGGCATAGGGGAAGCGAATCCACAACTCAGCCGAGGAAAGGTCGAGATGCTGCTGAAAGCCCGAACAGGGGAAACAAGTATTCGGATAACGGCATTGGTGATGGGACGATTGACTTCGGATCTGCCGTCAAGGTCACTGAAACATGACTGGAGAAGCTTTTCATCGCTGGCGTTGGCCGACCCGCTATTCCACAAATCAAGACCCATTGACTTGTTGCTGGGTTCGGACACTATCTTCCAGATCCTGCGCGATGGACGACTGATGGATCCCGATAGTAAAATGATGGCGCAGAACACCATATTCGGCTGGGTAATCGCAGGGAGTGGACCAGCTCTGCTCGATCAGGAACAACATTGCTGCACTGTCACCCAACAAGTCGACCCATTAGAGGGTACACTGCCAATAAATATGCCTACATATAACGATGTCGGCAACGGTAAAGCTGCGAATACGAATTATCAGCAAGCTCCTTATGTTCCGACATCGGTGTATCAAGGTGGAAATGAACTCGGTGTTTCTCCATCATCTTCCACACAACCACAGCAACAAAAATTCCAAAATTATAATTCACCACCTACTTCTAATATAACTCAGCAATCCTATTCCTCTGGCGCCACAAACACTACGTACATAACCTCTCAAGTAACAAATGAACCACAGAGTTCTTATCAGATATCTTCACAACCTTATTCAAATTCAGGGACTCCGCCGAATGGGCAAATGCAAATTCAACAACAACCACCACCACTGCAACAGCATCAAACTTTGCAACAGCCACAATCGTTGCAACCACAAATTATTCAACAACAGTCTGTACCACAACAGTCTGTACCACGGCAGTCTGTGCCACAGCAGTCTATACCACAGCAATCAATGGCACAACAGTCTGTACCGCAACAATCCATGCCACAACAATTTATGGCACAGCGGCATGTCTCTCATCAAACCTTGCCACAGCCTATGACTCAGCAATCGGTGCCACAACAGCATATGACACAGCAAAGTATGCAGCAGCAATCTGTTCCGCAACAGTCTTTGCCCCCACCGCCTATGGGGCAGCAATCTACACCACACCAATCTAAAGGCCATCAAAATTGCTTATCAAGGGGCCTTAAAGCAAAGGAGCTCACCGGAGCAGAGCTGTGGTGGCGAGGACCCGCTTTTCTGCGAGACAAGGAGCTGAAGTTGCCCCGGACGCCCGCTCATCAAGTCCGAGAGGCGGACACCGGAACACCGGTAGACCTCCAGGAACGAAGGGCATCGTATTTCGTAATACAGCAAGAGGAGCTGTCTATAACAAGAAGAGTCTCCAGCTTCACTCGAACGGTACGAACATTAGCGTGGCGGAAGGCGGACCTAACGCCCATGAGAGCCGGAATTCAAGTATCAAGACAAAGCGAACTGATTGCGCTCAACCCATTCATCGATGACCAAGGTACCCTCAGGGTGGGCGGAAGACTAGAAGCAGCAAAGATGGAATACGAACGCCGACATCCACCAATCTTACATCGGCAGCATCACCTGGCAAGGATTATCGTGAGAGATTTGCACTTGAGGCTGATGCACGCTGGAAGCCGGTTACTACTATCCGCAGTTAACTCCCAGTACTGGATCATAGGGAGTCGAGGACTTGTCCGGAGGGTCATCGCTGAATGCACGGTTTGCGTTCGTCACAAGGGACGGGTGCTATCTCAACAAATGGCCGCATTGCCAGCCAGTAGGATTAATCCCGCACGGCCATTTAGTAACACCGGCGTGGATTATGGAGGTCCTATCACTCTTCGGACATGGAAAGGACGCAGCGCGAAGCGAGTCAAAGGCTACATCTGTCTCTTCGTATGCTTGGCAACCAAGGCAATACGCGAAGCGGTTAACGAGCTGTCCAGCGAGGCTTTCCTGGCAGCATTAAGGAGAGTTCTCGCGCGTAGGGGTTTTTGTCACACTTTATGGAGTGATAATGGTACCAATTTTGTTGGGGCATGCCGAGAACTGCGAGAAGTTTATGAGCACATAAACCGGAAGGCTACCCAGGGCCGGATCATGACGGAGTTGGCCACCAACGGCATCACTTGGAGATTCATTCCCCCGGCAGCCCCCCACTTTGGTGGCTTGTGGGAGGCAGGAATCAAGTCCGTGAAGCATCACCTGAAGCGAGCTATTGGAAATGCGTTTCTGACGTTCGAGGAGCTCACTACCGTGTTGGCCCAGATCGAGGCTTGTCTGAATTCCCGACCGCTGGTCGTCCTGCCAACAGAGCCTGGCGACCCCGAGGTGTTGACCCCCAGTCATTTCTTAGTTGGAGGACCGGCTATGAGCGTCCCGGAAGTCGATCCGGGAGAGACAACAATCACTTGGCGGTCCAGATGGAAGTACTTGCAGGCGTTGCATCGAGCATTTTGGTACCGGTGGAAGAACGAATACCTCCACACGTTGCAGGCTCGCAACAAATGGTATCATCCGGAACCAAACCTAGGAAATCCGGTCGTGATGCTTCTGAAGGACGAGCAACTATCTCCGACCTATTGGCCCATGGGAAGGGTTATCGAGCTTCATCCTGGCAGAGATGGCAAGGTGCGGGTGGCAACCGTAAAGATTCAGGGGGGCACCCTTAAGCGACCCGTTACGAAGTTAGTACTACTCCCGGTTGCAGAGGATGAGACGGTTGAACCGACAGTTCAAGGTGGGCGGAATGTTGGAGACGGAGCAGCACACGACGGCCGACTAGCAGCACACGACTGCCGACTGGCAGACTGAGCATCGCACATTTATACTCTGGCTCCTTGTTCCTGTGACAACATGCGAACGAGGGAAAGGAGACAAAAAAGCGAATAAAAGCAGCGGCAGTTGTGGAGTTAGTACCAGTACAAGTCAAGCAGTGAAACGCTGCACATCAACATAGATAAGAAAATTAGCGGATAGATGATTATATTTAAATAAACTTGAATTAATAAATCGAGTTTACATTTGTATTTCACTCTTTATTTCGATTTTCACTTATTACACTCTTAAATACGTTCCTATTTGTACACAAAATTATATTTTAAAAGCGATAACTTCTCCGCTTAATACTTAATCTGTTTTTAATAACTAACTGAAAATGCGTTTTAAGGACGATGCCTTCTCCGCTTAACCACGACTCTTCAACTCACCTTTCCAACTGTCTGAATTCAAATCATCTTCTCACTTCGAGAATTCAAATCCTCGTTTCTTTATATTCTTTCGAAGGTCAAAACGCATCGCCACTTATCGTTTGATCCTTTCTTGGGGTTTTTCTTTGTGTTAGCCATCTGACCAATGCAAACAAGAATTTTCGTGCATTTCAAATGGGTCGCACAAGTTCCGTGGAAATTGGTTGTTAGTTTAGGATCTGGGAATCCGTGTCTATTAGCAAATCATAAAACATCTGGTAGGCGTTTGGATGTTTATAATTGCACGAATTGTGTGCCGTCGTATCGAATAGATATACCTTTGTACACTTTTAGGTTTTGGATCTTGTAGGTTTTTTAGGTGCTAATTGCTTTTAGCATACATGGGAAAATAATGCATTATGCTGTTTGATTTTAGGAAATAGAATCGAACAAATGCATTGAATTGAATAAATGGATTTGAATTCAATAAATGAGAATTTGAACGTTTAGTTCGATTTGGTTTGACATTGAATTCAATGTTATGTTGGGGATATCAAATGGATTTTCTTATAGGTGGGAGGAAAATGTAATGTGGGAGGCAAATGTAATATGGGAAAAAATGTAATGTGGGAGAAAATGGTAGGGCTTCTTGGAGCACTACAATGTTCCCCCTGATATAGTCCGGGAGATCCGAATGGGAGACTAGTTTACCTCCGGAATTCTTTATATCAGAAGTGGCCATCAGCCACACATCCGAAACACCGTCGAAGATTTTTCTCGGCGATATCGCGAAATGTACAGCTGACGGGGTGGTATCTCACCTTGGGACCGAATACCAACTAACCAACCTTTTCTCGAACCGGTCCATCAGCCAAGCTCCGAAAGATGGCCAGGGATTTCTCCCGACCATTTCATGGAGCCCAAAGCTTAATGGGGTGTTATTTCACCGGGCGCACAGGGCGTTGGGACCCCGGCTACCCATATATATATATACTAAGAGCTGCACAATTCGTTGTAGAAAATGCTCCTTCTTCTAGACACTTCTCTAAAACAATTTAAAATATTTTCGGCCACATTCTTAAAGCAGCTTTGATAGTTTTAAAATCGTGTCATATCCAGGAGTGATTCTTCCACGTATTCTTTTCTCTCCATCTCTTGCAATATCACCACCGGAATGACCTCTACATTGGCCCCATATCACAACATAAGAGGTTTTTATAGAAAGGGAAGATCTTCTATTACCAATGGTCTTTTTTTGATGAATGTTTTCTAAGAATACCATCGGACGGTGTCTTTAGCATGCTCGATTCACAGTCTTGTATATAACAACCATGCGTCCACCTTTTTTTCCATTAACAGTATTGGTCAATGTTGGGATTCCATAAGTCGCTGCTACCAACCTGCTCCGCTAGCATCGTGTTGTTTTAGGTTCCTACAAGTATAACCATCTCTGCCAGAGGTTGTATCCTCTAAATCAGGTTGAGATAAAAGAACACAACGATTTTCTGTTTGCACGATTTCTTTTAAAGTATCAACTCTTTCCGTTTCACAGATCACCTGATTATTAATAACAAATTATAACTGATTGGTGCGTCGTGCTAAATAGTATTGTGATGTTATCGATAATACAAATGTGTTGATATTCTGTGCGAATTGATAAATAAAAGATTGCTTCTTAGTGCGTGTCAGAACGATTAACCTAAGTAACCACTTCAACTTTTCGAGAGAATAAAAAAGGTATACAAGTTGAAATACCGACTGCTCTAATGGACGTTCATAGTAATCCATCTAGTTGTCGGTGTTTCTATAAATATGTATAACTGCCATTTCTATCTGAATCTATCGCAACTTGTCCTATGTATATAAAATTACCCACGATGTGTCGCGCATTTATTGAATATGCCCTTGTTTTCCAACAATGACTATCCAGCAGCACGTAAACCCTTACCGATTAGTATGCGGCACCTTGGTTAATATGTAACTGCCACGTGAAGTTCCACTTTAACCCCCTTACATTTTCCTGTGGCCGTGCGCGAGACCTTCAGACAAAAAACCTTGGCAAGTGAAAAACGCACCGAGAAGACGCAAAAGCTGTTGATTGATGCAAGAGATAGCTGCAGATGAAAGATGATGTACGGGGCAATTGCAGTGATCGCGAGCGACCGATCGACCAACAGTGCTTACCCTAGTCACGTCGCTTATGAACAGAGAGCTTTCGGCTCAAGTTCGCGGTCACTATCGTGGGGATGCAATTGGCAACACATTCGCGGAGATTGTACGCGACGGGCGTGGGAACGGGTAATCATTTACACGACGCCGAGTATCTCTGAAGTGCATGCACTAGTTACAGTGTCGGTAGTATGTTTTAGCAGGGACAACAACAAAATTTCCCATATTTCTAGGTATATCGAGGGCGACGGGTTAAAGAGGCATGTCGCGCGGCGTGGAATGCACTTTTCGCTGTGCGAATGAATGCGCGTGCAGTTTTTTTTTTAGTTGTTTGTTTGCTTATAGCTCACACTGTAAGGGTGGAAAGTTGAGGGCTGCAGGGGTAGAATGGTTGGGTTTGTGGGTTGGTGGGCTGGTGGGTGGTGGTATAGAGTCTACAGCCACGTTCTGATCTTGAACTAGAAAACGCGAAAAAGTGATCAGTAGCGAGTGCATTGCGTTTTCGTTTACACTGTCCGACATTGTTGACTGAGAGAGTAAGTGAAAGAGCGTCCGAGAGCGATCCGCACTGTCGCTTCACCGTTAAATCGTTTTGCATTGTGCAATCCATCTATCGTTGTCGGTGTTGCTGCACTCACCTACATAGTCAGCGTTAGTTTTGGTATCGTTCGCCATCGATAAAACGCAATCAAAAGGATTCTCGAACGTTTTCGAAACCTAAAAACCCATTAAGGCAGATCGTACCGTGTGCCATTGGTGATTTCTTCTTCCCGTCACCTCGGTGTTCGATTCAATTACGTCGAAGAGGAGAGCAACCTTATCCGGAAATTTTGATAACCGCAGGTTCAGGGTCTTTGATTACCAGTTTCAATGTCGTAGGTCCGGTTATAGCATTCTCTAATGTGTGAGCGTGTCCGAGTTTCTAAGTACCGAGTTTACGTGACAATCACTTCGTTATTATTTCGATTGACTCATCGATATCACTGATCAGCTGTTTGCCGGTATATTGTCCGTACTGTGTCGTTCTTGGAGTTAAACGTATCCATCAACCCTTCAGAAGTTCTTACGATCCCCCGAGTTCCTGGTTCTTCCAGCATTCACAGCATCTTCCGCTATTGCGTTAAATTCATAATCGTCTTCATCTCTGTCTTTTAAAAGGGTAAGATCATCGTCATTATTAGAATAAAAACACAAGATGCACAACAACACAACCAACTAATTATAAATAGTCTTTCTGGTTTCCGGGTGTGCAAGTGGCATAGTTTAAGTGTAGTTTTTATCAAAGGCGACAGACTGATTGTCTGCCGTTGGAAGTATCCACTAGGTGAGTTAGGTCCATCTTCTGCAGATTGATAAGATAAGCGGGAGGTTTTGCAACATTGGATGCTCCTTTGCGATGCCTGTGGTTGATAAAAAGCGTCGCCTTTCGTTGCACGGCGGGTAATAGACGTGTTTAGATTTTGTTTTATGACGTTTCGTCGCATCGCCAAGAGGTACTATTACTTGCGAGTCAGTGCTGATGACATAACTCACAACCGTCAATCTACACTGATGCTGTGTGCACTCAGCGCGTAGATGATTGAAAGAAATTTAATATCCGCGGGGGCGTTGTGGGTGACCGAGTAAGCTACGATATGTACTTTGCTTTTTTCTTTGCTCAATAATTCGCGCGCACAGTTGTTATTGTGGATTTTCCTGTAAATGTCACGGTACTGTTCAAGCGAATTGTTAAGGGGAAGAAAGGGATTGAGTGGGGAGAATCAAAAGGGGTGAGTCGGAGGAAATTGGGCAAGGGGCGAAAAATTGGAGATTAGGAAGTGTGAGAGAGTAATTGGAAGAGGGAATTGAAAAGAAGGAATTGAAAGAAAGAAAGGATGGGGGGGGGGGGGGGCTGTCGCTAGAGGGGGTTGGCAGAAAGGAATCTGGAAAGGGGGAAGGAAAGAGAATATACATGTATTGAAAGGCATGGGGGCTTGTTTTGTACCCTCAGTGAAATATACAACTTCAGGACACCTCCATATTGAAAACCGAATACTTTTTCATTTTCAAATTGCATTCGATTGTTCGTCATTTTACTTATATGATATTCACAAGAGTAACTCTCTATATAAAATCATCACAGAAATATTGGTTTAATGTTTTTTTTTACACCAACACGCGCACAGAGGGAGATTTTGGAGTACCCTTCAATGTCAGAGCACAGTGCGAGCGGAAAGATAGTTTGAATGATAATCGGAAGCGAGCAGGCGATACCCTGTCACCATTTCTAGTGAATAATAACTTTATGGGTGCACAACGAGCATTTATCTTCTGCGAGATTATTATTTTTTTTCTTCTTCTTTATTGGCCTGTAGGGACCCGGAAGTTCATGACCTCACCGACTTCACTCCGCCATCGAGATTATTGTCCATAAAACTAAATAAATTCAATTCAACTTCTACTCGAATTGATTTCAATTCAATTTCAATTTACAATTAATTCAATTTCGAATCGATTCAATGTCGAATCAATTTCATTTCCGCTCAAATAATTTAATTATTTTTCAAATTATATTTGGCTCATTAACTTTATCCAAATTCGATAGTTCGTATAAAGATTCTAATAATATAAGGGTAATTTCATTCAAGTTCGATAAACGACGATTCAATTGGATTTCCGTTCAATTTAATTTCGACTCAATTAGTTTTCCACCCAATTCACCTAATTTTATTCAAATTTATTTCGACCTCATTAACTTTATGAGTATCTAATGAGGATCAGTTTGTATAAAGATTATAATAATTTTTGGGAAATTCCATTTGGGTTCTATAAGTTCGGATTCAACTTGTATTCGAATTAATTGGAATTCAATTTCAATTTATAATCGATTCGACTTCGAATTAACTCAATGTCCCATCAATTCCATTTTGACTTAAATGATTTAATTTTCTTTGAAATTATATTTAGCTCATTAACTTTACTTAAATTCGATAGTTTATATAGAGATTCTTATAAATTAAGGGTAATTTCATTCAAGTTCTATAAATTTCGATTTATTTAGATTTCAATGCAATTTCCATTTCGATTCAATTAGCTTTCGACTCAATTCACCTAATTTTATTCAAATTTATTTCGACCTCATTAACTTTGTGCGCATCTAACGAGAATCAGTTTGCATAAAGATTGTAATAATAATTTCTGGGAAATTCCATTTGAGTTCTATAAGTTCGGATTCAACTTGTATTCGAATTGATTTCAATTCAGTTTCAATTTGTAATCAATTCAATGTCGAATCAACTCCATTTCGACTCAAATGATTTAATTTTCTTTCAATTTTATATTTAGCTAATTGGCTTTCTCAATATATATATAATTTAAGGGTAATTTCATTCAAGTCCTATAAGGTTTGATTCAATTAGATTTCAATTCTACTTCATTTTAATTTAATTTAATTTTATTCAAATTTTTATCAATCTCATAACTTTAGGCCTATGTAATGAGAATCAGTTTGTATAAAGATTATAATAAATTTTGGGAAATTCCATTTGAGTTCTATAAGTTCGGATTTAACTTGTATGTATAGATTTAACTCGAATGTATAGAATTCGGATACAATTCAAATTCTATTGAATTAAATTCCAATTCAATTCAATTTCGATGCAACTAGTGTTGGATTCAGCTCATCTAACTTTGTTCAGATTTATGATAATCTTATTAACTCTATTACAATCCTCTGAAAATCAGCTTTTATAAAGATTATAATAACTATAGAACAATTTGATTTAATTTCTAGAATTCTAGAATTTCCGATTCAAATGAGTTCCAATTAATACGATTTCATTTAACTTTATACCATCTCATTAACATTATTCAGATTCATCGAATTCAATAAGATCAAGTTTGTGTACTGATCACTAACCATTACAGGAAAAATATGTGTAATTTCCATAAAATACCGTTCAGCCTAATTTTAATTAAATTCGGTTATTTTTATTAAATTTTATCCTTATTTCATTAACTACTCGAATACAACGATAATCAGTTTGTATAAAGATTATGATAATTTTACGGCAAATTCATTCAAGTTCCATAAATTTCGATTCAATCCAACTTCCATTCAACACGATTCCTAATCAATGCAATTTTAATGCAATTAAATTAAATTGCAAGTAAATTCGATTTCTATCCAATTCCTCTTGGATCTCTTCGCTTTCACTTCGCCTGATTTTATCAAATTTATCATAATCTAATCAACTTTATTCGAATCCAACAAGAATCAGTTTTATCTTAATGAATTTATCATAATCTTATCAACGTTATTCGAATCCAATGAGAATCAGTTTGTATAAAGATTATAATAATTTAGTAAACAATTTTATTCAGGTTTTATAAATTTCGATTCAATCTAATTTAGATTCAATCCAAATGCGATTCAATTAAATGCTGATTCTATTTCTCTTCAATTCAATTTCGCTTTAATTCAATTTGCCTTCAATTAATTAGACCTCAATTAAATTAGACTTCAATCACATTTGACTTCAATTAAATTTGACTACAATTCAATTTTTTTTTAATAACATCCATTATTGGATATGAATAGTACAACTTAACAATTTAATTTAATACTAGGTTTGAATTGTACTTGATTTAGTTTAATTAAGTAAAACGTGTAAGGGTTTACTGGACCAGTGTTCAGCTCTCAACTCGATTTTAGTATGTTAGTTTTTAACATATTAATTCATGAGGTTACGTCCGTTTTAGCCGTCTTAATTCGTGGGTAAAATCGAAGAGCGGAATAGCGTCTACGTTGGTATGATTATGTAGGCGTCTTTCGTGTTTGACAGCATATTCTTGGATAACTTCATAAATCCATTTCATCTCTAGGTCATCATGAATTTCCTGATTTGTCACATTCGTGATAATGCGAAGGAATTTATTCTGGCTTCGCTGAATTATATCTCTATTGGATTGCTTTGTACAGCCCCCTAATTGGATTCCATATATCCAGATCGGCTTGATAATAGATTGTTAGATCAATCTTTTACAATAAAGATTGGGTTGAGAATGATTCCCGATTAACCAATACAACTGTCAATTTTAGAGCTTTATTTGTTCAGCTTTTTGTTTCACAGGATGTCTCCAGTTTATTCTGCTATCCAAATGTATACCGAGATATTTCGCTGAATCTGCTTTGAGAACTGGAATTCCGTTGAGATATGTAGAAATATTGTTATCTGATCGTCGCAATGTAAATGTTACGTGAATAGCAATTCATTTTGACGCCAATTCAATTCTTTTTCGATTCCATTCGCATACTTTTATTCAAAAATATATGTATATGATTTTATTCAAATTAGTTTTTATAAAGACTATAATAATTCTAGTGCGATTTCATTCAATTTCTAGAAATTACGATTCAGTGGAAATTCAATTCATTCGATTTCATTTAATTTTATTTTTATCCCACTACGTTTGTTCAAATTTATCAAATTCAAAGAAACCCAGTTTATGTAATGGTTGTCAAAAATTAGTGATAATCCCATTCAATTTTAGTAAAATTCAATTCAACCTAATTTCGATTTAAATTGTTAGTTTTTATTCAATATTATTCTGATTTCATTAACTCTATTCCAACCCAAGAAAAAACAATATTGTATAAAGAATATAATAATTTTATAGCGATTTTATTTCATTTCCACAACTCGATTCAATTAAATTGCAATTGAATTCATTTTCGAATCAGTCATACGTACAACATAATAAAAATCCAGAAAGGGAATAAAGCGATACTGGAGAAATCGGAGGGGAAGTTATGATTGCAGTTGTTTTGAGAGGAAAGCCACCTCCCTTCACGTTTTGTGCGGGGGGGGGATTGGAATTGAGGGCTGAATGGGATGAGGAAATTGTGAGAAAGAGATCATAAACAGGAAATTGGAAGTAACAAAAAAAAAAAAAAAAAAAGGCAACATGCGTACCTTGAAAAGGATATAAGCTGCTTATCCTATATCCTGGGGCAGGAATGCCAGACTTCAAAAAGGCTTCCTTTAGAAAACCCCACACAAATTTTCCCATTTTCAAATTCCACCCGGTTAAACGTTGTTTTACATTTTACTTATGTTATATGTGCAACAGTGACTCTATATGAACCCAAAATTGATACATTTGTTTCATATTTCGAGAATATGGGCTAAAAGATAATCGGAACCGAAAGGGCACGATGCGATGACACTATTTCTTGTGAATAATAAGTTTATCGAGCAATTATCGTCTGCGAGGTTATGGTCTGCATAATTACATCCCATTCAATTCAATTTCCGCTCAATTCAATTTCGACTCACTCCAATATCGATATTAATTCATTTGATTTGTTTTTTCTCAATTTTGTCTTTATTCATTAACAACCAAATTGTATAAAGATTACAATAATTCGAGAGCAATTTCATTCAATTTCTATAAATTTCAATTGAATTTTGACACAATAAAATTAAAATTCGGTGCGATTTCGATTCCATTCACATACAATTCAAAACACCTGATTTATTCATTTTTTATCTTAACCTCATTAACTTTATTCAAAACGGAGAAGATGGGTGATTGGCGGGAGGGGCACGGGTTAACGATCAACCAGTTGTATATAGATTATTACACTTTTTTTTTCTATAAATATCAATTCAGCAAAAATTTAATTCGCTTCGTTTTCGATTCAATTCAAGTTGTGATCGACAGCATGTGCTCCATTTAGTGATGTAGTCATGAAGGGATATGCCGGAGCGCCTGTTAGATTGTAACGCACCGTAAATTGAATCTCGTCCAGAGTTAGTGTTTATTTGGAAGCAGTGCAAAATTGGATCCTTAGTTTCTCATTTGGCATCATTCTTTTGCAACTCTGAAGATGTCGCTTGGAGTGTCAGCTGCTGTTGGGTCACAAGGATTGACTCTGTGTTCTCAGTGTGAATTACCCGCAACGTGGTTGAGGAGGTAGCCAATTCTTACGGCCACCTAAAAAGTTGTGAATGGGGACAAATGCGTAATCGAGCAGTCTTTGGTGTCAATCGGCTCTCCAAGGGGATTAGGATACGAATGGCTCGGGTGCTTGGAGCGCCTGCTCGAGGTAGGACAGTTTAAGACGTTGACGCTCACTTTGGACAGTTTTTCGTGGCTACCGCAGCAGATTAGGCACCCGGGGCGCCGAAAGAGAATCGCAAAAGCGTCGTGTACTAGAGCATTAACGGAGAAATCATAGCTCATGTACCGGTTTGAGACATCAGCGGCTATAGACTGATACGTTGGTGTTTCGAGTCTAAACTTTTCACAGCCTGATTCGATTACCATTCTATATTACTCCACAAAACGCTTTAATTATCGTAATCTATGTACATAGCATACATCACTCGCAGTAAAACAGAACATCTCTTCCAAACACTGCCTATTCCATATGAATTCATTGCACCGTCCTTAGGTAGAAGATGTTCGTATCAGAGGTAATGGGGTTCAGACAGGGAGGTGTGGGGAGGGGGGCTATAGTGTGGTGATTTCAATGGATGTTGCACACATGATCCTCATCAAAGATGCAGCACCAAAATATAGGAAAAAAATATTCAGCTCCATATACCAGACCATTAACATAGCAACTCGAGCTTATGTACCAAGTTGAGACATCCTCGTGTACATGCGGCCGTGGTCTAATGTGTCAGTGATTTTGTTCTAACATTTTCCAACGTTAATTCGAATCACATTCTTCACAATTTCAGTAAACACTGAACACTGTTCAGTAAACACTGTCACTTTGCACGCCTCATTTGATGGGTGCTCTAATCATTTCATCCCTTTGGATGAAAACATGAATGAGGCCGAATGTATAGATTCTTCAAGTTGTTACAGTATGTAAACCTGGCTACGGATGGGCTTTGATATCTGTTCTCAAATCTACTAGATCGATGGACAGGATGTCGATAGGTTGGGCTTCGACCCCCTGGATACCATTATGGCACATCAGTGAGGCTTTAAGTGTTCCAGCGCTTTATCGTCTCGCTAAATCCGAATAATTCTCTTAAGGCTCCTCGATAGTATAGTGGTTAGTATACCCGTCTGTCACGTGGGAGACCGGGGTTCGATTCCACGCCGGGGAGCCTCTGGCGCAAGACTAATAACCTTGCCCGGAAAAAAAAAACACATCATTAGAGAAAATTTAACAAGCTTCAGGACTTGCTAAATAAGGCCAAGACCGACTCCCGGTTGTAGTGCCGATCATGATGATATTTGGACATTTTTTTCATGTCACATAGGAATCAATAGAAATTCTATAAAGTAGGTTTTATAATATTACTGGTAAAGTACAAACAAATCAGTTCATGGCAAAACGACGTTTGCGCAAGATTTGTCCATCGGTAGCTTTTTTCATGGGGTCCACGACCGGAAACCTACCTCCCGCGATTTCTGGTCTGGAATAAAAAACGACAGTTCTTTAGATTTTGTATAACAACAGCAAGAGACGAACGTAGGATTTTTTTGGCGTAATGATTTTTGGCGAATTAGTGCACTTTTGAACAAGCTTTAAAATTTCATTAAAAAAATCGTCACACAATTGTTTATAAAAACGCTACGCAACATAAAAAAATCCTACACACGTCGACAGAGGAAGCATTTCCACATTTAATAACCAATCGTAGGCCGATCGATAAAGATTTGTCCGAATTATGTTGCCGTCCAGTTAAAAAGAGTGGTTTCGGACTCGTTTAAAGTTCTGTAAAAGCATATAAGGCCTCTAGATTACATTTTCCCTCTTCAGCTTTGTCATATCTACAATATGATATCCTTGTGTGAAGCAGGATCACATGGGCCGCGTTTCTCATCATATCATTTTCCACGATATATTCACCCAATACTGTAATCTTTGCAGAACATTTTTCTCGTGCCAGTTTTTGGTAATCCTTATGTTTGAGTCTTATAACTTTACAATATTCACAAGATCTTCTCCAGAATTTTGTTACTATTGAGTTGTTGAAAAAGTTGTTCAAAAAGTTGTTCAAAAAAGTTGGTCTATGTCGTTGATGTCGTTGATGTCACAGCGATCTTTGTGGATGACTGATCGTTGATCCCCTCTTGATATACTATGTTTTTTTTTTCATCGTTTATGACCAACCCAGAACTCTGGCTCCGGTCGGCATTCCTTTGACACTGCACGCCGTATTCAGCTTTGTATATTCATGTGGACTTCTGGCTTCTGATTAAATTGTACAGACTTGAGCATTGATTGTTAACGATGGTACTTTCGACTTTGTTGCATACCTTATGTTTATTGCCTCTTATAGTTATGCCGCACAGTTATTATGTTATGCATATATTACTCGCGCTGTCATAAGTTGTTCCAGATTCCGAGGGTTTAAATGGTTTATTATTTTTCTTAATCGACTATTGTTTATTGAAAGACATACTAAAAACAAAAATATATTATATAAATTGGGTGCTTTGCTCCTGTGGGCTATCGGTCGGCAACTCCCTTGTATTCTGGTCTAATATAGTTTTTCCATCTCATTCTCAGTTCATTTTTAATAATCTTCATTCAAATTTTAAAACTTTAAAACACTCCTCTTAACTAATAGATGCTGCAATGGAGCTCCACACTATTCTTTATTTAGTTCTCACATAAGGCATACGTTTCAATTCCCTTAATATCTCTGCAATATACTTTACACTATGTTTGATAATATGTTTTATACAATCATTCACAGTTTGCTGCTACAAGGTGTGGGAGAAATGTCTTAATAATGCCTTGCTCCAACTCTGTCGTAGAATATACAGTATTTTTCGCCCGGAGAAAACTTCTTTATAGTATAGACTTTTTTTACACTAACGCACGCACAAAATGGGATTTTGGATTTTGTAATAGATAAACTTATAGAACTCGGAGAGTTACAGCAGATAGTGGTTAAACATAGATTATACCATTTAATCAAGAAATGCGCTAACCTTTTATTGTTGAGCGTTTTTTGGAAAAGAAATGTGCTATAAAAAGTTTGGTCGCCATAAAACCATTCAGGCACCGCTCTGTAACGCATTTAATTTGTCTGTGAGTCTGAAATGTTATTTTCTCCAGTTAAGGAAACATTCAGTCAATTTTATGGCTAACAAGCCGATGCGGCCGTTGGCAACAATTACAATTTGAAGTCCATTGTACTCGATAAGGAAGATCCATTACCTTTGATCGTATTCCCTGACTTCTTTAGTCGTTCGCATTCGTCAAGGGAGCACATCAGTGTTCTACTGGTAATTAAACTTGCGTCACACGTATCGAGCATTTGTATCTCAGATGTCAGCCCTTTTGTTGACCAATTTATTCGCGTTCTTTGAATTCTACTTGGTATCACATTAAATTTTGACCATCGCCACATACAACCGCATCTGCCGCAAACGACTAATCCATGAGATACAGATAATTATGTGAAGCCAAACAATTGCTGGCCAAATTCAAGGCTTCCTGCTGCAAGGCGTCCACATTTTATAGCTTTCGCGTCAGCCAGCACATCCGCGACTATAATTGTCCGTGTTCGACTTGATTAACGCAAATCATCGTCATTATCGGCGGCGTTTTCATCCCTGCGTCCAGGTGTGTTGTGTGACCGGCACAATGTGCGGGTCGCAGCCAACAAATCAAATGGAATAACGATTTTTCAAATTGAACAGAATCAATTTTTTCTGGTTTTCTCTTCCCTTGTTTTTTTTCTGCACAACCAGTATCAAGTTCTTTGTGCGCTGAGCCACACAACGTGAATAGATACGCAAATAGATAGATGGCTGAATAGATACAGTTGGACGTTTCGGAATCTCGCAATAAAATCAAATGAAACCAACGCCAACAACTTGAAGTTTGTGTAAGCAACCGCATCTGAAGCGATTTTCACGCGTCACACACAAGAATCGAATGCGCACACGTTGCAGGTAAAAAGAAACTTAAACGACCTCGGAACGATGATGTGCTTACGAAACGACTGAATGAACTCGGGCGTACGCAAACTCAGGAAGGCGATGGATTTGAATTGACTATTGAAATCATGTGAATGGAATTAAGACAAGCCTGTGTGAAGTAGTGGACAGGACATCCAACTCAGTTAATTTACGGCTAAGGAATAGTAAATAAATTACATTAACCGGAATTTGAACCTTCCGAAACTAAAAATTTGCTCTGAAATCAAATGAAACTGTTGGTACCCTCAGACACTGAGTGCAGAAAACGGTTTGCGTCATTTTAAATTAATTTTAAACACTGATTTAGTTGAGCAAAACCATAAACATCCCTAGATAAAATGCTAAATCTGCTTTTACATCATTTTATTCCCATTCTGATTATCTGACCCTGTGTGAGGTCTCTTGATTATACAAATTAGGCATTTTTTTCCGTAATATTAACACTCTTGTCGAAGAATTATTGCGTTTCACAGTTTACTTTAAACAAAAAGGTGAAATTATAACAAGAAAAAAGAAAAACTTGTTTACGATAAAATATGCTTCATATGTTACTTCTTTTAACATTTTTTTTTATATTTTCTTGTTTTTATTTTAAATGTTTTTTAACTCTTATTATTAAAATCTAAATTAGAGAAATAAAATAACGAAAACGGAAATGAAGGACAGATAAAAAAGAGAGTAAAGCGAGAATATAAATATTCTTAAATCTCTAGTCAGGTTCGACGTATGGCAATGGTCTGTCAGATCTAATCAAATTTGAAGCGAATGCATTCATCATCATCATCATCATCATCATCATCATCATCATCATCATCATCATCATCATCATCATCATCATCATCATCATCATCATCAACATCATCATCATCATCATCATCATCATCATCATCATCATCATCATCGGCACTACAATCGGGATTCAGGTCTTGGCCTTATTTAGCAAGTTTCTCCACCGGTCCCGATTTCGATCTGATGTCATCCAGTTTGGCACTCCTAGGTTCTGGGCGTCCTGGTCTACACCATCCCTGCATCGCAGACAAGGTCTGCCGCGCTGTCTCCTTCCATACACCCTCCCGGTTTTCCGGGCAAGATCCTCTTCACTCATTCAAGTTAGGTGTATCGCCCATCGGAGTCTACCGAGCTTGATTTTTCTTACAACGTTAGTTTCAAGGTAGATTGCGTACAACTCACGGTTATAGGGTTACCGGAATCCTCCTCCCTCACATACGGTGCCAACAATTCTCCTTAAGACCTTCCACTCGAACGCGGCTAAGAGTTCACGGTGGCTTTTATTGAACACCCAGATCTCGGATGCAAACATGAGTACTGATAAGGCCATGGTCTGGTACAGTAATAGCTTGGATGTTCTAGATAAATTTCGGGACTTAAAGAGCCTTGACAGATCATAGTAGGGTTTGTTGGATTTGATCAGCTGTTCGCGCCGAGTGAGCGCCCCGAGATGTCACCAAATAACTGTTGCAGTTCTTCTTGAACAGTTGCAGGTTGTAACGCTCCGGGAACACTCGCGCGTGAAGGGAGTTCCACAGCTTCCCCGCTCTGTAATGAAACGAGTTCTGATGCAGGGATGTTCGCGCCGTCGGGAGATGAACCGCAAACGGGTCCGATCCGTCGGATTGTCTTGTGGAGCGCATATAAGCCGAATTGTGTGGAACAATACCACGAATCTCCGAAGAACAGTACTCGTGATACTAGTTTAACCAACGTTAGGTCTTCTCTTCGCAGAAGTTGCCACCATGTACTTAGTCTTTCCCTCATTAATGCGCTGTCCCAATTTCTGTGCCGCCTGCTCGATCTGCGTAAAGGAGTCCTTTACAGCCGAATAGGATCTACCGATGATGTCGATGTCATCAGTGTAGGCAAGAATCTGGCAGGACTTGGTGACAGTAGTCCCTCTAGTTGTGATGCCAGAGTCACGGATTGCTTTCTCCAACGCCAGGTTGAGGAGGAGGCAGGACAGACCGTCCTTTTACCGGAGTCCATTAACGATGTTTATTGGTTTGGACAGCAATCCCGCTATTTTTACTGACTAGTTACGTTGGTCATGGTCAATCTACAAAATCGTATCAATTTGTTTGGAATGGCAAACTCTCTCATGACATTATAAAGTTCTACCCTGGCTACGCTATCGTAGGCGGCCTTAAAGTCTATAAATAGATGATATAATGGAATCTTAAATTCCTGACATATTTCCATCGCCTGCCTAAGAGTGAATATCTGATCAGTCGCTGATTTGCCGGGATGAAGCCACACTGATATTGATTAATAATGACTTTAGCGTATGGGGCTATCCGATCTTGTACGATAGTGGGGAGTATCTTATATGCAGTACTCAGCAATGTTACACCGCTATAGTTGCTACACAGTGTGATATCTCCCTTCTTATGTATGGGGCAAATTATACCACGACGCCAATCTTCCGGCATCTCCTCTTGCTCTCATACGTGCACCGCGATCTCACGAATTGCGCGATGTAACGCTGTCCCTCCTTGTTTGATCAGCTCAGCTGGTATGCCATCAGCTCCAGGGGCTTTATTTGATTAGAGCTGTCTTATGGCTTTTAATGTTTCCTCAATGCTTGCATTGGTGGAGCCTCTAATTCTTCTGTCAGCTGACCATTCAGCAATTCAATGAAGTGCATTTCCCACGGCTCCAGAATGCCTTCAGGATCAGATTACTCTCTTTATCCTTGCAGTAAGTGCAGCGTAGTGTGTACCGCGTCATACTGCGGATTATTTGGTAGAACTTCCGCGCCTGGTGCGGACCTCGCTCTCTACTTTTCTCTATTTCACAGACAACATTTTTTTCCCAGGCACTTTTCTTTTGTCTGTGAAGTCTGTTTTCCGATCTTCTAAGCTCGTTGCCTTTCTCCTCGCGTACCCGCGTCCTATGAGACTGTTGCATTGCCCGGTATGCAGCATTCTTACGTTCAGTCGCTAGTTTGCACTCATCATCAAACCAGTCGCTCCGACCTCTACGACTACTGCCTAATATGGAGTTGGCAGTACTAATGACAGTATTCTTAAGACGTGTCCATTTCTCTTCTACGCCCGGCATTCTGGTCGCAGGAATTACTTGCCCTCCATCAAGCTCTTCGAGGGCGAGTCTTAATGCATGACCAAAAGTGTTGCTGGTATTCTCATTGCGTAAGGCGGCCGTGTTGATCCGAATCTGATCAGCGGATGCAATACGTCTCCGTAAGACAACCCACACTCGGAAAACTATACCAACAAGATAATGATCCGAGTCGACGTTGGCACCCCGGTACGTTTGTATGGTCATCAGACTCGATGAGTGGCGGCGATCTATCAACACGTGGTCAATTTGGTTGCGAGTGGCTCCATCAGGTGATACCCAGGTGGCTTTGTGGATATCTTTACGCGGAAACCTGGTACTTGCATGACCAAGTTTTTCGATGCTGCCAGTTCGATGATTGGTAATCCATTGTCATTAGTGTTCTCATGCAAACGATGGGAGCCTGCGTAGTGCCTGAAAATCGACTCCTGGCCTATTTTGGCATTCAAATCACCAAGAACGATTTTCACATCGTATCTTGGGGAGGCATTGAGGGCCCGTTCGACGTTCTCGTAGTATTCTTCTTTTTCGTCCTCAGGGGACTCCTCTGTAGGCCCGTGAATGTTTATGAGGCTTATGTTCTTAAACTTGTCTCGCAAGCGAAGTGCATAGCCTTTCGTTTATTGCATTAAAGCCGATAATAGCAGGCTTCTGTTTTTGGCTGACTAGAAAGCCTAGCCCGAGCACATGGTGTTTTGCATGACAGCTGTAATAAATGTCATACTCGTTTTTTTGAATAACACCACTCCCCGTCCATCTTATTTCTTGTAATGCTGTTATGTCAGCCTTATATTCGGACAGGGCATCGGCTAGCTGCTGTGCAGCTCGAGCTCTGTATAGTGAGCGAACGTTCCAGGAAAAAATGTTTAAATCGTTTAGCCATTTGCGTTTCCGTTATCGTCGTCGTGTATCCGGTACATATCCGAGGCATGTTAAATTAGCCATAATAATTCGTTTTTACGGACATGGTTATTACCCTGGCGCCAACCTTTCTCAGGATGTTGCTGCATGCATTGGTTCATTACTTGGCGGGTGCCAAAGTAGCTATCCAGGGGTGTCACGTGGAGACTACATATCAACTTGAATTGAACAGGGACAAGGATCGTCCTAAGCTCCTCGATAGTATACTGATTAGTAGCCCCGCCTGTCATGCGGGAGACCAGGGTTCGATTCCCCGTCGGGGAGCCTCTGGCGCAAGACGCATGACCTTGCCCGGAAAAACAAATTATCATGGAAAATTTAACAAGCATCAGTTGTTAAATACGGCCAAGACCGGTTCCCGGTTGTAGTGCCGATGATGATGATGATACTTTTCAAAAAGTGGTAGGTGTACAGGTGCATGATGTGAACTGTCTCTACTGCTACCACTAAAAGCAAAATGATTTTTTATCTGTGGATAGGGACTTACCCCTATTTTTTTTTATCCTTTACCTTTTGACCCTATGAATGGGGTCTTAGAATATACTTTCGGTTGAAACTGGCTTATCGTGGAAGGCGACTAAAGGCTGACTGGTGGGTGGGGCTATAGCGCTTGAAATGGTAGTGAAGAACGCGTCATTCGAACTGACGCTATGACAGTTAGAATCAACAAAAATTGAACCGAAGCGTAACACATCAGGCTACTGGCCGATTTTACAATTCGATTTTTAAACTCGACTATACTCCACTGATGTGAATTGTTATGTTATCGCTATGGTATACGGCTCTGATGTATTTTCTTATTCGATTTGCGTTCGGTGTTCTTCACTATTTTGCTTGCGAATTGTGTGTGTATCTGTTAGAGGCGCCACAGGGTCTCAGTGCCCTATCGTTCGGTGTAATACTAGTCCATTAAGCTTATATGTTTCGTCAAACGACCAGGAGAAAAAATTGAACATATTTTGGAACTTGGCTGATGGACCCGGTCGAAAAAAGTGTATCAACTAATATGTCAACCTCACGTGAAATGTCACACCGCCACGCTGTACGACCTGCGTTGTCGCCGGAAAAAATTTTTGACTAAGTTCCGGACATTTGGCTGATGGTTGGCAAAGAAGTTGACACGAAAATTTCCGGAGATAACGAATCACCTAGTTCGAATGCCCGGGGGATTACCGCAAAGAAAGTAACATGCGAATAGTTTGATAATAAGCCAAAATATAAACAATTCATCCGTTGAGATGAAAAATCCGGAGATAATGAACGATCTAGTTTGATTACCCCGGGAACCACCTAGGACGTAACATGCAAATAGTTAATTTTTTTTTTTTATTTTACTTCTCCCAAGAAAGGCGAACTTATAGCGCTGAGTCAGTGCCCTGAGATGCAATTTTTTTTTCTCGACCGCTTTCATTAGCCAACCTCCGCAAAATGGTCAAGGATTTCTCCCAACCATTTCTCGAAGCCTATAGCTTACTGTGGTGGTATTTCACCGGGCGGCTGGGCTTTGTGACCCCACCTACCACTCAGTAATTGTGCCGAACTGCACAATAGCAAGAGTTGTCAGTTGAACCTAGGTTTGCACAATCAAACGCAAGACATAACCTCCTTACCAACTCAGCCATTTAGGGGGCGTTTGATAATAAACCAAAATACAAACAATTCATCTCTGCGGAATCGACTTCGCTCGCGAAACACTGTCAAAGTTCATCTAGTAACATCATTTTATAACATTGTTCAGAGGTTTCGTGGAATTTCTTTCATGTGTCTATCGCTTCCCGAATGACAATAGACCAGCGACACTCTTCGCATTGTTGTTGTTTGAGTTTGTTTTTTGCCGAGTCACACTTCCAGACATTAATTTTTGGGATTTAGGACATCCTCGATAGTTAGCGGGATCTCCCCCATTCCGACATACTGCACACTTTAGAAGGGGTCTTCTCTCCTTTCTCTCCCCATAGTCCTGTTATATGTATATATTTATAACACACTGGTGAGGACTTCTGACTGGGTTAAGCCCGTGGTTGGTGGCTTCCGGCTCCTAACCCCATAGGTGGACTATTCTGGGGACGCTGGTTGGCCAAGCAGAGTCTCCTGCTCGTCCAGTCACGTGCACATCCAAAATTGAAAGAAAACACTTGCTTACTTGAGCCACGGATGCGCAGCTTTTTTTATTTATATTTTGCCAACAGGCTGAATCCTTAGTTTTTGTGCAAATCCTTTTATAGTGCCAAATCTATTCTCTTCCCCACGGTCGCATCGTTCACCTTGAGGCCGCTACCCGATGCCAGCCCAGGCGTAGATCATGCCAACGACGATGGGAATTGCAAGGTTGCAATATTGTCGCCATTCACCTGAAAGCGGCAAACTTACGCCTACTACGGCCGCAGCTTACCCCAAGGCTATGGGGAAATTTCTGGCAACAGATCCAGATGTCACCAACAGGGCATTCTACTGCCTCATGGTCCTGTTTGCATTTACGTAATGCTGCTGCATGTCACAGTTCACCGCACCAAACCTTTGGCAACGGATATTTTGCAAAATGTCTCTTTTTTGTTTAATTTGTCCCATGTGACAATCTGATGTACCAGGGGTTTTATTTTCCTTAGACCACCAATATAGCAAAATCTTCTTAAGACACATATTCCATTAAAGGATTTACCTGTCTGTGTCAATGATAATTCTCGTTATCGTAAGTGATTCAATTTCAATAGTCGACTGAGAAACGGATCGTGTTCATACCTCTTAAGAAGTGAATTATGTTGAAGTTGTGTAGAACCCAAATATCAGGGCCAAAAATGTACCCAAGCTCTTGAAGATATATTTAAACGACCGTATGTCTTAATTTAAGCACCTCTGTAATCTCTCTCACAATTAAAGACCGGTCTTCTTCGACTGGAATTACTACGACTGCTTTATTATAAATGTTTTTTATTTTATTTATCCTTTATTTCTATGTATGTGTCGATTTGTTAATTTAGTTGTCTGTTTATTTATTTGCTTTTTTGTCGGTTTGTTCTTAAACGAACAGAGAAAGGATGTTTTTTAATTGATCACTCATTGAACTATTTATTAATTAAACAGTCCTTTAATATATTAACTTCGTTGTTTATTTATTTAATTGTCAATTAAATGACTTATATAGTAATTTCTTAATTTTGTTTTTATTTGTATTTGTTAACTTGGTTATAATGCTTTCTCCCGATCTCTTTCTCTTGAAATTACATTCATTTCGGAGCGTGATGAAGGTTTTCTGGCGAAATCGTACAGCCACATTGGAACTGGGTTTCTTTCTCACCGAATACTTGTTTTATTTTTTTAAAGAAAAATTACATAAATAAATGTTGATCGGTCTGCAATTAATACATTTTCTTTTCTTTCAGGTGAGTCTTCTTATTCTCTTTACTCCATGTGTAAGTACACATATTTTTATTTAGAATACTAGACCAATTCATTATAATATAACGTCTCCTACGCCGTGCTTCCTCTTTATATCGAGGGAAGAGCTTGGAGGTTTTATTTTTTTCTTTATTTAATATTCCTTCATCAATTCGCTCCGAGAAAGTATGAACGAAAAAAACTATTCCGTTTCTTATTATCAAATTTTTTATTTTAACTTTCAAACTCTAACTCACAAAAACTCAAAACTTAAACTAGAAACTCAATTCAATATTCAAAACTTACAATGCTAATCTGAACTCTCTTCCTCAACTCTATTTCTCAAACTGACTTTACTATTAAAATTTCCCTCTACTTATGGAACATTGTGTTCTAATTTACTGTAAATTATAATATGAACAAAACAAATTTTCTCAAAGTATTCCTTTAGTTTCTGTGACTTTTAAATTGAATAAAATTTGAACGAAAATCAAAGTGCTCTGTTTTGAAATAAAAAGGGGCAAGTTATTAAAAAGGGGCATTCTGGAATACTACATCCCACCCTTCTTCGAGAAAGAAAATTATCCTTGAAGAGAATAATTTTCTGGTAACTATAGATTAAATTAAGATTAATTAAAGGCTTGGATTTTCGTTCAATTACAATGGTTTTCAGAATTAATCAAAGGTTACAGTATTTAAATTTCAAAAAGTTCTTAACACTATTTTCTATTTACATTATATATTAACTAAATTTAAATCAAAGGTTACAATATTTAAATTTCGTCCCCCTCTTTAACTTTTTTTTTTTGTTTTTTTTTCCGTCATTTCCCACAATTGTTAGATTATTTCGTATATATTGAATAATAAAACAAAGGCCATTTGTTATGTGTTTATCTTTTCCTTAAATTTATGGAAAATTTTTCAAAACTTTTTGGGCCTATTACTATAATGATTGAATAAAGATGATTATTACCAAAAATCTTCTTGAAAAATGATCTTAAATAATTTAAATGACGGTGTAACATTTTATTTTTTTTGTATTTTGTATTCGAATAAATATTTATTGTTGTAAAAAAAAATTTGTAATATATTTATATAGTTATTCTTTACAATACCTATTTTAGTTAAATTATTATTTTCATTTTTATTATTTCGTGTTTGAGTAAGTGTTTGTGTTCAGTATCGTTGTTTGAATTATTTAGTGTTTTCGGCTTAATGTCGTCATTTTCCATAGCTTTAACTGCTGTCGGAACATTTACCTTTTCAGTCTTACTCACTGCTGATGGATCATTTAGTTTCTCAGTCTCATTTACTGATTCGTATAGTTTTTCAGACTTATTAGCTTTTAGAACATCTTGGTTCCCAGTCCTATTTGCTGTTTGAACTATTTCTTCAGTTTTATCTGCTGTAGAAACATTTAATCCTTCAGTCTTTGCTGCTGAAAAGATTTGTTCATCAGTGTTAGCTGCTGAACTGACGGGCTTCGATTTTGATTTCAACTTTTGGGTCTTCAGTCTTTAATATTGCTGAGTTTTCAGTCTTTGTTGCTGAATTATTTTCCAGAATTGTGATCTGAATCGGAGTCAATATATGAGGGTTTGGTTTATCTTCGTTTATATGTATAGCTTTATGGGAATATGCGGGCTCACTCGCCGAAAGGCAAATTATATAATGGTTAAGTAATGTTTAGTTTAGAGCGTCTGCGAAGGACCAGTAAGTTATTATATAAGATAATTAAGCTATAATTTAAGCATTTTTGTCTAGCCTTTAATTTAGAAACTAAGAATATAAAGAGAAAATAAAAAATGTTTTAAAAGTGAAATATGCGGGCTCACGGTAAATTTGGCTAGGAGCTTCATTAAAATTGTCGTTATCTATTTCCAAAGATCTAATGCTGTAAATAGAAACATTTGGCCTGTCTTCCATACATTTTGGTTGGCGTCAGGGTTTTCCGACTCTTGTACCCGAGAAAAGTGAACATTTGCGCTTATCGTTATGTCTAATTGTGGTCCTAGAATTTTCACCAGCACGGTTTTCGGCGTTTGCAGGATTATTTCGGAATGGGTTTCGCGTAGTACCTTGTTGGTAATTTGTTAAAGAGGATCCATTCCTAGATAACCTGTATCTACACTCGTTATCTGTGTGATTATTCCGTCCACAGAAATTGCATATGATGTTGTATTACCCTTTTATGGGTTGTCTATTCGGAAAAGTGGACTGCATGTTTCGATAACATGTGTCCTGTGTATGCCCTGGCTTACCACAGGTTTGGCAGACTTCGATTAAATCTAGGATTTTCATTATATTGATATGACCTGGGAGGGTTGTCCATTCGAGCAGAACTACATGGGCAATCGACTGTTTTAAACTGTTTCCCCCATGGACTTTAGCTAGTATTTTCAATTGTTCGTTCTTTAGTCCATCCTCAAATATTTGTACGGCCAATTTTGAGTTTTCTTCCATCAAGAAATCCCGAACCACCGCGTCTGCTGTTATTTCACACGTGGCAGAGTACAGAGTCCTCAGAGCATTCGCAACTCTATCTCCGTATTCCCGAACGGTTTCTCTGAAGTGTTGTTTCAGAGAAATCAACTCATTGTGAGCCGTCGACCGAGATTGCTCCTCTTTATATTCCGATTCTAGTTTTTCTTTTAAATCTTCCCACTTAGCGATTTTGCTATACCTAATAAGATTGTATGCAGCACCCTCTAGTCTATTTTTGACTAGCTCTATTATTATAATGTTTCATATATATCCGGGTCTGCTTCTTTATTGATCTAAATAAAACATCTCCCCCGGAAATAAATTTATCTAAGTCGCAGGGTTTCCCGTCAAAGGTAGGGACGATTCTGAAAACATCAGAAATTCCGACAGAGAGAGCCATTTCAGGGGGTTTATTGTGTATCTGTTGTGAGTGGATTTGTTCATCCCACCGCTGCCACCAGTGTAACGTCTCCAACGCCGTGCTTCCTCTTTATATCGAGGAAAGAGCGGGGACCTTTCTCCTTTATTTATTATTCTGCTGTCTTCATCTCGCGTTTCATTTATTTCAAGTGATAATTAATTATCAAAGAAAAACTATTTCTTCTCTTCGATATTTTTTAATTGTTTATTTTAACTTTCAAACAGATACCACAAACTCAAAAACTCTAACTCACAACTCAAACTAAACTAAACTTAAACTGATACTTCTCAAAACTTAACTCTTCTTAAATGACTTCTTACTCCTTCAACTCCAAAACTAAAAACTGATTTTACAAATGAATTTTTTCTCTACTTATAGAACATAGTGTTCTAATTTACTGTAAATTATAATATGAACAAAACAAATTTTCTCTAAGTATTCCTTTAGTTTCTGTGACTTTTAAATTGAATAAAATTTGAACGAAAATCAAAGTGCTCTGTTTTGAAATAAAAAGGGGCAAGTTATTAAAAAGGGGCATGTTATGAAATGTACTGTAACTGTAACTGGCTTTATATAATATTGTGTAGGTTTATTTATGGTATGTATTAAATGAGATGTTAGATATGTAAGGAGATTCAGTGTTAAATCTAATAGGGGTAGTATTCTGGAATACTACAATAAGAACCATTTATTTACAAGCTAATTGCGTTTGCAACTATTGAACCCAATCTGCAAAGGACTGATCTCAAAATGGTATTGAAAATTTAGTGCATATAATCGTATAAAGAGAGAAAGTAATAGAACTTCTACAGATATACCGGAAACAGCCCTCTTACTAATACGTAGATGTTATCTCTCGAAAATACTAAATACTAAAAAATACATTACCAAATTAGTCGAAAGTTTGAATCACCAAACGCTACTAAGGGTTTTATATCTTTGTTCGTTCAGATACTTTTTTTTTAATTGATAATTTATTGAATTCCCGTCATATCATCAAAAATGCTCTGTTCTTAGACCGCGAAAAAGTGGAAGGCCGTTTACCAGCATGAATACAACTTACAGCAACTCGAATTCAAATGTACAGCTTTTCTTCTTTCTGACAAGGTACGAAATCCTCGTCTTAAAATTTAGTCATCTCTTAAGGTAATCCACGAATCAATGCAATATTTTACTCCTTCAGAAGAATAGAAGCGTTATTCAGCCAGACCATCAAAATAATAATAAGCGAGCAATGTTTGGAAAATACGGCCGCTGGGGTAGAACTTTATCATGTTCCTCGTTGTATTGCAGCCGTTTATTTTTCAAAGTATGGGTTAAACACTTTAATCACGTTCAAGACCGATCGGCTGTAATAATTTCGGTCGGATTTAATACCCCCTGATACACTATGCTAACCTGTTGACAAAGAAGGATATTCGGGAACTACCCACGATTTTCTGTACTTGGAATTATCCTAATGAACCCACTTTTTATCTCTAATTAAAGTGCGACTCAGAAATCTCCTTCATTTTAGCGTTTCGGGCAACTGTTCGTAAAAAAATAAACGTTTAACATTTCTCAACTCCAACGTCGATTGTACCCAATTTTCTTGCATTTGATTCATTCTTATGGTTTTGAGGGGTTTTGAAATGACTTGTTCACTTACTTGCAATAATCTTGCCAATTCTTCTTGATTTTGACACGAGTCATCAGCAAGTAGAGCATCCAATTCTGCATCTTAGAAAACTTTATCTCTTCCACTGCTATATCAGTCTTCTGTTATGTTTAAAGTCGGCAAACGCCGTTCTTCCTCGCGACCGAGCGAAAAGTGTTGTGCGACTGGGTTTTTCGAAAAAAAACGACAAAACGATTTTTTATTATTTTTATTTTTATTATTTTTATTTTTATTAATTTTATTAGATCATCGGTTGGACGTTGTTCTCAATACTTCCTTGTCTCAATTTTGTTCTTTTCTTACTTACTAAAATTCTGAAACACGTAAGTTTGTTTAGCCAATTATATTTGAAAAGCTGCCAGGTTGCCCGTGGAAATCGTTTGATTTCATGGTTCCCGCTTCGATATCGGTGTTGCTGATGGTAAAGTTTGTTACCGATCAGTTGCCATGGTTTCGGGTGCTTTTGACTTTGCCCGTGTTAATCGTTTAGATTGATTTGAATATGAAAATATGGGTTTTGATTAAGATAAGAATATGATGGGAGTGTACGGGGGTTTGACTAGGATTAGAATATGATGGGAGTGTATGTGAGGGGGATATTGATACTACGAGTTTCTGAAGCACTTTACTTCGTTATCAAAATCACCGTTTTTGACACGATGAAACCTCTCATCACCTAATCTTTCACTCATAGCGTGCATTTGGCTCTCACACTGACGCTTGTAGTCAAGAATAATATTATTACGCAAACACAAACCGATGAATGTTTTCATGACGTTAAGTTGACAGATGTTTAAATTTATTGTATCACATATATGATCTATTTATTTTATCCGCCACTTACCACTACAGAAATGGTGTAGGAAAACGGGGAGAAATAGGGGTACACCTAATATCACCAAGTTAAAAAAGAGAACATCTCATAATCATTCCCTTAAATTAAACTAAATTATCTCGAATTTGATATATTTCTGGCTCCCTCTCGTTACATATATGCGACCCTATTTACTCGTAATATATTCGAGTGCTTCTTGTGCTTCTTGTGCCACAATTCCGTAATTAATATGGAAATTGTTCTAACTAGTATTTCCTATCGACGGATGTTTAAGAAATTCAAGTCTACACGGCGCAGCAACTCAAATGACGAACGCAATATTTGCGTTCACTTGATCCATTTGCAGTTGCACTCTTATTAGGTAATTTGACATATTTTTGGCTGCCTCTCCTTATATATATGCCACCTTAGTTATTCGTAATATGTTCGGGTGCTTCTTGTGCCACAATTCCGCAATTAATATGGAAATTGTTCTAACTGACATTTCCTATCGCTGGATTTGTGAGAAACCAACGTCTACACGGCGCAGCAGCCAATTCAAAAGCGCAATATTTTCGTTCACTTGATACAATTTCAATTGCATTCTTATTATGTAATTTGATATATTTTTAGTTGCCTCTCGTAATAAATTCGGGTGCTTCGTGTGCCACAATTCCGCAATTAATATGGACATTTTTCTAACTGACCTTTCCTATCGATGGAGTTTTGAGAATTCAAAGTCTACACGGGGCAGCAACCCACATGAGGAGCGCAATATTTGCGTTCACTTGATGCATTTTCAATTGCACTCTGATTAGATAATTTGACATATTTTTGGCGCCCTCGCCTTACATATATGCCACCTTATTTATTCGTAATATGTTCGGGTGCTTCTTGTGCCACAATTCCGCAGTTAATAAGGAAATTGTTCGAATTAACATTTCGTAACCACGGAGTTTTGAGAAATCAAAGTCTACACGGTGCAAAACCCTGTTGAGGACCGCAAAATTTTCGCTCACTTGATGCATTTTCTATTGTAATTGCATTTTCAATGGCACACATATAAGCCACCTTATTTATTCGTAATATGTTCGGGTGCTTCTTGTGCCACAATTCCGCAATTAATATGGAAATTTTTCTAGCTGACATTTTCTATCCACGGATGTTTAAGAAATGAAAGTCTACACGGTACAGCACCTATATCTGGACCACAATATTTTCGTTCACTTGATGCATTTTCAATTGCCATTTTATTAGGTAATTTGATATTTTTTTGGCTCCCTCTCCTTATATATACCAGGGTCGGCTGAAAAGTTTCCGACCTCAACGTGAAGATAGCATCAATCGTCAATAAAAGCTAGTGAATGTATTTGTGCATCTTTTGACAGTTATGCACCAAAATGTCAGCCATTTTGGATGCGTAACTTTTATTTTACAGTCGTTTGAGTGACTCGATGTGAGTGTTTTTGTGAAAATGGACAACATTGAGTATCGAGCTGTCATTAAACTTTTATTTTTGAAAGGCAATACGCCTACGCAAATCAAAGATGAGTTGGACTCTGTGTATGGGGACTCTGTACCATCATTTACCACAGTGAAATTTTGGGCAGCTGAATTTAAACGTGGCCGTGAGAGCTTGGGAGACGATGAACGTTCGGGACGTCCAAAAACTGCAACAACCGACGATAACATCTCTAAAGTTCACCAAATGGCTCTAGACGACCGCCGAATTAAAGTGAGAGAGATAGCAGAAACTGTGCAAATGTCCAAAGAACGTGTTTGTCACATATTGAATCAAGATTAGGCATGAGAAAGCTGTCCCCGCGTTGGGTGCCGCGTTTGCTCACATTAGACCAAAACCGTTCTCGACTGAACATTTCCATCGGTGTGTTGGCGCAGTTTAGGCGCAATAAATCCGAGTTTTGGCGCCGATTAATCACTGTCGATGAAACTGGGATACACCATTATACGCCCGAAACCAAAATACAGTCGAAGCAATGGACTGCAAAGGGGGAATCGGCTCCAACATATAGTCAGTCATAGAGTTATCTTATTCTTTTATCTTCAAAAAAGAAAAACCATTACAGGAGCATACTACGTATCATTACTTGACCAACTGAAAGCAGAAATTGCGGAAAAACGCCTACATTTGCAGAAAAGAAAGCCCTGTTTCCCCAAGACAACGGCCGTGTCACATCCCAGCGGTTGCCATGGTAATCCACGAATTACGTTTTGAACTGCTTGACCATCCGCCTTATTCGCCAGATCTAGCCCCAAGCGGCTTCTTTTTGTTTCCTAATCTAAAAATTGCGCTCGGAGGACAGAGATTTTCGTCAAATGAAATTGCAGAAAAACGCCTACATTTGCAGAAAAGAAAGCCCTGTTTCCCCAAGACAACGGCCGTGTCACACTCCAGCGGTTGCCATGGTAATCCACGAATTACGTTTTGAACTGCTTGACCATCCGCCTTATTCGCCAGATCTAGCCCCAAGCGGCTTTTTTTTGTTTCCTAATCTAAAAATTGCGCTCGGAGGACAGAGATTTTCGTCAAATGAGGAGGCAATCACCTTCGTGAACAGTTATTTTGCAGAGAAAAACACCGAATACAATTTGGACGGATTAGAGAGATGGGAGCATCATCCGTAGAGTTACAAGGAGACTATGCAGAAAGAATAAAAACAAATTTTAAGAAAAAATGTCTTAATCTTTGGTCAGCCCACCCATGTATATACAAGGTGGCACAAGATGAATCACCCTATCGGAAGATGTTATAATTTTTGCAACTAGCGTCATACGTCAATCATATTTGACATTTGTGACCAAACAGCTGCAGAATACAAACAGACAATCAATGGAGGCTGTGTGAATTACTGTCAAGCCATCCTTAATCTCAACAGCGAAGAAGACGATTTTGTGTCGAAAATTATCATGAGCGACGAGGCACATTTCCACTTAAGCGAATACGTCAATAAGCAAAATCTTCGTTTCTGGGGCACTGAAAATCCGCGTGTGATGCACGAAGAGCTATTCCATCCACCCAAAGCCACTGTGTGGTGCGACGTTCTCGCGGGTGGGGGTGATTGGGCCGTTTTTTTTTTTTTGAAGACGCCATCGGCAATACGGTCACTGTTACCGGCAAACGCTACAGGGCCATGTTAAACGACTTCTTTCTGCCGGAATTGGATGAGCGGGGCTTGGTGAACATATGGTTTCAACAAGGTGGAACCGCACACACAGCACGAGCGACAATGGATATTGTGAAGGAAGCGTTTCCTGGTCGCGTAATCTCCCTTTATGGCCATTTAGCACAGCCAGCAAGACCGCTCGATTTAACCGCCCACACTTCTTTTCTTTTGGGGCTACTGGAAGTCGCGAGTTTATGCCAAGAAGCCTCAAACAATCGCAGCCCTTAAGGAGAATATTCGACAGGAATGCTAACAGTTATCACCGGAAATCGTACGGAAAACGGGTACAAATGTGTATCACCACTGGCGGTAGCCACTTGGCGGATATAATCTTTTCCACTTAACGGAAAAAAACAAAATCACATTTTTTTATTTAGTAAAAAAGTAATTCAAAACAAAAGTGGATGATTAATTTTGCGCCACCTTGTGTATGCCACCTTATTTATTCGTAATATTTTAAGGTGCTTCTTGTGACAGAGTTCCGCAATTAATATGGAAATTATTCTAACTGACTTTTCCTATCAACAAATCCAAGTCCACACGGCGCAGCATTTGCATTCACTTGATGTATTTTCAAGTACAGTTTTATTAGGTGAGATGGTCAACATGTAACCGCTGACATATGATGCTTACCCAATATTGGGCCCATCAGAAAATGTTGCTTTTATAGGCCGTTTGTCATACGATGGCCGTTCAGGGGAGATGTCCCATTCGCATTGGAAAGGTTTTGGCTGGCTATTCATCAATCTTATAAGGAGGACTTGCAGAGTCACCACATAAATTATTGCAGGAACGCTAGAATGTTTGGGATCATTAATGGATCCAGTCTCTTATATTTTTAATTAATCCTTACAATATTGATAAAGTGAGCTCACTATTCCGACCAATTGGCCAAAATTGTAATCTATAGCTGCTGGACTTTCATTATTTTTAAAATATTGTTCAACGATTTCGAGTTAACCTTTCTAGCAAGCCATCTGTCTTTAATAGAGCTCAAACTGTGTTACCAGGTTTTTTTGTTTTTGCACAACTTTACTATCAAAATAGCGCCCCTCCGCATATAACTTACACCTTTTTCTGCACTCTTCGAAACATTTGTTAAATTCGATTGCCATAATGGCCGCCCTCAAAATGTACAACGATTTAACTTTTATCTCCTCAGTCATGTCGAGATGATCTTTTTCGAAAAAGTTCATGCGTTCATTTTGGGACAATCTTCACTTTCGAAAAACTAGGAAGCTGTGGATTTGAAATACTTTATAATAAATAATCACTAAACGTACTTCACCATTGTTCGTTATACATATATCAACCCAATTCCACGTTTGTGATCGTAATATATCACATTTTGTTTTACGAGGTACGTTAGAAGAGTACTGATACTTTTTTATAGCCATGAATTTTATTCTTGTTAGACATCAAGGTTGGTTTTCTTTTCAAAATAATTCCCTTCGGCACTTAGAGCGATTGAGTTGTTGTCTCCAGTTTTTTTTTATATGTTATCCACAGTAATATAGTGACACAATTTTAAGTTGTTTTTGAGCCGGCGGAATGTAAATAAGTCACATGTACTGAGATCTGGATTTTTTGTAGCCTTGCTTTTTATTCTTTTCATTCACCAATGTTGTCCCCTTCACAATAGCTGCCACCCCAAGTTATACATTAACGGAGAAGTTGATACCGCCCATCGCAACATCTCTGGAAGGCTTTTCGGCATTTTAGCTCCTCGTTTAAACTGTTCGGAAGACAGGATCCAAGGTGATAATGAGACACCCAGTTTTTAACTGAGATGCGGAAAAATAGAGTGGGGGGGAGAGCGGGGCTTGGGTCAGTGGGGCGGGGATTGTGGCAATGGGGCGGTGGGGTGGGGATCGAGGCACCGCTGAAAACCTATTTCTGGCTAAAAATTCATTGAAAGATATTGTACTATAACTGGGTGTATTGTCATCATGAAGAATTTTCCCGGTCCATAGTCATGACCAGACTTCACAAACACTACTTCACTTCACACGTTTACGTGATAATCGCTTGAGTTCAAACAATTTTTGTGTCAATGACGCGATTCAACCTAATTCCCTTGCAATGAGGTCGGCAACGGCGTTCTCGGATCATGCACAATGTTGCTGGTCTCATTACTTTTCTAAAATGGCCCGCATGTCCTCCGTGCGCACTGTACTCTGATATTTAAGGGTACTCCAAAATCCTCTTTTGTGCACGTGTTTGTGGAAAAAAAAAACAAAAAATTCACCTTTTTTTTTTGAATCTTAGAAACATTGGCTAAAGTCGATTCTGGGAATGACCGTCAAAGTGTACAACGATTCAACTTCTACCGCCTCAATCACGTAGAAGTAGCAGTGGTGTTTTTTGTCAGGTGATCGTTGTGGAATGATATTGGTCAAATTTTTTGCGGAAAACTCCTCAAGAACGTTGATCTTGTTTTTAAAAAAAAAAGTTCGAAATACCAGTTCAGTGTGAGACGGTGCACTATCTTGATTGCAAAATCATGAGCTGTCATGGCACAATTCCAGCCTGTTTTTGTAAGTGGCTTCACGCATATGACGTATAACATCATCATCATCATCATCATCGGCACTACAACCGGGATCCAGTCTTGGCCTTATTTAGCAAGTGTCTCCACCGGCTTCCGGCTCTTATCCGAGTTTGGTAAATTGTCCATAATAACTTGTTTTTCCGGGCAAGCTTATTAGCCCAACGCCTCAAGATTCCGTTTTAAGGATGGAGTCTGCGTCTTCATGCGGGACCACCTGGCTTCCCAAAAGATAGAGGCGTTGGAACCCAATAACATGGGTATCATGTGGTTGAGGGTTGTGCTGAGGGATTCTCTTAAATTTCTTTGTTGTCTTTACCACTCCCAGAATGACAATTGACCAGCGACATTTTTCGAACATCTTTCACGTACCGTCGACTGGATACAGACCAGCCACCGGGCTTTGAAATTGTCGTCCTTGGCGATGTATACAACTCCGGCTGGTTGGTACTTTCTAAGAAAACCGACAAGGCTGGAAGATGCCGAGATGTTCGCCGTAAGCCGCAATTTGACTCAACTCGTGGAGGAACGTACGCAAGTGCAGGATACCCGAGGTGATTATGCGAACACCCTTGTATTAATTTTTGACATCCGCACCCAGTATTTATACCGTGGTAGTTGCTGCGCCACTGGGAAGCTGCTTAGCATCAGTTGCGCAGTCATATTCATTTCCAACGAATAACCTATCTAAACAGCTTCGCCATGTATGGATGTGTCGCGGTTCTAACATATGCACACACAGTACACACAGTACACAAGAAAATAGTGAAGAACAACACCGAAAGAAAATTGCACAAGCAAAATCATCAGCCGTTTACCAAGCAATACCATAGCAATTCCACATCAGTTGAGTATACTTGAGTTTAGGAATAGAATTCGTACACGTGTCAGTGGCCTATGTTGAGCATTAGTTCAGTCTTTTAGTGATTCTAACTGTCATAGCGTCGGTTCGAATCACACGTTCTTTACTATCGTCGCAAACGCTATAGAGGTATGAGGCTACCAGCTGGAGCGATTTGCGACATCTCTTCGCGTCCTCTCCGTGATCGGATCTGTGCTTTGGAGATCCCAATATTAACGGATGCACGAAGCAGGTCACGGAGATTATTCTTCTCGGGATGGAGATTTACATGCCGTATTCCATCAAACGAAATTCATCTGATAAACATTGGTTTGATGAAAAAAATGCGAGCAGATTCATCGTCATCATCGGCACTTCAAGCGGGATCCGGTCCTTATTAATAAGTCTCTCCACCGGTATCCGGCTCATATCCAAGACTTGTTAAATTGTCCATAGTAATTTGTTTTTTGGGGCAAGGTTATTAGCTTTGCGCCAACCTTTCTAGGGATGTCTCTGTATGCATTGGTTCACTACTTGGAGGGTCCCAAAGTAGCTATCCAGGGGTGTCACGTGGAGAGTGCATGTCAACTTGGATTGAACAGGGACAAGGGTCGTCCTGACCTTCGCCGGGTTGAAAGCAGAGACTTTACCGTGTATGTTCGCTCCCACCCCCATATGACGAATAACACTTAAATAATTTTTTTTGTTAACAATTCTGCCGGTTGGAAGAAATTCTGAATGCGCGACAGCACGATATTCGAAAAAAAAATCTCTAACATGGCATTGGTTTTTGAACAACTTTAACTTGATTTTTTTGGTCTTGCTCTACCATTAGAACGATATTCGCTTGATTGATCGATTGTTTCAGGATCGTAGGCTTGAAAATCTATTGATAGTCCAAAAGTATCTTCTGGCACACATTAACAACACAAACACATTAATTCTTTTTTCAGAAAATTCTTTGTTTTTGGAATCCACTGGGATTCTTACATAATAGTGTTTCTTTTTTTTGGTTTCGGTTTCGGTTGGAAGGTGGAAATCTTCAAAAGATACCTCTGGACCGATCCAGAGGCATGCCGGATTTTTGCCGATAATAGTGTGTATTGAGCCGACTGAAAAGAGGCGGCGACAACGTTTCCGATTCGTACACGGTGGCGCCAGTCTCATTAATTATAAAACATTGCTAGTAATACTACACACTTTTCGTCATAATTTCTTTGTTATTATGATATACATCATCGTCGGCACTACAACCGGAAACCGGTCTTGGCCTTATTTAAAAAGTCCTGAGGCTTGTTAAATTTTCCATAATGATTTGTATTTTTCCGAGCAAGGTCATTACTCTATCGCCAGAGGCTCCCCGATGGGGAATCGAACCCCGGTCTCCCGCGTGACAGGCGGGTATACTAACCACTACACTATCGAGGAGGATATTATATATACATATTATACTGTACAAGTAATACTGGATCAAAATGCACGAATACAAAACAGATATACCACACTTTGGCGTTTTTAGCCACGCTAAATGCACTATACTAACAACTATATATTTTTTGTTTTTCTTTATCCAATATCGCTTGCATTAAGGAGTCTGACCTCACTAAAATGAAAAAAACAAAACTAAGTTCTTTTTTTTTTTTTTTTTTTTTTTTTTTTTTATTAGACTTCTCTCGGAGAGGCGAACCTATAGCGTCGGGTGGGCGCCCCGAGATGCCATCAAATAACTGTTGCAGTTCTTTTTGAACAGTTGCAGGTTGTATCGCTCCGGGAACACTCGCGTGGGAAGGGAGTTCCACAGCTTCCCCGCTCTGTAACGGAACGAGTTCTGATACAGGGATGTTCGCGCCGTCGGGAGATGAACCACAAACGGGTGCGATCCGTCGGATTGTCTTGTGGAGCGCATATAGACCGAATTGCGTGGAACAATGCCAAGAATCTCCGAAGAACAGCACCCGTGATAATATCTGTAAAACAGACAGAGGTCGGCCACGCGCCTTCGATGTGATAGCGACTGTAGTCCCGACGTCAGCGCCGAGTCCCCGATCAGGCGGATCGCTCGTCTTTGTACGCCCTCAAGTAGGTCGATGGTATGTTTAGGAGCCGAGCTCCAAACATGAGAGCAATATTCGAGCGCGGGTCTAATTTGAGATTTATATAGGAGAAGAAGTTGGGCCGGAGTAAAGTATTTCTTGGCTCTAAGAAGATAACTCCGTTTTCCTGAGGCTGATCTGGCGATACCCGATACGTGTTTATGCTATGATGCATTCCCACAGACCGTGACGCCGAGCAATCTCAAACTTTCCCCAGCCTCGAGGGCCCGGCCACTCATCATCAGCTGTGGAACCGATGATCCGGTTTTCTTTGAGAATGTTGTATACTGAGTCTTCGTTGCGTTGAAGTCGACAAGATTGGCCTTTCCTCACTGCAGGACTTTATCTAGACCCTGGTTCAGAGAGTCAATCTGTCTACATCTCAGCTGGTGCGACGTTGATGCACCAATCGGCCGATCACTCGAAAAGGAGGAAACAAGCGTACTATCATCCGCAAAACTGAACACTTTGTTATCCGTTGTCTCCAACAAATCATTTATGTGAAGCAAGAACAAGGTTGGAGCCAAAATAGAACCCTGGGGCACCCCCGAATTAACAGGATACAGATCCGAACACTCGCCGTCCACAACAACCCGGATCGATCGATTCTCGAGGAAGCTCCTCGTCCAGTCGCAAAGCTGTTGGGAAAGCCCATATGAACGAAGTTTGCTCAGCAATGCCCCGTGCCAGACGCGGTCAAAAGCCTTGAAGATATCTAATGCGACCGCCCTTGACTCACCATGCCGTTCAATCGCAGATGTCCATATATCGGTTATAATTGTCAAAAGGTCTCCCGTGGACCGCCTGCCACGGAATCCGTATTGACGATCATTCAGAAGTCCGTTGCACTCCAAATACTTAACCAACTCTGTATTGATGACTTTTTCCATTACCTTAGATAAAATAGACAGTAATGCTATCGGACGGTAATTTTGTGGGAGACGCTTTTTTCCCGTCTTTGGGATTGGCTGAACTCGAGCGATTTTCCAGCAGGCAGGAAAGGTCCTCCGTGCATAAGGTAAGCGGAAGAGTCTGCCAAGAACCGGCGATAGTTCTGGAGCACAGTTCTTAAGGACTATTGCTGGTATTCCGTCCGGGCCGGTTGCCTTCCTACAATCCAGTTCACGTAGTTCGTGATTAATATTTAGGCAAACTGGTTTAATTTTGATCGATTTTTTTATAATTTCCCTCGGTCTACACGCCGATTCGCTTACACTAGTCACAACGCATGGCACCATCTACACTTCGACTTTTTTCACCCACTTAGGACGACGAATAAATCCTTAAATTTATGACCGTCTTTTATTGACTCTCGTTATCTTCGACCGTGTAGGTCGACGGTAAATTTTCTTTTCAATTTCTTGGAGCCTGTTAATCACGGTACTACATTAGCGGATCTAGTTTTAAACATCCTTTAAATTATATATTTGTGTATATTTTACTGGCATAGTTTTCATTTGCTTATTTTAGGGGTGGCACTATTTGTCGCCATCCCAAAGTTTGTGCAAATATTTCGACGTATTTCCTGTTTATGCATTTCAGAACTCGTGTATTTCCATAGCTTTCCCACAAATAATTTGATGTGTTGATTGCCATAAATTAACCAATACCAGAGAATTCACATCAAATGATTCCAATTATTGTGATGAGCGATACAACAATATTTAGAGGTCGTAGTTTATGAATTTTTTGTATAAATATTCTGAAAATCTCTGATAGAAGTCACCTTTCAAATGATTAGGTTGGTGATGTATTTCAATGGATTTCCTCCTCATCAACCAGAGCCACTCACACATGTCCGCCTTCTGCGCCTGTCTAGAGTCAATGTTACTCGAAAATAATTTAAACTAGCATTTGAATTATGAATGAAAGTGCATTCAAGGCACACATATTGTTTATTGTGAAACAAAGTTGTCAGTGTTCTAATGATAACATCGGTTTCATTAGACTCTAACGCTCCCCCATCTCCCATGATTCTCGATCGTTCCTATTCAAGGTAAGTTTTGTCGTCAACGTTACAGTTTAATTTTTTTTTCATAATGCATACTTTCCCTATAAGGATATAACCTTTAACATTATGCTTCACCTCCGTGGACTCGTGCTCAGGGTCACTTGCATAATTAGTCATATGCACGTCCCAAGAATGGCAACCAAGTGGCGTGTAACGAACTAGGCAATCCGCATGACATGTCACCAACAAGTATGACATTTCTCTAAACAGCTAAAACAAACAAACAGTTCCATATACGCAGCAGAATACCGTGTTCAGAAGCAGATCTGCATGTTTATTGCACAGACGAACCATGAAAATGTGACAACTGCTCACCGTGGAGGGCAGCCGTTGAAAATTGGAAGGAGGAGCGGTATAGTACGGCAGGACTAGGAAACAATTTTAAAGTAACGTTTAAGGTTTCCACAGCCACCCACGTTGCGAGATATCTTCTCAGAGCCACCATCCTTGTTACTGATGAATCATGTCCTTAGAGCCATCAGTATGCATCGCCACAGCAGTAACGCACAATAGCGATAATCCTCGTTAGAAGTGGATACGTTCTGTAAGGATGCATCATCGCATCTTTTCCATTATGATGGGGGACGACACGGTACACTTGCAAAACATTGCTGAACACATGTATCCAAGCACGTCTACAACGCACCAAATGTACCTCCCGGAAAAAACACAAGACACTGTGCAGTACACCTCTCACGCCCCGTTGCAAACAACCCTGATCAAAGTCCCGTCGCTTCCTTAACGTCCCCTATCCCCTCTTTGCAGCCGTTTAAACAATTAGAAATGCAAATTTGCAACAAGTCTTACACAGCTTCAAATCGTCTTTCCCCCTGCTATAGCTCCCAGTTGCCATAGCCGGCATTGGTGTCTCATGTGCCGGTGGTCACAGTGAGTCGCGAAGACGTATGACTTTTTCCCACCGCTTAACACCAGCCGCCGATGGAGCAGTATCCCAGCGAATCGGTGAATATGATGAATTTTAAGTAAATTTCATTAAGTCAACAACAAGAAGAGTTGGAGCGGTAGCTCTTGGACTAACACCGAACACAGCGGCACAATTCTCGACGGATTGGAGCGACACGCTCGTTCGAGCGAGAAGAGGTCAATCTCAAGGCAAACCACTGTGGGTATGGTAGCCAGGTAGCTAAGTACGTATACTGTCTAGCTAGATAGCTAAAAGGTAGGAAGCTAGCCTGCTAGGTATCAAGCAAAGGGTCCCATAACTGATCGCGCTAAACAACGAAAATGTCTGCGCCCACAATTTACCAGCAACGTTCCTCAACGCCGACCCAACGCTTGAGGAGGATTTTTGCATAAAATTGTCTTGAGATGGGGCAACGGTGTTCCAAGTTGTTGATATCGTTGTCGCCGTCGTTACTTTTGTTGTGGATGGAGACCGAGAGAACCATCGGAAAATAATAATTAATTGAGCGCTGAGCGGTTTTTCCATTTCCACAACATTTCGAGCAGCTACTGTCATGATTGTTGTCATCGCCTTCGTTGTCGTACCCATTACTCTGGTCGTTGGTTTTGTTAGGTTTGCCAGTCCCTGATTGGGAATAAATATGAATGCGAAATGAAGGTGGGCGTGAGAACCACATCGCGGAATGTGTAGTAATGCCGTTCAAGCCTTCTGTAATCACATTTAATTTGTCAATCGATTTTTGCAACCGCAGGCGTAGTTACTTTTACATGTTATATAGGTGATATTCAAAAGGGCAGAAAAGTCACAGGAAGCTATAAATACTGATATTAGATTAGGATTCATGAAATATTGAGTAAGAAAAAGACACACTGTTTCAAATTAATGTATAGTTGTTGAACTTACCATGAGTTTCCAATTATAAATTGGCAGTTGGGCTTCAAACCATTTGTTATATACTTCTCTTAGGATAGCTTTGAGTCAGTGTCCTAATGTGCCAATAGATAGTTGTTGGCACTGTTTTTTAATAGATGTCAATTGTGGTGCTCCGAAAATACTCACAACGGAAAAAAAATGTATATGCCGTTGCGGTATGCATTACAAAATGATAGGTTCCATGGGATTGCCCTTTGGGGCGCAAATACTATAAACCGAAATCACATTATCGTCTTTGAATGCTATCGAGTGAATATGCTTAGGAACAGAATTTTAAATGAGTGAACAGCATTCGGGTGCGGATTTAATTTAAGATTTATAAAGGAGAAGAGGTTAGGTTGAAGTAAAGTTTAGCTTTGCAAATATAATTCAATTTCTTTGGGGCAAGCTTTGATATATGTATTTAACACATTAACACCCCCATTGACCGTGACTCTGACCAAATTTATGTTTTGCTTCTAGACCTGGCCAGGCGTTATAGGTGTTGTGTTTCAATAAAAGACTTTATGTATGGTTTTATTCAAGAGTACAAATTGGACTGACTATCTAAGAGTGAGATTGACCACGCTAACGAATGTGCGATTATGTACAAGAATAGGTCAATAAGTTCTTAAAAACGCCTACGATGGCGCTCGTAGCATCGCTAATAGTCTATTTTTAATAAGTATCATTCATCACTAGATATCTGTCAATTTTTAATTTGTTTCATGGTTCATTTTCGCATGATAAATTGGACAAAATAATATCTTCGAGATGGGGGCCGCATTTGCTCTCAGCTGAGAACTTTTGGAGCGCATGCATCGCAACCCCGATGAGTTTCTGCACAGATAAGTAACTGTAGATGAAACGTGGATACACCACTACACTCCCGAGATAATAGACAATCAAAACAGTGGATTGTTACAGGCGGATGGGCTCTAAAGAAGGCAAAGACGAAGAAATCGACTGGAAAGGTTATGGCTACTGTATTTGGAGATGTACCGGGTATTATCTTAATTGACTATTTGGAAAAGGGACATACGATAACTGAACTGTATTATGCGTCCCTATTCGGTCAGTTTTGTGGCGCAAGGCTAATAACCTTGCCCGTAAAAACAAATTATTGTGGAGCCACGAGACTTGCTAAATACGGCACAGACCGAATCCCGGTTGTAGTGTCGATGATGATGACGATTAGGTCAGCTGTATGAGAAAATAAAAGAAAATCGTCCTCATTTTCTAAAGACATATTGACCCACCTTCGTACTTCGAAATCCCCCTGTTTGAGATTTAGAAGCACCCTACCTTCTATGTGTTTTGGGAGCACCCTGTCTCCCAGCTCTAGTTTGACATCTGCCGCCAGTTATGAATGTGTCATTTGCCACAATACGATTATTATTTTCCCTTTTGGTGATGGTTTGTATTCCTGTGTTCCTCTTTTTGTAAATGAAGTTATGCGTCAGGTAACGTACAAAATAATGATCAAATTTATGCACGCGTTTGTGTAAAAAAGTAATAAAAATGTCTTATTGAATAGATAATATATATATATATATATATATATATATATATATATATATATATATATATATATATATATATATATATATATATATATATATATGTATATATATATATATATATATATATATATATATATATATATATATTGACGAAAATCTCTGTCCTCCGAGCGCAATTTTTAGATTAGGGAACAAAAAGAAGCCGCTTGGGGGTAGATCTGGTGTGTAACGCGGATGGTCAAGCAGTTCAAAACGTAATTCGTGGATTTTCGCCATGGCAACCGCTGAAGTGTGAGACGGCGCGTTGTCTTGGTGAAACAGGAATTTCTTTTTCTGCAAATGTGGGCGTTTTTCCGCAATTTCTGCCATCACTTTCCCAGCCGAAATTTTTTTTTTGGAGCCGATTACCCCTTTGTAGTCCATTGTGTTGACTCTATTTTTGATTCGGGCGTATAATGGTGTATCCAAGTTTCATCGAAAGTAATTAACCGGCGCCAAAACTTGGATTTATTGCGCCTAAACTGCGCCAACAGACCTTTAGAAATGTTCATTCGAACACGTTTTTGGTCTAACGTGAGCAAACGCGGCATCCAACGCGCGGACAGCTTTCTTATGCCTAAAACTTGATTTAATATGTGACAAACAGGTTTTTTGGACATTTCCATAGCCTCTGTTATATCTCTCACTTAAATTCGGTGGTCGTGTAGCATCATTCGTTGAACTTTAGCGATGTTATCGTCAGTTGTTGCAGCTTTTGGACGTCCGGAACGTTCATCGTCTTCCAAGCTCTCACGGCCATGTTTAAATTCAGCTGCTCAAAATTTCACTGTGGTAAATGGTGGTGCAGAGTCCCCATACACGGAGTCCAACTCATCTTTGATTTGCGTAGGCGTATTGCTTCTCAAAGACAAAAACCTAATGACAGCTCGATACTCAAAATTCATTTTCACAAAAACACTCACATCGACTCATTCAAACATGTCAAATAAAAATTGCGCGTCCAAAATGGCTGAAATGTTGGTGAAAAATATGCACAACTACATTCACTAGCTTTTATTGACGAGTGCTGCTATGTTATCTTGACGTTGAGGAAACTTTCCAGACTACTCTCGTATATATTTATATATCATCATCATTAGAACTACGACCGGGAACCGGTCTTGGCCTTATTTAGCAAGTCCCGAGGGTTGTTAAATTTTCCATAATGATTTGATTTTTCCGGGCAAGGTCATTAGTTTTGCACCAGAGGCTCCCCGACGGAAACTTTTCAGACTACTCTCGTATATATGTATATATCATCATCATTGGAACTACGACCGGGAACCGGTCGTGGCCTTATTTAGCAAGTCCCGAGGGTTGTTAAATTTTCCATAATGATTTGTTTTTTCCGGGCAAGGTCATTAGTCTTGCACCAGAGGCTCCCCGACAGAAACTTTTCAGACTACTCTCGTATATATGTATATATCATCATCATTGGAACTACGACCGGGAACCGGTCTTGGCCTTATTTAGCAAGTCCCGAGGGTTGTTAAATTTTCCATAATGATTTGTTTTTTCCGGGCAAGGTCATTAGTCTTGCACCAGAGGCTCCCCGACGGAAACTTTTCAGACCACTCTCGTATATATGTATATATCATCATCATCGGTACTACAACCGGGAACCGGTCTTGGCCTCATTTAGCAAGTTCTGCGGCTTGTTAAATTTTCCATAATGATTTTTGCGGGCAAGGTCATTAGTCTTGCGCCAAAGGCTCCCCGACGGGAAATCGAACCCCGGTCTCCCGCGTGATAGGCGGGTATACTACCCACTATACTATCGGGGGGCCTATATATGTATATATATATATATATATATATATATATATATATATATATATATATATATATATATGTATATATATATGTATATATATATATATATATGTATATATATATATATATGTATATGCCTGTGTGTATAAAAAAGGGATAAAAATAATTTATTTATTTAATTTGCACATTTCCTGACTCGCCAGCCGGAACTGACTTCGAATACCCATATAATTCGAGATCGAACAAATGACGATCTCTGACATTCTTTTGCGATTTCTACTTCACGGCTTCTGAATAACGACCGCTTTCCTTTTTCTGAAGAAAATTTTCCCTCATCTTTTTGTTGCTTCCTACCTCATGCTCGCTGATAGGCCACGGTCTACATTGGTATGGCTAAGTTCATGTTTGAAGTGTAGACTTCGGCGATGTTCAATTTTATCAACAACTTACCGCTTTGTGACTTATAATTCATGATACTTTCGCGTGTAGTTGTATAGTGCTCCAAGAAGCCCTACCATTTTCCTCTCACATACATTTCTACCCACCTACTATATCATGCATACATATCCGCAAACTAACAATCCAATGTTCAAATATCAAATCCTTCTTAAAAACTAAACACGACAGTGTCATATGCAGACACACCCCTTTAAACCAGTACTCGACTCCAGTCGAAGTACATTTTGAAATTCTGCTTGCATTTCGATGCATCCGCGATACAAAATCCCGATAAGATTTTGTATAAAAGGGCGATGAATTTTAGATTCGAGGATCTTCCCATCCAAGTAGTTAGAGAACAATTGAACTAACCCTGTCCACACTATCCTTAGATACGTCCTTCCCCTTTCTTTTCAGATATCTTAACAGCGAGCCCAACATCTTCACGGATGTGAGTGATCTGGTTATAGCAAGATGACCAGAAGCCAGAGACAAGATGAAGGACACATTTGTCCTTGTCTCCCTAAAGTCGGCCTCCCGCCACCTTTTTTTTTTATTTGAGGATCAATCTCAATTGGCGTGTGAAGTGGTAGGTCCCCAACAACCTAAATTAAAATAAATAAATTAAAACTCAAAAGACAAAATATTTACCTTTTTAATTGGGCCTGGCCGATTCCCAGGACCCAATTTAACAATCGGTCGTCACTCTTCCCTCAGGTCTGAGAAAGCACGGTGGCGACCGCAACGAGCCTTCTCAGAGCGGTCTTGAGAGATCAATCATCCTTCTAAGGACAAGGCGACACGTTCCCTGAGTGAAAGGCTACAACGGTTGTTATCTTTTGACACTGCAGAGGTTTGTTTTTCCAGACAATTGGTGGAAAGATGGGTTGTGTGGATTGTGTCACAATATAGGAGTAACACCCAATCTTATTCTTATTGATTTTTTAATGCTGTTCCTATTAGCAAGATTTCCGAGAAGGAAAAGCGAGTCGGTAGTGGGTCTAAAACATGATTATCGTAACAAATGTTTATGTTTAATACCTCTTGGATGGTGCTCTTATCGGCTAGGATTTTGAATCATATTAATCATATTTTAATTTGTATTCATTTTGAAAATTCCCACTCGTTTGTCTTAATTAAAAGACGTTCTAGGCCATTGAGAAAACCTGCCAGCACTTGGCGCTGTTGCCCTTGGCCAACTTGCAAATGGGTCACCAAACCTTTTTAGATTGACAACATGCGGCTTAAGATAGCCGTGCAATTGGACACATCGGGGAAATTACTTACGTGTGGTAGGTAACCGTGGGGTGTAGAACACATTCAAGTTTAGGTCCTTTGTTGAACGTATGGTTCGAAGACTTTCCGAAGTGGTCACTTACCACACGTATCTAATGAACCGCCAGAAAGTCCATGAACTTAAGGGGGGAGACCCTTGAGAAATTTCAAAAAATCGCATTTTTTTTCATATTTCGAAAATATATATTGAAAGTATATAGGCAAGGGGAGAAATCAGATTATTAAATAATTACGGAGTTAACAGACATACAGTCCAGTGCTAATCGTGTTATCCTACGAGTGCTTTTATGGTACTGGAACTTTAAACACGATTATCTCGAAACTGTATTTTCAAAACTGCTTGTGCTGTAACTCAAAAAGTTATTGATCGATTTGGCTGTAGCTTTGTGGAGTTTTTCTCTATATCACTTTTGGAAGGATGTACCTAAAGTTTAAAAGATTTCGTGTAAATATACTTTTATGGGATGAAAAATGTTGAAAAAATTGTACAAAATTTGAACATTTTATTAAGGAACCTACTTAGTTTTCTGTTTTATACCCTTTTATCATTTTATAGGTTTATCCTTCCGGCGCATATGTCAGAAATAGATACCAATGTTATTTTTTTGTTTCAGATTATTAGACAAAGAGTGAAAAGTGTAACATTTTTGGACTTCGCGCCAGAGACGTCTGAAGAAAACTTCTTCTGACCCGCCATTTTATAAAAAAAGAAGATGTTTTGTACTCTTGGAAGTACAAATAAAATGATGTTAAAAGTCCAGAATGATACGATTATTTTATCACCTTTAAAAACCCTGAGAAAAAATTGGGGCGTCTAAAGAGTTTCCCCCCCTTATTTGGAACCTTTTGATAGATTTCCTAATAGACAGCATCATGCCATTACCATGGTTTTTGAACATTACACTTTGGTGATAAGAAAATTGTATTAATGGAAGACTATGAAAATTGCTTATTGGATTTTTTCGCTTTTATGCACCAGGGCTTCTATGAGTAAGGTATTATGAAGATATCTATGGGTGAATATATAATTTGAAGGCAGGATTTCTATTGCTTGTTAACTTGACACTACATATTCACTCCACCTCTCGAAAAAATCCGCCCAAGCGGCTAAAAATTTCGAACATCTGTTCTAATCTTGAAAGTCATTGCATTCACCTCCCAAATGTATGACAACTCGTCCACAAATTCCCGCTCTCATTCGCCACTCCATAAATTTGTCATTTTTTCCGAGCTTCCTTGTATAATGTTCTGCACCTTGCAACTGTCATCTTATTCACCTGCAGGATAATATTCCTCCACAATATTCATGTGCATTCTCAAAAACTAGAGAGACTAAAGCCACCATCATCAACCTGCCAAATAAATTATCCCACCATATGTCCTACCTCTGGAATGCTACCTACTGTAAAATTCACCTTATGCAAGGAAATTGATGTTTGCAATGCACACAACCGCACACCAACAATTAAGTATCCGGAAATTCCATCATCAACACGTTGTCTTAACTGTTTCGAAAGCTCGCGAAGGGTTGCCATGAAGGGACTCTATGCACAGTGTCGGCAGCGCACTCGATATCCTGACCCAATTCTAAGGACATTTTTGGCCTGCATCCCTTGGTTCGTTCTGTTCGTGGACGACATTCAACATCGTTATCGATTTTTCCGCGTAACACACATCTCGGTCGGAACATTCGGCGATACGTGAAGTCCTTGCCAAAAAATTAATAAACCCCCGCTTCCGTTTCATTCACTTGTTTCTGGTATAGAACAGAAATATTGCTAAATGGGGTGCAGAGCGATGTAACGCGACCCTTTTCTCCGTTTGTTTTATTTTTTTTTTGTGTGTAGCTTCCTTTTTTGGTTTTCTGCTTTTTTGGGACTTTTAATCCTTTTTCGTGTGTGTGCACCGTCTCTTGGTTGCATTATTTTTCAAGGATTTGGATGACTACCCTTAACATACGGATGACAGAGGACGGTAGTCTTTCGAGCGTTACACCAGTCCCGAACCCAAACTGCTGTTTTTCCTTTTTTTGTTTTTTGTTTGTTTGGCAAACGACTACCAAAAATTTTGGGCAGTGCAACAACCCTTGCGAATTGCAAATGCGTGTGTGTATTTGAATCTTGCAGATGGCTAAGGTTCGCGAAGCTTGGTCAAGCAAATGGCAAGATCTGTCGGGTCTGTAAATTTGCGCACGCTCCCTTCTTTTTTCGGACGAAATATTTCTTTCAGCTGTTAGACCGACCACCGATGCCGCAAGGGCTTAATAATAGAGGGGTGCTCGGAATGAACCTGGGAATTGCTTTAAACTTTCTCTAATTATATTCCCTGTTTTCCGGGAATGGTAGAGAAGAAAATAACTGTACTTCGGTATATGCATATAATTTATCTAATGTATAATAACAGTTTGTGAGTAGATAGGGGAACAGAAAATGTGACTCATTTCGGGTCAACGATTCAAGTTTACTTGTTTATTTGCCGAGATGGTATAGATAAGAACTGACTTCAGTGTGTGATAGAGAGGTACTGAAGAAGCGGTAATTGTTGTTAAACGTAGTGATGGTTTTAAGTGTAACAATGCATACGGATTTATAAGCAAGTTGGATAGTTTGTTAAATATGGAAAAGCTCAAACTGCGAAGTTACTCCCTCCAATCGTGATATAGAGTAAGCGCCGGGGTTCATTAGTCTACAGTTTCCATAACAATACTGCCACCTATAGAAACCATGGCAAAAAGACTTTGTGGACGATTCCTTACAGATTTATTAAACGCCCTCTATCGTGATTTTGACGGAACTCTTAGAGATGAATCACTCAATGAACCCTTTGTCTAGACCCATTCATTATTTTTAGAGGTTTGGAGAGTCTTTCGTACATGTTTACTTCACTCATGACATTGTCAACTTATCTGGAATGCCGAATACTCTGTTTATACTACCATGGACAACTTATCAGTCAGTCAATAGAAAAAACAAAATGTCTAACAACGCTCTCCATGGACAGTTGCGGCTGCTACAGTGTCGTCGTCGAAGAAGAACGGCCCAACGATTCTTGCTGCACAAATTTCACCATGTAATAAAACGATCGTGGCTCTGGTAGTGTGAGCTAGGACGGCATTATATATCGTCCATATCCTTATCAGTCACAGTCAATAGAAAAAACAAAATGTGTAACAACACTCCCCAAGGACAGTTGCGGCTGCTACAGTGTCGTCGTCGAAGAAGAACGGTCCAACGATTCTTGCTGCACAAATTTCGCCACACATTAAAACGTTGCTCATAAAGAGGTTTGTCGTGGATTAATTGACAATTTGGTTATACATATATATATATATATATATATATATATATATATATATATATATATAATTTTTTTTAATATAATCCTCTCAGGAGAGGCCAGGAAAGTTACTTTATATTATTAAAGAATATTAAAAAAAAAATTAAAATATATATATATATACCTTTTTTTTTTTTTTTGTAATATAATTCTCAGCGGAGACGAACCTATACCACCGACACTGCGCCACGAGATGTTACTAAATAACGGTGGCAGTTTTTGTTTAACAGTTGCAGGTTGTAACGCTCCGGGAACACTCGTATGGCGAGGGAATTCCACAGCTTCACCGCTCTGTAACGGAACGAGTTCTGGTGCAGGGATGTCCATGCCGCCCGGGGATGAACCGCAAATTGGTGGAATCCGTCGGATTGTCTCGTCGACCGCATATAAACCGAATTGAGCGAAACAATACCACGAATTTTCGACGACCAATACCCGTGATAATATCTGTAAATCAGGTAGAGGTTAGTTACGCGCCTTCGATGTAATAGTGACTGTAGTACCAACGTCGGCTCCATGTCCACGATCAGGCGGATCGAACGTCTCTGTATAATCTCAAGTAGGTCGAGGGAATGTTCAGAAGCGGAGCTTCAAACAGGAGGGCAATATTCGAGCGTGAGTCTAATTTGAGGTTTATACAGGAAAACAAATTGGGCAGGAGGAAAATATTTCTTAGCTCTAAAAAGGTAAATCAGTTTTCCAGAGGCGGACCCCCTGTTGTTCCACACGTGTTTATGACACGATACATTCCCACGGACCGTGACGCCAAGCAATTTTATGCTTTCTCCAGATTTGGGGACCTGTCCATTCATCATTAGCTGTGGAACCGATGATCCACTTTTCTTTGTGAATGGTGTTTTCGTTAGATTGAAGTCAACGAGATTGCTCTTTTCCCACTGCAGGGCTTTTTGAGATCTCGATTCATAGAGTCGATCTGGCTACATCTCAGCTGGAGCGAGGTTGATGTACTAATCGGTCGGTCACTCGAGAAAGAGGAAACAAACGTACTCTCATCCTTAAAATTGAACACTTGGTTATCCGTCGACTCCAACAAATCATTTCATCATCATCATCGGCACTACAACCGGGAACCGGTCTTGGCCTTATTTAGCAAGTCCTGAGGCTTGTTAAATTTTCCATAATGATTTATTTTTTTCTGGGCAAGGTCATTAATCTTGCGCCAGAGGCTCCCCGACGGGGAATCGAACCCCGGTCTCCCGAGTGACAGGCGGGTATACTAACCACTATACTATCGAGGAGCCCAACAAATCATTTATCTGTAGCAAAAACGAGGTTGGGGCCAAAATAGAACCTTGAGACACCCCAAAATTAACAGGATACACATCCGAACACTCGCCGTCCACGACAATCCGGAATGATCGATTTTCAAGGAAGCTCTTCGTCCAGTCGCAAGGCTGCTGGGAAAGTCCCTACGAACGAAGTTTCCACGGCAATGTCCCAACGTGTTTGGAACCGTTGGAGATATCCAATACGACTGCCCTTGATTCGCCATGCCCCGCAGATGTCCATATATCTGTTATAAGGGTCAGAAGGTTTTCCGTGGACCACCTGCCAGGGAATCCGTATTGACGACTATTCCGAAGTCCGTTGCACTCCAAAATCTTAATTAACTCGGCATTGATGACCTATTCCATCATCTTAGATAACGTAGATAGTAATGCTATCGGCCGGAAATTTTTTGGAGACACTTTTTCCCACTCTTTGGGATTGCTTGAATTCCAGCGATTTTCCGGCAGGCAGTAAATGTCCTTCGTTCATAAGATACGCGAAAGAGACAGCCAAGAATCAATGATACTTCTGGAGCACAGTTCTTAAAGACTATTGTTGGTATTCTCTCCGGCTTGGTTGCATTGATACAGCCCAGTCCACGTAGAACGCGTTGAAGAGTACTCGGGCGGAACCTCACATCCCGCATCGAAGACCGTATAGACGCGACCACAGATGGCTCCAAAAGACCTGCATCGAGGTTCGAATTCGCGGCAAATAAATTCGCGCGCGCACTAGCTTTATCTTTTAAAATTGTGACTAGTTTCCTGCTGCCCGTCACTAACGGGGGAAGAGAAGAGAAAGCGAAGTTACTGTTGATAGGTCTTGCCACTGAGCAGAGGAGCCGCAAACCAGTTGGGCCCTCATGGACTTTATTGGTCCCTCTGTCGTTGTAGTCCTTCTTCACCCGGCTGCACTCGTTTCTGATTCTACCCAAATTCGCTCTGTTAACATCGGCGGGATTGGAGCGCCATAGTTGAAAAACTTTATTTCCTGTGCAGTAATCTGCTCGCATTTTTTATCAAACCAAAGGTTATCTGAGGGATTTCGGTTGATGGAATGTGGAATGTAGATCTCTATCCCGAGAAGAATAATCTCTGTGACCGACTCGGCACATGTGTTAACATCGGAGTCTCAAAAGCACATCTCCGACCACAGAAAGAATACCTAGAAATATCGTAAATCGTCCCAGTTTGCAGCCCCATACCTCCACAGATGACGAAGCTGCTTAGGTCGGTTATTCGTTTAAAATGCAAGTGATTGCGCGACCGATACCAAGCAGTGATCTGAGTTTCCCAGGCGCGCAGCAATCTCCACGGTATAAAGGCTCGGCTCGGATGTCAAAAACAGATCCAGGGTGTTTACATAACCACCTCCGGTATCCGACACTCGCGTAAGTTCCTCCACAATTTGAGTCAAACAGCGGTTTACAGCAAGCATCTTCGCTGGCCTCCCAGCCTCATCGATTCTGTTAAATTGTACCAGCCAGCCGTAGTTGTGCACATTAAAATCCCCAAGGACAACAATTTCATAAGCCGGATGGTTGATCTGTGTGCAGTCGACGGTACGAGAAAGATGTTCGAAAAACGTCGCTGGTCGATCGTCATTCGGGAGCGGTAAAGACAACAACGAAATTTAACAGTATTCTTGAGCACGACCTTCAACTAAGTGATGTCCAAGTTGTTGGGTTCTAACGCCTCCATCCTTTGCCAAGATCGAACCGCATGAAGACGCAGACTACACCCTTAAAACGGAATCTCGAATGTAAGTCGTGTCCTGAACAACGAGGATATGTCGAATCAGTTGACGAATCGACCTGGGTCTCAGTTATGGCAAGGATATCAGATTTCGCTGTTTGCAAATATTGGTGAACGGTGTTTACGTTCGTATTGGTGGAATCGATGTCCCCGATGTTACAAAATGCCGTTATCAGTCGAACGTCGCGAACGGGCCTTATCTTATCTCCTTATGAGTCCGGGCCATGAGCTATACATCCGATACATAGTCGAAGAGTTCTCAAGACGATATTCTGGTATGTACAACGTGGCGAGGTGGTATCTCACCTTGGGACCGACTTACCCCCTAAACCAACCTCTTCTCGAACCGATTCATCAGCCAAGCACCGAAAGATGGACAGGGATTTCTCCCGACCATTTCACGTAGACTATAGCTTTATGGAGTGGTATTTCACCGGTCGACGGGGTGTTGGGATCCCACCTACTACTCAGCTCTTAGTCGCATCTTACGACAAGCCGGCCTAGCTGTGAGTACATTCCAACGCCCTTCTCAGAGGTTTCGCAGGAATTGAGCTACTTATTTTAAGTTGCATCTTCCTAAGAATTAATGAAATACTCCCTTCTGCCTGGATTGCAAGCAGTACGGGCACAACATTAAGGATTGCTGTGCCCACCTCGCACATCCACAATGCAATCTCGGACCTGCATCACAAAATAGGCCACCGCATCAGCAAAGGGAGTTCCAGAGGGAAACACACCGGGGCCACACCAATCCTGTGCTCCCAAGAAACCAGCAACATGGAACCAGCGTGTTTATAACATCCGATATTGCTGCGAATTTTGTGGCCGTAAAGGGCACACGTGGGAAGAGTGCGGATACAGGATGAGGTGGAAAAAAACCAGAAATTCCCAGACAACACCCACCCTAACACGCACTCCAGTGCACGATCATTTATGGGTGGCAGGAGGTTAGACGAAAAAAACTCAAAAAGCCACGGAGATGCACGCGACAAAGGCAGCCAACGCCGGAAAACCCAGTCACAACACCGTCGGCTCAGTCAAGGCCAAACCGGCTCTAGCTCTACTAGTTCCGAGTCTTCGAAGCAAATCGGAATAGACCGAGACGAGGGCGGTAAACGCCAGATGCCCGGATACAACACAGTCGGACCACAGCAGACGAAAGCCGCTCTAGTTCTGTCAGTCTACTAAGGCTCAAAAACAAAACAAAGGCTTACCTGCGGGCTCCACGAGCCGGAAGCCACCCACGGACTCCAGGAGCCGGAAGCCACCCATGGGCTCAATACGTCGGAAGCGCCGACCCCAACACCGTCGACCCTAGATAGGCCGAGGCCGCTTTAGCTCTGCTAGCACGGGGTCTACAGAGGCTCCAAAGCAGAGCGGTAAGTCCCAATAGAGCGGCCACACGTGCGAGTTTTGCAGTTGACACACACACACACGGTGGCAGTGTGTCGACAAAAAGCAAAATAGGAGCGTTCAGAAAACTCCCAGAGGTCGGGCCGGGAAAGCTCTACCCGATCGCAGTAAACTCTCAACTCAGCAAAAGCTGTGTTCAGCTTTCGCCAAGCAAAGTCCCGATTGTCCAACTCCCTTTGAACATTGGCCGTAGAAACACTACGCGCCTAATCGTGGACACCAGTCCTGATATCAGCCACTTAAAGCTGAAGGCAGTCCATCCGGCAAATGTTGTGGATGTCAGAAAATCGATGCTTTTTGGCAAGGGGAAATCGAGGGGATGCTGCCACGGGAATTTCAAGTTGCGCCACGAGATTCCCTGCAGCTTCCAAGTAATGAACTCCTTGCCGGGGTCATAGGAAGACGGTTTGTTGGGTAACGACTTCCTGTAGAGAAATGGCAGGGTTAATGGATCGGGTGGTTGTTTGGAGTTTTCCCGAACAACCGTAAATCCCGAAAGCTTTCCATTGAATTTTAAATAATAAGACAGGAAGGGTTGAGCATAAGGCAGTCGAACGGGGAACCGTACCAAGGGAATCTGGCCAGGTCCAGACCGCGGTCGGTATTCACCCGGAGACCCTACCCACACAGGGGAAGGCTGCGAAACAATGGTGAGCCCCGTTAGACCGACAAGGCCTCGCCCCGAAGGCTCAAAAGGCGTCAAAGAAGAGAAAACTTCAGTAGAACGCTTAACCAACCCTTCGGGGCTCGAAATCCTTGTGGGCACACCGGTCAGACGCAGGCTTCTCTCCGAATAAATCTTCGCCATCTATTTAGGACTTTCGAGAGGTGCCATAAAATGAGTCTAAATGGAATTTTTATGAGGCCGGGCCCAAAACTATAGGAGCAAACTATAGGGGTAAACCAGGGCGCTCACGAGAGATGATTTGGCAGTGGAGTTGCCAGACCCAGGGAACATTCCATAATTCCCTTGGGGCTGCGGGTTAACACGTCAACGGGACTCATCTCTGATGACGAATCGAGCGATCCCGTATCCGAGAACCGATCTTCCGAGGAAACACATCCACAAATTAAACCTCTGTTCTCCGATGGCAAACCGTCAGATGAAGTTACATATCATGAAGGCGACTACCTGACGTGCACCAATGCTAGCTCCCATCATATCTTCACAAATTCACGTGGTCAGACAAATGCCAACACGCATTGGAGACGAAAAAGGGGATATTGGTTTCGCCGCCAAAATAGGCCTGTGGGGAGCAAGTCGTGGTACCGGCGTACGGCACGGGATTCCACTTCGTCCCACGAATTGTTCGCAGGTCGGTGCACTGCTGAGAGATCGAAACACTGGTCGCACGAGTGAAAAGTATAAAAGAAGGTGATCACCAATAGACAGTGTGTTTAATTTTCCGGCAGCGGTTCCTGGGTGTTGGCCATTAATGTGTTTTCCTACCCGCCGGTGACGTGCAGTTTTCATTCGGTGCTTTAGCGGCGAAAGTTTTATGATGGAGAAGGAAGGTGAACCGAGTGCCCATGCCTGGCACAATACACTTCCTCCCCACATTGATGACCCCGACGTAATCTGAACACGCAACCTTCTGATCTGGTGATCAGGATGATTACACAATGACGGTTTGTGTATTTATCCACGTCAATTGTACATTGCATTGGTAGCGGGTCTAATTCCAATGTGAATCTTTACACTGGCAAAGAATTCGGCTCTTGGCAGAGTTGCGCTATGCTTTGTATTAGCGAACAAGAATACTCGGAAGTATTGGTCTGTGTTTGATGGACATGTGGTCGCCCATAGTAACCGATCGGTTCATGGCAAGATGGTAATCTTGGCGTGGATTTATGTTTCAGGTGCAAGATACTGACGGGTAGCTTACGCTGCTCGATTGCAGGTAAGTAGGAAGACTTGAGGTGAGTGTGAGACAGGTTAATTTGAAGGGAATGGGTGGTTCTTAGGGAATACTTAAAGAACCCCCACAGGCCAACCCTAACCATACCAAACCCTTCTATTCTCGCCACGATGGCGAGCCAAGAAACACTCACAGCCGTGCTATATCAAGGCGAAATAAGAACAGACCCGCCTATTGCCCAGTCGCACTGGCGGTGTGAAAGATATGGGGGTATGGCCTCTTTGGAAAGCGAAGTGTCTGATGATTCTCTAAACTTTTTATGGGGATTGGTAGAGTCCCGAGGGTTCAGCAAGAATGTATATTTTCTGGTCATCTCTTCCGGTGGTAATATCTTCCGGTATGCCTACCAAATATATTTTATAATAGCTCATTAAAATACATTTCACCAAGCTCATTTCCTTTTTTTTCTCTTCTCTACCTTCACTACCCAGAGTATTAGGTTTAGTGTTTCGTGGAATGTTTTGCCATTACAATAATATATTATCATCAAAATGAAGGCGAAAAGTTCGATTCTCACCACAAGTTCAGATACTTTCCCTACCATCAAGGGTTCCCTTTTTCCAAATCAATAACCCAGGCCCACCATCACTTTAGATTCATACCTTTAAAATCATTGAAATGTACTAGTGTCACTCCGGGAGTAGTGATAGGTGGCCGTAGCTATATTATCGCCTAGGTCTTAAGGCCCGCTAATAGTTTTAGCACAATAATCTTAACATACTAATAATTTTAGCACAATGACCTTAACATACAATTAGTCTTTTAGATCTTCAATTAAACATTCTACCAAGATCATGGCTCCCCTTACAATATATCAACTCTTACACAGCAAGATGATCGCTGTAGATAAGTTTCATCTTCGCTTGACAAGACAATATATATTTCGCCCTTCAGCTGATCACGTTTTGGCGCCGCCGACATGGCGCCACCGCTCTGTTAGTTTCTTAGAGTATCTCCGACTTATTCGATCGCAATATAATAGCAAAGCTCCTCGAACAACGCAACCCAGTGAGCAAACAGCGATCGTTAGATTCAAACCAAATGGGAGTGTAGAGTTGAAACGGATAGGTGGTGTGTTGATTGCCTAGTCAGAACGTGCCTAATGCGATAGTCAAAAATGCATTGAACTTTTGTTGTGGCACGATTGCACGCACACAAGAACACAAACGTTTGTTAATTATTGCGATGCGTCGCATTAAAGTATCGATATGTGAACTCTAATCAGCGATCGTGGGTAATCCTCTCCATCACACCGTGTCAGTTGTTATCAGCATGGCGCTCGTACAACACATGTTCTTCTTGTAGTCTTATCATTTTCTACCTAATTCTCTGATCGTAAGACCTTGCACTTGTGCTTGCTGTAATGACTGGGTGGGGAGCAAGGCGGTACGATAAGAGGCGCGCAGCTAAAGTATGATTATGTAAGTTCCCGTTGAAGATTGGTGTCGAGTAGGCGACTGCGATCGCTCAAGTTCAAGATCTTGGCGAGTTACATTTCGCTTCACCCAGTGATCACACACACCATAAGTTGTGTTGGTAGTCGTAGTTGCATTCATAGTAATGAAATACACAACAGCATTAATGGCGTCAACTATAGTTCCCTAAGCAGATCACCTTGAGCTTGAAATTCAATCGATCGTGTTGCCTACATTGATGATCGCCGACTACAGAACTGCACAATTTAGCGATCATGCAACGGCAGTGGTGAGTGGTAATGTGATTGATCTGACTGGTCGATCGTTGATCAGTTTTCGAATGGCTACTAATTGCTGGTCTTAGGGATCGTTGGACGAGTTGGGTGGCCGTACAACCACCCGACACAAAAACAATTAAGAATCTCAAGAATGAAGGAAAGAAACGTCGCACCAGTGACCACTGTACAACGTTTAACCGTACCGACACTTGTATGCTGTTGGCATCTCTCGAAAACTGATCGCTAGTGCGCAAGCTCCACTGAATGCCGACATCCGTGCGCATTTGCTCCGCTCGTTATTCAAACTCATTTGCATACAGAAAAACTTAAGGAAGCACGTGCTTTTATTTATAATTTAAAAACAGCGAGGCAGATAAAAACATTCTACTCCGCCACACGGAGATACATTCAAATGGTAGATCTTCACTTTTGCTGCTTTCAGGATGCAGCTGGCGTTTAGCCCAACCGGCTAAAGAATGAAATGCTGTAGACACATCGAATTGCAAGACTACTTGGCAGAGGAACAGCAGGAGCACGAGGTAGGAAGGAAATGCACTTTTCACCAAACCAGCCACTTGTAAATAGGTGTGCTTTGTGGGTTATGTAAGCCTTAGCGGAACATGTCGTCGACAGGTAGTTAGAGGTGTAGAGATCTTACAACATAGTCCGAATTAGATGCTTTTTCGGATGCTACTTATAGAACAACGCAAACAATGCGACCGCGAAAATGTAAGACATCGACAATTGCGTTGCAAAACGGATAGCAGGTGAAATTTCTCGCATGGTCGATCAATGTCAAGGTAATTCAAGGACGAATGGGACGTTGGTGACTCTCTAAAGTCGACGTATTCATCCACCTCTGTTAAGTCAATACTCTGTCGATGGCATGTCATGGGATTAGTCGTACTAGACAAAGGTTGTTTGTCGTTTGGAAGGGTGAACTGATGGTTTTCGGAGGGGAATGTCTGCCTAGTGTCTTGCTAAATGGGGCTACAATATTTCAGCAGGGCAGCAAATACTTTGAAAGAAATGTACATTATTTACTATCTGAAACGTTCTAAACTACTTTTTTACTTATTCCATTTTACTGCCGGGGTACTGTTCCAGCCAACTGCGTGCTGTTGACAGGTTGCAATAGGTAAATTTTTCTGAAATGATATTAAAGTTCTATAATGTTATTCTTGTCCCCTCTCAATTTCTGTATAAAGAAAATGTTGCTACGGGAGGTCCCTTTTGCACTAAACTTCTATATTCAGTGATTATATAAGAGGTTTATTTCTGACTGTAACTAATGAGAGGCTTCGTAGAAAAATGAAATCTTGTTTACCTCATGAAGTTCATGCGTCACTGGTGCTAAGATTCGTCTGTTAAACCTGCCTGTGCACAGTGGCACGTATTTTAGAGCTTTCGTGTTGTCATGACCTTTGAGGTAACTTTGAAATTTACCAGAAAAATATAAGAACCGTATTCCAGAGAATCGATTAACGCTAAGTCGAGTAGGTTCGAATGAGTATAGTGAAGGAAACTCAACGAACTGTCAGCAATAAAATGAGAGATTAGGTTATAAATAATAGACAAGAGAAATGGGCCAGAAAGTACCTATTTTCGAAAAGTTACCTATATTTGAAAGGCAGAAGGGTCGATCAAAAAATACCTGTGTTTGAAGATCCGTTTTTACAATTTTTTTTTTTATTTTTGAATCTAGTCTTATTTTGGGTCAACATTTCCCAACTTTTCTATCATTTCTGTAACCTCTCCAAAAAACACTATTTGTCAAACTTTCAAAATTAAGACGGGTATGTTAGGAGACGGCGTTTGGGAGAGGGAGTGGAGAGGTTGAAGTCAGAGGAGGTGAGGAAAGAGTTGATTCTTCGTAGCATACGCGAGATGGGTTGGTTAGAGCTATAAGAAATGTGATGGGCGAGCGAGTAGATGAGACGAGGGTTATGTAAGTAACAGGGGTTTGTGTGAAATGTTTTTGGAGGAGAGCAGGCTTGGGCAATTAATTGAGCCTGACAGAAGACGGTGGATGAAGAGAATGTCGGCATGGATTCTGCGCTCTTCGAGTGTGTTATGATTGATTAAAAAGTGCCGGCTTGTGTGTGGCGGTAGAATCAGAGGGTTTTCCCAGTTTAGTCCTCGGAGGACAAAGCGCAAGAAACGACGTTAAACGCTCGCAATCCTGCGAATGTGAGACGAATGATGCCGGGACCAGAGCTGACTAGCATATATATTTATATTTATTTATTTTTTTTTTTTACACTAACGCGCGCACAAAAGGGGATTTTGAAGTACCCTTAAATGTCAGAGCACAGGTCGAGGGAATGGAGAAGAAGTGGATAAGGAAAGGAGGTGTCTTGAATGTCGGGACATCACAACGGCCAGGATACATATGATCAGGCAGTACATTCCACATTCGTGTGGTTCGGCTAAAGAAGAGGACGGACAAAAGGTTATTTCATTCCATTTTTCCAACATTTTTTATTATCGTTTTTTTCTTACATTCTAAATTATAGGCTAGGCAAAAAATGCTTAAATTCTAGCTTAATTATCTTACATTCTAACCTACCGCTCTGGTCCTAGACACGGGCTCTAAACTAAACGGACAAAGGTTATGTAGAGTGAGCGTATGACGTAAGGATTTACGGTCGAAATCGCACGCGGCAGGTTCGATTATTAAGATAGGATGAAATCCGCTTAATCAGTAGGGTTTCAAAGCCGAGTGAAGATAATTTAAACCGAATGAGTTTGTGGGGGATTATGTCGAAGGCCTTGCTGAAATCGGTAGAGATTACATCGACCTCCTTGCCGTTTTCTAAGGCAAAGTTGGTAGTAGTGGACCTGTCGAAGAAGAAACCGTGTTGGTTGGGTGAGATTATCGATTTGCAGCGGAAACATAACGCGTTGTAAAGAATGCCTTCGAACAATTTAGGAATGTGCGAAAGCTTAGCAATGGATCGATTATTGGATATTTCGTTTTTTGGTCCCTTTTTATGTATGGGGGTGATATAACAGGATTTCAAAATGTCTGGGAATACACCTTGTGCAAGGGATATATTGTGGATTAAAACGAGCGGGAGAGAGAGAGAGAAAGATGAATATTGTTTTAAGAGGATAGCAGGGGGACTCCTATACCGGGACTGAATTCGTCTTTCAGTTGTTTTAGTTTTTCTATAATTTGGTGTTGTTGAATGTGTAGTGGGATGATAGGGCCGAGAGGGAATTCAGGCGGGCCAGTGAAATAAGAAGAGTTATGCTCGAAAGAGTTGTCCATGAAGGATTGTTTGAAGAAGGACACGAAAGGATTGGCGATGGTATGGGAGTCTGTTGAAGTAGTCGAGCTGTGGGTATTTTTGGTCATACCGTCTTTAGTGGTAATGTACCTCAGGGGCACAGGTTCACCACTATACCCGGGCGTCTGTCGCTGCTCTTAGTTCACTTAAATAAAACTCCGCAGTAGACTCGCTTTTTTCATTTATTATTCAATTGCTTAAGAAACAAAACTAAAGGTTGACATGAAACGTAATTACAATGTCTATTTACACAACTTTACAATTACTGCTGGTGATTTTCGGCCTTAACCCAAAAGAACACAACTGTTAAAATTAGAATACCTTTGTGGTAAAACTTGTATTTAATGGTCAAAAGAAAGATCACAACTGTTAAAATTGAATCCATTTGATGTGGTACAACTTGTATTTAATGGTCAAAAGAAAGATCACAACTGTTAAAAACTGATTTCATTTGATGTGGTAACACTTGTATATAATGTTCAAAAGAAAGATCACAACTCCTAAAAACTGATTTCATTTGATGTGGTAACACTTCTATTTAATGATCAAAAGAAAGATCACAACAGTTAAAAATTGAATTCATTTAATGTGGTACAACTTGTATTTAATATTCAAAAGAAAGATCACAACTGCTAAAAATTGAAAACATTTAATACGGTACTAAAGATCCGAGGCTGGTCTTTCAAGATTCATTCAATAGAAGGAGGATCCTTGTATTCAACCCGTTCACTAACTGGTACTTGACTCGACTGACTGCTATATAATTTGTTTACCGTGGAGGCACGACTTGCATCCACGGAATCCGTATCGCGATTAATTATATCGAAGCGAAAGAACATCAACATTTTCATCCATCGCCCCGATGACCATATAAGGAATGATCTTAGAAGATGATCACTGAAAGGATGTGCACACACACAGATGCGGTTACTTCGCACTCTCATGCTGTGCATGAGCAAGCGGACCGTGGATACAATAATTCCATAAGGGGAACATTAGCTGGCATGGTTGCAGTTGGTGCCATTATCTCGACATAGAGATTTAGGTGTTTACACGATCATCGAGTGCGTAAAGCATTTATGCTGATCGTACACATCTTGGCGGCATCTCCACGTAGTCGAATTCTCGATGGTAATTTTCCATTTATGAGAACTCGAATTCCTTGGGTGGTCAGCCGTATGCCTTGTATTTGTCGGTCGGATGACCGACCGATGTGGGCATGTATACAAACGGAAAAGATGAAACATCTCCTGCACGTGTACGGCTGAAGCGTAAAGGTATATATCCTTGATGTGGTTCGGGCAATGTTGGTTGCTTGATGGTGCAACCAAATTGCTCTTACTTGTGGAAGATCCTTACAATTGCTAATGGAATTCGATCCGAGGCATGTGTACTGAATTGGTTCGGTTCTTGTTGGGTGCTTGGTATATGCCGCATATTATACTTTCATACTAGAAAATCCGATGATGCAACATACACCCGACGAATTACTTTCTAGCACATGATGCCCGCGAAAAATGTCTCTTGTGGTTCGTGCTATTGAATTAGCGAAGATATGGTTTAGGAGACACTTTAGGTAGGTGACAAAAAGGTAAGTACATGCCTAATTGCTAGGCAAGCAATCAGTACTTGTTTTATCGGTTTTCGGCCCCTCTAGGTGGAAGTTTTTACATGGTTAATGGGAAGATGAGTAGTAGCGTTCAAGGGAACCGCCACAGAGCCGTAGAAGAGAGAGTTGGGATAGGCATCAGATTTGCGTTTGTAGTTGATAAAGTGGAAGAAAGATTTGGTTGATCAAGTTGTATTGTGCTTTAATGAAGTAATTGTGGTAGAGGAAGCTGTAGAGGTCTGTGGATTGATAAAAGGAACCTAGATAGTTGGAATAGTCGAGGGAGAACGCGTTTTTAGGAAAGTGTCCCACAAATTATTCCTCTTGTTACGAAATGGTACGGAGTTTGCGGTTATACCAAAGGGGCGATGAGAACGATATCCTGCGTCGGTAAAATATAACAGGGAAATGGCATTGTAGGTTTCTGTGTAGAGAGAGGCAGTAGCGACCTATGCACTTATATCGTTAAAGCGAAGTGTAATATTGCTAAGGTACTCATTTATGAGGCGGAAGTTGGCTTTTCAGAAGTTATAAGAAAAGTAATTGCAGGGGGGTGTGGGGGCGTGTAGGGTGCGCTGAGTAGTCGTGGTGTAGGGATAAGAGAAGCGGGGGATGGTGATTGTCAATAGTTCAGAGGGTGTGGTCACCAGGGGCAACTGAGGAATTATAAGGGTCTGTCGTGCACACAAGATCAAATTGCTTGGCCATATGATTTAGGACATTGCTTACTTGGCAAAAGCTTGAGTCGGTGAGACTGTTTACAAAGAGACATTCGATTTATCGGCTGACAGCGTCCATTGGAGATATGGAGGAGGTTCAAATCGCCAAGGTCTACGATGTAATCTTGGCAAGTGTTCGGCTCAGTTAATCGATCGAGTTCAGCAGTATGTAGAAGCAAATGACGTATAAGGACTTTAAGCATTATTCAATTTTTATTGCGACATAGTCGAAGTTTGAAGAAGAAGAGATGGTAATACGAGAAGAGGTTAGCTCATTTTGGGTGACAAGCAGCACGCCTCGGCAGAAGGAGACAGGACATGATCGATGAACATCGTCGTCGCGAAAAACGTTGACAGAGGAGGGGAACAGTTTTTGACTATTGATACTAGGGATGAGGTTACTTTCGGTCAGAGCGTATATATCAAAGGGAAGGGAGTGTGTATTTTGTAAGATCGAATGGGTTTTGGAGCGTAGTCCTCGAACATTTTGATAGTAGATGGTCAGGGGGAGAGTATTGAGAGACCCAACAGTGTACAGGGCGGGCAACCGATTAGGGGCGAAAAAATTTGTTATTAACGGTTCCATTGCATTGGGAACCAGAAGCCATTTTCGTGCTGATGTATTGACGAAAACCCGAGAGGTCTTTTGCTACTTTATGTGGGGGGATATTGAAATTTTCGTGGAATTTTATATGCAGCTTACGAAGGCTAGGGATTTCAGTGGGTAGCTCTTCCCGTTGAATGGAAACCATGACACTCGTTTTCATTTTGCCTTCATAGCAGACTGAATCAGATTTGCGATGGAGGTAAAGGAGATAGATGCAGACCTTATCATAGGTCTGATTATTTCTGACCCTCGAAAGCGCATAGCGACATTCAGATGGCTTAAGGGACTGCTGTGTGATTTTGACAGGTGTAGTAAGTAAGAGGGGATCAATAGCTGTGGCGCGATGAGGACGTGGGTTGGAGATTGTGAAATTCAATCTTAAACTAGGTTCAGAGGACATTCAAGGGGGGGGGGGGGTGAGCTTCTTCGTTTGAGAGTTTGTGTTCTATGAAAGTTGGTGTGGAACGAAGTTGGGGGTGGAACAAGGAGTACGAACGCGGTGATATATATAGACGCGGGGGGGGGGGGGGGGGGTGGGGGTCGGTTGTACCTCAGTTTGGGAGAGGGTTTAGTGGAACGAGTTAAAGTAATGTGGAAAAGACGAGTGCGAGTGCGAGTGCGGCTAGGTTTGAGAGAAGGAGAATGAGTATATCTTGGTTAGGGAAAGGACTTTATAGACCGAGTTATAACTGGAACGTGGGGTACTGCGGACGATTATGGCAGAAAACTGAGGTCTAGTGTAATGTAACAATGCAACCACCAGATGAGCATGTAAAGTAGATCACCTAAATAATTTGCCCCAGTTACGGTTCGTAAATGTCGCATGACATGCACTCGGTGCCGGCAGTGATTCAATAATATGAAGGTAAACTCTTGTCATTGTTTTACACTATATGCTAAGCTGAAGCTAGAAGTAAGCATCACATAATAAGCAACTTTGTATTTATTAATTAATGAGTAATGATTTATAATTATTTGTGTGAATGATTATTGCCTGAATGTTCACTATCTTCCATCTATCTGGGAACCGGCCGAAGAGTTTCCGCAGTGGTTTAACGACTGAAGAGGAACATCTCTTCAAGAGAATTGGGGGAATGCCACCCGGACCAGCGGATTTGTTTGCGTTTAGATCCTTGAGTGCGCGGGCACCAGTACGCGTTCGGAAGCAAATCTGGCTCATGGTGTGCAGCTTATGCTCAAGTTGAGGAGGAATTTATGTGGTATCAGGCAGCGTTAGGTTGGCTGCAAAATGTGCAGCAAGTAGATTCGCATTCTCTATTGCACTGGTGACTGGCCTGTCATCGACTATTAGCGAAGGAATAGATGAGGAGACGAGTTTTGAATGTCATTCACGAATGTCCAGAAGTTTCTACTACCTGTGGGAGAATGTAGTATTTTCTGTCTCATTCTCTGGTCATGCAAGAGCTTGGCGCTTTGAATATACACCTTGGCGTCATTTTTAGCGCTCTTAAATCTTTTGGGGTTTTCCTCAGTATTGTTCGATTTATGCAACCGAAGCTCAACTCTTTAACTTTAATGGATTCTCTGCACGCGAAATCGAACCACAGATTTCTCTTGGGTTTAATACTTTTTGCTCTGTGGGAAATAAGGTTTCGCATGCCAAGTAGAATAGCTCCTCAATAGTATACTGGTTAGTATACCCGCCTGTCACGCGGGAGACCGGGGTTCGATTCCTCGTCGGGGAGCCTCTGGCGCAAGACTAATGACCTTGCCCGGAAAAAAAAAAAAACAAATCATTATGGAAAATTTAACAAGCCTCAGGACTTGCTAAATAAGGCCAAGACCGGTTCTAGGTTGTAGTGCCGATGATGATGATGATGATGATGCCAAGTAGAATCATGCCTGTTTATATGTCTGCTATGGAATCAACGTTGTTATTGAGAAAAAATAACGACCAATATAACTTCCCAAAAAAGTCGTTCAGGCCGTCCCGGTTGCCTTTCTCGTAGAAACATACTGTTCTTTTGGGAGTTTTCTCGTTAACGTCGCTGTTGGTTAGAGCAAACTTAGCTGACACGACACAGTGGCCTGAAGTGCCAGAGGGTGAAGAAACTTCAATTATGTATTTGTTCGGCCCAGTGTGTTGGCGAAATGATCATCTACGTTTTGTACCCGTGTTGCCTCATTGCCTTGCTGAGATAAACTATCTCTGAGCCAGCTTGCAATAGTTCAAGTCGTGCCTGTCATACCTTACTTCCACTTCAGCTCTTTCAAAGCTCTTCTCCTGGATGACTGGTCCGATCGTGCGTCAATTTTTTGCAATGCTTCTTTTGATTTAGAGGTGGAAGTTGCGAATCCTGCATCGTTCCCAGTATGGCTGATATGCCTTATTTTCTGTTCGATCTTGCAGGCCAACAGGTCTTCTTGGCGATACATTGCAGCGATTTTTTACACCGGGATATGAGTTGTGGGTATATGAGCTGCAAAAAGGTGCCTGTTGGTCTACTGACGTTCACGTGCCGTGATAATCGTCTACCAGTATGTAGAACGATAGATACCGTGTGAACTCCTTCTGTGCGGACGACTTGTTCGATGCTATCTATCGCCATTTGGGTAGATGATGCTCCTCCGGCTGCTTCTTCCTCCACTTGCACTCACGGGTATCCTTCTATTCCCAAGAACTATGATAATAAACTTTTCAAAATATGCTTCTATTTCGGCGGAAAAAAAAAGGGCATGAAGTCACGTCGGATGAAATCGATGAGTGCGGTAGCAACGCGTAGTGCAATTCCTGCAATTTGCCGCAACTATTTTGCATAGTTATACTGCTGCGTTTTGGTACTCAAATAACACTTTTTCGATGCAAATGGGACGTGTCACAATTAGTTATCGAATAGGCCTAATAATTCCCAAGATTGTCATTCCTTTGCGCAAAAAAACCATGCGAATTATTTCCTTCAAATGTTGAAAGAAGAAACCTATCTATGACCTTTCTGGTCAATGGGATAATCTTTACCTTTTTCGGAGCAGATTCGCCCAAAAAATTAGTTTGCCAGCCACTTGGTCTCTGGAGTATAATAAAGTATCAACGTCCCATAAATGATAACGGCTCGATGCATAAACTCCATGAATTTCACTTAAAGAGATCCAGACGCTGCTCCGATATTAACAGCGTCAACCGCTTCTTTTCCACTGTCATTAATCGGAGCACCTAACTGCCGATACGTTTTTTACCTAACTTATCATATAAACTATACATTGTCATTACGTGTGACGGTTTATGGCCCCTCTTTCTTTATGCACTTTGGTTAGGCGATCTCAGAGAAGTATGTCATGGAATTTTCCAACAATTTCCTCTATTTTCACGTCAACTAGGCACCCCGCTGCGTCTTATTAAAAACAGATATACGACGACAATTAATTTCATTGCACCAAATTCTAGCTATCATTGTAGATGGCGAAGGGTTTCTATAGACTACATCCAATGTGGCTACGAATCCTTCGAATTACGAATCAATAATGCTAGAAAAACACGGGGGACACGCGTAGTATAATCAACGGCCAAATAAAACCGACTCTCTAAATCAATTTGACATTTAGTATGAGACCGTTTAAGAAGTGATAGTACGCGATAATATCGACTCTCACCTGTGGAGTCACTTGTCGTCAAAAACAGATACTTATTGATCAGCCCCCTTATAGAACCGGTAAATCGAACCTTTGTTTATGTGGTTATAAATATAGTACTACGATTTTTTAGTCTGTGCCAATGACGTATACGTAGCTTGTCATACGAACACTATTCCTCATTTCTTATTTTCAAAAGTCGGCTTTCTCATTATAAGGCTTTGCAATATTAATATATATTGAAAAGCGCTGTGATCGCATTCGTGTCTTTCCGCTTTAGTTATAATCTAATGTACTAGAAATGTAATGCATGTCTGCATGCAAAGACTTTCATGTAAAAAATCAAAGTAGAAAAGAAACATTGAGAACACATGCGTTTTGTCTAGTTAATGTGACACTTTGTCCACCCCCAGGTTCTGAGGGATCGCATGCAGGTAAACATTTTAATTTCTTTACACTCGTCACAAGTTGAATTGAGATTTCCTGTTTTACTACAGCTTTCGCTACTTAGTAGTCGCGCCTCAGGCTTGTCAAAAGTCAAGGTGACCAACGTTCACGATTGTGAGACTGCGCATACATTGCATGACACTCTGTCTATTGTCTTCTCCTGAGTCGATGTTTCGAGCTATCGCTATACGAGGCACTCTGCACTTCTGGCCTATGGACATAACCTCGCTCGTGGTCTCCCCTGCTGCCTGTCTACATTGTAAGGAAACAAAGCCCATAACGCATGTGCATAAACTGAGCGAAATAAAATGAGAAATTCCATTGAGATACCGCGACTGTGCCACTGGGTTCCAACCCACTCACCTTTAGCAACAACGCGGAACACAAACGCTGCAACAACAACCGTCAACCGCCAGAAGTTGAGATACAACAGGTGCGCACCGACCTGGCCGATTGGCGTTCGCTGCTTGTGTTTTTGATTTACGCGATGATCTTTCGTGGAACGCGCTTACTCTTAATAAGGCGTCTGTACTGGCTCTGCTCGGGTAAGTAGTCGGATGCACTTGTGTGTTGTGTCACGTGTGTGACACAGAACACAGAACGTAGATTACGGGCGACACACGCACATGGCACATCGGATGCGGATGGAGTTTCACTTGTCACATTGTGCAACCGCGATTTTCCGCTGAGCGCGTCGTGTATTTGCGTTAACTAAGCCCAGACTCATGCTGAGCCTATAGTGCAAAAAAAATCTACACCCGCTGGCTTATGCAATAAATAGCAGGAGGGCAGCAGCACATTTGTTTGGGTAACATAGTTCAGTGGAGCGGGTGGTGGCATTTATTGCAGTGCTGTAGTATGGCCGATACCTCATTCAGCACCGATCGACCAGCTGTGGGTTAGAGAAGCGATGCTTGTTCATAAGCCACGCTTAAGCTCACGTAAATTGTGGCGACCGGATAGTAAATCTATGGAACAATTGCAGGCTCGGCGGCTGTTTATTGCGTAGAGGGACCACGTCCTTGAGCCCGGCTTGATAGCGACGGTGTTGTTCTGTTGTTCATAGCTAAGCCGCTATCGCTGCTCATGACACTACCAATTGCGATTCTATTGTGTTTGGAGGAACTGGATACAAGCTATCTCGGCACCAAGAGCTACATGTTGATGTAATATTGTACGCTTGTGCTTTATCTTGACTTTTGATCGTGAATTTGTTGCAATTTTAAATTGAGCGCGGGTGGTGGTGAAGGTTTTTGTTTGTTTGGTTGTTTGGTGTTTATTTTTCCATTTTTCCTTTGATTTTCCTATGCAATGGATAAATGGAAGTGATGTTGTAAGCCCAGTTCGCTGTGGATCTTACTTGGGTTTATTCGGGTTGTGGTTCGATTTGCCTTTACATCCAGCACGAGGGAGCTGATGGTTTCGAAAGATAATGATTAGAAATCACAAATTAGTTTATTTTTCTGCTAAACGATCGCCATCATTATCATTACTTGTAAACAGAAGAAATTCCACGAAATTATTTATATGGTCCAAATAACCCGAAATCTCCAAAAGATTCAAATGATACAAATAATCCAAGTGATACAAACAATGTAAATAATCCAAAAGTTCCAAGTGATCAACAAGATCCAAATGATACATGCCACCCGAATGGTGATCGCAATGATTCAAATGATCGAAATGATACACATGGTCAAAATGATACACGTGTTTAATGACTTGCAAGTATTCCAAATAATACAAATGATCCAAAAGGTCCAAAAGATCTAAAAAAAAAAACCAAGAGACTCAAAAGACCCGAGGGATCGAAAAAAACCTAAAGGAAAGATCGAAAAGACATAAGTTCCAAAAGATTGAATTGATTCAAATGATCCATATAATCTAAATGATCCACACGACCCAATTGGTCAAATGGTCCACATAGTCAAAACGATTGAAATGACCCAAGTGAAGTAGACGGTCCAAATGATACAAATAATCCAAAAGATCCAAAAGTCCAAGAGATCTAAAAGACCCCAAACATCCGAAAGATCCAAAAGACCTAAAAGATCAAAAGGAATGAAAAAAACCTAAGGGATCCGAAAGATCCAAAAGAGTCATAAGTTCCAAAAGATCGAATTGATTTAAATGATCCAAATAATATAAATGATCAACATGACCCAAATGATCTCATTGATCCACATAGTCAAAAGCATTTGAATAACCTCAATGACCTAGATGGTCGAAATGATATGAAAGATCCGAAACTCCAAGAGATTCAGAAGACCCAAAACGTCCGAAAGATCCGAATAACCTGAAAGATACGGAAGATCCAAAAGACTTCTAAGTTCCAAAAGATCCAAAAGGTCTAGAAGATCTAAACGATATAAATGATTCAAACGAGCTTAATGATCCAAATAATCCAAATTATGCACTGATCAAAGAGATCCAAATGACCTGAATGATAGAAAAGGTTCAAATAATTCAAATGATCCAATAGATGCGAATTTAATGATCCAAATAATACAAATGATCCAAAAGACCCAAATAGCCCATAAAATCCAAAGATGCAAACGATCTAGAAGATCCAAATAATCTAAAAGACCTAAACGATCCAACATAATCCAAGCCATCCAATGTAAATAATCGAAAATATCTAAACGATCAGCAAGATCGTCTGCAAAATAAATGAGCGAAATGAATTGCCCCAGTTACTGTTTGCAAACGTCATATGTCATGCACCCGGAGCCGACAGTGATTCAAAATTATAGAGATCATCTCGTGTCATTGTTTTACAATATGGGAAGCGGATGGTAGAAATAATATTGGCGTAGTCAGCAAATTTGTATTTATGAATGAATGATCAATGATTTGTAATTATTTGTGTGGACGATCGATTGTATAAAAACTCCGGTAGCCTCGAAACGAAATCAATCTTAGCCAAATCTTGAGTTTTGATTCACGTATTGCGGCACTCTTGCTACATGATTTTAGCGTGCTGCGCTTTATACAGCGACTATAGGGACGTTTTCTGTAGGAAGCTATCCTTCCCTGCACGGCCCTGTAAAATTCCCATTTCAAACTAAGGATACATGTCAACCGAGTAGTTTAAGCCCAAACGACCCAATTGATACATACGAGTACAATGCACATGATCTAAATTGGTCTAAATTATCCAAATGATGCAAATAATCCAACTGATCGGAAAGGTCTTACAGACCCAAAAGAGAAATCAAATTGATCCTAAATGATCTAGATCATAAGAATGATCCAATTCATCAAAAATAGTTAAACTGGCCAATTAAACCAAGTGCTCTATATGATGCAGATAATCTAAAAATTTCTAATGATATAAGAGATCCAAGTGATGGCCTGATTGATTTAATTTACTGCAGTTCTAGGAGATTCAGAAGATCTAAATTATCCAAATGATACAAATGATCCAAATCATACAATTGATTCATATGATCTGATTGATCTAAATTATTCATGCCATCCAAAAGATACAAACGGTCCAGACGACCCATATGATGCCAATTTAAATGACAAATGATCTGAAAGGTCTAAATGATCTAATTGATCTAAACGATCTAAAAGATCTAAATAATGTAAATGATGCAAATGATGTAAATGATCAAAATTATCTAAATCATCTAAACGGCCTAAATAATCTGAATGATCTAAATGATCTTAATGATCTAAATGATCTAAATGATCCAGATTATGCAAATGGTACAAATGAGCCAAATAGACCGAATCAAAATATCCGTAACACCCACATTATCCAAGTGGTCTAAAGTCTCAAAAATACCCGAATGGTCTAAATAATCGACAGGGGGCAAATTTCCCAAATTATCCACAAGAGCCACATGATCCAAATAATCGAAAGTATCAAAAATATCCGAATGGGCTAAATAATCCACAGGAGCCAAATTTTACAAATTACCCGGAAGGTCCACATGATCCGAATAGCCCAAAGTATCAAAAATATCCGAATGGTCTAAATAATCTCCAGGAGCTAAATTATCTGTAAGATCCGCGTGGTCCAAATGGTCCAAAGTATCAAAATTTTCCAAATGTTCTTTAACAATCCGCAGGAGCATAATTTCTCAAATTATCCGTAAGATCCGCGTGATCGAAATGGTGGAAATTATCAAAAATATTCAAATGGTCGAAATAATCCCCAAAAGATAAATTATCCGTAAAATGCACATGATCCAAATAGTCCAAAGTATCAAAAATGTCCAAATGGTCTAAACAATCCACGGGAGCTAAGTTTTCTAAATTATCCATAAGGTCGGCTTGATCCAAATGGTCCAAACTATCAAAAATATCCAACTGGTCTAAACAATCCACGGGAGGTAAGTTTTCTAAATTATCCACAAGGTCCGCATGATCCAAATGGTCTAAATAATTCCCAGGAGCCAAATTTTCCAAATTGTCGTTAGATCCGCATGATCCAAATAGTCTAAAGTAAAACAAATTTACAAAAGGTCTAAATAATTCCCGGGAACCAAATTTTCCAAATTTTCCAAATTATCCATAAGATCCGCATGTACAATTGGTCCAAAGTACTACAAATATACGCATGGTGTAAATAAGTTTTAGGAGCGAAATTATCCACATTTTCCAAATTGTCGTTAGATCCACATGATCCAAATAGTCCAAAGTATAACAAATATCCGAATCGTCCAAATAATCCCCAGAGCCAAATTATCTGTAACATCCAAACGGTCCAAAGTTCCAAAAATATCCAAATGGTCCAAAGTATCAAAAATATGCAAATGGTCAGACAGAGACCTTCTAAAAAATCCAAATGATTTTTTTTTCTTTGTTTGCGGGCTGGAGGTAGTAATCATCAAAGATACAGGTGGCCCGGATCCAAGTGCATGTCCAAGTCATTGCATTCTCTATTATCCGTTAATGCCTATGGCCTAAACTCACCCGAACTTTGTATGCCACTCGTATTTGTTCCCCTGGGCGTCTCTCGACACTTCTTCCGGGGCCAGAGTCAAAGTATTCCGTCTCCAAACTTGTAGTAGTTTTTTCAGTCTATGTATCCTCTGCATGATATTGTCGAGCCATGCGCTGATGAATTCCCATTTGTTTCTTAAGCTAGGCATTACCACTTTTATGTTGGTTGCGTCTACTACCTGCTCAGCAATTATATTGTGCTCTTTCTAGAATCTCCGACATCCAGTTAGCATGTGTTCTGCGTTTCCTGCACATTTTGGGCTGTGTGGGTCTTCTTTGTGCTTAGATCTGTTCAAGTATTCTCCAAATTACCTAAATCCTATCAGGCATTGTGTGATGTGCAGGTCTACCTCACAACGTTGTCTATTTGCCCACTTTTTGATGGTCGGTATCATTTCGTGCGGCCGCTTCCTGTGACGGATATGTCCCATTTCTGTTGCCATTGACTACGGTGCTGTTCTCGGATAGCCGCGAGTTAGTCTTTGTATGCACTGAAGTCTCGTGCATTCAGGTGACGCAGCTTGTATATTTCTGCCGCGGTCTGCTTCTGTTTCTTCTATTACCGCGGAGACTTCAATAGATACTGTTCTGTAGGTCCTACAGATTCTCAGGTTCCTCATCTTTGGACGGATGCCATTGAGTTGGTGCTTGAGCTGTAAGTGGTCGCTCTAGCCCATAGGAGCCGTGTATGGGAAGATTGAACTGCTCACAGAAGCTAGAATCATTCACAATTCATATTATGTAAATAACCCCAACGATCTAAATGATTCAAAAGGTCCAAATGATCAAAATGATCAAAATGATCAAAATGTTCAAAATGATCAAAATGATAAAAATGATAAAAATGATCAAAATGATCCAAGTGATCAAAATGATCCAAATGATCCAAATGATCCAAATGATCCAAATGATCTAAATGATCCTAGTGATCCAAATGATCCAAATATTCAATTAGTCCAACAATCTAAATGATCCAATTTGGCACCCAGTGCTGTTGTCAACATCTCCCTTTTATCAACTTAGCGTTCCATGTGCTCATTTGCTGATGATAGCACGTTGAGCTTCTTCTTACTCATTCGAAATTCCCCGATATACTCAAAAAAAAAAAAAACTGCAAAACTCATTGTCAATACCAAAGATATGCTCGACCCATTGAATTCCAGTCTCAAAGATATGGTCGACTCATTGAATTCCAATATCAGTAGGTAAAAGTCGATACCTCAAAAACGCTCTTGCTGTTAAAGACAAAACCCAATCCAGATACACTTGCATTGTCGAAATCAAGGGAATTCGAATTATTGTAATTCGACTCTTAAATGGAGTGACAGAAATTTTAATCCCTGGAATGTGCGACCACACGTATGAGATATATCAAGAGATGCAAGAAATACTTCACTCCATTCAACCAGCCTGAACAAACTTTATAAAGCGTACATTGGGCCGAAATTTGGATTCAATTCCTATATTTGGGGATGCCCATCCAGCTCCAGCAATGTGTGATAAATCTTCATTTGTTACATATGATTCAAAAACACGGAATGAAACTCATTGGGAACCCGGGCGTTGTCATTCAACTCCGTCGTTAAAATATGGGCCCAATGTATCTTACCATCTACTATCTATAAGTATTACGGGTGTCGCTCAATAAGTATGTAGAAAATATTTTCAGACGAGGAGGTTATTTTCTTGATTTCTTCGCTGAACGATGCAGTAACGACCCATAATACTCTCCATTATTGTTTTTTAAATTTTTTAAAGGTTTTTTCCTAATTGTGTGGACGGTTCCACGTGCCTTCCAAAATATCACCTAGGCGAACGATTTCACCGAATACCCACTGTTTTGACTGCTCTTTTTTCTCCGGAGTGTACTAATGTATACATGCTTCATCCACAGTTATGTATCGACGCAGACACTCGTCATGATTCCGACGGAAAAGTGCTAAAAACAGCTTCAGAAGCTTGTGCAGGGTTGCGTTTGTTCTCCATTGTGACCAACCGTGGCACCCAACCTGCCAAGATTTTGTTTACACCCAATTTTACGCGCAGTGGTATAGTATGGATTACGAATATAAAAAATAAACCTTTCTCGATATTAGGACTTCATCTTTTCGATGTTCTATCGACTTATTGAACGACCCTTGTACCACGGTCACCTGAAGTTGGTGAGTGCAAGCCAAAGATTCTACTATGTTATCTGTTGATCAGAGAGCACCAACACTTGAAAATCAACTTACGGCCTGTAAATAATCACAGAGAATTACTCTTCTGCCGAACCGCATAAATGTGGACTGCTCTGCTATATTATGTGTTACCTCATCGTTGCAATATTCAAATGTTGAAGACCAATGATCATCGACTCCTCCTATCTCTACCCTTCCTCACTTGTTTCGCTCATTTTCTATATCACTAAAGGTCGAAGACAATAAATTCTACACTTGGTTGGAAATTGTCATTTCTGCTACAATTTTTCAGCCGAGCCAGATAACCCTTCGCGTTTTATATATGTAAAGTTTTGTTTTTGCCTCAAAACTTTAACTACAATATTTCGAAAATGCCAACATAGGAAAAGGACGATACATAACCAAAATATCTCTCATACATAATTTTGTTGAACCCAAGTACTTTATGGTGACGGAAATCTCGCGCTGAATTCAATATGCGTGTCGCTCGGCTGAGGAACATAAGTCGCTAAAAGAAAAAGTTAACACGCCAGCATGTGGTCTTTACCTCTCTAACAGCCGGTCACAATCCAGGTACCCATAACCCTGCAAAGCAAATCTGCACTGTCCGGTGTACACGACAGATGTTTATATGACATGGCATCGCTTCTCTTATGATCAACATGGAGGCCATTCAAGCTGCTCGTTGCGCTAAGATTAAAATCTAACCAACAATTTGTGCCACCTTAACTGAACCGCTGTACGAAACAACTTGGACCTCTCCCTCTTCACCAAAATCCAACATGTGCGGTCACTAAGCTGCACAATTACAAGAGGTATGCTGATATTACCGCCCAACTTACATTTGGTGATCGGTAGTCTCGAAACGCAGTGCATTGCTTGCAAACGGCTCAATAAAAGGAACCACGTCATGCAGCAGCTAATTGAAATCGTGAATTAAGTTGCATCACACAGATACACAGTTCATGACACGACAGGAACAACGTATTAGACAACAAATGCGACACACACGTGCTACGTAGCCGGTACGCCATCATTACTGAAGGGGTAACGCGGGCCTACACACAATAAGCCGGAGCCAACCTTTATAGTTAGAGTTGCGGTGGAGCCATGAGCAACGTCGTGGCCTACTGGATGAAAAGTCAATTTATCCCCCGCATCCTTCTTCGTATAATGTCGGATGTCGCATGTGCGTCTGCGTGTACGCGACATTGACGAAAACTTACGACAGCTTCATGGTAGGGAAGTCGATTTTCATTGCACGAGGGTGTAGACGGAAGGGTGACTTTCACAATTAATTAAAACATTGTTCTTTGCACACACGATTCAGTTGGCAGTTGTTACTGGGTGCCGAGAGTAATACATCAATCCCCGGAATCGCGCTTAGATAGCTACGCTTGTATCTATGTTGCAGCGATCGAGTAGAGCGCGGTGGTCTTCGGCGATAAGATTGCGCGTGCGACCTTCAAGTGGGTTGTAGAGAGGAAAAGCCGAGTGCAGAACCGGCAGTCGCCACGACAACAAGATCGTACTTCATTCTTTATTGAATGCAATAAACTAGAGATTACGCGATATGCGATATACGATATAAACAGAATAGCTGAAACACGCCACTCTTGCAGCAGGTTTAGGAAAGAACCAGATACAGGAAAACTATGGGAATGGGATCGCCCGAGAAACTTTTAATTGCTCCTTGAAACATCAGGGTCCAGGAACTCAATGAAAGAAGTAATTGATTAGTGGATCAATCAATGAAAAGCACTTCGATCGGTACAAGATGCATTCAGAGGATCGGCAGCTTCATTGAAATTTATAGTCTTCTCTGTGTCGTAACTCAGAGTGGAGGTGTTAGATGGGATGACATTACCCATACATCGTTGAAATGGCATTTAAGACCGACAGTGACTTGTGGAATTCTAATTCCTGTTAGTAAAGATAAAAAATAGCGGTGGGGGTATATTAATAGGTGGCCCGTCTCTGAAGTCATTTTGGGTAGCATTGTGTACTACTTGGTGATCGTGCTTATGTCAATAGTCGCCACTTGAAAGCTAAATGAGTTTGTTTACTAGATTCTGCACCATTGCCTACAAGAGCCTATAGAAGCTGCGTGTTGACAAATCATTTACTTATTTATGTAAACGACGCTGCGTCCCACTTTGGACAATGTTCTCAACTAGCAGGGATGTTTTTAAGCCTCCGAAATCTGACTCAGATATATTTTGCTCTCTCCTTACTAACTCCGCTGTTGAGAAGCACTAACATTTCTATTTATCTCGGGCTATCTCCCTCCATGGTGCTAACAAATTTGATAAAGGCATAATTATCAGCACCATTCGCGGTGACGTCTTCCTATACTTCAAGATCCCTCTTGAAATTGAAGAATTTTTGAACTGTCGCACTCTGATTTATCTACTGTATGTGCTCTAGCATGGAGTACCAGCGTCACTCTAAAAAGGTGAAACAAAGTCCAATTAGTTGGTACGTGCCGAATATCGGCGGCGTTTTGCTACGGTTGTGTGTGGCTGCCCTTTGTTGTGATACCTATTTACCCGCGTACCAGCTAGCTTAAAGCTCACTTTTTTTTTTACAGTCTGTATCTCATGTGGCAATTCCGATGGACAATATGCGTTTATGCAACCGTGGTGAGGAATTAAAATACCAAAAGAGAATCGAACAAGTAATCCTCAGTGCTGTATACCAGAACATTAATGCAGCAATCCACAATTTAAGTAAAGAAACATGTTCCTATATATGCGGCCGCAGTATGTTGCGATGATTTTTTGTTTCTTACCTTTTCATTTTCATCCATGCTTAATGTCTTTTGATGCTATGGGGATGGTCGTAGCTCCTTTGGAGTGTTATGAGCGATCATAAGGTCCTATCCTGGACTCCCTACTAATTTATTATTTAATGACTGACGTCACCGAAGATTCTCACGTTTGTGTCTACATTATAGCAAAGGGAAGCCACAATGATATTTAACGATCAGATTGTACCTGAGAATCGCGACTTGATGATTCTCATTATTAGAGGTCTGTGGTATAGCTCCTCCAAATTTACGGTTATGGAATCCCATCGGATGTCCCGTGTGCTCATTATTAGTAGCTAACAATAAATATGTATTTTATTTATTATTTTTTTGGCCTGTAGGAACCCGGAAGTTCATGACCTCACCGACTCGGCTTCGCCATCGTTCCCTGTCCTGTGCACTCTCCTTCCACGCTTGACCATTCGATCCGATCTCCTCAAGGTCAAACCTAACATTGTCCTCCCATCTCCGTCTCTTTCCCGTTGGTCTACCGTCAAGAATTCTATGCCGGTCCTATTGTTGCCCATTCGCGCCACGTGTCCGGCCCATCTTAATCTTCGCGACTTGATTACTCTCACTATTATAGGTTTGCGATATAGCTCTTCCAATTCGTGGTTATGGAGTTTCCTCCATTGTCCTGCCTCCTCGTCATATTTATCTCCAAAGATACCCCTCAAAACTTTATTCTCCAATACACGGAATCTGTTTTCTTCCCGTTTTGTGAGAGCCCATTTTTCGCATCCATATAGAACAATCGGCATGATTATGGTTCTATAGACACGGAGTTTTATGTTACGTGATAGCATTTTGGATTTCAGCAGTTTACTGACTGCGTGCCAACTAGTGTTGCCGGAATACAGTCTTTTGTTAATTTCCTTCGACATTTCGTTACTGTCCGTCAGTATCGTTCCCACATATTTAAATTCTTTAACTTTTTGAAATATCTTACCTCTGACGTTTATATGTGTTCTCTGAGGTCCACCTGCTCTCGCCGAAATCATATATTTTGTTTTGTCTTCATTTATTTCTAGGCCCACCTCTTCTGCCGCTTGCATGATGATTTCATAGATTTTACTAACAGTTTGTAGATTATCGCCCTGAACGGCGATCTCATCCGCATATGCGAGCACTTGTGTGACCCCGTTCAGGGATGATCCGGCCATGTTGTCGTCTTGTACCTTTCTGATGACATACTCGAGCACAAGGGTAAAAAGACACGGTGAGAGGCCATCGCCCTGCTTTAGTCCGTCCCGGATTTCAAATGGTTCTGAGAGGTGGCTTTCTATTCTAACTCGCCCTTTGTTTTCGTTCATGCGAATTTGAATGCGGGCGACATATTTTTTTGGGTCTCCCAGCTCAACTAGAATATGGTTGAGTCTTTGCCTTGTGACAGAGTCGTAGGCTTTTTTGAAGTCAACGAACAGTTGGTGGACCGTCTCTCCGTATTCCCACTTCTTTTCCAGCAGTTGTGCCACATTGCTAGTCTCCCAGTATCTCTTCTGCGTGCGGTGTGATTCTCGCCAGAATGACATTTGTTAATATTTTGTATGCGGTTGGGAGCAATGATATTCCTCTGTAGTTTTCGCAGTCAGTTCTGTCGCCTTTTTTGAAAATGGGAACGACTATTGAGGTTTCCCTTTCTTCCGGAGTGACTTCCTTATCCCATGTTGCTTGGATGAGCTGGTGGATCTTTCGAGCGGTTGTCTCTCCTCCATGCTTCACAAGCTCTGCCGGTATGCAGTCGACTCCGGGAGCCTTGTTTTTCAATCGATTTATTGCGTCTACAACTTCCTTGAAAGCGGGCGCTGGGATCTGAGGCTGTATGTGCGCTTGGTGCGTTTATTTGTGGTTGATGGGTGCGTACATTGAGCAGGTTTTCAAAGTACTTCTTCCATCTTGTCACGATATTGTTTGTTTCGGAGACCAGACAGCCGTTTGCGTCTCGAATAATTTTGACTCTCCCTCGGTAGCCATTTCTAATTGAATTTATGCCGGCATACACACCTCTGATGTTCCTTGCTCTAGAATTTTCTAGGATTTTTTCGATCCGAATCTTCTCCCATTCGCGATTTTTGCGTTGAAGAGTCTCATTGTCTCTCTCCGAATCGTCGCGTATCTCTCTGTGTTGATTTCATCATATCTCTCTAAGTGGATCGCTCTGGGACGTTTATGTTCTTCGATCTTCGCCCTGCACTCATCGTCAAACCACGGTTTGGACTTAATTGCTTTCTTAAATCCTAATACCTTTTGGGCTGTCAGTTTGATTGTGTCTCTGATCGATGTCCATTTAGTGTCCACACTATTAGCTTCCTCTTCCTCACTGCTCCCATTCTCTAGAATGCTGAATCTATTCGTTAGTTCCTGTTGATATTCAGCCCTTTTGCGCAAGTCTTTCAGTTTATCAGTGTCGAACTTTTTGCTCGTCTCCCGTGACTGCCCATGTGGGATTGCTGCGAGACGACTCCTGAATTTGCCCATCACTAGAAGATGATCGGAGTCGCAATCTGCTCCTCTATATGATCTTACGTCAAGGATATTCGAGTGGTGTCTTTTGTCTATGAGGAAGTGGTCTATTTGGTTACGCGCTACGCCGTCGAGTGATATCCATGTGGCTAAATATGTATATTGATGTATCTATGTTTCGATCTCCCTTTAACAGAAAGAGGCCTGTAAAAAGGATCCGATGTCCCGTATGTTCATTACTAGTAGCTACATATAAATATGTATATTGATGTGTATCTATGTTTCGATCTCCCTTTGACATAAAGAGGCCTGTAAATAGGATCCGATGTCCCCTGTGTTCATTACTAGTAGCTACATATAAATATGTATATTGATGTATATCTATGTTTCGATCTCCCTTCGACATAAAGAGGCCTGCAAAAAGGATATCTGTCAGTGTTTCTACAGGTTTTTAGGTAAAAATTGCACAAATATGTCGAAAAAATGGGCAAGTTATATTAAATAAAAACTTTCAATAAAAGAAAAGGTGCTGTCAATATTCAGTAAAGATACCGAATTCCTTTCCTCCCCAACATTATACAAGGTTATAGCGTATTTCGACGTGGAAATGTAATTCGAACCAACGCCATCATGTTACAATCACAGCAAGAATCAGAACCAAACCCTCAACACATTAGACGACAGTCGTGTGTTGAGGGAGCCACAAACTCATGAATCAAATGTAGTTTTATTTATATTTGTTGTCGTTTACAAATTACAATTTTTTTGTAAATATTGAGCATTTCTAATTAGCGCTAAACAAACTTTCCCTTTTTGGAAAAATAATATTATTCTTTGGAGGGGAATAATGCTTTGAAAGCGTCACATTGTTATTCTCAAAGAAAGAATTTTTTAATAAAATATTGGATGTAAATCCATCCTTCTGAATCAAGATTTACATTTTATTGAACCCCTATCATGGCGTTTACCTTTTATTGAAGCATTATTCTCCAGTTTCTATGTTTTGCTATTGGGAAACCACTAGTCTCTATTCTCCTTCTACGCGCTCAATGTAGTTTTTTTTTTCCACATCAGAGCATATATAATAAAAAGTTGTTGTTCGAACGCATGTACAATAATTATATATAGAATTACGTACAAACAACCTGTGTTTCGGAAGCAGTACATTTTACATAGTGTTAACCATTTTTTCCTCAAGATTTACATTTTATTAAAAAACGATTGTGGTGATTTACGCCGCCTCAAAAATTGAAAATATTATATATTTTACGTCGCCCTGAAGTAACGAAATACACTTCCTGAACGAAAGGGAAAACGACACCAAGGTCACGCCAATCATTTTCTAGAAATTTCAATAGCGCCGGCTTTTGTTATTGTTCCCACTTAAGAACAAGGAGGTTAGGGGATTCAATATCACTAATTGTGCGGGTCATGTCTAAATAGTAGATCAAATGTTGTCGTACACTGCCGAGCCATTTCTATTTCAATTTGTTGTTCAAAGAAATATAAAAAAGTGTAAAACTATAAATGAATGTGTCTTTAGTTTCGTGTTGACGGTATACGACAAAATTCAAATATTGCAATACGTCGTATAAATTTGTTCAGTATATTTGTAAATGTAATTTGCTGGCACTCTTCTAAACATAACGCCGAATTTTCGAGAAATGCCCGGCACGTGTTCTCTATTATATCTACACATTTCTGTTCACATATCTGCTCTTAAGTGAGAGCAACGTCAGTAGCTATATACTTCGAATTTCAAATACCTTCAAAGGAAAAATTCCATTGGTGTTGAGTCAGGCTAGTTTATATTATTTGGCCGGGATATCTATTTCCCATGGGAACTTCACAAACACCTGATAAAAATGTGTAAGATGTTGCTGGAACCATGTATTACGATTTAAACCAACGAAATCGTTTAAAGGTAGAGTAAGAAGTCGTTAATCCTTGTCGCATATCGCTCCCAACTCATGTTGTGTAGCAACTCTTTCTTTAAAAAAAAAAAATGCGGGCCGATTATTCCTGGTGCCCGCATTGCCGCCTAAACGATAACTTTGACAAATAAACTGGCTTTTGATCTTTATAATTTGTCAATCCAGCCTCCTCGCACTTCTGTACCACTGCTTTGTTAAGTTGAGCACTCGGCGCTTTGGATAAATTGCAAAATTCTCATGTTTAAAATTTGTCAATCCAGACTCCTCGAACTCCTGTATTACTGTTTTGATAAGTTGAGCGCTCGGCGCTTTGGTATAAATTGCAAAATTTTTGTCGCTGATAGCAGAATTATTACCTTTGTAACTCCTGCACACACAACATACACTCCACTTCCTTGCAGCTGAATTCCTATCGAATATTTTCTGCGGCGATTGAATTGCCTGCGACGAGGCTAGCTTTCGGAATGTGTCTCACTCCTCTCCTAGCATTCGTATTCGAGTTGTGATCAAAACATCATGAAAGCGACTTTTGGGACACCCCATATATGCCGTTGCCTCTAACTGGTAGTTGGTTATGTATTTCTACGTATTGATTTTTGGCTTCCACTAATTCATCTGTGGAGTGAATGTGAATTAATGGAATTTCCCAAACCCTTTGCACCCTAATTCTGGCCATTTTGCCAGTGACCGTGTGTTCTTCCTTTATCTGATGATTTACATAACTGATATTGTAAAAGATGAGTAATACAAAAATGAGGAGAACTGCTAAAAGTTCCCTACGGATACTTCACCCTATTTTATCAAGCTTCAAATTATAGTGTCTTAAAAGTAAATCACCGAATCAAAGGCCCGTTATACAAATTCCATAATCAATAAAACCCCCCATTTCGGCAAATTTATTATTGGCAGCTTGTTGGTCCAAAATGTCACCAACCACGCATGTGACCTTCAATGGAATCAACAAGAATTTCATAGCACATTTCTGTTAGCCTAGTTATCCAATCAACCACACCTCCACCAAAGAGACAGTCAGAAAATTATTCCTCCGCATCAGGAACGCCAGTCATCGTCATCACTGTCGCTAGAGTCTCGTGGCAACAAAGGTACAACAACAAATTGAAATGCAAACAAACGGTGCAACCATCCGCAACCAAGCATCCTATAGGTAGGTGCCTTCCCTGCGTGTCACCCAGTTTTAAAAATAACCCAAGTGGACACTCTCTGGTCGCCAAGAGTATACCATGCAGGACTATGGGTGACCATGCTCTACCATTATCGCCAAGTCAAGTTAAACCAAATATCAACAGCTATTGTCTTTCTTGTGTTCCCCTCTCCCGGTCACTTTCTGGTCTTGGTTTGTGTGCACACCGAGTTTCCTACTTCCCTGCATTTGACCATTGCTACAGTTGCGGTGGTCTTGCTTGGCTACCGTTTAACATGTGTCCGGGTGCGTTGCCAACAACTTTCGTGGACGCTTCCTTTCCTTACCCTTCAATTGGATCCATTCGGCATGCTGAACCAATTCAAACGAGACCACGTCCCAAGACAGCATGTACTTGTAGTAGGTCTGATGGCGGTGTTGGATAACGTTCCTCTTGCCACAATTGCCTCTTTACACTCCTACTTTCGTTGCTTTGTCCATGTTGACGGAGGTGGAGGCGGTTGAGGCTGCTGTTGCTACTCCTGCTGCTGTGAGAACAAATTTATGAGATCGATTTTCGCTTAATGCATTCCGATGTTGTTGGCGGTCCCCAAAAAAGCGTCCCACATCCAAGAGCACTTTAGCAGCAGATATCTGTGCGTACAGGGGCAGGAAGTGGGACAAAGGGCAAAGAGACCCATAAAAAGCACCAAAGGAGCAATTAGGAGGTGCATACGTTGTTCCTGTTCTGGTCTGTGTGCCCCTGTTGTTTGCTAAACACAGACAGACGGATAGACAGGTAAATAAACAAAACAAAAAGATGCAGATACTTTTCGTTTCCCGTTATCACCTGCAGTTGGGAATGCCGCTGTGCTAGCCTAAGGTATATCGGCAACAATTGAACCGAACCACGGGTTGACCGCTGGCTATGTCGTAACCCAAGCACCTAAGATACTCAGCTCTCTATCCTATAAACCTGCCTCGTCCTATCCACATCCTTCTAGTATCTAGGGAGAAGAAAAATCACTAAGTCGATGCGTGCGTGGGTGAAACAGCGACGCAATGGATCTATGCGGTATACCTGGTGTTGTTGCCCCGCTCTCTGCTGGTGTTGCGACTTGTTGATTCATGTAGGATGTGTTGCAATGGCACTAGTGTGCGAATAGTAGCGGTGGCCATATTCGTTGTCGTTCTTATCCACCGGTTGGACTGTCGAAAAAGTTGGAGAAGTAACAGCAGTAGCGACACCCGTTGTCCTCCACAGATCTGAGAAAGACAAACTTGACATGATGGAGGTTTGTGTTGATTATGCGGTTCAGTTCGGTGTTTGGCATAAATCTTCTGCTGCTGCCGCTGCTCCCGGTTTCTGTCCTGCTGCCATGGACTAGGTGACATATCTGGAATTGGTGACCAGTACTAATGCTGTTGTTGCTGCTGGAATGCTTGAATGAGGAAATCAGCCATCGAAACTTTAGATACGACGATGGCAATGACTACGACTATTGCGACGACTGCGACAACGACTACAACTGCGATCGTTAACGATGTCAAACGCCCTTTCTTGCGAGTTCAGTCGGCTGAATGGTCTTTCTGTCTCCCCATAGTAATTAATTTCAGTCGCCTCCGGCGCTGGAGTGACATGCGCGCACATGCTGTTGTATCCGGCTTCGAATTTGACCGCAAGCCCGGGTGGAATGTGGCGCGCATGGGCATTACTGTCGGAATAGAAATCTTTCACTTGATGGACCGGCCAACTGGCAGAAGGTTTATTGGGGATTGCTTCTGTGATTGCATCGAGGATATCAAACTGCCAAACCAAAGTCATAGAAAGTCGTACAAACGAACTTTTGTAGACCAACGATAAACACACAGTTTGCTCCCAACGTGATTCACCTATATAAGCCATTACGATTCTCTGATATATTTTACTCGGATTCATTTTGTGTTCAATCAAACAAAAATTGGGCTACGTGCTATATACTCTTCGTGTGCCAGATTCTTTATACTCGCATACTAGTATGTATATCAAGAAAGCTTATTCACCAAAATTTCAGCCATTTTGGACGCGTAGTTTTTATTTGACAGTCGTTTTTGGTCTAACCTGAGCAAACGCGGCACCCAACGCGCGGACAGCTTTCTCATGCCGAAGACTTGATTTAATATGTGACAAACACGTTCTTTGTACATTTTCACAGCATCTGCTATCTCTCTCACTTAAATTCGGCGGTCGTGTGACACCGTTTGGTGAACTTTATCGATGTTATCGTCAGTTGTTGCAGTTTTTGGACGTTCCGAACGTTCACCGTCTCCCAAGCCCTCACGGCCAGGTTTAAATTCAGCTTCCCAAAATTTCACTGTGGTAAATGGTGACTCAGTGTCCTCATACACAGAGTTCAACTCATCTTTGATTTGCGTAGGCGTATTGCCTTTCATGTACGAACCTACTGAGGTCCCAACATCGACTCGGATCACTATCTTGTTGGTACCGTTTTCTGAGCGAGGGCGAGGATTGCCTTACGGAGACGTATTGCATCCGCGGATCAGGTTCGAATCAACACGGCTGCCTTACGCAATGAGAATATCAGTAACACCTTTGGCCATGCCCTAGGACTCGCCCTTGGAGAGCTCGACGGAAGGAGAGCAAGCCCTGAGGCCAGAATGCTGGGCGTAGGAGAGTGCCGCTATCGTAACGTTTCAGTCCACCCTCGTATTGGTATTGAATGTGTGAATATTACAGTGATAAAGAAATGCCTGATTAGGTAAGGCATTACACATCCGTGCGTGTGGTTCGGCTGAAGAATTATTCCCTGTGTATCTCTAGGAAGTTTGATGAGACCATTTAAATCATTTTAAGCTAAATATGGCTTAAAATTTTGGTACTGAAAGGATTAATATAACTTAAACACAAACGGTCTGAGTGAAGGATTTTTTTCTTGCAAGGATAAATCAAGGGTAGACCCGAAAGAAAGAGAAGAAACTAGGAAACTAACTGTTAAAGGGATGCGTGGTGGGTTTGTCGAGGTAAATTAGTGGGGAGCGGCCAAATTGGAGACGGATTTTAACGGCGGAAGTTCGAGACTGACGTCAAGAGAAATGAGATAAATGTTCGTACACCGCAACATTCGGGAGACAGGTTGGATAGAGCCATAGAAAGTATGGTGCCCAGGTAAATAATGAGGTCGTATATACTGAATTTTCCAATGAAGGTATATTTCAATTTTCCTTTCGTATTCTAAACCGTATTACATATTTAACTAAATTAAATTTGGTGATTATAATTCCTTTTTAATTGTTTATTTAGATATAATTTGGGTTTATTTATTTATTGTTTCCTTTTAATAATAATTTGCTGTTATTATTGTTTTGATTATTTTGTAATAATTTGTTTTTAATTCTCTTTTGTTATTAATTATTTTTTTCATATATAGGGTGGACCGTAAGTTTTTGCAAATGGCAACACTAGATTTCTTAAAAACCGTTAGAGGGAGGGGTGCGCGAGTGGCGGAGCGCAATAAACGTACAAACAATTCCAACAACAACGTAATAAACAATTCCTCGCCACCCCCACCCCCCCCCCCCTCTCTCTCTCTAACGGTTTTTAAGAAATCAAGTGTTGCCATTTGTAAAAATTTATGGCCCACCCTATATATATATATATATATTTTTTTTTTTTTGGTTATTAATTATGTTTGCTTTTAATTATTTTATTTTTAATAATCTCTTTAATTATAATTTGTTTTTATTATTTATTTAATTACAATTTCGTTTTAACTTTTTATTATTTAAAATTATTCTAATTGATTTTTAATCATTTATTTTGTCTGAAGTATAAAATGGGACCAAATATTTTATATGAACACTTTTCTATGTTATAAAAAAATAAACACACATATACATACTTTAACTTACCCCACTTCACATAACCCACCTAACTTCGGATTCACATCCCGTCCAATCGAAACACTTTACTGAAATACAGCTAGGGACAAGTCACAACTACTCCCCGGGGCGTTAGTTACGCCTTGTCTCAAGATAAGATTCGACTTGTCTGCTAAACAGTCAAAAGAACGTCTATAAAAAGTATTCACAAAATACTCAACATTTTTAACGTAATCTGGAGGCTGCATTCACTATAATTACCATGATAAATCTAGGCGCCTCCAGAATAGTCCACCATGTTCCCCACCCGCCTTGAAAATCGCTTCAGAGAATGGTTCGAGCGACAGCAGGACTCCGGAATGCATCTAACTCTGTCACTATCCTAGGACTTGTTTGGATCAAGAAAATCCGCAAGAAGTTCGCGTCCGTTCTTTTAACAGCCGATATTATAAGCAGTCGCGTTTGGCCAAATGAGCGTCAATAAATTATTATGATTTGCAGAAATGTTCACTGCAACTGTATAATGGGGTATCCGGGTATAGAGAAGGCTGAAGCCAGAGGAGCGGAGGTGACTGTAGTAGCAGCAGTTATCGTCCCCGGGTGAGGATGTGGTCTCTGGTCGGTCTCACCGGCCCCAGGTCAAAATAACTATAATTAAGATATAAGGGTACATTTGAAATTGCCAATCACGCTGACGGAGATGAATGTGGACAAGGCAACGTCGTCATCTCTCCTTTAGGAAACACTTTAGCTGAGGCATAAAAGTGGTGCGGTTTGTTGAGGTTGGTTTGCGGTTAGAATGTATATTACCATTCTCCTAGACTGCTTGACCATCCCCAGTATTTGTGACAATTATCGAACAGTAAACGTCTGACTTGCCTGCGTGAAGAAAATGAGGTTTCGTCTTAATAGTTTGTTTTTTGTGCTAGTATGCATATAAGGTGAGAAAGATTCCCTTAGGAAGAATGGAACTGGTAACGAGGGCGTTCGTCAACAATGTCTGACGTTTATGAAAATTTGAAAAGGGAAGGAGTAAGCCACCACTGACGAAAGGATTGTTTCGTACTTCAAATAATTTATTGATGACGATTGAAATACTGAATTATGATGATGGTTAGGGAACTACACACTGCGTAATTGGCAACTGGGGTTTGGAATGGCAATGAAATTATTTATTGATGTGTTATAATTATTTTAAGTTTGGTGCGCACCACTATCCTGTAAATGAAATTAAGAAAAAACTGTTGATTTAATGTTGCATCGAGGTTCAGCAGACAGGTTGTAAATATAATATTGTGTCCAAAAACCAGAGCAATTTTCAATGTTGAATGCATTTTTCTAAATTGGTAGCACTACGACAGACATATGTGTCAAATTTGACATTATGGTGAATTCGCTCAAGAAAATCCTTTCTCGTCAATGGAGCAAAATACCTCAGTCTAACATTGGGACAGCATGCGATGCATTGTTCCACAAATATAGAACGATAGAGTGCGTCAAAGAAGACTATAGGGAGAATTTAAAACATTTTTCTAAATGTTGTGCATTGCTTGTAATTCTTTAGTTGACTACATTACACTTCATTAAGAAATATAAAAGAATTAACGTGTTTCAAAAATGTGTTTCCTCTTTGGTGTGCCTTCAGCGACAGTCAGCGGACAACTAATGACATTCCACAAAAAGTTGGACAAAATATCATATCATACCCCACATCATATCATATCTCACAACATGTTTCATAAGAAGTTCCACGTGTTACACAACACGATCTACGTGTCCCACAAGATTTCATATATGGTCCGCATGTCCCAAACGTGTCTGAAATAAATCAAAAGGATGTCCCAATGATCTTCCACGGATGTCCTATGGGTGTCCCAATATCCTAAAGCTGTCCCACAGGTGCCCCAGAGTTGTCTTAAAGGCGTCACAAAGACGCCGCAAAGGTTTGCCGGGGATGTCCCAAGGGTGCCCCAAGATTGTCCCAAGATTGTCCCAACTGTATCCCAAGGGTGCTCTAAGGATGTCCCAATGTCCCAAAGCTACCCCACAGATGCCCCAGAGTTGTCTTAAAGGCGCCACAAAGACGTCGCAAAGGTTTCCCGGGGATGTCCCAAGGGTGCCCCAAGGTGTCCCAAAGTTGCCCCAAGGTGTCCCAAAGTTGCCCCAAGGATATCCCGAATATGTCCCAAAGTTGTCTTAAAAATGTCACAAGGACGTCACAAAGGTTTCCCGAGGATATCCCAGGGGTTTCCCAAAGTTGCCCCAAGGATACCCCGAAAAAGTCTTGGAGAAACTGCCCAAGGTATCCCAAGGTTATTCCGAAGGTGTCACAAAGGCGCCCCAAAGATTACCCATGGCGCTCCCAAAGATGTCCCAAAGGCATCTCAGGGATGTACAAAACATGTCGCAATGATGCATGATTTCCCAAACATGTGGCAAACATGCCCCATAACATATCTGACAACGTATCCCACAACATAATTCACCGCACGCTCCATAAAATGTAGGGCATGATAACTTCTCAAGAAAATTCTTTAGTTATCTCTTGACTACCGTGGCATGCACATCAGTGACAACTCGGAAAAGAAATGCTGCAGAGAGTATCAGGAGCGAAGCCCTACAGTATTTATATATTTTTATTAATGTCTTTATATTATTTATTATTTATTTATTTATTTTTCGGATATAATCTTTTCTTTATCTTCTATAAATATTTTCACCCTTAATCCTCTTTAGTCTACCTTCGTCGTTTTATAGTTAGTCAGATGTCGAGGAATAGTAGTGTAGTAGCATACACATACATCAGTAAAATATCGTATCGTAAACACAATGTAACACCGCAAAAATATAACAGCACCTCAATATAAATAGTCTAACATTAAATATCAAAACATTATATATAAGAGTTAAACGTATAAGGCTTACTCGTGTAAGAAAGTTCAGTTCAAGAGCTTGTGGTATATGAACTTCAAGTATGGGACATTAGAGTATAAAAGTTTAAATTATAGTGTTTGCAGTGTAAGAGTTTGCAGTATAAGAATTGTCAGTATAATAATATGCAGTGTGAGTGTTTGGAATATAAGAGTTTGAATTATAGTGTTTGCAGTGTAAGAGTTTGCAGTATAAGAATTGTCAGTATACTAATGTGCAGCGTGAGTGTTTGGAGTATAAGAGTTTGCAGTACAAGAGTTTGCGCTAAAAGAGTTTGCAATATGAGAGTTTGTAGTATAGGAATTTAAAATATAAGAATTTGCAGTATTAGAATTTACAGTATAAGGGTGCGCAGTATATGAGTTTGCATATTAAAATGGTTTGCAATATAAAAGTTTTCAGAATAAGAATTTGAAGTATACGAGTTTGGGGTGCAAGAGTTTGCAATATAAGAGTTTGCAGTATAAGTGTTTTCAGTACGAGAGTTTGTAGTGTAAGAATTTGAATAGATGAGTTCGCAGAATATGAGTTAGCAGTATAAGAATTTTCAATATAGGAATTTGCAATATAAGCGTTTGCAGTGTAAACGTTCGGAGTACAAGAGTTTCCAGAAAAAGAATTTGAAGCATACGGGTTTCCAGAATAAGAGTTGGCAGTATAAGAATTTGTAATATAAGAGCTTCCACTACAAAGATCTGCAGTGTAAGAATTTTAAGTCTACGAGTTTGGGGTGTAAAAGTTTGCAGTGTAAGAGTTTCGAGTATACGCGTTTGTGTGTATACGAGTTTGCAGTATAAGAGTTTTCAGTATAAGCGTTTGTAGTTTGAAGTATACGAGTTTGCAGTATAATAGTTTTCAATATAAACGTTTGCAATATAAACGTTTGCAATATAAAAGCTTGCAGTATATTCGTTTGCAGTTCAAGAGTTTGCAGTATACCAATTTGAAGTATACGAATTTGAAGTTCACGAATTTGAAGTATACGAATTTGAAGTATACGAGTTTGCAAAATAAGAGTTGGCATAATAAGAGTTTGTAATATTAGAGTTTGCAGTACAAGCGTTTGCAGTACAAGAGTTTGCAGTATAAGAATTTGACGTATACGAGTCTAAAAAATCAGAGTTGGTAGTATAGGAATTTGTAATATAAGAGCTTCAACTGCAAAAGTTTGCAGTATAATAATGTGAAGTATATGGGTTTGGGGTGTTCATTTTGCAATATACGAGTTTGTAATACAAGATTTTGCAGTATAGGCGTTTGCAGTATAAGTATTTAAGGTATACGAGTTTGCAAAATTAGAGTGGGTAGTATACGAATTTGTAATATAAGAATCTCCACTACAAAAGTTTCCAGTATAAGAATTTAAAGTATGCGAGTTTAGTGTGTTAGATTTTGCAATATAAGAGCTTGCAGTATAAGAATTTAAAGTCTACAAGTTTGGGGTGTAAGAGTTTGCAGTATAAGCCTTTGCAGTGTATGGGTTTGCAATATAAGCGTTTGCAGTTCAGAAGTTTGCAGTATAAGGATTTGAAGTAAAGAACTTTAGGGTGTAAGGGTTTGCAATATAAGATTTTACAATATAAGAGTTTGCAGTATAAGCGGTTGCAGTAAAGGAGTTTTCAGAATAAGGCTTTTCAGTATAGGAGTTTACAGTATACGTTTTTATGGTGTGCGAGTTCATCGTATACACAATGCTATTCGTAAAAGAGTCTATAGTGCAGGGGTGAGTGGTATAACATTATGGGAGTATAACACCACGGTGATACTTGTGTTTTTACTTATACGGCCTCGTAACAGTATAATACTAATACCAAACACCTCTCAGAATAGATCGTTTCTTGACAGTCGTGGGGTGCCTGTCGTTGGCCGAGAGCAAAATGCCGCGCAATCGAAAAGCTTTTGCATGTTTTTCTATAAGCAACTAAATGTCATAACAATGTTTAGTATTAGCGGGAATAGTAAAGAGGGAACTACATAAGAATGAATATTATAACAGTTAATAGTATAGAAGTGAATAGTATAGAAGTGAATAGTATAGACCGTGTATATTGTAAGAGTGAGTAATACGGAATGAGCGGAATGCGAGTTATTGATACAAAAATGAAGGCTATACGAGTAAATTGTACACGAGTAAATAGCATAAACGTGATCGGTGTATGAGTGGACGGTATAAGAATGAACGGTATAAGACTGAACAGTATAAGAATGCCTAGTGTATGAGTGAACACTATAAAGGTGAAAAGTATAAGAGTGAATAGTAAAAGACTAGCTCATATAAGCTTTAAGATAGAGAATAGATCCAAATTTAAACTAAAGCTTTGTTGATGGTACCGCAGATGTAATCAAAGATGATAGATATTTTGGTGGATATTGTTAAGTGATATTTTTACTCACGTTGTATTTCATTTCCATCAGGAGATTTTGCTAAATCAATGGCAACACACTTTTCAATCTCTCCAGGCAATCTATATAAAAAGAGGAATTTCACTTATTATAACAAAAACAGCTAAGTACAGACAAAATCGTCAAATAAGAATAAATTAAAAACGAAATCAACTAAAAAAAGAGAAAAATGAGAAATAAGGAAAAAGCCAATTAAGAGATGTACACAGGCTAATATGTACAAAAACAACTACACACAATACAAAAATCCTCAAATAAGAATAAATTCAAAACGAAATCAACTAAAAAAAAGGGAGAGAAATGAGAAATAAAAAAAAGGCCTATTAAGATATGTACACAGGCTAATATGTACAAAAATAACTACATACGATATCAAAATCATCAAATAAGAATAAATTATATCGAAATCAACTAAGAAAGGGGAGAGAAATGAGAAATAACAACGATGTGATTCGAACTGACGCTATGACGGTCAGAATCACTAAAAATTGAACCAGTGCTCAACACACCAGGCCACTGTCACGTGTACGAATTCGATTTCTAAACTCAAGTACATTTGACTGATGTGAAATTGCTATGTTATTGCTTCATATACGGTTGATGCTTTCGCTTATTCGATTTTCGTTCGGTGTTCTTCACTGTTTGCTTGTATATATCTGTTAGAAACGCCACAATACTTCCTCCTCAGTTGCTTGTATATTGTGTGTGTATCTGCTAGAAACACCACCAGTCGATTAAGACATGTACACACAGGCTAAAATGTAAAAAAAACCAACCACATGCAAGATAAAAATCCCCATATAAGAATAAATTCAAAACAAAAGTAAGTGACAAAAAGAGAGAAATAAGAAATAAGGAAAAAAGCCTATTAGACATGTACAAAAGCTAACATGTACAAAAAAACTACATACAATATCATAGGGAGATAGGGCGGGGAGGGGGGGGGGGGGGGGGACATAACAAAACTAAATAAAAAAGAAATGAAAAAAATGAACGTTGAAGCCCGCGCACAGACCTACGCGTACAAAAACAACAACGTATATTATAAAAATCCCCAAACAAGAACAAAAAGCGAAATCAAAACTAATGAGAAAGAAATGAAAAATAAGAGAAAAAACATGGCAGTCTAATGCGTACCAAAAAAATTCCGTACAATAACAAATCATCGAATAAGAACAAAACCAATTTAAAAACAAATAAAAATGAGAAATAAGAAGAAAAAAAATCCGTACCCGAAGCCTACTGAAACTTACACACATAGAGTACACTCAACTTGTACAAAAGCCAAAATAAAAACCAAAAGTATACTCAGTGTGCTGGATTTGTCACTCAGCTGGAGAGTCCCATTGGTTCAATAATAATTCACAGCATGTTGGTACATAAATTTCTATATATTGCTGGAAATGTTTGATGGCCTTCGTGTGGTTATCACGAGCACAACCGCAGACCCGAACTTTTAGCATGCACGATTCACAGAGTTGTACAGTATGTCACTATACTGCGCCCTTGTCCTAAAACACCCTAACATATCTGTATATGAGTTTTTCCTTGCTCTGAGACACTCCAAATTTTATTTTGTCGTCAGGGTTGCATCTCCAATTTACAAAGTCTCTGCCGGTCGATATTGTTATCGCCTGTTATAGAAAAACTATTTCTACTTGAAACGGAAAGCCTTGATTACAAGACAAGAAGGTATTTTACTTCCAACGATTGCCTTGCAGCGAAGGAAGTTGGCGATAAAATTTGAGATTAATCGCGATTCCCATAACTCGGTACACCAGTATCCGTCCTACGACCCCACAAGCCCTGCTTACCCATTCTCTAAATCAAAACTTCAACCCTTGATCCATTACCATTAAGTCGTTCCTGTTTCACCTTATCGGTGTGTGGCCTTTCATTTACCATCTTATTAAAAAGCTTAACGCATATTACACACAACCCGTTGGCTAGCTACTTAAAACTCGTTTCCTTGACATTGCGCGAGTTAAGCCTGCTTTACCTTCACCTCAACTGAATATTGTTGTCATCCAATTTTATGCCGGAATGCTTAGAGCGCGTTTGTTAAATAAAATGTAAGAAAATCTTCCAACATTCTAGGCCCATAATTATTTCTCAATCTTCCAAGGATCAGCCACAGAGTTGATGACTTATTAAGCCCCAGAGCTCACATATCCACCAAGCTGTGTCGGGTGTCATTGTATTCACGTGATGCCCGCTAGACAGTCCACTTGTTCAATGTAATGAAACAACCCTGCTTTCTAAGAAGAGCATACTCAGCCCACCGATTAAGATCTTACCTTAGGTCACACTTCAAGTTCAGCGTATAAGTTTTAATTATACTCCTTATAGAACAGCCAGTTGTGGAAATTGGTCAGCGTGCACCTTTCTTATCTTCCGTTGTGCTCTTACTGTCGCAGGTTTATGATCTATTATCTTTGCTACCCTACTCGACACTAGTCTTACGCCACCCTTGAGGCCATCAACATGACATATTTTGTAGATCACAAGCAAACCTGTGACTGTGCGCAGATGTATTGGTTGCGGTATGTACCTCTTATGGGATAGTAATCCGAAGGCCGAAGGATGATCATCATCGGTGAATGATCTCTTTTTGTTTATCGGTGTTTTCAATGTTAGAATGCCCTAAAGTCTTAACAGGATCTGTCTAAATCTCGTTCTAAGATCTTTTTGTACCTAACGCCCAACTGCACGAGCAAACTAGTTTTAATCTCCATGACGGAAGCAACACTTAGGATCGCTAAGCCGTAATTACAATCATCTGAGAAGCATCCACGCACTCCAGTTCGATCACAGTCCCAGCTCCAGCTTCAGCTTGATCTCCTTCCGGTCTTTCGTTTTGAATAATAACCACCATCGAAGCCCCGATGGGGAAATGCGATAAAGCATCCACATTGTATATGCGTCTGCGCAGATGGACCGGGTTCCGCGCGTGATCACCGCTGCAATTCTTGCCTCATACCAAGTCATCAAGAGGGCTGGAGAGGTGCCGGGCTTATCGTAATATATTCGACCGATCCGTATGTGAATGTCGTTCCGAATGTCCAGTGCGTGTGCTTTATAACCACCGTGCAGGTTGAATCCGTGTAATAAACAACAACGCACTCCGAGAAATAGCCAACAAGCCGTACAAAGTGTCTGTCGCATCCGTTGACAGTTTTGTGTGCGCGGATTTTATTGCTGGTTAAGCAAATGTTTTATTCGCTCATCTGCGCCCGGACCGGCTGAAGTGGCATTGGAGTTTGTAATATTTATGCACAGCGGCTTCTTGTGTTCCCCAGAGATCCGTGTGCATCTGGTGATGATGTAGTGGGTCACTATAGCTTGACTCGGGCCAGGAGCTGAAGGTAGACCTTAATCTGCATGTTATAACTGTAGCTGTATCCGAAGCTGCGTGAATGGCTGATGTGGTATGCATCTCGTTGTAGTGTTGCGTGAAGTGTCGCTTTTCATTAGAATTGACACGTGACCATTCCACTCGTCTCACTGGGTATTGCGTTTCATTGGAATTGTATGTGGGGTGCCATGGAGTCGACTTGTTATTCGGATGTAAACTCGCCTGGTCAGGTAATTAATGATTTCCAATTGGATTAAGTTCGCAATAATGACTCACGTAAAGGCGGTGGGAACTGTTGATTAAGCGATGAGTTGTGAACGATAAGTAGATCAGTTCCGGTGCTATGGTAACGCGACTAGTTTTGCAGCTGTTACGGCAGATAGAAACAAACGCCAGGCGGATGTTTTCTGAATGCGAAAGTCGCTTTGAACGGATATGCTTTCGCCACGTAAAGAAGTTATGGTGGGCAGTCTAGCTAGAGTATGAGATTGGCAGTAAATGTGAGCGATGATAATGTGAACTCCTAAAGACGACTTTGAAAACCTTTAATTAACATCTACGTTCTTGAAATATTTAAGAATGCGGTGGTAATTTCATGAGCTAGGGACCTGCCAAATATATTAAACGTCACATGAGGGATTTTGTGAAGCAAAAACTTCTAGAAGATATTTTGAATTCGATTTAGTTGACCTCAGCCCCTTAAAACACATGCAAACAAATAGTATCCCTTTTTGACAAGACACTGTAAACTATAAAATCCAATAGTATCACAAGCAGAACTTCTGAAATTAATTTCAAGTTCCAAAACCGGCCATTTATAAATATGCGAAATAGAATAGTTGACAATACGACACCTTACGGGACACCGGCATTAATTTGACAGGAGGCCCGTTTCTTATATATTTAATCTGCGTATAGACAATTATAGGAAAGCACTTTTGACTATAGGCTTGAGTGCCAAAGTTGAATGCATGAAATATGCAGTACGAAGATTTTCTGTCAAAGTTGTCCCACTTTTTGGTAACGAATTCCATCAGATTGCCTATAGACCTGTTGGCACGAGACTCTTATTGGAGGTGTTCCTTTGTTTTAATATGTTTTTAAAATTAACGGTTATAGGTTTACTAGGTTGGGTTTATGTGAAAACCAAGTAATTAAAGATAGCGCATGTGTTAAGTGTAGTACGAAAAAATGCCCGTTTTGTAATTTCGTGCCTCTGTTTTCTTTCTACATCGTGCCGTACTTCTTTCAAGCCAAAGTGAGAAATGTCAAACCAAACATGTGTAAAAGGCTAGTTTTCTTTATTTATTCTAATAATGTTAACAAAGGATCTTATATTTCTATTAATAACCCTGACACTCACCACCGGAAAAAGAGAAAGCGAGTGCCCGCCATGCACCCAATTTATACTGCATATTCAACGAACAGTGAAGTTAGCGTCCGTTCAGTTCGCGAGAATACAAGTAGACGTCAGGCGCACCAGAGTCGGGGTTACACTGAACAGAATTGTTCTTCACCATTTAAACTTACTACTATTGGTAAGAAAGGTGTGATTCGATTCGCATAAACGCAACCCACGCTCGGTTCCCATCGAACCTTCAAAGTGGCTGAATTCCTAACGATGGGACTAGGTATCGACATATACCCCACGCATTCTCTGTTAGAATCCCAACCCGGTGTTTAACTTCTTGATATACCAATCAGTCAATATCGTGCTTCCTTTTTGCCAAGGGCATGTTGTTAATTGGAGTTTTGTGCATTAATTTAGGATAAAATACCTGTTGCTGAAAAGAAAAGAAAACTGAAATCGCGGACGGCGCTTTCTCTAGCGACGCCTCATTCTCTTCCTTCCCTTAGTTGTGTGGAGTGTATATCCGGCACTGGCCGGCCAACGATGTTTGGATTTTTAATTAGTAGACTGTACTTCCGGTGCCGGACTCTGGTCTGGACGAACGGGCGTTATTGTCTTGCCCAGTACAATCTCCTAAATTCCACCGACTCCGCAACCAACGCTGCGGACGAGAAAGAAACAACGAAACAATACAAACACACGGGTACAATTTCGCTAATCCTAATCGATTATTTATTATAAACTGTTTTTCTCCTTATAACTGGTGTCGTTAAGATCTTTTCGGTGAAGAGTTCCTGTGACGACTCCTGGTGTCCCAAAAAAAAATGGGGAGGCGAGAGGCCGACTATAGGGAGACATGGACAAATGTGTCCTTCATATTGTCTCTGGCTTCTGGTCATCTTGCGATAACTAGAAACACCCACATCCGGGAGGATGTTGGGCTCGGTCTCGATATATCTGAAAAGAAATGGGGGAAGGAGGTATCTAAGGATAGTGTGGACAGGGTTAGTTCAAGTGTTCTCTAACTACTTGGATGGGGGGATGATGGGAAAGAAATCGTACAAGACCGGTGGGTCTTGAGTGCGGTCATAAACGCAGATCACGTCTTTGGCGTCTGATAATCTGCGCTCTGGGCGGTGTGTGTGTGTGTGCTTATGCTGTCTTGTACAGTGCGTGGGTGTTTGTAGTGTGTCAGCAGTAGTCCAGGAATCCATTATTATAGAGGGGAATGTTATTGGGGAGGGTGCTTTCTTCAGTTTTGTACTGAAGAAGAAATTGTGGTGGTCTGACCCGAAGATATCGAGAGAGAGAAAGGTCAAGAACGCAAGACTCCCTTACAAATGGGTTCTCGCTGTTCTGAATGCTTTCGAGGTACTTGTATGCTGATTGTAGCAAGTACTCGTCGATATGGATAACGGAGAGAGTATAGGTGAGACTTCGGGTAATGGCCACCGTCAGGCCTTCTAGAGTGGTTGGTGCATCTTCTGAGGAGTTTTCTTTTGAAAACTCGAAGTCTTGCCATTTGGGCCGAAGATATGCAGGACCATATGGCAAAGGCGTATGATATTCCAGATCGGATTACCTGCTTATAGCAGACAACCTTAACTTTGGTGTCAACTTTGTTGCTCCACTTCAAGATGTTGTGCCGTTTTTAAACCGACCCAGCCCCCTTTGAAGAATGTGAGTCACACGTTTGATGAAATTCATTTTAGGGATATAGATGACCCCATCCTGTCATGTGGTCTAATCGTAGTACCTCCTATTTGTATTCGGATATTCTGTGAATATCGAGAAGTAGGTTGGGAGTGTTTATTACTCAGAATTATAGCTACTGCTTTGGATGGGTTGAGTCGAATTTTCCATCGACTGTAATACTTATGAAGTTCGTCTAGATGACGGTTGATTCGGTTTGTTGCGAGTTTTGGGCTTTTAGATGACGTGTACATTAGGTTCCCGGTGTCCCATCGTTGCGTTTGCCTTTTATAGCCCGCAGCTGTCTTCTTGTTCGCTCGTTTCCTGACTGTACTTCTCTTTCACTCGTTTTCTCCTGAGTGATGTTCTTTCGCAATCGGCGTACAGCTGATCCTCATTTCCCTGAGTGCTTTTCCCTCTTTGAGTGGTTTTTCTGCAATCGGCATACAGCTAATCGTTGTGCTGAGTGCTTGTGTGCTGGCGCTTTTCTTGCTCTTCATGTTGGTGTGATTGCATCGCCAACAATACCTTAAAATTCCATGAAAAGATTTCAACAGACACACACGAACAAGAAATCATAGACACAAAGAGAGTCGAAACAGAAAATTATAAGAGCCGAGCCCCAGAACATTAATGTGGAATCCGCAGCTGAAGTAGTGACTTGAAATATCCTCCTGTTCCTTGTTTGACGCGTCTTTGCATTGGTGCTAACCTTTCCATATCATAGGTTCAAACCGCGTTCTTCATTATCATCGCCAAAAAGTTGTACTATTTTTTTCTTCTTTTTTTTTAAATGTCACTAATCAATTGCGAAAACGGGCGCATCAACAAGACGATCGTATTTCAATGAACTGAGAGTTGCTTACCGAGTATCGACTGCGCTTGCGAGGTATGATACAAGATTTGCGAGGGTATGAGATTCACAGTGAGTTCAAACATGTCATAATCAGCGCTAGTGTTTATCAAAAGAAAATAAATATTACAAAATTCATTTAAACGCGGCTTCGACTGAGTTTTCCCCCACGGATTTTGTCAATAGGAATGGTATTACAAAATTATTAAAAATATTATAATGCCGTGGCTATATTGTCACTTAACGTACAATGTATTATAGATAAACCTCGCCATCGACGCAGTCTCGAAAATGAACAATCCGAGTGAAGAGAGGCTATCAGATATCACAAATCTCACTGCGGAAAATTGTTCTCAATAGGGAAACCCACCAAAATGTGAAAACCCATCATGATCCACATCGCATGTTCGGGCACACGGGCGGCGACTGGTGCGTATGATGAATCTGCATCCCATCAGCAGGCAAGGGTAGGATATAGTGAAAATTAAGAGTTTTACCCTAACGTGGGAAGACTAAAAAACCTGGTTGGTGTTGAACAATACTTCAAGGGTGAATTAAATATAAACGGTAATTTTTTTTTATACGTTTATTGAATAATGTTACACACGAACTATACTATCAACATCTTTCAATATAGTCTCCTGCGTGATCTGCACACTTTTGCCACCAATTTGGAAGCTTAAATATCCCTTGTTCGTAGAAAGATTTAGAGCGGGTTGTTAACGAATTGCCCATGTGCTCCTCGACTCCTTCATTACTTTTGATTTTTTTTCCTCCATTTGATTCCTTTAAAAGTGCCAACAAAAAATAATCACAGGGAGACAACTCTGGGCTATAAGGAGGGTGTTCGGGGGTTTCCCAGCCCATTTTTCCGATGTATCCCTTGTCAAGGACGCGTTGTGAGGCCTGGCGTTGTCATGAAAAAGGATGACATCTCGAATGGGCATACCTCGTCTTTTGTTTCGATATGCGGATTTTTCCATAGCTGATACCCACTTCTGATGAAATTTCTGCAACAGTTATCACTTTCAATAAGCTCTCGAACGGCAGGGATGATATCATCTGTACGACTAGTCCTTGGGCGTCGATCATGACGTTAATTTTTGATACATTCTCGCCCACTTTAAATTCTCTGGGTCACGTATACAGGCGATTCTGAGAAAGTGTATCTTTACTAAACTATGCATTCAATCGAGAAAAAATTTCCGAGGATTTAACGCCTTCATTTGTTAAAAATTTTATAATGATACATTACGCAACAGACGTTTGTACCTCTTGCTCTCTCATGGCTGTACTGACTACAAAGTCGAGCGCGACCGCAACCAACCCGGTTCTCCTACTCTTCACAAACCAAACAATAACCACGCACAAGATTACCTAGCTCGCACCTCATTGCTAAGCAAAAAAGTAAAATTGCCGTTTATATTTGATTCACATTCGTACAAAAGGTGTTTTATGTCGGATAATATTCCCTGCTCTACACCCACTCTATTCCTCATTTTATTATACGGGGGTAGTATTATATATTACATTTTCGCCAGATAATTTTTTTTTCGATTCTCTTTTGACTTGTATTCATTACTACGTTTCCGTGTGTGTCTCTTGGACACATGGCACTATTCCCTCCCCAGTGGCAACAACTTCTATGGAGTGATGGTACATTAACTCGTGTAGACCGACGGGACTGCGGAGCGTGTATCGGGACGTTGTGAGAAAAAAAAATCGAATTCAAGTCAATTCAAGTCAATTCAAGTCAATTCAAGTCAATTCAATTCAATTCTATTCAATTCGATTCTATTCTATTCAAAACAATTTAATTCAATTCAATTCGATTCAACTCAGTTCGATTCCCTCAATTCGATTCCCTCAATTCGATTCAATTCAATTCGATTCAATTCAATTCAAGTGACTTTGATTAGGTCATCAGGCATTTCTGTGGGTCTCTCTATGCCGACGACACCAAATTCTGTAAGATCCTCACGTCACCACTTGATTCACAATCGCTTCAAACAGATTTTGACATCTTTTTATGTTCCTGCCGTAAAAGCATGGTAGGCCTGCCGTGAAAACTGTCGATAAAAACATGTAAATGACCAGAATAGACCGCTACTTAGACCGCCCAGGAACCCACAAAGAAGTTTTAAACCATAGCGGTAAAATTCAGTTCAGAAACACATATAATGTGTATAATGGATGACTTATGGATTTATTTTTCCCTACACATTATACTCCTTTCCACTTTATTATATCCCTATTTAATAGCAGCTACCCTAGTGTTGTTTTTTACTGCGCTCCTGTAATCCTCGTCTACAATTTTTGTTTTTTTTACCTGCTCGCAGCCTCTTGCTCGTAAGTGAGGATGTTCCACTGTTTAGTTTGTTTTTTTCACTCAAAACCTGCACTACCCGTTACCTTTGCCGGATTATATTAGTTCTCCTTTTTTTATGTGAGCAGATCTTCATCTTACAACTTTCTAATTTATCATCACAGCTTTGCTCCAACGACTAACTTCCCATCTCTATTTGGCCTTAACCCAATCACAATTTCACCTTTATAGTGCAGTTTATATTCCCGTTCGCCGTTCGACAGGTGTCCTACGCATCTGATTCGTTTACGTGTCTTGAAACATCTCACAATCGGTGTCCTTCATGCAACACATCCCACACCCTGCTCCGCTACTCATATCCGGCTAACTGCTTATTAGCGACTAGATCACATTAAAAATGTACACCTTCGCGAGGTAGCTTGAACGACTTCTATCAAATTCCACTCTCTTTCAAATTGAAACGTGGACACTGTCTTAGCATATCAACTAGCATGCGTCCTCTGAATGAAGGATAACATCAAAGGCTAATAATTAAATGCACTGATCCGTAACCAGAGAGTAATGAGTACTCATGCGTAATAATGAACTGGCTTCTTGCAGACGACAAAATTAGAACAGAGGGCGTTCCGGAAAAAGTCCGTCGCCAAGAGGTGTCGCTGTCTGTATCAAGCCTGACCACATTCTAGCCGATCATATGCTTTAATTGAATTTCAGAACGATCGAGAAGAGTAAAACATGGAACAGTCCAATAACACCAACAAAACTTACAAATAAGAAGAAGAAAATGATAATAACACCGTAGCATAGTCATAGCCTTAAATGGTTAACCGATCAATGATGCTGCTCCTACTACTGGTCCTAATCATGAGAGTCCACTAATAAGATACTGCCAACTTTTATTGCCGCAGCCACAAAGTAAGTTATAGTTTTCATTAAGATAAGCGGAGCACGGCGCAGTCGCTACAATTTGGTTTAGATCGAGAGTCGTAATCGTTGGCGAATAATTCTTCAGGTGTTCTCCTGGAACGCGTGTTTGACCTACAAGTCTTGCTTCTTCCCATATAAGCGAGCGGCGCCCTGTAAATGCGGAAGCACAAGCCAAGGAATTCCCAGTTCCTATCGCTTAGCAATTTTTCGTCAGATTCTGAAAATGCATGGATTCCGATTGGTAGAGCGCGATACTCTCCTTCGACATGGCTGTGGACTATAGTGGAATGCGTGCGAAACTTAATTACAACGCTATGAGTTTTCGGTCCGTACCACCTGAAAAGACAAATGGTGATGAAGCCGTGCCCCAGCACAGGAAGGTTCTATTCTGTTATAGATAACCAATGGTGGGCTGCCGCCTTACTGTTATATATGTCTCACGTTTGCGTGTGCCCCAGAATTCCTAGGAGGCCAGTAGATGCAACTATCGACCCGGATGCGTTCTGAGAGATCCATGTCTATCGACATAACATAACTCCATCGACGACCGACTACCGGCTTGCTGCCATTAGTCCGCGGTAAGATCGAAATTAAGATCGTACACTGATCGATTTCTTCACCCGCCCTCCACCAGGGACACAGTAGTCAGGGGAATTCGATTAAAAGACCGTTTTACAGAGGATACGCACATTGAGGGTGGTAACGATCTTGATATCGATATTTATGCAAAAGCTGATTTATCGTTAGTCAAAATGGCGGAAGTTGATCAGCGATTCAATTTCAATTCAAGTCAAGCGCCGAGTGAATCGAGTGGGTGTTGGTGATCCACATAAGTCAAGCCACGAAATAGTATACCGCTTGATAGACTGTGTGCGTTGACTATCATCTGAGGTGATCTTAATTTGAATGCGCGTGTATTAGAAGCGCTTGTGCGATGCGAAAATAATTTATAAGATACATCAACGATCATAGATATACGTTCTGGCAAATGTATTTACTCAGGTGGTGGCGAGTCCTGACCACCGATAGACTATTATTGAAATTTATATTTATGTTGCAACTCAGATCACCAGTGTGGAGTTAATTACATGTCGGAGCAATGGATAGTATGGACAAGTGGCGTTTGCTGTTTATAACGGGCACTGAGAAAGGCTTTCGTGAAGTTGCTACAAATGGTTTACTGTGTATATACAGGTTATGTCTTTGCCTTCCGGAATGCCAACAAATAATATGACCACTGTTATAACTTCGAACACCACACACACTTGACACACCTTTAAAATAAAACAATCTTGGTTTTTTATAATTAAAACTAATCTTTAATGTTATGATATTTAACACCACACACTTATTACACATTTGAACAAAAACACTCTTTGTTTTATTTTTATTAATTATTTAATTAAAACTAAATTTTATTTAAAAACTACACTTGGATTTTCTCGCTAAAACGCTCTTCACAGTATCTGAACATATTATACTTTTTAACACTGACACCCCGTACCACTTGAAGACCGTCTCGCTCAAAAGTCCCGAACCAACGAACTCCTCAACTCACCGTCCCGGTCGAATGTGAAAAACCAACTCCGCTTCCTTTCCGTTCGTTTGATCGCAGGAAAACCTTTTTCATTTTTGTTAACACAAGGCAACGTGTTATTTTTCTTGTGCGATGATCGCACTCGAGATCCTTTGTATTAGGATATCTTTTGTGAGCCCGCGCATCCTTTGTCTAATCCTTAGGTATTTTACATTGGATCGGCAACCGTCTAGAATCCCTTAAGTATTACCTGGGATTTCTAACTGTGTCCAGATTTGGCAATTTCTTTTTTATTGAACAACGGAGCCAAAGATATTTTTGTATCTTATGGGTATTGTTGTTCAGCGAGTGTTTTTACGATCGCCGTCCTTTGTTCCGTATGGGAAATGTTTCCTTGAATAGGATTTAAGGAAACGGTGTCGCCGTGCATTTTATGCTTTTTACCAACTTTACTTGAGAGTTGGCCATCTGGTCCCAGATTTGGATCCAGGGGAATTTACGTGCTGAACATCTGGTTCGTATATCACGTTTTGGATTTATATTGAATTCAATATGGACAAATCGAACGTTTAGTCTTTGGTCTTTTGGCCGCCTTAGTCAACGTTCGAGGTGTTCCAGTGACTCCCCAGAGTGCGTATTGGACTCAGTCGTATGGTAATAGGCCGTTTCATCCATCGTAGAAAAGGACCGCTCGATTACGCTGCAACAACACCTACTCCGCCGTTGAATCATCAACGCGTTGCCGTTTTTGGCCGACGGTCAAGAAACGCGACCCCCATCGCCCGATGTTTTTCATCTCTAAAAGATCATGCAAAATGTATCCTGCCCGTCCTTTTGAGATGCCCATGGCCTCAACCAACGAGCGCAACTTCAGTTTACGATCATTCAAAACTATTCGATGCACATGCTTTACGATTTCCGCATTTGTAGTCTCGTTCGGGCTTCCAGAGCGAGGTGCGTCGTCGGTACTTGTACGACTAACTTCCCTAAACCACCAATAAACTGATTTTCTCGAAGGAGCATATGTGAGATAACATCTCTGCAACTATTGCAATAATTATTCAGAAGTTTTTTCCATAAAAAAACAATGTTTGATCAAAACGCGATATTCCTGTTTTTCCAGTTTTATACGAAGGCGAAAGTAGCGTCACTCAAAAAACTATAGCACATTATGTCACATCGAATACTATTACATCCCGCGTCGAAGACCATACCGACGCGATCATAGGTGGTTCCATAAGACCGGCATCGAGGTTTGAATTCGCGGAAAATAAATTCGCGAAGACATTAGCTTTATCCTTTGAATTTGTGACTAACCTCCTGCTGCTCATCACGAATGAACGAAACGAGGAGAAAGTAAAGTTACTGCTGACAGCACTTGCCATTGACCAGAAGGGGGTTTATTGGTCACCATGTCGTTGTAACCCCTCGTCGCGGTATCAATCGCCTGGTTACACGCGTTTCTGATTCTAACAAAATTCTTTTTGTGCATCTCGGTGGTATTAGAGCACCATTGTTTAAAAGCTCTATGTTTTGCCGCTGTAATCTGAATGCATTGTTTTATTAAAGCACCGAAGGAGTTTATTGGCGACTCTGTCGTTGTGAGCTTTCTTTGTGGTATCAATCGCCTAGTTGCACGCGTTTCTGATTCGAACAAAATTCGTTCTGTTAACATTGGTGGGATTGGAGCTTTCTTAAAAGCTCTATTTTTCCGATGTAATCTGCTCCTTGATAGTATAGTGGTTAGTATACCTGCCTGTCACGCGGGAGTCCGGGGTTCGATTCCCCGTCGGGGAGCCTCTGGCGCAAGACTAATGACCTTGCCCGGAAAAAACAAATCATTATGGAAAATTTAACAACCCCTTACTAAATAAGGCCAAAACCGATTCCTGGTTGTAGTGCTGATGATGATGATGACGATGAATCTGCAAGCATTTCTTGTCAAACCACGATTTATCAGATGAACTTGGCTTGATGAAATGTGGAATGTAGATCTCCATCCCGGGAAGAATAACCTCTGTGACCGACACCGCGCATAAGTTAACGTCGGAGTCTCCGAAGCACACCTCCGAGCACGGAAAGGATGCGAAAAAATCCCGCAAGTCGTCCCAGTTACCAGCCTCAAACCTCCATACATGGCGAAGCTGCTTAGGTTGGTTATGAAATGAAGTGGTTGCTCGACAGATACCAAACAGTGATCTGAGTTTCCCTGTCGCGCAGCAATATCCACGATATAAATGGTCGGCCCGGATGTCAAAAACAGATCTAGGGTGTTCACATAATCACCTCGAGTATCCAGCATTCGCGTAGGTTCCTTCACGAATTGAGTCTAATTGCGGCTAACAGCGAACATCTCCGCGAGCCTCCCAACTTCGTCGGTTCTGTCAGAATGTACCAATCAGCCGGGATTGTGCACCTTAAAATCGCCTAGGACGACAATTTCAGAAGCTGTGTGGTTGATCTGTATCCAGTCGACGGTACGTGAAAGATGCTCGAAAAATGTCGCTGGTCATTCGACATTCTGAGAGCGGTAAAGACAACAACGACATTTAACACAATCCCTCAGCACGACCCTCAAGCATGTGATGTCCATGTTTTTAGGTTCCAACGCCTCCATTCTCTGGCAAGCCAGATCGGACCGCGTGAAGACGCAGACTACACCCTTAAAACGGAATCTCGAATGTAAGTCGTTTCCTGAGCAACGAAGATATGTCGAATCCGTTGACGAAAAGACCTGGGTCTCGTTTAAGGCAACGATAGCAGATTTCGGTGTTTGCAAATATTGGTGGATGGCTTTTACGTTTGTATTGGTGAGACCGATGCCCTTGATGTTACAAAATGCCGTTATCAGTCGAAGTTCAACAGAGCTTCGAGAACGAGCCCGATTATACGCCGAAAGGCATAAGAAAAATGATAATACATAATTTAGAGTGCTTGCGAAGGCCCAGTAAGTTAATGTAAGAATGATATTTGTAAAATAGAAGAACCCAATATACCGCAAACCTACAATAGTGAGAGTGTGGGGGTTCTCTATATCACATGGAGAACCAACCCACAATTCCTACCTAACTTTGACCGCGAACAGCGCGACACCATAACCCCAATCCGTAATCCATGCGCAAACACGCAAAGAACACATCCCAATATGCAACAACCTCCGTCCCCAAATCTGCAATTGCATACATCCCCCAACTTACCAAGAACCCATTTCCCAAGCTGCAGTAAATGCATATTCAAATTTACAACGGAATACTAATCATCTCCATCAACTACATTGAGCCGCATACATTTTTCCAAAAACCACCTCGCTAACTTCCTATTAAAAATACATTCCTTGCTCACAACCAAGCAAATCCAATTTCCACCGAAAATCATTCCAGCTCAGTTCCTGCTTAAACTATTTCCTCGCTTGTAACCAAGCAACATTCAGTTTCCCCGAAAATCATTTCGGCTCCCATCCTACCCAATATCAATTCTCCTTACTGGCACGTCACCAGCACGATGCGTTGCATTTCCGCGAAACAACCGTCGCAACGACCACGACCCACATTACTTTGCCTAACCGACAACTCATGCCTATACTTGGTCGTTTTTCCAAACCAATTTCCGCGTATACATAGCGCCAGAGGAATTTAACTCGGCCTATACGGCAATGATTCTCCGGAACTAAATTCCCCATGCAAGCATAGCAACCCTTTTCAAAGCTCGAAGTAAATGGCAGTGGGTTTATTTAGCTACGACTCCACTGCCATGACGCGATGAACTTTTTCTCGCTGGTAATGAGTCAGTCGCCAATCGTCCGCCGAACCGTGCACCTCAGCTAATCAGCTGATATTTCAACGCCACCGGGGCTACCCAATAGAGTCTAATGCCAACCACCGAGGAACCAAGGCGAGGTCGAGTGTCGCGATAGCCAAGCGAAGTTGGCACTTGGAAATTCACCCCCGTTCCGAAAGTAGTGCCCCCCATCGATTTATACCGCCGCGTCTATCGCGCTGAATCCTTTAGTGGGCTGACGCGATCAAAAGCGAATCGGTTGCGGCAATAAACGTAAACGTGAAAATAGGAAAGAACAATAGAGAAACCCAGTGTTATTTTAATCGAAGAATGTATAAAAATAAAAAGGAACAATAGACAAACCCTGTGTTATTCTGATTGAAGAATGCATAAAAATAGAAAGGAACAATAGACAAGCCAGTATTATTTTGACTGAAGAATGTATAAAAATAAAAAGGAACAATGGACAAACCCAGTGTTATTTTGACTGAAGAATGTATAAAAATAAAAAGGAACAATGGGCAAACCCAGTGTTATTTTGATTAAAGAACGCATGAAAATAAAAAGGAACAAAGTCGGTGTTATTTCGATCCAAAAGGTACATAAAAATAAAAAGGGCGATTAAGCCACCAGGCATCATCAGCGTCTTTTATTTTTTTACTTTTCAGTGGTGCGCAGTTTCGTGATTTGGAGTGCTGGGTGTGTGTGAACCTGTCGGCACCACCACACATCCACCCCCCACAAGAGTAATCAAGTCGCAAAGATTAAGATGGGCCGGACACGTGGCGTGAATGGGCAACGATAGGACTGTGCATAGAATTCTTGACGGTAAGCCAACGAGAAAGAGACCGACAGGGCGGCCGCGACGGAGATGGGAGGACGATGTTAGGTCGGACCTCGAGGAGATCGGATCGGATGGTCGAACGTGGAAAGACAGCGCACGGGACAGGGATCAATGGCGGAGTCGAGTCGGTGAGGTCATTAACTTTCGGGTTCCTACAGGCCAATAAATGGCAATAGTAAAATAGAAGTTAACATTTAGTCTTAAGTAAAATATGTAATTGAATTGTTAAATAAATGTGGATATAAAACAAACAAACAAAAAAAACGATGACGAATGACGAATTTCTTAAACAGCGGTGATTTATCATAATATCTGCATGATGTTCCTCCTTACATAGTATACCCCGGAGATCCAAATGGGAAACTAGGTTACTTCTGGAATTCTTTACCTCAGAAGGTATCATCATGACTTAGTTCCGTGCCTGTCCGGGCTATCAGCCATACATCCGACACATAGTCGAAGATTTCCAGCGACGATATCGCGGAATGTTCAGCGTGACGGCGTGGTACCTCAACTTGAGACCGACTCCACCACCTAACCCAACCTTTTCTTGAACCGGTCCATCAGCCAAGCTCCGAAAGATGGCCAGGGATTTCTCCCGACCATATCACGGAGCCTATAGCTTGATGGGGTCGTATTTCACCGGGCGGCAGGTCGTTGGGACCCCACCTACTACTCGAACTTTAGTCGCCTCTTACGACAATCCGGCCTAGCTGTGAGTATATTCTAACGCCCCACTCACAGAGCCGTAGTGATTTAGAATCACTACACGAGAAAATCGTCATGTAGCTGTTGAAATTTCATTCAATATCCGTTAAGGAGATCAATTCGAATTTTGACTTGTCTTGGCGACTTTATTATATTAAGGTTGATCCGGTAGTTGTTGATCAGGCCCATTAAGTTATTTTACCTTCTCCACAGCTCCTCCATGGTGAAAACTGATTTTTTGTTTTTCTCTTCGGTATTAAAAAACTATATTAAATTAGCAGTCCAAGTTAAACTACTAACGCGACTCCAAAGAGAACAGCGTTCACTAGACTCTTAAATTGCCATATTCTATCCGGCTCGAAATTGAACCAAAAATGTCCAGTAATTGAACGTGAGTTATAGTTTGCTTTCACCGAACCTGATTTACACAACTTTATTCAGGCCTTGATTTGACAAAAAACCGACATCAAAACAAAGGAAACAAAGGAAAGACAACCGACTACAATCTTTAGTATTCACAATTCAACTGTTGTTTTTATTTTTATTATTGGCGAGCTTAAAAGCTCCCGAAGTACAATAGATCAAAAACGTCTACATTTCAGTAAACCACAACGGTGCTACAGAATCTTTAGATATTCGTGACGTTCAAATCCTACTGTACATTAATCCGTAAAAGTAGTAGCAGACTCAGTTTTCTTCGTATCTTAAAGATTTTTGAAACTGCACAATTGTTCAAAATATTAATTTTCTAAACGATATTTAGACCTTAAAAATCACTAAAATTTAGTGACTTTTAAATCTCAGTGTATATTAGATAATAAAAGTACTAAAAACGCAGTTACCTTCATATCTTAAACATTATTTAAACAATCAGGCCTTCAAAGTGTTCAGAACTTAGTAACCTTGGAACAAACCGTATAAATATTATGATGTTAATTATTTTTACACATCTAAACTGTAAAAATAATAAGGATTTAGATGTCTTCCTGGTTTGAAAATGTTTAGATGTCTTCATGGTTTCTGAACGTTAGACCTTAGAAATCTTCAAAGTTAAGTTGTATTCAGGGCAAACACCTTCAAGTTTTCTTCATTTTCAGACTTGAATTGTCTTTAGTACCAAGATATGCGACGGCTTGAGTTGTCGTCATTTCTTTACGAAGTGTATGTCTTTTTAGATTTTAAAAGAAGACAAGTTTGAGGTATAAATGATAACAAATTGTAAACGATTAACAAGGTTTAAGGGATAACAAGTTTGAGTCTTAGTTATCACTAGGTACAAGGCAAATACAGACAGAGTCTACTTTTAGGTTACGCTAGGTCACAAATATCACTAGGACTGTACTAATATACTTCTTACTTTAGGCAGTAACAATTTTCGATGCTCTACCAATTGAGAGGCTTCTACAGAAATTGGCAAAATTCTTACCTTGTTGCCTTTTAAGTAGACGATTTTTTTTAGATTTAAGTCAATTTCTTATCATAAAGCTATTACGGTCGCAGACTTATGATGTTTAATCCTTCACGATCAGCAAATTAATGTGATTCCTACTCTTTCCAGGCCATAAATTTCATGTGAAGCGAGGGATCAATCAATGTCTAGCGCATGTACTTTTATATGAACTGGCACACATTTACGATGGCATTTAGTTAGACCAGAAAAGAAATCACATTTTTAGGCTTTTCTTTATAAATAAATCTACATTTTAGTATAAAAAAAAACTCCAACTCCATCGGCAATAAGACACAAAGAGATTGAAATTTAAAGGGGTAAGTTGCCGACGTTGTATATCCTAAAATAGAACACAACATACAGATACGGCACTCAGAACGTTGGCTAACAGTTAGATATGAAAGAGGTTAGAGTTCAACTTGGTTTTACATGGTATAGGTAAAAGAAATTACTAACCTTAAAGTACACTGTAATACTTAAGTATTCTGCACTGTAAATGTTAACTCTTTCTGATAACATAATTCTTTCTCTTTTTCAGGTGAGTCCCTTAAGTTGATTTCCATATACGTAAGTAACAAGATAAACAAAAATCCCCAAAACATCAAACCTGATATAAACACCGTTCTAAAGTTTCAAAACTAGTTCTGCAGTGGTAGTTAATAGATGCATACGATAACTACATTCTGTTTCTTCAAAACAGTAGCCGCTGTAGTCTTCTGAAGTACGTTAGTTGGCCTTCAGTTCATTATCAGCATCTCGCTTTCTTGAATTTGTTTATTTGATTCAATGTGGCCGCTAAAGTGGCAATTTAAATTAATAGTGAAAATAAATTAACCTTAACTTAACCAGTAGTTCTTGCCTTTCATTTTGTTTGCATATGTGAATGCTGTCTCTCCGAGAATCGGAAAGCAGTGGAATTGGATTCGCTATATCTAAGGCGAAACATCAATAATCCACCACCTGTGGATTTGGATTTCTTGTCTCCGAAGCGAGAACATTGGCGTTATGTTATTTTGGAATTTATAAAGTTCGTGGGTTTGTCGAGACCCCCTTAATTCTAATCAACCATACTCATCCTCTGATATTTATGAATTTGGTTGCTTGGTTAATAAGTTCTTATATGCTCTAGCACATTTTACCGTTTCCCTTAAGACTGTTTCAAATGATGCTCCCTATTTTTAGTATCGTATTCAGTAACGCGTCTTATTTTAGCGGCGGGTAGGTTGTGTCGTCAACAGCGCCGATAGTGTTTGTTTTCGATTGATAACAAGAAACTATTTCAAACTTAGTGTGTCAAAATACAAATATTTAGGAAAAAACATTTCGTTAATTACCATTAATATGGGGCGTTGAAATGCCTCAGTCACCCTTCATCATCATCATCGTCAGTACAACCGGGATCCGGTCTTGGCCTTATTTAACAAATCTCTCCACCGGTCCCGATTTCGATCTGATGTCATCCAGTTTGGCACTCCTAGGCTCTGGGCGTCCTGGTCTACGCCATCCCCCCATCGCAGACAAGCTTTGCCGCGCTATCTCCTTCCATACTTTCCGGGTAGGCTCCTCTTCACTCATTCGAGCCAGGTGTCCCGCCCACCGGTGTCTACCGAGCTTGATTTTTCTTATAACATTAGCTTCAAGCGTACAATTCGTGGTTGTAGCGTCTCCGGAATCGTCCTCCCCCACATACGGCGCCAACAATTCTCCTTAAGACCTTGCTCTCGAACGCGGCTAAGAGTTCAGAGTGCCTTTTATTGAGCACCCAGGTCTCGGATCGATACATGAGTACTGGTAAAACGGCCTTGTACAGTAGTAGCTTGGATGTTCTGGATAAATTTCGGGATTTAAAGAGCCTTGATAGACCATAGCAGGCTTTATTGGATTTGATCAGCCGTTCCCGTATTTCTTCTTCCATATTGTTATCGGCTGATACTGTTGACCCAAGGTAGTTAAAGTATTGCACTACTTCAAATTCGTGCTCCACTGCCCTGATAGTCTGGCCAACGTTACGTCTTCCCTTGGCGGAGTGCTTAGTTTTTCTCAATAATGTGCAGTCCCAGTTTTTATGCCGCCTGCTCGATCTGGGCGAAGGAGTCCTGCCGATTCGGTTCTACCGATGATGTCGATGTCATCTGCGTAGGCAAGTTTCTGGCTGGACTTGGAGATAATAGTCCCTCTGGTTGTGACGCCAGAGTCTCTGATTGCTTTCTCCAAGGCCTGGTTGAAGAGGAGGCAGGCCAGACCGTCCCCTTGTCGAAGTCCATTAAAGATGTTTATTGGTTTCGACAGCAATTCTTCTATTTTTACTTCACTAGTTACGTTGGTCATGGTCAATCTACAAAGTCGTATCAATTTGTTTGGAATCCCGAACCTTCTCATGGCGTTATAAAGTTCTACCCTGGCTATGCTGTCGTAGGCGGCCTTAAAGTCTATAAATAGATGATATAATGGAATCTTAAATTCCAGACATTTTTCCATCGCCTGCCAAAGGGTGAATATATGATCAATCGCCGATTTTTTGGGATGAAGCCACACTGATATTGATTAATGATGGCTTTAGCGTATGGGGCTAAACGATCTTGTACGATAGTGGCGAAAATCTTATAGGCGGTGCTGTCGTGGTGTACAACCACAAAAATCTTTATAAGTAGCAGTAAGTTAAAGTGGTTACCTGGTTCCTCCCTCGGGGTGACCCGCCGATGAATTTTGTTGCGCTTGGCTCAGGTCAGTGCAGCAGCCCAGACACAATCCTGTCCGTGGTGTCCCACTTGACTCGAAGATTGCTGCCCTGATTCCAGCAATAAGTCGTTTTTAAACTATCCAGTGTTGGCTCCTCTGGATGTTTTTCCGATTCAGCACCAATTGGTCACTCTTAGTGTGTTGAACAACCGCTGTTAATTGAATGTGTCCTTGTTACGTTAGGAAAGCAACGACAGAGGCCACACAAATTCGCAGTACAAACGGAAAAAACACATTCTTTCTTATTTTCACGTTTAATTTCAAACTTCTGTCTTTACAACAATCTTTTAAAACTTTTACTTGTTATCAAAAGAAAAACAAAAGGGAACCGGCTCTTTCTGTATTCCTTCCTTTATAGCTGCTCAACTACTCAACGGAAAAAAAATCAAAAACTGTGCAAAAAAAACGTTCTTTCTTCCTCTCCCGTTGTCAAAACGTCAACAACGGAATTCCGAACCGTATCTTTGAAAAAAGGTTAACCCTCCATCTCTCTCGCTCTCCACTCACGTCCACTTCGAAAAACAAATTCGAACTCGAAGAACTGCACGATCCACACCCGAATCAGGGTGGGTTCAGAAACTCACTTCAGGATCGTGCAATTCTTCCACCACCTTACCATCATACTATGTTAAAACAAAATTAAATGCAAATTATTAAATGATGGTGGTGGCCGACGTACGTAACAGTACTCAGCAATGTTATACCCCTATGGCTGCTGCACAGTGTGATATCTCCCTTCTTATGTATGGGGCAAATTATACCAGGACGCCAATCTTCCGGCATCTCCTCTTGCTCCCATACGTGCACCACGACCTCATGAATTGCGTGATGTAACGTTGCCCCTGCTTGTTTGATCAGCTCAGCTGTTATGTCATCAGTTCCGGGGACTTTATTTGATTTGAGCTGTCTCATGGCTTTTAATGGTTCCGCCAAACCCTACGCCCCACTTACCTGAAAAACCCCCATAACTTCATCCCAGTCTGCATAGGTTTTCGCTAACGCAATCGCATTAGCACCTTAAATGCTTCACGCGTCAAATTGACCATGTTTATTTAGCTAAAAGCCCCTAGAAAAGAATCCTTACCTTCATGCATCTCTTCGCATACAAATTCCCTACAAGATTTTTTCCTAACTTATCATAAATTCCCTGAAAGAAAATTCATCGGTTCACATATAATACAACCGCATAATCAGGGAATCTTACCCTTGAATTTGCTTATTCCAGCCACAATATGTGTACAATAAAAACAACCTACATACACATTGGCTGGCGACCTATACAAATATACGACAAATATACGCATCTTGCGTCTTAAGGCATCAATTAAATCCGACAGCATAGGCAAATGCAAATAGGAATTGAATACCTGCCCAGCGATGCCATAAACACCATTTCCCGGTAAACAAGCTAAAACCAATTAGCACAATGTTCATGATGCATTGCGGCTATCAATACAGCTGCTATGCATATTGTAGACAACGATCATCAACGGCCCCTTTGTCTTACATATTCCTGGATTCGTTAACCATTGACCTTCTTACATAAGCAAACACAAACCCAATTAGCATCCAATGACATTCGGCTTGTTTGCTTGGCCGAACTCACATCTCATGGATGCACATTTTTCCTTTCTTTGTTTTAGATTCGTTCTCATGGCCTTGACCATAAAAGAACCAATGTACACACATACATGCGTTCCGTGACGATCTTCTCTATGAGATCTGTTTGGTTACCCCAAAGAGAGACTTTACGTCTCTCTTGGAATAGGAAAATGCACCCCTTAATTAAGAGAGCCAGTTTCACTAGCCGAATTTCTTTTGACAACGAATGAATGTCGTTGTGTCCAATTACATCGGCCGACCACCACGGTCGTGCCGCTTTCGCTCCCCGGTGCGCACGGGGACGCGAAAATCAACCGCGAGTCGCGTGAGTAACAGTTTTGTTATATAAAGTCATCGGTTCATTACATCGGACGGGTGCGCGTGATCTCATTGTCTAATTAGATTAATTTACGACTTCAAACCGTAAAATTACAAATCATCCTTCAGAATTTTAAAGATAATGACGAATATAACAAAATAAATGCATCAAAACACTTGGATACACCCAAACCAATAAAAAGAACATTTACTTCAACAACATCACCAGTGTTTTAATATTCCGGCTGCAGTGCCTAGGTGTTTCGAATGTGTCTTCCTGATCACCGGTGACGTACTGTTTTCGTTCGGTATTTTAGTGGCGAAGGTTTTATGATGGAGGAGGAAGGTGAACCGAGTGCCCATGCCTGGCACAATACTTCCTCCCCACAGAACCTCTAATTCTTCTGTGCGCCGACCATTTAGCAATTCATTGAAGTGCAGGTCCAATCGCTCCAGAATGCCTTCTGGATCGGTGATCAGATTACCCTCTTTATCCTTGCAGTAATTACAGCGTGGTGGGTACCGCGTCATTCTGCGGATTATTTGGTAGAACTTCCGCGCCTGGTGCGGACCTCGCTCTCTACTTTTCTCTATTTCACAGACACGGTTTTTTCCCAGGCACTTTTCTATTGTCTATGAAGCCTTTTTTCAGATCTTCTGAGCTCTTTGTATTTCTCCTGGCGCACCCGCGTCCTATGAGACTGCTGCATTGCCCGGTATATAACATTCTTACGTTCAGTCGCTAGTTTGCACTCATCATCAAACCAGTCGTTCCGATCTCTGGGACTACTGCCTAAGATGGAGTTGACAGTACTAATGACAGTATTCTTAGGCCGCGTCCATTTCTCTTCTACACCCGGCATTCTGGCCCCAAGACTTACTCTCCCTCCATCGAGCTTTTCGAAGGCGAGTTTAGGCATGACCAAAGGTGTCGCTTAAGCCAGCCGTGTTGATTCGAACCTGATCCGCGGATGCAATACGTCTCCGTAAGGCAATCCACGCTCGGAAAACTGCACCAACAAGACAGTGATTCGAGTTGACGTTGGCACCTCGGTACGTTCGTACCGTCATCAGGTTCGATGAGTGGCGGCGATCTATCAACACGTGGTCAGTTTGGTTGCGAGTGGCTCCACCAGGTGATACCCGGGTGGCTTTGTGGATATCTTTCCTCGGAAACCTGGTACTCGCAACAACCAAGTTTTTGATGCTGCCAGTTCGATGACTCGTTATCCATTGTCATTAGTGTTCTCATGCAAACTATAGAAACCTACGTAGTGCCTGAAAACCGGCTCCCGACCTATTTTGGTATTCAAATCACCAAGAACGATTTTCACATCGTATCATGGGCAGGCATTGAGGCCCCGTTCGACGTTCTCGTAGTATTCTTCCTTTTCGACGTCAGGGGACTCCTCTGTAGGTCCGTAAACGTTTATGAGGCTTATGTTCTTAAAACTGCCTCACACGCGAAGTGAATAGCCTTTCGTTTATTTCATTAAAGCCGATTGTGACAGGCTTCAATTTTTGGCTGACTAGAAAGCTTACCCCGAGCACATGGTGTTTTGCATGACAGCTGTAATAAATGTCATACTTGTTTCTTTGAACAACACCACTCCCCGTCCATCTTATTTCTTGTAATCCTGTTATATCAGCCTTATATTTGGACAGGACATCGACTACCTGCTGTGCAGCTCGAGATCTGTATAGTGAGCAATAGTTCCATGAAAAAATTCTTAAATCGTTTAGCCATTTTCATTTCCGTGCTCCTCGTCGTGTATCCAGTCCATATCCGAGGTTGTTAAATTTGCCATAATAATTCGTTTTTACGGGCATAGTTATTAGCCTGCCGCCAACCTTTCTCAGGATGTCGCTGCATGCATTGGTTCACTACTTGGCAGATGCCAAAGTAGCTATCCAGGGGTGTAACGTGGGGACTGTATGTCAACTTGGATTGAACAGGGACAAGGATCGTCCTTGCCTTCGCCGGGTTGAAAGTAATCAGTGACTTTGCCCTGTATGTTCGCTCCAAACCACTTCCTCGGCATCTGCTCGCACTGTGCTCTGACATTTAAGGGTACTTCAAAATCCCCTTTTGTGCGCGCGTTAGTATAAAAAGCAACACGACTATTGACTGATAATTTTGTGGCCGAAGACAATTTTTGTGATTAGAATTTGACGAAAATTTGTATACAGGGATTTTCGGGTCAGCAACATCAAACAATTTTTTTTTTAAATTCCAAATGGTGGAACCAAAATTCCGAAGATGGCGGGGAACGGGCGACATGTCTAAAATTCCTCTTCCAGTGTATTAAGACCTTTCAGCAGCCAATTTGCCAACATATATAACAGAGTTCAATGACAAGAGCAAATAGTTCCTTACAAACAACGCCCAAAAAATTTTTTTGTTTATAAATTTATTAGTTCAGAAAATATCGACGCAATTATACTGTGCTGTCGACAAATCATCAACCACGCTGAACACCTAGCTTCAACTTTTGAAATATTCCTCTGCCTCAGGTAATGAACGTTCGAACTTGTTATTCTTCAGATGCAAATGCACTAAACTCCCCCCTTCCCACCAACTTGTTCCACTCGTCTCGTCGGGCTAAGCAAACGATCGGTTGAAAAATGTTCAAATGGCGACCTGTGTGGCGACTTATTTTTGACCACAAAATCGTGAAACAGTAACACTTAGTTGGGTGGATGATTTTCGATTATGGACTATATGCGCTCCACAAGACAATCCGACGGATCGCACCCGTTTGTGGTTCATCTCCCGACGGCGCGAACATCCCTGTATCAGAACTCGTTCCGTTACAGAGCGGGGAAGCTGTGGAACTCCCTTCCCACCCGAGTGTTCCCGGAGCGTTACAACCTACAACTGTTCAAAAAGAACTGCAACAGTTATTTGATGGCATCTCGGGGCGCCCACTCGACGCTATAGGTTCGCCTCTCCCGAGAGAAGTCTAATAAAAAAAGAAAATGGGTTGTCATATTTTCGACAGTATGGGGAATATTTTACAATGTATTTTGGACCCATTTTATGGTCCATTACAACCAAGATACACTATCCACAAATGTAATCTAAAAATCCTTTAAGGTGGCTGCATCCTATGTGCAACATTCTTCACTTATAAGTTAATATTTTTCAGCTGAATGTCTACATGTGATTCCTAATTGATCGGTGGATAATGAAGACATGTTTATTGCTTGGAAATATGTATATCATGATCCTAAGGCACTTGTGTTTATACAAGAGTTATAATAATTTTCGGCAGAATGTCTCATGTGATTCCTAATTGTTGGCGGAAAATGAAGACATGTTTATTACTTGGAAATATGTATATCATGATCCTAAAGTACTTGTGTTTACATAAGAGTTATAATAATTTTCGGCTGAATGTTTACATGTGATTCCTTTGCTTAGAAATATACATATGATCGTAAGCTTTTTGTGTTTATAGAAGAGTCCGTCCCTGGTCAATTATAGCAGAGATATTTTGTATATATTACTGACATTTCTCTGTGGGTTGCACTTATTATCCCGCGAATGTTATTTATCTTTTGTGCCTTTATAGAATTTATTCAGTTGTGGGTAACTGGACACTGTGATTATATTTCCTAGGTATTCGATTCTGTGTTATATATTTTTAGGCAGGAAGGATTGGATGTATTATTCAATCCAAAATAATTAAATACAGATGAATCCATGTTAAGTGGTCCCAATCATTGTGGGGGAAACGATCGGTTGAAAAATGTTCAAATGGCGACCTGTGTGGCGACTTATTTTTGACCACAAAATCGTGAAACAGTAACACTTAGTTGGGTGGATGATTTTCGATTATGGACGATTATGGGTTGTCATATTTTCGACAGCATGGGGAATATTTTACAATGTATTTTGTCCCCATTTTATAGTCCATTACAATCAAGATACACTATCCACAAATGTAATTTAAAAATCCTTTAAGGTGGCTGCATCCTATGTGCAACATTCTTCACTTATAAGTTAATATTTTTCAGCTGAATGTCTACATGTGATTCCTAATTGATCGGTGGATAATGAAGACATGTTTATTGCTTGGAAATATGTATATCATGATCCTAAGGCACTTGTGTTTATACAAGAGTTATAATAATTTTCGGCAGAATGTCTCATGTGATTCCTAATTGTTGGCGGAAAATGAAGACATGTTTATTACTTGGAAATATGTATATCATGATCCTAAAGTACTTGTGTTTACATAAGAGTTATAATAATTTTCGGCTGAATGTTTACATGTGATTCCTTTGCTTAGAAATATACATATGATCGTAAGCTTTTTGTGTTTATAGAAGAGTCCGTCCCTGGTCAATTATAGCAGAGATATTTTGTATATATTACTGACATTTCTCTGTGGGTTGCACTTATTATCCCGCGAATGTTATTTATCTTTTGTGCCTTTATAGAATTTATTCAGTTGTGGGTAACTGGACACTGTGATTATATTTCCTAGGTATTCGATTCTGTGTTATATATTTTTAGGCAGGAAGGATTGGATATATTATTCAATCCAAAATAATTAAATACAGATGAATCCATGTTAAGTGGTCCCAATCATTGTGGGGGAAACGATCGGTTGAAAAATGTTCAAATGGCGACCTGTGTGGCGACTTATTTTTGACCACAAAATCGTGAAACAGTAACACTTAGTTGGGTGGATGATTTTCGATTATGGACGATTATGGGTTGTCATATTTTCGACAGCATGGGGAATATTTTACAATGTATTTTGTCCCCATTTTATAGTCCATTACAATCAAGATACACTATCCACAAATGTAATTTAAAAATCCTTTAAGGTGGCTGCATCCTATGTGCAACATTCTTCACTTATAAGTTAATATTTTTCAGCTGAATGTCTACATGTGATTCCTAATTGATCGGTGGATAATGAAGACATGTTTATTGCTTGGAAATATGTATATCATGATCCTAAGGCACTTGTGTTTATACAAGAGTTATAATAATTTTCGGCAGAATGTCTCATGTGATTCCTAATTGTTGGCGGAAAATGAAGACATGTTTATTACTTGGAAATGTGTATATCATGATCCTAAAGTACTTGTGTTTACATAAGAGTTATAATAATTTTCGGCTGAATGTTTACATGTGATTCCTTTGCTTAGAAATATACATATGATCGTAAGCTTTTTGTGTTTATAGAATAGTCTGTCCCTGGTCAATTATAGCAGAGATATTTTGTATATATTACTGACATTTCTCTGTGGGTTGCACTTATTATCCCGCGAATGTTATTTATCTTTTGTGCCTTTATAGAATTTATTCAGTTGTGGGTAACTTGACACTGTGATTATATTTCCTAGGTATTCGATTCTGTGTTATATATTTTTAGGCAGGAAGGAGTGGATGTATTATTCAATCCAAAATAATTAAATACAGATGAATCCATGTTAAGTGGTCCCAATCATTGCGGGGGAAACCCCAATGAGTAGGCAGTTATTGTGTGTAGCAGGCAACAGCTGTCTTCGCCCTCACAAATCATTTTCGTCGTCAGCCGACCGTTCCTCACATTGATTTTGAAATTTGCTCGCCAGTTCGAAAGCGTGTTCGAAACTATAATAGAGACGAAGTTTCAATTAATTAATTACGCGTATATTTCGATGCTATAGTCGAGTCGGAGTTAAGGCAATCGATGACGGGATCCTGGTGAGTTGGAATATGTTGAGACATCTAATGACGGAACATGTGTGAAAGAATAAAAACAGAAAATACATAAGATAGTAAAAGAGAGTAACATAGCAACAAATATATTGAGAATTGGAAAGATTGAATAAAACTCCAGAACAGGAATGATCATAGAATTGGTAAGGAGGAATGGACGGAAACAAGAAAGGGCAAGAATACCATGGAAGATGATAGACATTTTTGAAGAAACTAGACGATTAATGTCGAGTACCAGCAATATTAATGAACCGAATTTCTAAATATAATCAAGTTTTAAGTTTATTGAATAATAACATCAGTTCGAACAATCAATAATTAACCGTGATAATATATTTGGATAGAGTGTTGTAACAAACTGAGCACATCTTCCATATAGGTATTCACATATATACTTTTAAAAACTTCCCAAGAGCGGTATATAACGGCATCTTAGCAATCCCGCACCTCAGTCGCCTACGTTTCGAAATAAAACCACATCAACGATGACAAACTGCGTTGCCGATATAGTGGCGGCACTTCGTCTGAAGTCCGCCCTTTTCAGTTGCCAAAGGCCGACGATCGACAGTCCCATTGCCAGTCAAACTGGATTCTCCACAACGTTGTCAATGAGTTGCATAAAGAGAAACAGCAAACAATTTGCATTCCAAGATAAAGCAATTAACCTGCGTCAGTTGGCCGTTTAGCTGGTTACTTGACAGCCCGGTCAAGCCCAGTCATATCACTTGCCGCGTCAACCTGAACTAAGATTTTAACACTACGTTCCATATTAACCACACACCGATAATTAGTCTCTCTGTCTCGAATTACACTCCTTGCAAAGTTGCTGCCAAGTGTATAATCAAAATTCCCGCACTTCTCTCTGTGATTAGCTTCATCACGCGTTCTAGTATCATACCGCCTAATGCTCTCAGGTGCGCACGGCCACAATGTACCCCATGTCCGTCTGACTTTCAAGTTCTGTTGTGTGAAGACTTTTCGTTAATTGGGCTAAGGAAACGCGACTGTGGTCTTGCGGCTAGAGATAATCAGATATCGCACAACATACGCCACGCAAACGTATACCTGCAAATGTACTACAGGTCTGCTACGTGTTGTCATCGTCGGTCACGTTCGTCTCTAATATCTACCGGCATAGATGCGTTCCAAACCTGTTGTTGTGTTGTCCGTCTGCGAAATCTTTGCCCATCGACGCACAGGGTCATCATCCGTGAATCAGTGGCGTTTTATGGTGCGAGTGCTTTCGCCTTCACCCAAATCCCACCAGATGATGCCTTGACTATATTTTCAATTAAGAACTTACGAGCTCTACTGGACCTTGCGCCACACGGATATATGATCTTGGCAGATGATCGCGTGATAATAACACCAGATTACCAGTCGTCGGTGGCGCCGAATCGACACGAATAGAACATAACTGTGGTTCCAATTATATTTTCTAATTTATCCGAAGGACATTGTGGTGCAGTGTTTAGTGGGACAATCAGTTCATGGATTCTGATTTAGATACTATGCTGATCGGTGAGTTAGAGTTGCGCTGTCGGACAATTATCTGCACGAGTATCTCAAATGGAATTTCATTGAGATCCATTCCCCTCGGAATCGAGTTGGTCAACAAAATTACCACTTGGAATCCAATTTCAAATGAACAACGATATTGCGGAACGCCAAGAGCGATGTTTAAACCGAAAGTGGGGTTTTCAATTAAGTTTATTATTGACCCGAGGAACTGACCAGACCACCAGGCACAAGAAAGACTCGTGGAACGCAAAAGGTTAAGGTGCTGAATATTGAGGTTTCATAATCACGAATTACTACATTACCTTAAAATGACTCGCCCGACTGGAGTTTTTATGTTTTTATCACCATGAAAACATAAAATCATTAACGTGAATAAATGACAGATTGCAAACAAACAATGAAAGGTCGAAGGATAGATGGAGTGGGGCTAGTCGTCTAACTTTTATGACGCCAACATTCACTGAGTATAATATGTTTATGTTGCTTGAATACTCATAACTACAGTATTTGCCTTAGAGGAAGGCGGTGCCACAAAAGAATACAAACCGGGATAGACAAAGAAGAAAGACGTGAATGGGGAAGAAGGGTTAGTAGGGGGAGCAAAACCGAGGAATAAAAGAAATAAAGCTAATATGATTATTATTATAAAAGGAAACTACAAACAATGGAATATGAATGAGTAAAAACGCCATGGAAACAAATGAATAGAGATCGAGAAATATGTAGCGGAAGGAAGGTGAAAAACGGAAGCCAAAAATGTCGGAAGTAAATATGAGAAGGAAAAGAATACGGAGATATGTAAAAGGGGAGAATCAATCAGATTTATTCAATTCATGCGACAGCGCGATTATTGGACAGTCTTAGTGTTGTAATAATTAAATGAGCAAGTGTACCACTTCTTCACAATTTGTTAGTTTTCAAACTGTGCCTCCGGATTGGGTATGGATGTGTGGCGTCTCTAACAAGATACACACACAATACACAAGCAAATAGTGAAGAACACCGAACCAAAATCGAACAAGATAATGCACCAGAGCCGTATACCATAGCGATAAAATAACAATTCACATCTATATATATATATATAGTATATACTTGCATTTAAAAATCGAATTCTAAGCACGGCCAGTAGCCTGATGCGTTACGCATTGGTTCAATTTTTGGTGATTCTAACTGTCATAGCGTCAGTTCGAATCACACGTTCTTCACTATCAATCTCAAACGCTATAGATGTCATAAACAATATCGGATATTCAATTCCATTTTACTATAGTGGAATGGAATATCGAAAGTTAGCTACAGGATCTTTTGTTTGGTTTCCACTAAGATGGTACAAAATATCAAAACACTTCTAGACCGTTCCACCCACAAGTCCAATATTTACCGGCTAAAATCGCCTACTGCAGCTATTTAGATTAGCCTCCACGGAGTGGGATAAACCCCACTTGATACTTCGAATGTTTCGTCGCACCTGTTGCATTATACCACATATCACGCTATATATCATGAAACAGGCTTCTAATAAATATTTCACAATTCCTGGTGTGTTCTCTGTCCATATCATATATTGCTACAACGTCCTATATGCTGTTTCGCATATCACGCAATCTATGAGTACTTGTATGCCTTTGCAATACAAACAATAGGTTAATTGGGATATTTACACTTGTGCAGGTCTCCATATCCTTATACAATCTGGGTTAGATGAGAGCTCAATTCGTTGTGACTTCTTTTCATCCATATTTCTCTATCAGGTATCATAGTGTGGTTCCATCTTGGCTTAGTATCTGACTTCATTTGTTATTCTTGAGCTCCTCAATTTAGAAACACATTCGCAGATCATGTTCTTGCCCGAAAAGTGTGACAGACTCTGTCAAAAAAATGCTAAATGCTCTTGAATATGACCTTCATGACCCGAGTCCACTCCTCGTATGCACAACTTATACTGACCAGCTCCATAAGAGGGCTGCATATGTTACAATGGAAGTATTAGCACAAGTTACCAGTCTTCTGTTGGGAAGTAGTTCCGCCAACACAATACATTGTAAAACTTTCCCGTTTTCTCAATCGTTTTCGGTGAGTCTTTCTTGTGGGACAGGCGGTTTTCCAGTAACGCTGGCTGATATCAAATGTGGATGAGTTATTATATTTGTTTACCAAGGTGTTCACTATTCTTCCGCCACCGTATTGAAACTACCTCCGTCTTACATGTGGTTAGTTTTAGTCCAACCATGTCTAGTCAGCATTTAATACTCTAAATTTTATCGGCACAAATATTCTCCAACCCTCTTTGTTAAGCGCCGCTCTCAACAAAGCAATACCGTCCATACTGTAGAACATAATAGTCCATAATAATAATAATCCCAGTACAGATGACTGAGGCACTGCCGCCATTGTTACATAAGCTTTGTCCGTGCCGAATTCTTATCCTATAAGTAAATTCCCATTATCCTCACCAGGTAGAGTAATAATTGTAGATTGTCCAATGCCCTAAGAACACGGCCATTGTTGGCCGAATTGAACGCCTTTTTAACACCGAATGTCATTACTGCATAGTCGATTTTGACTCCCCCTGCTATCATGTCCATTCTAACGCGTTATGGGTGGTGTCACATACAAAGCTTTACCTCTTGATCCATTTTTCCCGAAGCCATATTGCCATAGACAGTCCGGATGTATTTGATGAGCTTCGAATTATCGACCGTCTTCACTTTGATCGGACTTTTGTCTCTTCTGTTCCATTGATCTTCAGTAAGGATCCCTTGATCCTCAGTAAGGTCCTCTGAAAGTTGCCTTTTCCCATTCCTCGTCTACTGACTGTTTTTACGACGAGCATTTCTGGTGTGCCCTTCACATGAACACTCATGATGATCGATGCGTCTAATAGTGATATCATAAATCTTTTGTCAAGGAGAACCAATGCTCGGGTCGATTCCGTCGGTTCATAAAGACGCATCAGCCCGATTTTCAGCTATGACCTCATGATGCCAATGACACGTATTGAGGCGACGACTTCGCCTTCGACTCCTCTCGCTCGTCATTTAAATGAAACATGTCGCCGCGTGACTTGCTAATTGTTCCATATAACATCTCTGTTGAAGATTTGTCAGAGTGAAAAATACAGTGATGCTATCTCACAAACCTTCCTGCAACTTAGAGTTTGCGAGTAAATCATTCATGTCGCTCAGAAAGCACAACCTCAGTTTTTTTGGCTTCCACTTATCACGAACTTCCTAAATCTGGGACATTCGAAGATCTACTACTGTCTCTCGCGGCTCATGGGACACACTGCCATCTCTCCATTCAAAGGTGTTTCACTTTCCCCAATATTCCTTATTCTGTTTTAGGTGGTTGGTGTTACTACAGCATCATTCATACTGTAGAACATAATAGTTCATAATAATAATCAGTACAGATGACTGGGGCACTGTCGCCGTTGTTGCGTAAGCCTCGTCCGTGCCAAAGTCTTATCGTAGAGATAATTTGCTATTATCCTCACTATGCTGCTGCTGATTCCTCATCGACTCTGCTACTTCAGATAAGACGAAGTCGCCACATATTTCCACTTCTATTTCCAAATAAAATGTCTAAACTCCGATTATTTCCCATCCCGAGTATCATGGGACATACATACCCCATGGATGACGACATTTTGCTGGCCATCAATTCCACATTTTCTGATGATCTTAGGCATTGCGACTGCCCTACCCTTCTGGTGGTGGCGACAATTTTACTTACTTA